>JARQOD010000001.1:907935966-908005816 GCA_033576555.1 Oophaga sylvatica | reverse complement strand
GGGGAGAGAGATGATGAGAACTGTAAAGTGATATATATATATATAAGCAACGCATAGTAATAACAACACCCCCTAAAGCACGATAATTTGAGGGAAGGGAAGCACATTCATTAGAAAACGATCTGCTCCATAACTATTTAATACAGCGGCCTGAGAACATTTAATTGAAATCTACGGTACTTAACGTGACCTTCTCTAAACTTTTGGATGCACATGTCCAACTGTTCAGGTGTCTGATCCAAGAATCACCCGATTAATTTTGGGGTTTAATTAGAATTGGTATATAACAGTCCTCATCATGCTATTCACATTTTCACATGTGACCAAGATGACACCTAACAATTGATCACCAGTACTGCGCTACTGTGAGGCTACAAGCAGGATGTTCTCAGATAGAAGAGGCCACTGAGTCACCAGCAGGTGACAACAGATACAGAGACTGAAAGAGTCACAGAAAGGCAGAGAAGTGGACGCCCTTTCACCACATCCCACACAGATGACCGCTTCATTGTGAATCATGCCCTTCAGAACCAGATGATGAATGCTACACAACTTCAGGCACACTTAAGGGAGGTGAGAGGCACCCAAGTGTCACGTCAGACCATACTAAACCGTTTTGCCCAGCATGGTCTTTGTGCTAGCCTACCTGCAAATGTACCAAACCGCTCCACCAGGCACTGGCATCATCGTCTTACATGAGCCAGGGAACATCTACGCTGGACGAGGGACCAGTGAGCCTCAGTGCTGTTCACTGGTGAAAGTCGATTCACGCTGAGCAGAAACGATGGCTGTCAATGATGATGGAGACGTCAAGGAGAGCACGATGCATCATCCGCTGTGGTCACCAGATGAGCTTTTAGTGGTGGTGGTGTTAACAGTGTGGGCAGGGGTGTCTAGTACACTTTGTAAATGGTACAGTGACAAGCCCCTACTACTTGAATAACATCATTAATCCACTGTGCCTCTGCATGAACAACACAGGCCTAATTTTATCTTCATGGACTACAATGCTCCAGCTCATTGAGGTTGCATCATTAGGGAATGGCTGCTG
Source organism: Oophaga sylvatica (assembly GCA_033576555.1). Classification (NCBI taxonomy): domain Eukaryota; kingdom Metazoa; phylum Chordata; class Amphibia; order Anura; family Dendrobatidae; genus Oophaga; species Oophaga sylvatica. Next base: position 908,004,765 of record JARQOD010000001.1, on the reverse strand, counting down.
GAGACTGGGGTACCTCAAATGGAGTGGCCTGCACTCTCTCCAGACCTGAAATTAATAGAAAACCTACGAGATCAGCTGAGTCGCTCTGTAGAGGGTCGTAACTCTCTACCCCAAAACCTCAATGACCCGAGAGACGCCCTTCAAGAAGAGTGGGATGCCATGCCTCAGCAGACAATAACTCGACTTGTGAACAGCATGAGACTTTGTTGTCAAGCTATAATTGATGCTCAAGTCCACATTACACGTTACTAAGACATTTTTTGTTGGGGTATACCCACAGTTGTTGGCTTTTGTTTCAATAAATTATTTGGGATGAGGAAATCACCATTGCATGCTTCTACTTAAATGTGTATCTTCGTACCGTGTTAGCCAGTAGATAGAAAAATATTTAGACTTGAGAGTCCTCAGTGGTTGATACCTAGCCATTAAAAGGTATCAACCACTGAGGACTCTCAAGTCTAAATATTTTTCTACTTAAATGCTACTTTTTACCATTTCCATAAATTTGGCCCAAAAGCCAAATATTCCTAACTTTTTGTGAGCAGTGTATCTATATTTATTGATATGCCTGTGTTGTAACTCACTCGGGAAAATACGTTATACACTAAAAAACTGCTGCTGAACCTGCGGTGTCCTGTACAGACTAGATATCATGACTCCGCAGTCCCTAGATCAACATAGCTACAGACTAGGAGATGGCAACTCGGACCTAAACTGCCTAAAATGCTGACGAGTTGCTTCATATTCATCCTAAAGAACTGGAGGTCAGATCACAGTGTGAATTACCTACAAGAGGACACGTGTTCTGAACAAAGGAAAGATCCCGGAGTGAGTAAAGTAAATAACGAAACACCAAACAAATAGTAAAGAAATTACTTTTAACAAATGTACTGCCTACTTCCTTATGATAAACAGAAGAAAGGTGCAAAGTATAGAAAATAAACAGCAAAGCAAAAATCCTAAGCTGGAATGTCACAGACTGGCTCCAAACTAATAGAATGTCAGAACATCCGCTGGAACGGCGCTATAACAGGTTAGGAAAGTGAGGATTCCAGGGAGACGATGCGAGGAAGGTAAATAAAAATCCACGCTTATTGATTCATTTTAAAATGGTGTAAATGTTAACCACGTCCAGCAGCTCATATGATAAACCTACGCGATCCAGCTGTTGCCAGGACCGGAGATTCACACAGGTTTTTTATTTTATCGGGGCCAAGCATTTAGATCAAGAAGGGGGTGTACAAGCACTGGACAAAAAAGCGTAATTCTGGCGGTTTTAATTTTTTTCTCGTTACGTCGTTTAGCGATCGGGTTCTTCTTTTTGTATTGATAGATTGGGTGATTCTGAACGTGGTGATAATCAAAATATGTGTATTTTTTATTGTTTTATTTTGAGCAGGGCGAAAGGGGGGTGATTTGAACTTTTATAATTTTTTTATATTTTTAAAAACTTTCTTTTACTTTCTGCATGCTTCAATAGTCTCCATGGGAGACTAGAAGCTGCAGTACTTTGATCGCCTCTGCTACACACACGCGATGATCAGATCCCCTGTGTGTAGCAGAAATGCCCACTTGCTACGACCGCCGACCACAGGGCGGTGCTCACAGCAATGACAACCACAGAGATCAACTGCAGACCTCTGGTTATCAAGCCGAGCCATCGGTGACCCGCCATCATGTGACGTGGTCACTGATGGGTGGAGTCAGTGACGCGCTTCCTGTAAGCACAAGTTTAAATGCCACGGTCAGATGTTGACAGCTGCATTTAACTAGTTAACAGCCACGGGTGGATCGCGATTCCACATGTGGCTGTTGCGGGCACATGAGAGCTATATAGATCAGCTGTCATGTGCCCAGAAAGGAGCTGGCTCAGCGCCGGTGTCTGCACCAAACGGGGATTTCCGACATGTATATATTATTACGGCACATGTCGGAAAGGGGTTAAGCTAGACAGACTGCAGCCAGACTAGCAGACCCCAAGCACCCAGAGAAAAGGTACCATATGTCTCCTGTGGCTCAGCAGAAATAGAAGCCGATCACAGAACACAAGCTCAAAGGATCGAATCCAGGAGAATGACAATTCGCCTAAACTTAACCACAGAGAATCTATGGGGAATTGTCAAGAGAAGGATGAGAGACACCAGACCCAACACTGCAGACAAGCTGAAGGCTGCTATCAAAGCAACCTGGGCTTCCATAACACCTCAGCAGTGTCACAGGCTGATCACCTCCATGCACGCAGCATTGATGCAGGAATTGATGCCAGAGGAGCCCTGACCAAGTATTGAGTGCATTTACTGAATATACAGTGGGTTTGCAAAATATTCAGACCTCTTTCAATTTTTCACTCTTTGTTTCATTGCAGCAGTTATAAATGTACACTCTGCAACCCCATCTTGACTAATAAAAACCAGAAATGTTGAAATTTTTCAAATTTATTAAAAAAGAAAAACTGAAATATCACATGGTCATCAGTGTTCAGACCCTTTGCTCAGTATTGAGTAGAAGCACCCTTTTGAACTAGTACAGCCATGAGTCTTTTTGGGAATGATGCAACAAGTTTTTCACACCTGGATTTGGGGATCCTCTGCCATTCTTCCTTACAGATCTTCTCCAGTTCCACCAGGTTGGATGGTGAACGTTGGTGGACAACCATTTTCAGGTCTCTCCAGAGATGCTCAATTGGGTTTAGGTCAGGGCTCTGGCTGGGTCAGTCAAGAATGGTCACAGAGTTGTTCTGAAGCCACTCCTTTATTATTTTAGCTGTGTGGTTAGGGTCATTGTCTTGTTGGAAGCTGAACCTTGGGCCAAGTCTGAGGTCCAGAACACTCTGGAAGAGGTTTTCATCCAAGATATCTCTGTACTTGGCCGCATTCATGTTTACTTCAATTGCAACCAGTCGTCCTGTCCCTACAGCTAAAAAACATCCCCACAGCATGATGCTGCCACCACCATGTTTCACTGTTGGGATTGTATTGGGCAGGTGATGAGCAGTACCTGGTTTTCTCCACACATACCACTTAGAATTATCACCAAAAAGTTCTATCTTCGTCTCATCAGACCAGAGAATCTTATTTCTCATAGTCTGGGAGTCCTTCATGTGTTTTTTTTTAGCAAACTCTATGCTGGCTTTCATATGTCTGGCACTGAGGAGAGGCTTCCGTAGGGCCACTGTGCCATAAAGGCCCGACTGGTGGAGGACTGCAGTGATAGTTGACTTTGTGGAACTTTCTCCCATCTCCCTACTGCATCTGTGAAGCTCAGCCACAGTGATCTTGGAGCTTCTTCTTTACCTCTCGCACCAAGGCTCTTCTCCCATGATTGCTCAGTTTGGCTGGACGGCCAGGTCTAGGAAGACTTCTGGTGGTCCCAAACTTCTTCCAATAAGGATTATGGAGACCACTGTGCTCTTAGGAACCTTGAGTACTGCAGAAATTATTTTTTTAACCTTGGCCAGATCTGTGCCTTGCCACAATTCGGTCTCCGAGTTCCTTGGCCAGTTCCTTTGACCTCATGATTCTCATTTGGTCTGACATGCACTGTGAGCTGTGAGGTCTTATATAGACAGGTGTGTACCTTTACAAATCAAGTGCTATCAGTTTAATTAAACACAGCTGGACTCTAATGAAGGAGTAGAACCATCTCAAGGAGGAGAACAAGGAAATGGACAGCATGTGACATAAATAGGAGTGTCTGTGCAAAGGATCTGAATACTTATGACCATGTGATATTTCAGTTTTTCTTTTTTAATAAATTTGCAAACATTTCTACATTTCTGTTCAGTCAAGATGGGGTGCACAGTGTACATTAATGAGAAAAAAAATGAACTTTTTTGCATTTACAAAATGGCTGCAATGAAACAAAGAGTGAAAAATTTAAAGGGGTCTGAACACTTTCCGAACCCACTGTACATTTCAGTAGGCCAACATTTCGGATTTTAAAATAATTTTTAAAGCTGGTGTTATAAAGTATTCTAATTTACTGAGATAATGACTTTTGGGTTTTCATTGGCTGTAAGCCATAATCATCAACATTAACAGAAATAGACATGTGAAATAGATCACTCTATAATGACTATATATGAGTTTCAATTTTTGTTTTGAAGAACTGAAATAAATCAACTTTTTGATGATATTATAATTTAGTGAGAAGCACCTGTATATATGTTCAGCCATTCAATGTTACTGATGTGAATACACCATACAGCTTTCCAGTTAAGAGAAATAAAACTTCAGCATTACGAAATCAAAAGTATACATCCCCAAATTCACAGTTTAGTTTGATTGTGTACATTAGTGCTTTTGAGCTATGATTCTGGGCTGATCTGAGCCATGTCACACCTGCCCTCTGGCATTAACATCTAATAGAAGGACAATGTCCTGTTGTCTGATCCTGACCATGATGGCAGTGACCTTGGGATTCTATTGTAGCAGACATTCTTCAGGTGGGTTGGGTAGAATAAACACGACTAGTGACAGATACCTCTTACTCCGCAATGAATGGAGACTAGAAGTATCATAAACACAAAAGGGAAAAGGTCAAGCTGCACTAAATCAACAAGAATGGATTGATGTGTGTCAAAAGGCTTCTTAAGATTCCTGAAGAGTTGCAACACACATCAACATGACTTCTCTCTCTTCTGGCAAATCTACACGGCAGACCTCCATGTGGTCTCTGATCAGGAATCCAATGTTTACAAGGTTTACACATCAGGATACACAAGCTCCAGAAGAGCAGAACTCCCACCAGACTGGCAATTTACCCAAGGGTCTGAGAGTACAGTGGAGGGCACTAGAACAACCCAGACTAGCTGGCATGCCTTACTAATTACCATAAAACTTGTAAATTCATCATACTGAATACTTTGCCACTTGTAGAACATATAAAACATTTTACAGTATAAAACTGTGTTAATAGTATTTTACGATTATGTAAACTATACACTGAAAACAAATGTAAAAAAACCCTATAGAAGACAGTGCATATACAACCAATTCTAAGTGTCATTTAAAGGGGTATTCCCATCTCCAAGATCCTATCCCAATATGTAGTAGGTGTAATATCAGTAATATTAGTAAATACCTCCAATTAGAAATGTAGTATAGTTCTTCTGATTCGCGATGTCGCTTACCCCATGTGCAGGACAATGCATTAGCTTAGGTATCCATGGTTATGACCACTCATAGTGACAGCTAGTTGCTAGTGGTCGTAACCATGGATACCTAAGCTCCTGCAATGTTTGCACATGAGGAAAGAGACATGGCAAATTAGAAGAACGATACTACATTTCTAATTGGAGGTATTTGCTATTAATATTATTGAACCTACCTTGCGATAGCATCGTAGAGATGGAAATACCCCTTTAAATGTATAACTTCAGTGGACTTTTCAGTAACTTTTACCTCCCCTTCTCCCCTAAACCATTCATATACTGTGTAACCCATTAAACGTTAAGCCAGTTGATCCCTTTATGACTCCAAAGTGCTGATTCATTTGCATTTTGAAGTTCAGTCTAGAAGTGCATCAGGGTATGATGGTGCACTTACAGCGCCTTAGCCACCACTGCAATCCTGAACTAGCAGCACCTTCCCCGTGCTGATTGACAGGATGTTTACTCTGGAACATTGACAGGTCAGTCAATCAGGGGAAGGTGCTAGTTCAGAAATACAGCCTGATGCTGGGAAGCTGTAAGTGAATCATCGCACCCCAATGCTCTTCCAGACGGAACTTCAACACGTAATTTTTCACTGCTGTAACAGCACTGGGGTCACAAAGGAATTTTTTAGCTTATGTTTTAAGGGGCTATACAGTCATACTTGTTATTTTGGGGATTGGAGAGGGGGTTTAATGTCTGACAGGTTGTCCTAAATGAAGTCTGAGCATAAGAGGCTAGGTTGTTACAGTGATGAGTGCTGTGTGTTACTGCCCAGATCCCCAGTTTCTCACTGATCACGTTTCTTTAACCATCCTATATAGGTAACTAGTTTACCAGATTTCTAATATCGACTTTTATCTACTAAGGAAACAAAAACAGAATAGATTTAGACACTGATATGGACAGAGGTTGATGGTGTGACATGACAGGTATAACACATGCAAACAGTTCTGATCCTTGTGGGATTGTGACAGGACCCAGACTGTAAACGGGTGATCGTTTTCAAGTGGATCGGGCCAGGTTAAAAGTATCCTTGATTTGCGATTCAACCGGTGGGATGTATGGCACATTTATGGCAAATACTCACCACGGCAGGGAACTGCATTTATCTAAAAAAATGGGGTCCGTTGCACACCACCAGGAAAGAAGAGGTGGGAGAAAAGGAACAGTTCTCTTAATTCATTTCTATGGGAGATATGAAAAATTGCAAGCAAGCTTGCTCGGCCATTCTTCAAAACAGTCAAAGATGCGAATGGGAAGAGCTGCACATACATGGCCACCTCTCTGCTCCTGGAAATGGGTGATGGGGCCCTGGTCTTGAGAAGCGAGACTCCGCAGCGGGACCTGCATTATCTGGACATTCATGGTGGAGTCTGCGCAGAGACTTTACTGATGTTTAGCATATAATTGTCACATTTCAGAACATTGCTACGCAAAGGCCAACACATGATAGTAATCTATCTTACCTGACTAATCACTGCAGGAAAGGATTGGTACGCAAGTCACAACTGGGTTCTGCTTTTGGGTTTAGTACATGTAATGTGCCTTGTAATCATCGAAGGGCGACTTTATTATCCACCATCGTAATCTTCAGGATTGTTTGTTTACGGATATAAATGAACAAGTCGATGTACAAACAAACAGCTAAAACCTCTTTACAAAGTCCATAAAGGACTGATTCGTACGGTTTATGCAGCCGCCATATCGAGCTAATTCTAAAACCTCAAATAGCACATTTAAGCAAACAAGCACATACAAACAGAACCAATACTGCGGCAGTATTTGCCTAAATGAATTGGTGTAGGAAGCCATAAAATGCTTAATAAACGTTTGTATTAACTTTTTTAATCTGTTTAAATGGAATCGCACCTTTAAGAGAAAAGAGGGTCAGAGATTCAATTAAAAAGTATGTATTGATTTCATTTCACTGCGGCAGCGAGTGTTAGATTGTAAACTCCTCTCGCATTTAGATCTGCAGATCTATTGTGCTCAGAGGCGAGGGAAAAACAAACACGATGGATTACAGAGCACCCATCACCAGTTCGGGGCTGTCCTTTTCATTAAAGATTGGGCGGCCTCAGACTGGGCGATTGTTCGTTTTTCTTAAATAACCCTCATTAGCAAAAGTGGCCGGAAAGCTCCTCTAAGGGACCCGAATTGCCTACAATGTCCACCTGAAAAAGCGGTGCAAGAACGCCCCATAAAATGACCATACTGCACAGCAATGTCAAAACAGCAGCCTCCCCGCTCCCTACATTTCACAGTATAGAGGAAAAGAGGCGGTCGGCGAAGCCGCTTCAGCCAAATAACCGCCGGTGCTCTTCTTCAGTGGCTTCACCTGGGAAAATCTGGCATCCAGAAGACACGACGTGCACATAGCCTCAGGTTGGGTCCGATCTTCTGGGTTGTGGGATCCCGGCATACACACTTGGGGCTACACACACATCTCAGATATAAATGTCAGCCTCAGACTGGGGATAAGAAGCTACTAAAAGTGCAAGGAAAATGCTCAGAGTAGTGATAGCTTAGGATATTCCTGATAGAACGAAGCTTTAGCTTCTGTGTTCGCCTCCTTCACATGTCCATGTTTACACACCGGGTGGCACCCGTTTTTTCACTCACCCATTATAACCTATGGGGCTGCGCCCATGTCAGTGTTTTTACACAGATCGTGTGTTCATATAAACCACATGGAGACATATCAGTTTTTTCACGGCAGCACCGGTGACCAGGGCCAATACAAGTCTAGGAGTCCATGAAAAACCAAGTACAGCACCATCCGTGCCATCCGCGTGACACATGTGTAACATTGTGAAGTGTAGGAGAAACTTTGTCGTTGTTTTCTTTTGCCATACTAGAAAAGTATTTAAAGTTATATAGAGGAGCAAGGTCAATAAACTGAAGTACTATGAAGGAACCTTATGTCATTTTCATATCAGATAACATGTAACCTTTATTATGACTAATATAAAACAAGATAATCACACAGTAAAACAACAACCAACCGTGCCACCTAACATGGTCCTGCAAATGGAACCCTGATGAGTAACTACCTACCAGCGGAGATTGGCGCCCCCGCTCCACGACGGCTGAACCCTATATCTCCTATATGACCCTGGGCTGGTGCATCATACAAGCATCCAATTGCCCAGGAACGGAGTGTATAGTGGTTACCGAAGATAGAGGTAGTTAATTAGGCAACAGAAAAAATGTGCAAAAGAGTGCTGGTGACACAGACAATAAAGTGACATGTGCAAAACAGTTTGTGCTGGTCCCTGTGACTTTAAACCTTCCTGTCAGCGGAGGTTGGCACCCTACTGGTCAGCGGAATGGCGCCCCAGCTCCACGACGGCTGTCCCTTAGAAACCCTGGTAACACAGTAATCCTTAAAAAGGGCAGCACAGTAATATGATAACATGGAAGGCATAATTTATGCCTGCAAAGTGATAATGACAAATGCAGCAAGAGAAAAAACAAACCTGATAACAGTAAGTAAATACAGGGTACTCAAGGTTGGTAGATGATAAAGACCTCAATGCGTTTCTCCTACTCGGATCATCAGGAGGTAGATAACCAGATGCTGTCCCTACTGGAAAAACACTGATGACACCGATCCTGAACACCGATGATACTGGTATTGTCTTTTCCAGCACCAGTTTTATATGGACGTGTGAAGGGGCTTTAGTGGTATTATTGGGATTGTTCCTATAGGAAGCTAGTAGAACTCAACTTTCCTATAGCATATTATATACAGGGTGGTCCAAAAGTAGGTGGACAGTATAAAGACAATGCTTTATCATCATACTGCCGAACAAAAAGTGGAATAACACGCGATCAAAAAGACGGATATAAATAAACATGGTACCACTGAAAACGTCATCTTGTCCCGCAAAAAACGAGCTGCCAAACAGCATCATCAGCGAAAAAATCAAAAAATGTCACGTGCCCGAAAATGGTACCAATAAAAACGTCAACTCGTCCCGCAAAAAACAAGACCTCACATCACTCTGTGGGCCAAAATATGGAAAAATTATAGCTCTCAAAATATGGTGATGCAAAAACTTTTTTGCAGTAAAAAGCATCTACCATGCGCCCAAACAGTGGTTCCCTCATATGGGGTATCAGCTTACTCAGGACAAATTGCACAAGTTTTGCGGTACAATTTCTCCTGTTACCCTTGGGAAAATAAAAAAAAATGGATCTGAAGAAAATATTTTGTGAAAAAAAGTGAAATGTTCATTTTTTGTTTTAAACATTCCAAAAATTGAAGGGTTAATAAACTTCTTGAATGTGGTTTTGAGCACCTTGAGGGGTGCAGTTTTTAGAATGGTGTCACTTTGGGGTATTTTCTATCATATAGACCCCTCAAAGTGACTTCAAATGTGATGTCCCTAAAAAAAAAATTTCTGTCCACCTACCTGTGGACCACCCTGTATACAGTATCTCCACAGTGTTTGTGACTGTGTAACCTGCACTGCATTCACAGACTAAAGGTACTGCCACACTTAGCGATCTCGTTAGCGATCTCGATAACGACGCAAGCTAATGAGATCGTTGGTGTGATCTCTTTTAGGTCGCTAGTAGCTGCCAAACAGGAGATCTTATAAACGACTCATCAGCGGTCAGCGATCTCTTTAACGACTTTGGCGGTCGTTAGGATCTGTCATTAGCATGTACTGAGCACTTCTGATTCATAGGAATTTCCAGCATCGCTCCTGCTCTCTGCGTCCTACTAGCCTGCTTTGCAACTTCTGCGATCCTCTCTGTGACGCAAAAGAGAACTTACAGATATTGCGATCCACTCCGTGACGCTAAAAACCCTAGTCCAGCCTGTGCCGCTGTCATATGCGTCACAAATGAGGTCGCTCGTCGTTCGCAAAAGGTGCCAAACACAGCAATATAGGCTCACCAGCGGGACGCCAACGATCAAAAAACGGTCCAGAACGCTAGTAAACGATCAGCGACATCACAGCAGGGGCCACATCGTTGCTACATGCCACACACAACGAGGTCGCTAACGAGATTGCTAAATAGTGACGTTTTAGTGATCCCGTTAGCGATCTCGTTTAGTGTGGCATACCCTTAAGGCTATGTTCACACGTTGCGTTTTATGTGTTTTTTTTTATGCAAATTTTAGCTGCGTTTTACAGTACCAGTAAAGTCTATGAGATTTCACAAATCTCATACATGGAGCTTGTTTTTTTTTTGTCCTTAGTATTTTGTGATTTTTGCCAAATGCAGCAGGTCGCTTCTTTCAGCGTTTTTTACCCATTGCATTGGTAATGCAAAAAACGCTGCAAAAACGCAGGTATCAGGTTTTGCTGCGTTTTTTGTGACAAAACCTGATAATGTAGAATCAAGACTTTTTTATGCCCTGAACTTTATCAGCAGAGACAAATGTAACTTGACAAAAACGCAGCAAGAAAACACAACAAAAACTAAGCACAACCTGCTTTCTGGAAGCAAGTTTCTTACTGCCAAGAGAGCAGGTTTTGCCTGCGGGAAAAAACGCAGAAACGCAACGTGTGAACACAGCTCAAGGCTGCCATAATATTCTTTATTTTCTTGCCTATATTATACGAATGCTGAGAAACCTGTACACCGAACCTATTGTAACCTACAGCATTTTGGTTCTAATTTACAAAAACTGCATCTCCTCATGCTTTACCTATAGTCATAAAGGACATAAAATTATAATACATGAATGCTCACTTTTTCCACAATTGTCTCTTACAGAAAATAAGCCATATTCTTTTGGTCTGTTGTCGCAATGCTCCTGGCATTCAAAAACGTAGAAATCGTTACAGTCCAGAACACAAAATTGCATGACAAGCTTAAGGGGGCTATCCACCCACAAAAAGTGTACACAGTGCATTAAAAAGTATGTAATAAAACGTACTGTGTATTTCAGATTCTGGATCAGCAGCTTCACCTCCGGTCCTGTGGACGACACAGAAGTTTTTCCCGCACCGGCAGTGGCTACAGCTGTGTATGAAAGGGCTACTGGACAGTCTCATTTTAGTAGCTAAACCAGCCTTATTCCCTGGCACAATGAAAGTATAGTAAATTATATGTCCCCAATAGTATAAATATTTTCCTAGGAATTGTGAGAATATCAAACCCCGCTATGGGCTCTCCTCCTCTCATACCACTCTCTCACCTCTGCTGTACTGCCCCCCATACTGCCTATCAATATAGGGGTCAGTAATCACACTGATGGCTGTTGTGCTCAACTAGTATTGGCTCTGCAGCAAGATCAGGCAAGATGAACACAACAGACATAAAAGTGTGATCTCTCATCTGCCAGACAGGCAATGTGGGGAGAGGGACAGTACAGCAGAGGTGACAGTGCTATGGGAGGAAGAGAGCTGATAGAAGGGTTTATAATGTGAGGCACAGCTAAACTCATCTGTGCTGCTCCTCCTCCACACAGTCTGCCAGGAGATAGAAGCTCATAAATGTCAGTAGTCACTTATGTCTGCTGTTCTCACAGCAACATGAAGAACTCTACAGTGATATCAGGCTGTTTCTGTCTCCAGCTCACACAGGAGTAACCTGCTCTAAGCTATGGTGGGGGCGTGTTCTTATGCCCTTGACTGCTGCTGCCTGCTTATGATTGGTTAATGTCATATATGAGTTGCGAGCACACGCCTCCAGTGAAAACTCTGATGACGCCCACTTGGGCATAACAAAGAATAAATAATTAGCTACTAAATACACCAACTGCTAATATCTCCAAAGAAGCGGAATTAAAAAATATATATACATATATTAATTCTTTCTTTTTAAAGAGCACCCACTAGTGGTGGCTGCAGGAAGCCTGGCTTTTATCGTTTAGCTCTATGGCTATGCAGGGGTTTACCAATCAGCATTAGCCGCCTCAGCAAATAACCAGCGGGTATAATGCTCTGCTATGTGATGCATTATACATTGCGTTTTCTTTCTCTAAATAACTCGGCTAGTATAATGTTTATAGAGTCTGCCTATAATCTTCCAAGACTCCGTTCTCCAAGAAGAATGTATTGCCTTAGGTAGAGAGAGACTTCATTGAGCCCAGAACTCTGAAGAACGGCAATATAAAAATGTCAATAGGAGCGCTGCTGGGAAAGGGGCTTAGAATATTACAAACAGCCTTACAAAGGGGGAAAATTGACAGCAACATATTGAGTGCATTCAAACACTGTCTTTTCTCAAGTTAAAGCGAGCTTAATCCTCCATTAAGTAAATATGCAGGCGTTAATACAGTGTTTATTAGGGTGGGTAGATTAACTAATTAATTTCCGACTGCACAAAATACAACCTCACGTAAGGAAAACTTTATAGCTTTCGCTGTGAAAAAATGGTACAGGGGTTATTTGGACATAGGGGTTTTTCAAGAGGACTCTCTTTCAGTCTTGACTACCTGCCCAAGACTGGAACTGCTGTTCTGTGGAGGACACAAACCAGAAAGGGACCTGCAGTGCCCGAAGCTGAAAACTGGGACACCTTTCATAATAGGAGCACATATAAGAATTTTTAGCAGAACCAAAAAAAAAAAAAAAAGAAACCCTAGGAGCTCAATCTGTCAAGCAAAGTGTTGTCCACGCCGATTCTGAGCTGTAGTCAGACACTGATTCATGAAGGCTCTTAACGAATCTGACAAGTACCATGCCAGAAATCTTACTCCAGTGCGGTACAGGGAAAACCACAGTCCGTCATGAATTAGACAAGCGGAGTTGTCTCGCCATCGCCACACGCCATCCCAGCTCTATCAATTTTGTCGAAGCTGGCATTAAAATGACAAAAGTAAAAAAAAAAAAAAAAAAATCTGGCACAACTCAAACTTGTGCCTAAATTTTGCAACTTTTCAAAGTTTTTACAACAGAATTCAGGACAACTCTATGTGATCAGTATTAGGCAGAATCAGGTAGAATAAAAATTGATGATAACTGATCCTTCAAAGCTTCAGAAAAGGTAGAAGCATGGCGTCCACGCCACTCGAGACTAATGCTGACCATACAGATACTGTAGGGCCAACTTGCCAATTTTGCGAGGACTAGCCAACATCTAAATGTACATAGTTATCCCGATTTTATGACGGATGTCAGAGAAAAGAATCATGTTCTAAATCATAAGGACATAGCTGTGGATATAAATGATGCACAGAAGCCACATATTTTATCACATCGCGTTTATCATAAAGATCACTTCATCTCTGCATAAAATACAGATTCCAGTCCTTCCTCTGAATTACTGGGAATTCCTCCAAATCTTACGAAAAATGTATACTGCCTAGTTAAAAACAATGCGTTCGTTTCAGGTTCGGATGCCAATCATGTAAGTTATGATGGGACGGCGCCATTTGGAGAACTCCATTCATTGGTACTTTACCAATTCCTGGTTTAAAAACAACAGTATCACTGTGCTTGATTGGCCAGAAAACTCACCTGACCTTATCCCCATAGAGAATCTATGGGGTATTGTCAAGAGGAAGATGAGAGACACCAGACCCAACAATACAGATAAGCTGAAGGCTGCTATCAAAGCAACCTGGGCTTCCATAACACCTCAGCAGTGCCACAGGCTGATCAACTCCATGCCACGCCACATTGATGCAGTAATTGATGCAAAAAGAGCCCAGACCAAGTATTGAGTGCATTTACTGAATATACATTTCAGTAGGCCAACATTTCAGATTTTACAATAATTTTTTCAAGCTGGTGTTAGAAAGTACTATAATTTACTGAGATAATGACTTTTAGGTTTTCATTGGCTGTAAGCCATAATCATCAACATTAACAGAAATAACACTTGAAATAAATCACTCTGCTTGTCATGACTCTATATAATATAGGAGTTTCACTTTTTGTATTGAAGAACTGAAATAAATTTTTTGATGATATTCTAATTTTGTGAGATGCACCTGTATGCAGATACTGTGCTCTGTAAAAAAAAACAAAAAAACAAAACAAAACATATTGCTGTTGTGGAAATAACCTTTTAACCTACAGTAGGTCTTCCTTTTAATCCACATTGGGAATTAAGATCTCTGGCCAGAAGTATAGAGACCGCTCTAATTATTGAGTTCAGCAGTTTCTATCTCTATAGACAAACTACTTATGCGTCATACCGAAGAGCTTGAATCTGTCACCAGATTTTTGCAACCTTATCTGAGAGCAGCATAATGTAGGTGCAGAGACCTTGATTCCAGCGATATGTTCCTATGGGCCCCGTCTCACTTAGTGAGATCGCTAGCGAGATCGCTGCTGAGTCACAAGTTTTGTGACGCAACAGTGATCTCAGCAGCGATCTCAGCAGCGATCCCGCTATGTCTGACACGTACCAGTGATCAGGCCCCTGCTGTGAATCGCTGGTGGTGTCAGAAATGCCTGGACTTTTTTTTGATTGCTGGTCTCCCCTGGCCAGCATGCATCGCTGCGTGTGGCAGGCAGGAGACCAGCGATCAGCTGGTAACCAAGGTACACATCGGGTTTCCAGGCGCGGGACTGTGCCTGTAAACCCGCAGTGTACGTTGGATACCAGCGCGCTGCTGCAGGGGAGCTGGGAACCAATGTACACATCGGGTTTCCAGGCACCGCGCAGCGCCTGAAAACCCGATGTGTACTTTGGTTACCAGCTCCCTGCATCAGCGGGCTGGTATCCAACGTACACTGCGGGTTACTAAGCGACGTTACCCGCAGTGTCGCTGTCCTGATCGCTGCCTGTTTGGCAGCTCAGCAGCGATCATGTAGCGACACACCAGCGATCCTGACAAGTGCATATCGTTGTCGGGATTGCTGGTGCGTCGCTATGTGAGACGGGGTCCTTAGTTTACTAGGTGAAGCAGTTCTGACAGTTTTATAGCGTAGAAGAAAAAAAAAAAAAAAAAGCTAACCGCACCCACACCACAGCTCTCTGTGTACACAGTCTATTGAGAATGAGCTGCTTTATATTTAGGGATCTTGTGTGGGGTAAAAAGCAGCCAAGGATCAGACTTGAGATATTGCAGAGGCCCAAGGATGGAGGGGGACTGGCGCTTCCGAACCCTTGGATTTACTACTTAGCTGCTCAGGGCCAACAGATGAGAGGGTGGAGGGATGTGTCTGGGGCTGGTTCAATACAAAGGGTCTTGGTTCAGGTGATGGGGAGGGATCCCTTGGTTCAGGGGTTGGAGGCAGGAAGGTTTAGGAAGTTAGGTTTGATGTATCCTACTTTAGGGCTGATACATAAAGTCTGGGAGGCAATTAAAAAGATTAGGGGTTTGGAACACTTGACAAATTTTTCCCCGATATGGCAAAATGAGACTTTACTGGAATTTGTTAAAATGGGAGAATTTAAAAATTGGATGAGACTGGAAATACAGTACATGGTTCAGGTGCAGGACGCGCAGGGACTGGTGCCCTTTGGAAAGTTGCAGGCAGATTATGGGCTACCGGAGATCTGCAGATTTCAATATGGGCAGTTTAGGCATGCTTATGTTACGCAGAGTAGGACAATGAATATGGAGACTCACAAGGATATATTGACTGATTATGTCTGTGCAGAGGGAGGAACAAAAGGGGTAGTGTCGGGCATTTATAAGGATCTAATGTATACCTTTTTAAATAATTATCCTATTAGAGCACAGGGGAAATGGGAGGAGTTGGGTAGGATAGAGGAAGATAAATGGGAAGTGATTATGGAATATATACCCCAATTATCGCTGAGTGAACCGGGCAGACTCTCGCAGATATATGTACTCCATAGAGTATATAGGACTCCTGAACGGCTGTATAGAGCGGCTCTGAGACAGACTTCTGAGTGTCCTTGGTGCCGATTGGAGGGGGCTGGAATTCTCCATATGTTATGGCAGTGTCCAAATCTGAACCCATATTGGACGGCGGTGCTTAATGCGATAGGACGAGCGTATGCTTGTAGGATTGAAAGGGATCCTGTGGTGTGTATACTGGGGTATGTGGAGGAGGTCCAGGTACATAATAAATATAAGGTGGCTATAGCTAGATTATTATATATTGAGCGAAAACTGATCGCAAGATACTGGATAAATGAAGACCCGCCAACATTGAGGGAATTTTTCAGACAGTCTAACTATATTGTGAATATGGAAAAAGACATTTACGTTAAGAGAAAAAGCATAAGAACATTTGATACACTGTGGACACCCTGGGTGGAGAGAAGATGATCCTGAACTTATGTTACACCATGCATTATTTGCTGCTCTTGTATGCAATGGGGGGGAGGGGAGGGGAGGGAAGGAATTTATGAAACTAATGACCATTGTTAATTGTTTTCATTGCGATTTTTGTTCTATTGTTTTGTACCTTGAATTTGGTTAAATAAAAATGTATCTGATTTAAAAAAAAAAAGAGAATGAGCTGCTTATCAGAGGAAGGGGCGTGGCTGGACCACTTGGCATGAAGAGCTAGTCTGGGCAGTGATAATCTCCTGCTGATAAAACATTTGTTGTATGGAAATAACAGCACACAGCCCTGAAATCTGTACATCAGCCCTGACATCATGCTGTGCTTACATAGCAAATATCTGCTGACAGATTCCCATTAAACAGAACACTGTACATGACACCATTGCTGAACTGTCAGCAATGGCCACTACACAGGGGAGGAGCTGTGCTGTTGCGGCTTTGTTTACATCTGGCCCCCGGCGGAGCTGAAATCAGCTGATCAGTGGCGGTGCTGGGTGTCAGTCCCCCCTGATCTGATACGGAGGACCTATCTTAAGGGAAGGTCACCGGTATCATAAGTCTGGACAACCCCTTTAATTCTGATATTGTTTGTAATTCCTTTTGTCATTTTTGCAGACACCGATGATGCGCAGACTTGAGAAAGGCAGCAGTAACCAGGCTTAATCGATACTGAAGAAACAGACTTCTGTCAGTCAAGTGTAGCCTCATTTCACAAAATTAAAAACGCAAAGTGTTGCCATGGCAGCCAGCGTGCCCCTAAGGTATAGTGCTCCACGCCAGTCTGATGTGTCTGAAAGTCATATTAGGCATCAGCTTGCTGGGGACGCACGGTGCTGGGGCTGGCACTGCTAGAAAATGGGCACAGAGGAAGATGGGGCTGAAATACACGTTGCATTAACCCTTATATCTCTTGGCGCAGCAGTTATGATGGGGATATCTACCAATATTATGTAGGATGGTACACACCGGGTCAAGTCATCTAGGTGGTTTCAGGCTAGGGGACCATCATATTATTATTATTAATTTCTATAGCGCCATTTATTTCATGGCGCTTTACATGTGTAAGGGGCATACATAGACAAGTACAGTAATCATGAGCAGTACAAGGCACGCACAAGTACAGGAGGAGCGAGGACCCTGCCCGCGAGGGGGGATGGGGGAGGATACACTAGGAGAGGGTACAGCTGGTCGTGCAGCGGTTCAGGAGACTGAGGGTCACTGCAGGCTGTAGGCTTGTTGGAAGAGGTGGGTCTTTAGGTTCCTTTTGAGGGTTTCCGTGGTCAGAAAGAGATTATATGCACTTCATATAGACAGTCAGAGGCCAAGGAAAGTTGGGTAGATATAAAGCATACATATGTCAGCCCATGGCACGCCTTGTGGAGGAAGGAGTTCCAGGGACCCAGATTCAGTCCACAGCAGGGATAGTATATGTCGTCTCCAGAGGTCGCTCTGCTATAGAAACGCGCTTTTGGAATGAGACACTGTAGCATTTTAAGGGGTCTGCCCATCACGGACATGGGTAGGCAAGATCTGACTATATGACAGCGTAAACTACAGCTCCTGTTCTAGCTGCCCGGCCTCGCGCCTGTGCCAGCTGCTGGATCGGTGTGTAAGTGATCCGACTGTAGCTGGAATGCACGAGATAAGGCACTCTTCAATGAGCTCTCCAAGAAGCATGATGTAGCAAATAAAGTTATACCAGAGATTACCAGAGTCACAGGCTTCAGGGGCCATATCACAATCTAGATCTTATTTATAATTAATAGAGAATTTATTTGGAATTATTATTGCTATTTTTTAATTGTCCATTTATTTTATTGTATTTACTTTACACGACTACAGGAGGATTGGTCGTGGCCGAGCTCCTCCTAACAGCACTTTGTTTTGCTTTACAGCAGCCCCAGAGACCACAGTAGACTGCACACGATCACTGACCTCAATGTAAGAGTTTTCATTGCATACCCTGTGGTCCATGCACAAATCAATGGGAAGAGAGGGAGGAGGTGAGCTGTGAGCATCAGGTGTACTGAATGACATTTATTCATTGTACCTGTTTATATAGCACCATTAATTACATAGCGCTTTGTAACCCAAGAAAAACATCATCTCTGTCCCGATGGGGCTCACAATCTAGCTGTTATTACCAAAACAACTGAGGGACAATGATGGCGCTGTATCTGAAAGAAAGCAACCATGTTTTGGTTATAAAAAACAACATCCATGGGCCCCCGACAGCTCATACTTTACATCTGAAGAACAACTTAAAGGGAATCTGTCACCAGGTTTTTACGATCTCCATTAAGAGTAGCATGATGTAGAGACACTGACCCTGATTTTAGCGATGTGTCATTTACTGGGCTGCTTGGTGTAATTTTGATAAATTCACTGTTTTATCAGCAGGAGATTATCACTAGAGGACAAGTAAACCTGCTGCCCTGTAGTCCTCCATATTCATGAGCTCTGGGTAACCTGCCCCTCCACGGATTGGCAGCTTTCTGCCTATGCACAGTGTAAACAGAAAGCTGTGTGGGAGGGGTTATACAGTGCTCAGCACTTGGAGAACTGCTAGATCTGCAGGAGATAAAACAGCAACTTTAGAACAACTATAGCAAGCAGCCCAATAAGTGATACATTGCTGGAATCAGTCTTGGCCCCTACATTATGCTGCTCTCACATGGGGTAGTAAAAAAAATGATGACAGATTCCTTTTAGAGCATATCTAGCAACAGATTTTATAGTATAAACTTCATACAATATTAAATAAGTCTCTTAGACCTGATGAGGCTGGTGTACTCACTCTCATACTCTACGTAAGATTGGCTATATAATCCTAAGTGAAATTTTCCCTACCTAATATTAAAATGAGAATTTTCTGAGTAAGCTAGTTTTAATTTGAGTATTATACAGCCATCCTGATATGGATTTCCAAAGTAAGTGCACCAGTCTTCTCAGGTCTAAGCGATCTACTTTGTAATATATGCAGTTTGTACTGTGAAATGTGACATTAAGTATAAAAATATTTAGACTTGAGAGTCCTCAGTGGTTGATACCTTTCAATGGCTAACTGAAAAGATGGTAACAAATTGCAAGCTTTCGAGACTACGCAGGTCTCTTCATCAGGCTGAACTAATACAAAATCTGAAGAATCACATATTTATACACAAGAGGACACAGGAATAGTGCAATAGGTAAGACATGTGACGTGAAGCAGAACTGTCATTATGGCCGAGGGATGAACATAAATATGACTAGTTCATAGATAAGGAGTGAAAGTTTTATTACCCTTTGATTGGGGTCTGGTATTGTGTTGTGATGACCCTAAAAGGTCAGGGAAGCAGGCCATTAGGCCGAACTCACATTTAAAAATGTTTTCCCATACACAAAAAAAAGGGCCGGGTTATCATCAGTGAGCGGGACGCGATTCTCAGCTGTATCTGTCCCGTTTCACCATCATGACTTACTTATGCCAGAGGTTTGGTGAATCTCTACACTGCAGTACGGGCCGCAAATTAGGCCAAAATAGGACAGTCAAAGCTTCCCTGACCTTTTAGGGTCATCACAACACAATACCAGACCCCAATCAAAGGGTAATAAAACTTTCTCTCCTTATCTATGAACTAGTCATATTTATGTTCATCCCTCGGCCATAATGACAGTTCTGCTTCACGTCACATGTCTTACCTATTGCACTATTCCTGTGTCCTCTTGTGTATAAATATGTGATTCTTCAGATTTTGTATTAGTTCAGCCTGATGAAGAGACCTGCGTAGTCTCGAAAGCTTGCAATTTGTTACCATCTTTTCAGTTAGCCATTAAAAGGTATCAACCACTGAGGACTCTCAACTCTAAATATTTTTCTATCTACTGGCTAACACGGTACGAAGATACACATCTTTCCTACATTAAGTATAAGCAGATTTATCAGGAAAATCTGCAGTCTTAAATTGGAAGATCACGTTGAGAAATTAGTAATGTGAATGGTGGACGGCTGCTCAGGTCAGCCTGCCTGTCATTAGTGACTGGTACAGGATAGCCGAGCAGCGACACAGCTCAGGACTCTGCATGACGCGTCCTCCCGGCTTCAGCCGTGAACCCTCCATCCTGATCAGCGATATCTACTTATTAATCCGGACAGGTGCTGAATACATGTTTACCGCCGGCTTGTAGATTTTCATACTGAATTGTTGTCACTGTCGTGGGTGACTGATCTCATTCTGCTTCGTGCTGTCACACAATGCAGACTTCATTGTCAGCCGCTCTGGGGATCAGGAGTCCTCCATATACTGTCTAGATAGATAGATAGATAGGAGAAAACCAGTTTATGAACCTTAGTGGGAAGGAAAAAGATATGAAGGGCAAAAGTTTAATTATTGAGCAGATCCAGGCAAGAAAAGTAGCGTCATCATCAGCCATCGAGGACGTCTACTGAGGGTTACAGTGTTGGCTCCTTGCACAGATCCGCTTTCTGTAAAGATATTCCTTCTCCATCCCATAGTAGAGCGCTCATGTGACAGATCACCTGAGGAGAAGCCGTAGGACACCGCACAGTTTTTGGACGCTGGCCGCACACAGCATAATCTGACGCCAGGTGAAATCTGCCCCGTATATGTAACCACTGATGTATCGTCTGTCTGTACGTTGATTATGGCCCCTTTGGACGGGCCGATCTAGGCCACTGAACTCCTGACGATCGGGTAGATGTGGGCTGATCGGCGTTCCAGCCTGATACATGGGTGGCCCCACCTTGTCCGTGCACAGGAGGGCTGGTGAGACGACGTTCTGCGCCCATACACCGCGTCCTGTTATCGGTAGCACATGTCCTGGTTACACGGGCACATGTGCTGCAGAAAACAATAATTTTTGAAGCCACCGGAAAAATCATTGCTCGTGCTTTGCTTGTCGGACAATTTAGATGGGCGGATAGTCAGGATGATCTTTCCTACAAATGCTTTTCCCCCCCGATTATTCGCTCGTCCAAATGGGCCATTAGGCCGAACTCACATTTAAAAATGTTTTCCCATACACAAAAAAAAGGGCCGGGTTATCATCAGTGAGCGGGACGCGATTCTCAGCTGTATCTGTCCCATTTCACCATCATGACTTACTTATGCCAGAGGTTTGGTGGATCTCTACACTGCAGTACGGGCCGCAAATTAGGCCAAAATAGGACAGTCAAAGGTCAGCAACATAAAAATCCACAACCTGCCATGTGAACAGCGCCATAGAACACAGGGTGACTTCTCAATAAGCCCTTAGGCGAGTTCACAGGGGTGTTTGTACGTGCAACGAACGGCCAAGGACCATCGTTACCCGCAGTGCGAGCGCCATGGGCTACTTGTCACAAGGACTTCGGGTCTGTATGGGGAAAACCTGCAACGTGGAGTAATGGGTACTATTCCCCCACGCGTTACTCATAGACCTGCACACTGAGCCGGTCACATCTGTCACTTGAGGATGTGACTGGTCCGAGAAATTCAACGTCCATGTGAACCTAGCCTTACTGGAGTACGTGGAATGGACTGGAGTTTTCTAGAAGTAAATCCTCAGCATACCTTACTTTTGTTTTATTCTTTCTTACATCACTAGTGCATATGAAAATAAGAAACTTTGTAATTCATCTCATCAGAGAAATCCGCTTCTTTCTTGCTCTTGATCATTCTTTCTTAAAATTCTCAATTCATGGGTAAAAGCTGTCACAGTGAATACAGATTTTCTCATTACAGAGATAGGAGAGGACAGTTGGTGCTCATAAAATCCTATGGAGAACCGTAACTAACTGTTTCAGGAGACAGTCTGTGTTGGCCTCTAGCTCCTCCCCCTCCATAGAATTTAAACGCACCAACTGCCATCACTTATCTCAGCAATGGGATACCGTCTTCACTGAACACAGATTTTATCCATGAATTGCGACTAAAAGATCAGTCAGTCCAGGAACAGAAAGAAACAGATTTCTCTGATAAGATATATTACAAAGTTGCCTATTTTCAGGTTTACTATTGATTTATTAAATAAAAATTAAAATGACGGCAACTCTTAACCCATTCCTGACATTTGAAGTATATATACATCATGGTTGGGAAATACAGTAGTTCCCGACCGATGAGGTGTATATACCGTACCTCCTGCTCTTGCATTGCTATGCTTTATAAATGATCAGAGTGAAAAACCATTGAAGAAACCTCGCAATGATAACAGTATAATCTCCAAAATGAATAAAAACTCAAAACGCACTGTTCCAAATTATTAGGCTCAGTAGAATTTCTGAACATTTGATATGTTTTAAAGAACTGAAAATGCTCATTTGTGGAATTTGCAGCATTAGGAGGTCACATTCACTGAACAAAAAAAGCTACTTAACTCCAAAACATCCTAACAGGCCAAGTTACATGTTAACATAGGAGCCCTTCTTTGTTATCACCTTCACAATTCTTTCATCCATTGAACTTGTGAGTTTTTGGAGAGTTTCTGCTTGTATTTCTTTGCATGAAGTCAGAATAGCCTCCCAGAGCTGCGGTTTTGATGTGAACTGCCTACCACCCTCATAGATCTTTTGCTTGATGATATTCCAAAGGTTCTCTATAGGGTTGAGGTCAGGGGAAGATGGTGGCCACACCATGAGTTTATCTCCTTTTATGCCCATAGCAGTCAATGACTCAGAGATATTCTTTGCAGCATGAGATGGTGCATTGTCATGCATGAATATGATTTTGCTCCTGAAGACATGTTTCTGCTTTTTATACCATGGAAGAAAGTTGTCAGTCATAAACTCTACATACTTTGCAGAGGTCATTTTCACACCTTCCGGAACCTTAAAGGGCCCTACCAGCTGTTTCCCCATGATTCCGGCCCAAAACATGACTCCTCCACCTCCTTGATTACGTCGCAGCCTTGTTGGGACATCGTGGCCATCCACCGACCATCCACTACTCCATCCATCTGGACCATCCAGGGTTGCTCAACACTCATCAGTAAACAAGACTGTTGAAAATTAGTCTTCATGTATGTCTGGGCCCACTGCAACCGTTTCTGCTTGTGAGCACTGTTTAGGGGTGGCCGAATCGTAGGTTTATGCACCACAGTAAGCCTTTGAATGATCCTACACCTTGAGGTTCGAGGGACTCCAGAGGCACCAGCAGCTTCAAATATCTGTTTGCTGGTTTGTAATGGCTTTTTAGCAGCTGCTCTCTTAATCCGATGAACTTGCCTGGCAGAAACCTTCCTCATTCTGCCTTTATCAGCACGAACACTTCTGTGCTCAGAATCAGCCACAAATCTCTTAACAGTACGATGATCACGCTTAAGTTTTCGGGAAATATGTAATGTTTTCATTCCTTGACCAAGTCATTGCACTATTTGATGCTTTTCAGCAGCAGAGAGATCCTTTTTTCTTTCCCATTTTATTTGAAAACTCTGGCCTGCTTAATAGTGTGGAACATCCAGTTTTCCTTTTATTGGGCTCACATGGCAAACTAATTATCACAGGTATCTGAGATTGATTTCAGTGATCCAAAGAACCCTGAGACACAATACCATCAATGGGTTTCATTTACAAAAAAAAAACGCTATGACACAAAACCAATTTGCATAATAATTTGGAACATACATATATATATATATATATATATATATATATATATATATATATATGTATATATACACACACACACACACACACACAACACATATATACACCCACACACACACTTCTCACAAAATGAGAATATCACCAAAAAGTTGATTTATTTCAGTTCTTCAAAACAAAAAGTGAAACTTATTATATAGAGTCATTACACACAGAGTGATCTATTTCAAGTGTTTATTTCTGTTAATGTTGATGATTATGGCTTACAGCCAATGAAACCCCAAAGTCATTATCTCAGTAAATTAGAATACTTTATAACACCAGCTTGAAAAATGATTTTAAAATCAGAAATGTCATCCTACTGAAATGCACTCAATGCTTGGCTGGGGCTCCTTTTGCATCAATTACTGCATTAATGCAGCGTGGCATGGAGGCGATCAGCCCAATTGCGCATCTCTGGAGAGACCTGAAAATGGCTGTCCACCAACGTTCACCATCGAACCTGGTGGAACTGGAGAGGATCTGCAAGGAAGAATGGCAGAGGATTCCCAGATCCAGGAGTGAAAAACTTGTTGCATCATTCCCAAGAAGACTCATGGCTGTACTAGCTCAAAAGGGTGCTTCTACTCAATACTGAGCAAAGGGTCTGAATACTTATGACCATGTGATATTTCAGTTTTTCCTTTTTAATAAATTTACAAAAATTTCTACATTTCTGTTTTTTTTTCAGTAAAGATGGGGTGCAGAGTGTACATTAATGAGAAAAAATGAACTTTTTTGAATTTACCAAATAGCTGCAATGAAGCAAAGAGTGAAAAATGTAAAGGGTTCTGAATACTTTCCGTACCCACTGTACATTACTATATGACAATATTTTATGGAGTATTCTCTGCATACTTTGTTAAGCAAATTCAATGGAGGAAACTGTAGAAATGAACTCGCATGTTGCTGCATTACAAGAGCGATAGAACTCCTCTACTACAAATACATGGAGCTTTCCCCCATGCCGGCGGGCCAGTCACCGCAAGCTTGTGTGTACGTGGTTACCGGTCAGCCACATTACATAGCACATTGAGGGTTTGGGCTAGGTGACGCTTCCTGCATTGGCAGCCACATCCATTACTACAATGGACATTTGGTGTTAAGGATAAGTTCGTTCGGTCGATTTATGGAAAAACAAATGGTTAATCACTGTGCCAAAAGGATATTGATGCTGAATGCTCAGCGAAAACCATAAGATAATGGAGGAATGAAAAGTTATAGTTTACAGTGATGGTAAAACCTGGCTGTCCTAGACTCAGTGCTACAGATAAGAAGACGTAGAGATCCATACTGTCACTGTATACGTCGGCAGTGTGTGGGCAGGAGCAATCACAAGTAAACTAACTGCTAAAGTTGATACATAGCCACAATAGTTGAAAAATAAAGAAAAAGGTTCTTTACATTCTCCCTCTACTGTAGCATAAAGTAGCCCCCAATGTAGAAACAAACCGGGACTTCAAGCCATCCTTCACCGCTGACCCGGAATATCCTACATGTGTTTACAGTCATTGAAGACATAAATCCAGAAGAGATCCAGACAAGCAAAAAGCCACGCAATATACAGTACATTTGTGAAATGACTACATCTATCCCCTCTGTGCACAGTCTATATACCAGGTTAGGCCTTTCTATTAGTCAGTGATCAGGTCAATCATTGTACCACAGATTGCAAGCATCAAATTCTAAAGACAAGCATCTCAGAATCCTTAATTAAATTTGGTATTAAGTTAAGGGCTCAACTTTGCAACTGAAAGTGAGACCACACATGGTTATGAATAGATGGGGGCACCTTATCATTTTGTAGTTCGCTCTGTTCCCCAGATTACTTCTGATGGGGAAGACGCCGGGGCCACGTACCTTGCTTTAGCTCCTGAATCCACCCTCAGTCTGTAACCTTCCCCCAACCATAATACATCAACTAGACTAACAAGGTAATACGAACAAGGATAAAGGCAAATACCAATCATAAAAGTACATAGAAAAAGGAATTCCATCAAGGAAGCAGGTGTGTGAGAGATAAAGTACCTAATAAATCGTGGATTTTAAAAGTCGTAGTTCCTTCAGTAGCATAACGACCCACGTTTCGGCTTCCAAAGCCTTACTCTTACTCAGCCAAAAGTAATGCTTTGAAAGTCGAAACGTGGGTCGTTATGCTACTGAAGGAACGACCACTGTTTTAAAGTACCTAATAAATTGTGGATTTTATCTCTCACATACCTGCTGCCACGCTGGAATTCCTTTTTCGCTGCTTTATATTCAGCCCCGCGAGTCTACCAGCTGGTCTTACTGCACTCCCCCATCCCTCCTTAATAAATCATACAAATATACACACAAACAACAGAGGTAAAAACCGGGGAATGGAGGATGGGGTTAAACCAAAGTAGGAGAAGGAAATTATCACACACTCAAAACCTAGCAACAGTCACAGATAAATCCACCAAATGCCTTCTCCAATAACAACCAACAACCTCCAGTCATGCAGCATAAGCTAGCTCTGACAATGAGTGCTAGCCAGGACCCAGATTATATAGCAGAGCGGAGTGGCTAACAGTGCATAGTGGAGAGCCTTAAAGCAGGAGCTCTCAACTGAGCAGATTAACCCCTGCACTGCTAAAAGAAACCTGCACCGTTTACTAAGAAGGTGAAGTGCTTCTAATCAGTGCAGGAGTAGGAGAAATCAGACGTTGCGGTTTTCTGGCTCCTGTCGCAGAAAACACGTGACAGACACATACCGTATATACTCGAATATAAGCCGAGATTTTCAGCCCATTTTTTAGGGCTGAAAGTCCCCCTCTCGGCTTATATTCGAGTCATATACCAGGGGTCGGCGGAGGAGGGGGAGCGCAGCTGTCCTGTATACTCACCCTTCCGCCGGCCCGGTCTTTGCAGCCCCTGCACTTCTCCCACGGTCCCGGCGCCAGTATTCAGCCTTCAGTGTTACCGCTCATTAAAGTCATGAATATGCACATATTCATGACTTTAATGAGCGGTAACACGTGACCGCTGAACACTGGCGCCGGGACCGTGGGAGAAGAGCAGGGCAGAGACGCGCCAGCGGAAGGGTAAGTATAAGCGATACTTACCTGCCCCGTTCCGCTGTGTCCTCGGGTCCTCTTGCTGTTATGATCAGGCAGAGGGCGCGATGACGTAGTTACTGTGCGCAGCGCCCTCTGCCTGTTCATTGACTGCTGGAGGACCCGGAAGACAGCGGCGAGCAGCGGTTACAGGTAAATATCGCTGGTGCCGGGGCCCTGAGCGATCGGTGACACCGGCACCTGTCCCCCATAGCGCGCCGGTGTCCCCGCCTGCTCAGGACACCGGCACCTGGCCCCCCAGCAACGAGAGGTGAGTATACCTTTTTTTTTTTTTTCGGTTGCAGCAACAATTGAGGCCTATACTGTGGAGCATCTATGGGGGCATAATCTATGGGGCATTATCTATGGGGGAATAATCTATGGGGGAATAATCTATGGGGGCATAATCTATGGGGCATTATCTATGGGGCATTATCTATGGGGCATTATCTATGGGGGCATAATCTATGGGGCATTATCTATGGGGGAATAATCTATGGGGCATTATCTATGGGGGAATAATCTATGGGGGAATAATCTATGGGGGAATAATCTATGGGGCATTATCTATGGGGGCATAATCTATGGGGCATTATCTATGGGGCATTATCTATGGGCATTATCTATGGGGGCATAATCTATGGGGCATTATCTATGGGGGAATAATCTATGGGGCATTATCTATGGGGAATAATCTATGGGGAATAATCTATGGGGGAATAATCTATGGGGCATAATCTATGGGGCATTATCTATGGGGCATTATCTATGGGGCATTATCTATGGGGCATTATCTATGGGGGCATAATCTATGGGGCATTATCTATGGGGGAATAATCTATGGGGGAATAATCTATGGGGGAATAATCTATGGGGCATAATCTATGGAGCATCTATGGGGGCATAATACATGGGCAGCATATAGGGCATAATCTCATTTTCCACCCTAGGCTTATACTCGAGTCAGTAAGTTTTTCCAGTTTTTTGTGGCAAAATTAGGGGGGTCGGCTTATACTCGAGTATATACGGTATATGATCATATACAACTGCTAGAAAACTTTATTGGGGATAAAAAGTATTTACTAAGTACAGACTTATGAAAAACTTACCATTCTCATTCATTTAGGTACGGTCACCCCAAACTCCCTACTTTCCCACTCTGCAAAAAGTAGAGCTGAGTGTCCGTAACACTCTTTGAAAGATACTATAGAGTTGACTATTGGAAAGAAGAAAGCAGTGTGAGGAGGAAGGCTGAGCTAAGGGGAAATGGGGACTACTGCACTTTTCACCTGTCACCTTCCCCTATGGACAGGACCAGTCTCTTGCGCCAATGGCTTTTACAGTTTAACAACATAATAACATAATATAATTCTTGTGCAATTTGCTTTAAAAAAAACAAAACCAAACAGTCCTTCATGACTTGCACTATATTAATTATTATTTTAGACATTTTCTGCCCCTCATCTGACAAGGTGGAGTGGCTTCATTGAAATGAGGTGTGCATTTACCGTGAAGGGGACGTGGTCTAATGCAGAACACTGTAGCAAAAAATACAAACACAATTTTGGTGCAAGTTTCAGTATAAAATAAGCCAAATAATACGGGTGTACACTGAGACCACTGAAAACAAATCTGACCCATTTTGAGACTGTTTAGTCTAAGGAGCAATACACATTAGATAAAACATGATTAACATGGCTCTTAGAGGAACCATAACGAACGCTCGTCGGCTGGTACGGTGAAACTAGCCTTCAATTCTAATTGACAAAGTTTCAGGCTATGTGCACACGTTGCGGTTTCGCGAAACCGCGGCAAAACCGCTTACACAATACAACTCATTATGGCCTATGGGATTCCGCAATGCTGTGCACATGCTGCGGGTTTTTTCACGGCGGAATCGCATCGCGGGAGAATCCACAGCATGCTCATTCTTTTTTGCGGAACCGTGGCGATTCCGCCACCATAGGAATGCATTGAACCAATTACTTTCCCCATGTGGCTGTGCCCACCATGCACAAAGTAAGCGGTTCATGTGCGGATGGTACCCAGGGCCTGGAGGAGAGGAGACTCTCCACCAGGCCCTGGGTACCATATCCATGTAAAAACAATAATTCAAATAAAAAATAATGATATTCTCACCTTCCGGCGTCCCACGCAGCTTTCCCGCCTCTCAGCGACGCTCCCGGCCAATCCCGTTCCCAGTAATGCATTGCGAGAATCACCCGATGACGTAGCGGTCTCGCGTGATGCTACGTCATCGGGGTGATTGTCGCAAAGGACTCCTGGGAACGGAACTTGCCGGGAGCGTCGCTGAGAGGCGAGAAAGCTGCGTGGGCAGGGTGGATAAAAATCATGATTTTTTAAAAAAAAATAAAAAAAAATTGGATTTTTTTGATTTAAATCGGATTTTTTTTATTTAAATCGGATTTTTTAATCAAGTTGTACACAAGCAAAACTTTGTCTTTTTGCAAATCAAATTATTTTACACAAATAAAAATATTAAAACAGTTGATGATTATGAAACCTAATAATTTTTATTGCACTATTAAACAATCAGAATTGAACTACAGAGAGTAAGTACTTTTTAACAATAGCCTATCTCTAACGTTTGAAGTAAGCAAACATCTTCAGTGAATACATCAGTCCTTTAAGCCTACTGTTTATTTAGGACTTTTAATAGGAAAACTAGTTGTCCTGCTTTAGCAGTTCCTAAGCGGTTTCGGACTGTTGTGTGCACAAAACCAAATGAAGAAAACAATCTCTCTACTCCTGCCGATGAAGCCGATGCAGTCAGTAGCTGAGTAGCTACATTTATTATCTTCGCTGGAAGAACAAGTGATTGCGACTTCCACCAGTCCAGTGGTTTTAGTTCATTAACAACGTTATCTGCAAACATGTATTTTTGAAATGGTGCAGATTCACACTTCAATTTCAGCACAGTTGCCACAATGTCATGGTTAGTATTGGCGAGCCACTCCATTGCAGATTTGATTTCCGCCTCAGATAGTTTTTTCCCTCTGTAGATGGGATGCAAGATATTGGCTAAATAGTGTTCTTCTTTTAATGCTTGGTCCTTGCGGTGGTGTATTGCAACCTTTACATTGTTTGAGAGGTTCAAGCGATCTAGCGAACCTTCTAAATCTTTCCAAACTTCTGTGGCATCAGCTATGGTTGCAGTATCTTTCTGCATTTTATCCAACGCAATAGATATTGGCTTTAACCTTTCCAAAAGGTCCTCGGCATTTCTCTTCACACCAAGATTTAATACTTTGCTTCGTATATTAGCATCAATTTTATCCCGATGTGTTTCGCAAATGGACACTAATTTTGACCAGTTGTTAATAAACAGTTCCAAGCATTCAGCCAAGGTATTCCATCTAACATCTTGTGGTAGAACCAACTTCAGTCCTCCCATTTCCTTGTAGGTTGCATGTGCAAAATGATTATTGCAGAAATATTTAACAATTTCTACAACATGTTCCTTGACACCCGAAATATGCAGGTCTTTTGCCAAAAGATGCAACAAATGGGCAGAACAACCGTATGTAATGACATTTGTGTCATCCTCATGTGCCAGTTCCGCTCACATTTTTGCCACATTGCTTGCGTTATCAGTAACTAAGCTCCTTACTTTACATCCAAACTGTTCTTGGCATTGGTGAATTGAGTTCTTAGCAATTTCAAGTAAATATTCAGCAGTATGTGAATTTCCAGATGTGTCGATTGTGTCTGTAAGGTAAGTTTCACCATCTTCTGTTGTGACACAAGTGCAAATTATGGGGTCGTTGTGGATGTTGCTCCAACCATCCAAGCTCATGTTAACAACTTTGTCTTTCAAATATTTTGTACAAGCCGCTCTTTCTTTGTCGTATACAGCCTGAAGATGTTTTCCTGAGATATCAAATCTACTTGGTGGTTTGTAGCCTGGTCTTATTCCTTCCATCATTTGTACAAACAATGGGTGTTCAACTAGTTGGAAAGAAGAATTGGTTGCAAATATGAATTTAGCAATTAATTCATCAAAATGTTCTTTCTGGCTCGTCGTAGTCTTTAAGAGGAATTTTTCTACACTTTGCACGCAAAGTTTTTTGTTGGGCTGCTTTGTTGAAGTTGTACCCAGATATTGATTGTCACGTGCAGCACAAGCCATATTTGACCCTGAAAGCACAGTAATTAAAAATATAATTTGACTGCGTATTTGAAGAAATATAACGAAAATATTTTGAAACAAACTTTTTGAACAATGTAATGGTCCTCGTCCTATAAGGGCTGTCTCAAAAGTTATGCTACTCAAGTTTCCGGTGAAGTTGCTGTAATACTAGTAATATCAGAGCAACTGAAAAAAATTATGTCACAAAAGTTTTAAAAATGTTTTTTTTTAAAAAAATGGTCAATTTGGCAGACTTCAAAAGTGAATTGTAGCCTACAATAAAAAAAAAATAGGCGTATACACACTCTTTTATTTTTACTTAACGTTAATCTTCTGTGAAATATTGCCTTAACATAAATTTAAATTCTATACTCCAGAACTAGTGCTAGAAATTTTTCTTTTCATACACTTTAACCATCCCAGTAAAACGTCTGTTAAAATAGGTTGTAATTGCCAGACTTACCACTAGTGCTAGGGTCCTGGTGCATAAGAAGCTGTGGGGGTTCATTGACATTAGTTGTATCACTATCAACATCTTCATTTCCCTTCTGGTTGCAGTTTTCATAATGTGATTTCGAACGGCAAACAAGTCCTTGGATATCCTTTTGACAGTATTTGCACTTTGCTCTCCCACCTTTCTTTCCAAGCCCTGCTGGCATCTCAACAAAATTAACCCAAATAGGGTCTCTCTTACGACCTGCCATGGCTCACGCAGATCACTTCTGAAGTTTGATTGTTACTACAGCCAAGTACTGCTGACTGACTATCCAACAAGTTTGGGCATGTCAACTGAATGGAAAAAGAAACTGAAACCAAGCTACAGAAAGTGAAACCAAGCTAGAAGTGTGGAGTTAATTGAACAATGATTGAAAGTTTTAGATTTTAATCGTGATTTATATTAAAAAAATCTTTTGATTTAAATCAGTGATTTAAATCATGATTAAAATCACGATTTAAATCGATCTGATTTAAATAGAAAAAAATCATTTGATTTAAATCAATCCACCCTGTGCGTGGGACGCCGGAAGGTGAGAATATCACTATTTTTTTTTTATTATTATTTTTACATTAGATCTTTTTACTATTGATGCGGCATAGGCGGCATCAATAGTAAAAAGTTGGTCACACGAGTCAAACACTTGTTTGACTCGTGTGACCAACCTGTCAGATCGCTTGTAAAACGCTAGCATTCTGCAAGCTAATTACGCTTGCAAAACGCTAGTGTTTAGCGGGAATACGCATACCTATAATATGTGTATTTCCCGCGGCAGGGAGGTGCGGAATTGCTGCGGAAATTTCCATGGCAATTCCGCAACGTGTGCACATAGCCTCATAGTTGTTCAAAACACCAGACAGGAATGTGGTTTTGTTTTGTTTGTTTATTTTGCCAATAAAGCACTGGCTACATCATCCGCTGAACATACCCGATATTGGCCAATAGTAGTCGGTGAGGAGTTTGGGGCCATTGGTGAACAATCATTTGTGGGGACATTTACGGTAATTGTGTAAATTAGCGCATCGACATATACATTTTACCAATCTGAGTGCATTATATTAAGATTACAGCACTTATAAGTATTAGGTAAATGTGTAACTATGACCTCGATGTGTGCTAAGTAATATTACCGCACTCACATGTCTATAATGGCATTATGTAATATTATCACACTCACATGTATATAATGGCATTATGTAATATTACCACACTCACATATATAAATAATGGCATTATGTAATATTACCGCACTCACATGCATATAATGGCATTATGTAAGATTACCGCACTCACATGCATATAGTGGTATTATGTAATATTACCGCACTCACATGTATATAATGGTATTACGTAGTATTACCGCACTCACATGTTTATAATGGTATTATGTAGTATTACAGCACTCACATGTCTATAATGGTATTACGTAGTATTACCGCACTCATGTATATAATGGTATTATGTAATATTACCGCACTCACATGTATATAATGGTATTATGTATTACCGCACTCACATGTATATAATGGTATTACGTAGTATTATCGCACTCACATGTGTATAATGATATTACGTAGTATTACAGCTCTCACATGTGTATAATATTATGTAGTATTACCGCACTCACATGTGTATAATGGTATTACGTAGTATTACCGCACTCACATGTCTATAATGGTATTACGTAGTATTACAGCACTCACATGTCTATAATGGTATTACGTAGTATTACCGCACTCATGTATATAATGGTATTATGTAATATTACCGCACTCACATGTATATAATGGTATTATGTATTACCGCACTCACATGTGTATAATGGTATTATGTAATATTACCGCACTCACATGTGTATAATGGTATTATGTAATATTACCGCACTCACATGTCTATAATGGTATTATGTAATATTACCGCACTCACATGTATATAATGGTATTATGTAGTATTACCGCACTCACATGCATATAATGGTATTATGTAATATTACCGCACTCACATGTCTATAATGGTATTATGTAGTATTACCGCACTCACATGTATATAATGGTATTATGTAGTATTACCGCACTCACATGCATATAATGGTTTTATGTAGTATTACCGCACTCACATGTGTATAATGGTATTATGTAGTATTACCGCACTCACATGTGTATAATGGTATTATGTAGTGTTACCGCACTCACATGCATATAATGGTATTATGTAGTATTACTGCACTCACATGTGTATAATGGTATTACGTAGTATTACTGCACTCATGTGTATAATGATATTACGTAGTATTACCGCACTCACATGTGTATAATGATATTACGTAGTATTACAGCTCTCACATGTGTATAATATTACGTAGTATTATCGCACTCACATGTGTATAATGGTATTACGTAGTATTACCGCACTCACGTGTATAATGATATTACGTAGTATTACAGCTCTCACATGTGTATAATATTACGTAGTATTACCGCACTCACATGTGTATAATAATATTACGTAGTATTACCGCACTCACATGTGTATAATGATATTATGTAATATTACAGCTCTCACATGTGTATAATATTATGTAGTATTACCGCACTCACATGCATATAATGGTATTCTGTAGTATTACAGCACTCGCATGTCTATAATGATATTACGTAGTATTACAGCTCTCACATGTGTATAATGATATTACGTAGTATTACAGCTCTCACATGTGTATAATATTACGTAGTATTATCGCACTCACATGTGTATAATGGTATTACGTAGTATTACCGCACTCACATGTGTATAATGGTATTATGTAGTATTACAGCTCTCACATGTGTATAATGATATTACGTAGTATTACAGCTCTCACATGTGTATAATATTACGTAGTATTATCGCACTCACATGTGTATAATGGTATTACGTAGTATTACCGCACTCATATGTGTATAATGATATTACGTAGTATGGCAAGCACGGCACCGAATAGGGATCGAGCTGACTGAGGAGCCCATATAGACTATAGCTTAAAAGGAACTGTGTGCTGTGCTTCCCTCCTCCCGTCACTCCCATCCCAGGTGATGCCATATAACGGACCCCACTGGCCAGCGGGGATGAGGGGAAGGGGGTCCGGCCACACCCTCAGGGGTTAAATTCTCATGCGAGGGTCGGACCCTTCCTCTTCCTCCCCCGGCTGGTCAGTGGAAGTCTTGTACCTGATGAACTCCAGGAACCCCCCATGATGGAGGCCCTGCGGCGGAGAGCAGCACAGGAAGGTGAGCAATGGTTATAAACCCTTATACCCGGCTCGGGTGCTCACCTCCCTGTGCCCTCCCAACCCCCTGCCCATGCCGCAGGCCTCCTCTATATCCATAGGGGCTATATCCCCTCCCGGGATGCAGGCCCTCTATGCACCCCCTGGCCTTAACGCTTACCACCCCCTCCTCCTGCTACAGCGGCGAGGCGGCCTGCCGAACAGCGCGTTCCTCCCGCGCATCTGCACGGGGGCCGTGGGCTGGGGCCGCTGGGCCCATCGGCGCGGTGGAGTCGGGCGCGGCGGCCGCCGCTAACTCGCCCATCCCGCACGCCCAGGGGGCCTAGGCTTGACACAGTTCTCCCCAACAGGGGCCGAGCGCCCGAGACATGCCCCGCTCACTTCCGGTCTGCTGCAGCCAGGCCGGGACAAGCATCGCCCACTTCCTTCCAGGAGTGGACCCCGGGCTCCGTCACACAGCGGCCGCCACCGGGGCCCCCCCCACCCATCAGCTGCTGCCGCCGCCGCGGTCTTTGGCGCAAGGCCGCGGGCCTACTCCAGGCTTCCGCCGCTGCGGCCTTCTCAATTGGAGCCGCTCCTGCGCCTCACCTCCGGCATTACTCCTCGGGTTTTTGGGAGCCGCTCCTGCGCCCCACCTCCTGCGCTGCTGCGGCCCCCACCGTCGCGGCCGCCTCCGCCTTCCACGGCCGTTCCTGGTGCTTGACTCCCCGGCTTTTGTGCCGGGTAGGCCTCACTGGCCTCCCGGGTAGCTCCGCCCACGAATTGCGCCACTTCCGGTTTCCTGCAGTTTACTTCCGGTCGGCGGTGGCGCAGGTCCGGCTCCGCAGCTCTCTCCATCAGGCACAATAGCAATGCCTGTATGGAGCGACATGTATGGAGTAACAAAACATTACATGGCCTGCTCCAAAGTGGCCCTCCAGCAGGCATATGTTCACTGCCTGCGAGGAGGGACACCGGATCAGGCACAAAATATAACCACGCTGCTGCAGAGCGCGCTGATCGGTCCATACAGACCGACCAGCGCGCTCTGCATCAAATAAAGTATAAAACACGTATGCACTCACGTAACAAAACACGCCAACACTAACCGCCACTGCCCCAATCACTAACAGTACTGAAATCACATTAACCCCTGCCCTCCAAACACCGCACAGAGTACAATTACTCGTTACGCTGTGCTACCCATCTAGTTACCGCCTGTAACAGGCTAATGGGACAATTATCTCGGTTTTTACCGGTCCCAATATACCCCCTAGCCACGGCGAGCGCACGCATATGCGCCACAGACCCTCCCCATCCTCCTCCGAAGACTCCCGCCATCAGTCCTGCCGTCCCTCTAAATGTCGCTACTCCCATCACCCCCGAATACACCTAGTGAACCCCTCAGCAGTTCCCGGCGTAGACGCCGCGGGACCTCCCACTCATTCCCACTGTCCCCCTAAGAGCCGCTACAGACACGGATCACAAAGGAGCCGCCTCAGATCTCGTCCCGCTAGATGGCATTCCCTGTCCATATCTGAGCGGTCCGACGCATCTGAGGGTGACGACAGGCGGTCATGAGCACACGACAGATGTCACGTGCTCCATCAATGGCTGACAGCCTAGTGAATCATCACCCAGGGCTACCAGCCATTCCAACCACAAGATTAACCCCGAACGTCCCCTGTCGGGAGACACTCGGGCTCGGGCACACGACGTAGATCATACGTCACGTGCTCCATCTCTGGCTGCCAGCTCGGGAGATCCCAGGGCTTCAAGCCACTGCAGACAAGTCATATAGCGGTGAACATCCTCACCCCAGCGATCACTTAGAAGCAAGGATGGCGGTGCTGCCTGGCGGCGGTACAACAAGGGATTCCGCGCCTGGTCCCGCAGCCCAATCTAGGCTGGGGAGTTTAAAGCAACAGATGTTTGGCTACGAGTAATAATGGCTCAGATAAAGCTGCTCAGCAGCGTTCGCGGACCAGTCCCGTGCTGGCGGACACCCCTGCACCAGGGCGTACGTGCCAAGCAAACGGAGCACTTACGTCATGGCTATGCCTTGATCCCGAAAAAGAAGCTGCTCCGGAAGGAATATTATGGTCTTAAATGCTGTTTTTACTGGTTGAGTTGATGGCTGAGTGGTTAAGCTTCCAGTTTATGGAATGGAAAATGAAAAAAAAAAAAAAAAATGCCTTAGACAACACCTGGCGTCGCGCCAGAGGTACGTCTATCGCGGAAGTCAAACTCAATGGATAACTCATCTGACTATGGATCAGAAGATTATAGGTTCAACTCCTACCTGGCTCGAGAACGTTACAAAGCAAACCAGTCATTATAACCCCGGGTATAGTCTAAACCTGTCGAGGGAATCCTCCAAGTTTCTACAGCAGAAAATCACAAATAGGTAAAACTAAGCAGGTTGGTGGACCCAGTTAAATCGTTGCCAATCAGTAATTTCAGAAACTCGCCCTAAGCATTCTGCTTAAAAAAAAAAAAAAAAAAAAGAATCTCGTCAAAAATATCACCTTCCCTCACAACAGGCGATTCGGTTAACGACGCGTCACCCCTAGAAGAGACGTCCTTAACCTACGTTTCAATTGACAGAAGGGAACTCGGACGCACAGCTGGGCCTGGTGTCCCGCTGCCAAAATCTGACATCCCAACATGCCTCCATTTGTTGGGCTTTACGGTGAACCGGCAGTTAATTCTATATGAGCCTTCCGTCGGTCTGCTCCATAGCGCGTCACTACCTCGGGCTCTTCGATACCCTTCTAGACTCGTTAAGGCGATACGCTAATGACTTTTTTATTCGTCGGACCTAGGGACTCTAAACTCTGCCCCTACATCCAGACGTTCAAAATTTAGAGCTCGGCACTTTTGGAGTACCATTTTCACCCGATTGACAGTCGGACCATGCAACGTGCTCCTTTTCCCGGCATTTAAATTTATACCAATAACATGGTTTTCGTTTACCGGCGGATAAACTACAAAAACACGGCAGACGGTTGAAATTTTCCTCAAGCTAAAAGTCTCCCTTCAGCAGATGCACTCGCTAGGTTAGCTCAATTCCCTTGTCTTCAAGGACAGGGTCCTCTCTCCTCTGTACCAGTTTGTCAGCGTAAATTAGTATACCGTAAACGATATCTATAACTTTGTATGTTTCCCCTTCTCATGTACAGCACCATGGAATTAATGGCGCTATATAAATAATAATGGGCAGAGTTTCCCAACGCCACCTATCGTTGTCAACTAAAGGCATTACCCAGCCGGGATATAGATCAGACTTAACCGCTCCGTGAAAGCTGATTTGCTTGTCTGGTAGTCATTCTTAGATCCCTACAAGGGACATGCAGGCGTAATGGCGCAGGAAGCGCCGAGCACGGAACTAGGCCTAGAGGTTGTTGGATATATCAATAATGGTATTGTCGCAATCTACAAAGAGCAATGGCGTAAATGAAACTGGCTTGTTTATGGACCATATCCACCTGGGGCCGCAGCCCTGCGTTTGAGAACTTTTCACTAGTAACAGCCATAGAGCCTTGGGTACCCGTGTGAAAAACACTAACACCAGGTTTCTAACCAAACATCCAGGAACCTCAAGAAGTTTGAACATTGTCTTCTCTCTCTCTGCCTTTCTGCTGCGCCGCTTAGCGCTACTATGCCTTAGACACGTCTGGTGTCGTGCCAGATTTACGTCTATCGCTGAAGATGTGATGGTTTAACTCTCTGTTGTCTTCCAATTGGCAGGCCTTCAAATTGTTCCAAGTCTCAGTGACACCGGCTACCTGGCAGGTCTACGGTAAGGCATGGGAGGAATGGCGCTCTTTAATCAGGGAAGGCCAGTAGATACAGGTAATCGGGCCAGATGCAACGTGTTGGTAGAACTCCTGAATCTGCTATAGACGAGCGTCGGGTACGGCAGCGCAGCGACACTTAGCAGGAATAGAGGAACATCGGGTACGGCAGCGCAGCGACACTTAGCAGGAATAACCTTTTTTCTTTCTGCTTTTATGTTGGGGCGATGTTACTAAATACTCCCCATCAGGCAAGCCGTTAAAGGCTGGAAGAGGCTCCAACCTAGTCAGGAACGTCGTCGCCCCGTGTCTCTAAGACTGTCACACGATATCATCATAATCTCGACGTCAGTTTACAAGTCGCAGTACGAGGCGACCCTAATATCTACAGCGCTTGCAATTGCATTTTTGGGGCGCATCGGCGAACTAGTGCCGCGGTTTAAAAAAAAAAAAAAACAACATCAGTCGGTTGACCCACGAGGACACCGTCATATGTAGCGTCGCTCTACACATTAGAGTTCGGATCCAAATGCGATCCCACCGGTAGAGGTGCGGGAGTCTTGCTCAAGGCTTTAGACGGCCCGATATGCCCGGTAAAAAATAGTGAAGCGCTTCGCGTTTATAAGACACGGCAGTAGATTCTCCTATCATACACCGACGGGTCCCCATTTACCAAATATCATTTTCCCACAATCTCTAAACATTGTATGGAGGCAGTCGGCGGTAACCCAAAACAATTCGGGACACATCCCTTCAAAATAGGGGCGGCCTCTGAAGCAGCTAGGGCCGGAGTATCGGAAGCTGAAGTCCAGAGATTAGGCCGCTGGAAATCTGCATGTTTAGCAAGATCTATAAGGCCAGATCTGCCCTAACACCTCTCGTTTCTTTCAGGTGGCCACAAACCCACAGTTTGGGTACTAGCGCATTCTTACATTTACGGGGCGTACAAACGGGCCAGCGTACGCCCGGATTATAAAAATAAATAAATAAATAAATAAAAGTGGAGCTGGAGCTTCATCTGGAGCAGCATTTGAAAGGCTGCGGTGGCAGCAAATATTCCAACGTGGCAAAGACTGCCAAAGGGCCGGTGATGTTGGTATTTACACACCGGTGGAAACAACCTAGCCGAGAAAAAAGGCACCGAACTATACGCAATGATGTCTACAGATATACGACACTTGGCCTGCTGGCCCTGATATGGTGGTGGTACGGTCTGAAAGCCATCAACAAATCAAGAAAGAAAATAAACACAAAAAAGGCAAAATACATCAAGGAAAGCTACGGCATCGTGGTTAACCACCACAATCTGCAAAGGACAATTCCAACCTACCGAGACTGGACGGCGTTCATCTGAATGATATCGGACTCGTTAGATTATTAAACAATTTACAGGATGGGGTTTGAACAGGTCGTTGTGTGGGGGGTCGGAGTCCTGTGTAGGTATACCCATGATCCTCCGTGGCGGTAGTATGGGGGGGGCAACGGGTCGTAACCTCCCATATGCCTGCCCGCCCACCGGCGGCGCCATGGGCCCTCGGCAGAGAGTCCGTTGCGGATCGTATTTGCCCCTCTCTGCTTATAGTCTACGCCCACCGGCGGCGCCGGGGTTCTCAGCAGAGAGGCGGTTGCGGATCATATTTGCCCCTACCGGCTTATAATTTAAATAAACTGTGACCGACCTGTTCAACCCATCCAGGCCTGTTGTGTTTTGTTGTTATGGGATTGGTGGGAGGCGGGGAAGCAAAGCTATACGCCACAAGGGTCTCTTCAGTCTTACCGCATGGTATTACGTAGTATTACCGCACTCATATGTGTATAATGATATTACGTAGTATTACCGCACTCACATGTGTATAATGGTATTACGTAGTATTACCGCACTCACATGTGTATAATGGTATTATGTAGTATTACCGCACTCACATGTGTATAATGATATTATGTAGTATTACCGCACTCACATGTGTATAATGATATTATGTAGTATTACCGCACTCACATGTGTATAATGATATTATGTAGTATTACCGCACTCACATGTGTATAATGGTATTACGTAGTATTACCGCACTCACATGTGTATAATGATATTACGTAGTATTACTGCACTCACATGTGTATAATGATATTACGTAGTATTACCGCACTCACATGTCTATAATGGTATTACGTAGTATTACCGCACTCACATGTGTATAATGATATTATGTAGTATTACCGCACTCACATGTCTATAATGGTATTACGTAGTATTACCGCACTCACATGTGTATAATGATATTACGTAGTATTACCGTACTCACATGTGTATAATGATATTACGTAGTATTACCGTACTCACATGTGTATAATGATATTACGTAGTATTACCGCACTCACATGTGTATAATGATATTATGTAGTATTACTGCACTCACATGTCTATAATGGTATTACGTAGTATTACAGCACTCACATGTGTATAATGATATTACGTAGTATTACCGCACTCACATGTGTATAATGATATTACGTAGTATTACCGCACTCACATGTGTATAATGATATTATGTAGTATTACCGCACTCACATGTGTATAATGGTATTATGTAGTATTA
Organism: Oophaga sylvatica; assembly: GCA_033576555.1. Taxonomy (NCBI): domain Eukaryota; kingdom Metazoa; phylum Chordata; class Amphibia; order Anura; family Dendrobatidae; genus Oophaga; species Oophaga sylvatica. The sequence goes on along the minus strand of JARQOD010000001.1, from coordinate 907,963,446 downwards.
CCGCACTCACATGTGTATAATGGTATTACGTAGTATTACCGCACTCACATGTGTATAATGATATTACGTAGTATTACCGCACTCACATGTGTATAATGATATTATGTAGTATTACCGCACTCACATATGTATAATGATATTATGTAGTATTACCGCACTCACATGTGTATAATGGTATTACGTAGTATTACCGCACTCACATGTGTATAATGATATTACGTAGTATTACAGCACTTACATGTGTATAATGATATTACGTAGTATTACCGCACTCACATGTGTATAATGATATTATGTAGTATTACTGCACTCACATGTCTATAATGGTATTACGTAGTATTACAGCACTTACATGTGTATAATGATATTACGTAGTATTACCGCACTCACATGTGTATAATGATATTACGTAGTATTACCGCACTCACATGTGTATAATGATATTATGTAGTATTACTGCACTCACATGTGTATAATGGTATTATGTAGTTTTACCGCACTCACATGTGTATAATGATATTATGTAGTATTACCGCACTCACATGTGTATAATGATATTATGTAGTATTACTGCACTCACATGTGTATAATGGTATTATGTAGTATTACCGCACTCACATGTGTATAATGATATTATGTAGTATTACAGCTCTCACATGTCTATAATGGTATTATGTAATATTACAGCTCTCACATGTCTATAATGGTATTATGTAGTATTACCGCACTCACATGTGTATAATGATATTATGTAGTATTACAGCACTCACATGTGTATAATGGTATTCTGTAGTATTACAGCACTCACATGTGTATAATGGTATTATGTAGTATTACAGCTCTCACATGTGTATAATGGTATTATGTAGTATTACCGCACTCACATGTGTATAATGATATTATATAGTATTACCGCACTCACATGTGTATAATGATATTATGTAGTATTACTGCACTCACATGTCTATAATGGTATTACGTAGTATTACCGCACTCACATGTGTATAATGATATTACGTAGTATTACAGCACTTACATGTGTATAATGATATTACGTAGTATTACCGCACTCACATGTGTATAATGATATTATGTAGTATTACTGCACTCACATGTCTATAATGGTATTACGTAGTATTACAGCACTTACATGTGTATAATGATATTACGTAGTATTACCGCACTCACATGTGTATAATGATATTATGTAGTATTACCGTACTCACATGTGTATAATGATATTACGTAGTATTACCGCACTCACATGTGTATAATGATATTACGTAGTATTACCGCACTCACATGTGTATAATGATATTATGTAGTATTACTGCACTCACATGTGTATAATGGTATTATGTAGTATTACCGCACTCACATGTGTATAATGATATTATGTAGTATTACCGTACTCACATGTGTGTAATGATATTACGTAGTATTACCGCACTCACATGTGTATAATGATATTATGTAGTATTACTGCACTCACATGTGTATAATGGTATTATGTAGTATTACCGCACTCACATGTGTATAATGATATTATGTAGTATTACTGCACTCACATGTCTATAATGGTATTACGTAGTATTACCGCACTCACATGTGTATAATGATATTATGTAGTATTACAGCTCTCACATGTGTATAATGATATTACGTAGTATTACAGCACTCACATGTGTACAGTCATGGCCAAAAGTTTTGAGAATGACACAAATATTAATTTTTACAAAGTCTACTGCTTCACTTTTTTAATGGCAATTTGCATATACTCCAGAATGTTATAAAGAGTGATCAGCTTAACAGCAATTACTTGCAAAGTCAATATTTGGCTAGAAAATGAACTTTATCCCCCAAAACACATTTCAACATCATTGCAGCCCTGCCTTAAAAGGACCAGCTAACCTCTTTTCAGTGATTGCGCCATTAACACAGGTGTGAGTGTTGATGAGGACATGGCTGGAGATCAATCTGTCATGATTAAAAAAGAAGACACCACTGGACACTTTAAAAGGAGGCTGGTGCTTGGCATCATTGTTTCTCTTCTGTTAACCATGGTTATCTCTAAAGAAACACGTGCAGTCATCATTGCAATGCACAAAAATGGCCTAACAGGGAAGAGTATCGCAGCTAGAAAGATTGCACCTCAGTCAACAATCTATCGCATCATCAAGAACTTCAAGGAGAGAGGTTCCATTGTTGCCAAAAAGGCTCCAGGGCGCCCAAGAAAGACCAACAAGCGCCAGGACCGTCTCTTAAAAGTGTTTCAGCTGCGGGATCGGGCTACCAGCAGTGCAGAGCTTGCTCAGGAATGGCAGCAGGCAGGTGTGAGTGCATCTGCACGCACTGTGAGGCGGAGACTCTTGGAGCAAGGCCTGGTCTCAAGGAGGGCAGCAAAGAAGCCACTTCTCTCCAGAAAAAACATCATGGACAGACTGATATTTTGCAAAAGGTACAGGCAGTGGACTGCTGAGGACTGGGGTAAAGTTATTTTCTCTTATGAATCCCCTTTTCGATTGTTTGGGACATCAGGAAAACGCCTCATTCGGAGAAGACAAGGTGAGCGCTACCACCAGTCTTGTCTCATGCCAACTGTTAAGCATCCTGAAACCATTCATGTGTGGGGTTGCTTCTCAGCCAAGGGAATCATCTCTCTCACAGTCTTGCCTAAAATCACAGCCATGAATAAAGAATGGTACCAGAATGTCCTCCAAGAGCAACTTCTCCCAACCCCCCAAGAGCAGTTTGGTGATCAACAATGCCTTTTCCAGCATGATGGAGCACCTTGCCATAAAGCAAAGGTGATAACTAAATGGCTCAGGGAACATAACATAGAGATTTTGGGTCCATGGCCTGGAAACTCCCCAGATCTTAATCCCATTGAGAACTTGTGGTCAATCATCAAGAGACGGGTGGACAAACAAAAACCTAAAAATTCTGACAAAATGAAAGCATTGATTGTGCAAGAATGGACTGCTATCAGTCAGGATTTGGTCCAGAAGTTGATTGAGAGCATGTCAGGGAGAATTGCAGAGGTCCTGAAGAAGAAGGTCAACACTGCAAATATTGACTTGCTGCATTAACTCATTCTAACTGTCAATATAAGCTTTTGTTACTCACATGTTTGCAATTATTATATTTCTGTCTGTGATAAAAACATCTGTCAAACACACATAAAAACCAGAGGGCAGCAGATCATGTGAAAATATCATATTTGTGTCATTCTCAAAACTTTTGGCCATGACTGTATAATGATATTATGTAGTATTACCGCACTCACATGTGTATAATGATATTATGTAGTATTACCGCACTCACATGTGTATAATGATATTATGTAGTATTACAGCTCTCACATGTGTATAATGATATTACGTAGTATTACAGCACTCATGTGTATAATGATATTATGTAGTATTACAGCTCTCACATGTGTATAATGATATTACGTAGTATTACAGCACTCACATGTGTATAATGATATTATGTAGTATTACAGCTCTCACATGTCTATAATGGTATTATGTAATATTACAGCTCTCACATGTCTATAATGGTATTATGTAGTATTACAGCACTCACATGTGTATAATGATATTATGTAGTATTACAGCACTCACATGTCTATAATGGTATTATGTAGTATTACCGCACTCACATGTGTATAATGATATTATGTAGTATTACAGCACTCACATGTGTATAATGGTATTCTGTAGTATTACAGCACTCACATGTGTATAATGGTATTATGTAGTATTACCGCACTCACATGTGTATAATGGTATTATGTAGTATTACAGCTCTCACATGTGTATAATGGTATTATGTAGTATTACCGCACTCACATGTGTATAATGATATTATGTAGTATTACAGCACTCACATGTGTATAATGGTATTCTGTAGTATTACAGCTCTCACATGTGTATAATGGTATTATGTAGTATTACCGCACTCACATGTGTATAATGGTATTATGTAGTATTACAGCTCTCACATGTGTATAATGGTATTATGTAGTATTACCGCACTCACATGTGTATAATGGTATTATGTAGTATTACCGCACTCACATGTGTATAATGGTATCATGTAGTATTACAGCTCTCACATGTGTATAATGGTATTATGTAGTATTACCGCACTCACATGTCTATAATGGTATTATGTAGTATTACAGCACTCACATGTGTATAATGGTATTATGTAGTATTACAGCTCTCACATGTGTATAATGATATTATGTAGTATTACCGCACTCACATGTGTATAATGATATTATGTAGTATTACAGCACTCACATGTGTATAATATTACGTAGTATTACAGCTCTCACATGTGTATAATGGTATTATGTAGTATTACAGCTCTCACATGTGTATAATGGTATTATGTAGTATTACAGCTCTCACATGTGTATAATGGTATTATGTAGTATTACAGCTCTCACATGTCTATAATGGTATTATGTAGTATTACAGCTCTCACATGTGTATAATGGTATTATGTAGTATTACCGCACTCACATGTGTATAATGATATTATGTAGTATTACCGCACTCACGTGTGTATAATGGTATTCTGTAGTATTACCGCACTCACATGTGTATAATGGTATTATGTAGTATTACCGCACTCATGTGTATAATGATATTATGTAGTATTACAGCTCTCACATGTGTATAATATTATGTAGTATTACCGCACTCACATGTGTTTGATGACTATTACCGTACATTTGCCCTCACATTATTCAGTAAAGTCCTGGTAATACTCCTTGCTATGGTTAGAAATTAAAGCTGTTAGAGGGGTTTCTCCCATCTCCAAATGTTCTTTGTGACCCCGCCGCCCCGATATAACACCGTGTCAGGCCTCCGGCTCGGCGCCACCTATCAGTGAGAACAGGCGGCCCAGAGAGCGGCGTGGACTTTGGCACTTGTGGCATACAGTAACTCTTGCTCTACTTGGCGGAGAGGACGCTGCTATTGACTTTCCTCGCTGACCTGAAGTGATATTTGCAGAGTAGGGAGTGTTCTGCACCTCGCAGGCTGATCACAGAGCCGGAATCTAACGCTGCTCCTTCTCCATCCTCGCTCCTAGCGCTGGGGAGGTAACGGAGGATACAGTCCTGTGCTGGTGTCCTAAAACTTTAAGCGGCTTTACAAGGCTGATTCCTGAGAATACTCTGTTCCCATGACATCCGAATCACGCATCACTGTCACTGGTCTGATCCCCGAAGCCTAATCACGGTGTGCCCCGAGTGCTCACCTGCGCTCCTCCGACATTGGCGCTCACGTGGAAATGGAGAGCGGCACGGAGAGGATTAGATCACCACCAACATTAATTAAAGAGAGAAAATCTCGGATGGAACAACAAGTCTCAGCATGCACTCTTCGATTTCCATAGGGCGAAAACGGAGAAACATTTCTGATGCGGAATATCCGATGAGCACCACAGAAATACAAAAAAATTTACCAAAAATCAGCGTCAACTGAGGATTTACAATAAATGTCCCTTTATTCTGCGGATGTCACCACAGATTTCTCCCTCCCAATTTTCAACGTGAAATCCAGTGTTCCTTTGCAGCAGTAGGTACCGCAGGAGGCAAAATAAAACTGCTGCCAAATTTACTAGGATGTTTTTTTTTTTAATTTTTCACTTTTAAAAATGGAAATAAATTTGGCAGACTATTCATGAAATTTTATTAAATGGTTTATTTTTTCTTTCAGGTATACTTGTTTAATGTGTCTTTTTAAGGCTTGTTTTTCTTTTAATTAACCCCACAGAGAAGCAAGAGAGACAAAAGGTCCGATTCATCAAAACCGGAGAGAAAATGGCCAGTCTTGACGAGTCGGTGTGGTGAGGACAGACGATCCGGATTCATAAAGAGGCCTGGGCGTCTTCAAGTATCTGAACACCTGACAAATGGCGCGTGCCTCGGCACAAATGTTACTCCAGACCCTGACTGGAGTCAGATTTCTGGAATACCAAACACCACAGCTTGTCATGAATTCGACAAGTTGTGGCATCACGCCCCCCACCGAGTCCCCGTCCCACCCCTGCTCATTTCTGCAAAGCTGGGAGAAACTGGCGTGAAAACAACAAATGTCGCACAATTTTTGCACATCTACGGTAAATATTGCAAAACAATTACGGCAAAATTTCTTTGAGGAATCAGGGCCAAAGACATGGAAAAAAAGCCATATCTAGAACATGCCACCCTATAAAGCAGTTCTGTCACCAGATTTCCCAATACAGACTGCATGTATTAAACAGATCTTTTAGACCTGATGGCGTTGATAGACTTACTGTGAAAATCCACATCAGCAGGGTAATAAAATCCACTTATAACATTTTATTTCCAGCACTAGGCAGGCAAACTTTAATAAAAGGATTACACGGTCACACTGACATACTCGCACAGATATTCATTAATGTAAGTACACCGACTTCATCAGGTCCGAGCTATCCATTTAATAATATATACAGTTTGTATTTAAAACAAACAAAACAAGCACAAGTGTGAAAAAGACAAAAACAAACATAAGCAATGTTAGTAGTGCAATTTATATATTTTACTATTCAGAAAATAAAAAACAGCGACAAGAACACAGCATTTCTTCTATACCCGTAGGTGTGACGCCGCCATTCACTTGGCCTGGGATTATTCTCACTGCGCGCCGGATTACCGGGCCGTTCAGACCATAATGTGCTACAATAAAGGACTTCTGACATCTGACTGCAGACAAACATGCAGAAATCTCACCCCAGTCTGATCGCAGATCACCGCAGACTCTGACAATTACTGTGACAAAGCGGAGGAGAAAATCCCTCACACTGATGATCTATGGAGAACGTAATGTATATACACTTCACATCAAAGCCACAGAGATAAAAGCCATCCACTGTACGGTGGGAAGGTGCCGCATTAGGAAAAGCAAAACATACAATTAACGAGGACAAATGTGGAGATTCTCATTTGTGTCTGTGATACAGCACTTATCGCCAGGTCTACGGAGGCGCTGCCATCAATTAATCACCTGCCATTCACAATCAGGCAGGTACTCCACCAGAGACAAAGGGATGGATCTCATGACAGCAGCGTACAAGATGGAGACATGCGATAGGGAACTTTACATTGTTAATACAGAATAATGGCCTCGAGTGCTCATACTGCGACAGGCGTGAGGGAGGAAAAGAACGACCATCACGGCACCAATGGCTGCAACGTGGCACCTAGGGCTCAGGATCGGCACTACGGCTTACGGCAGCGATACTCCTTTCTTCTCTCGAGAACCACATCCAGCTGAGAGATGGACGCAAACCACATCCAGCACCACTGCCCCCCACAGCAGTGACACCCAGAGACCCCCGTTACTGGTATAATGACAGTCAAAGCTTCCCCGCAGAACGAATGTCGAGACATTGTGCCCGCGTCCCTAGACAGTATCCTTACATCCAGGGCTTTCCACCTTACCCTGTGTGATATTTCCATACCAAGTACTCCCACCATGCTATTGCATCCTGTCCCCAGCGCCTTCAAGGTGCAGATCAGATGACACCGCCAGGTAATCAGATTTATCTCTCCACCCTACTGCAGGTGTGTGCGGATCCACAGCTTCTGTGTAATGGTCTACTCCTGGGGACCCGCTCTTCATAACGGTGTGCCAGACCCAGTGCCAATGTATACAGGAGGTAGACAACGTTGAGCTGCACCTCGGGGGACTGAAGGCGCGCGTCGGGGGACCGCAAGAGCCGCGCGTCGGGGACCGCAAGAGCCGCGCGTCGGGGGACCGCAAGAGCCGCGCGTCGGGGGACCGCAAGAGCCGCGCGTCAAGGGACCGCAAGAGCCGCGCGTCAAGGGACCGCAAGAGCCGCGCGTCAAGGGACCGCAAGAGCCGCGCGTCAAGGGACCGCAAGAGCCGCACGTCAAGGGACCGCAAGAGCCGCACGTCAAGGAACCGCAAGAGCCGCACGTCAAGGGACCGCAAGAGCCGCACGTCAAGGGACCGCAAGAGCCGCACGTCAAGGGACCGCAAGAGCCGCACGTCAAGGGACCGCAAGAGCCGCACGTCAAGGGACCGCAAGAGCCGCACGTCAAGGGACTGCAAGAGCCGCAAGTGAATGGACTAAAAGAGCCATACATCTTGTGACACGTAATAGGACTGCAAGAGCCACATGTAACTCCTAAGCCATAGGTTTGGGACCTCTGTCTTAAAGAAGCACTCCTATTAACAAGTTATCATTTTAATATATTGCAGTCATATTATATAGCACTGTATATTTACAATTGCTCATTTTGCCTTTCTACACAGCAAATTCTTCTCTTTTCCATTAGGACTATGATATCACGTGATTAAAAACTGACTAACTGAATCCTTCTAAGTTCTATGTAGAAATAGGAGGTCTCCTTTCCCTGAATGAGTCATAAGTCACTGCAATGCATGAATCATAACACCCCGCAGCTGGGTCAGGAGTTGAAGAGGGGGATGATAAATGCAGGGACAAGAGACTTCCTGTTTCTACATACAGCAGAGAAAAAAGGGAAGAATTAACTGGGAAGAAAGGCAAAATGGGCAATTATAAGTACACAGTGCTGTACAGTATGATGACAAATATATTAAGAGAATAAAAACGTTGATGGGAGTAGGAGGAGGAGGAGTGCTTCTTTAAAGAGTATTCTCCTGCCCAAAAATATCCTGCAAGGCTATATTCACATGGACATTGGAGCTCCACTTCAGATCCTGCCCTGCAGGCAGCAAAGGACACAACAAACCCCAATCTAAGTGTACAGGCTCCACTTTGGGCACAGTACATCAGGGCCACAATGCAGATCACCTATACTGAGCGCTGGAGAGGACGCGCAAACCTAGTGTCACGTATTCAGCCATTCCTTACTTGTTGGGACAGCCAATAAGGCTGGCATTACCGCTGTCATCTCCGCTCCCAAACACACTGCATGGATGACTATAGGGAATAATACACATTGTGCACGCTCGTGTCTGTTATTATTGTATTGGGGCGGATTTCTTGAACTAAACTCTGGTAAAGCTGTGACTTCCGATGCTCAGTAAGTTGATGGTGGGATCCATAATGTAAAAGCCTTAAAAGTTAAATTCTATATAGGTGTAGATATTCAGCCTGGGTGACCAGGTACCTAAATGACAAATGTAGTGGTATTCTAAGTCTGCTAATAAATATTCTATATTTTCTGGGAAAGCGTCTTCTATTATAATTATATTGTGCGTAGGACATTGGTGGTCTGAGGAGTCCACTGGGCAGTCTCATCAGTGTCTGACACACTTACTCAAATATCGTCAAACATCAATTAACTCCGCCCACTGGACTCCTAAGCTTAGGATAAGCAGGAATGCAAAAGAATATATTCCCATAAATCCATATCCTAGTCAGCTAAGCTCCTGCTTTATAACACCCGGCATGTTAAACATGACAAGTTCCCTTTAATTTCAGCAGAACAGCCACATTCTGCAAAGTTATCCTGTAAAATATTAAAACATGAATGAATAAAACATGCATAATATCAACACCTCTGATGGGGATTTGTAGACAGAAGTCGACCTTTGCCTTTTCTCGCTCCAGCAGCGGACAAACCCATTGACAAGTTTTCAGACTGCACGACCCGGAGAACATCATTCCCGTACATTTCACGCCAGGGATCGCAGAGAGGGAACAACCAATGGCCAAACACGGACCACGGACACATCTTACCCACCATGGCACATGGGGGCACTAGTAACCAAACTATCGTCACATAAGACCTGGGTGGATTGATTTAAATCAAAAGATTTTTTTAATATAAATCACGATTAAAATCTAAAACTTTCAATCATTGTTCAATTAACTCCACACTTCTAGCTTGGTTTCACTTTCTGTAGCTTGGTTTCAGTTTCTTTTTCCATTCAGTTGACATGCCCAAACTTGTTGGATAGTCAGTCAGCAGTACTTGGCTGTAGTAACAATCAAACTTCAGAAGTGATCTGCGTGAGCCATGGCAGGTCGTAAGAGAGACCCTATTTGGGTTCATTTTGTTGAGATGCCAGCAGAGCTTGGAAAGAAAGGTGGGAGAGCAAAGTGCAAATACTGTCAAAAGGATATCCAAGGACTTGTTTGCCGTTTGAAATCACATTATGAAAACTGCAACCAGAAGGGAAATGAAGATGTTGATAGTGATACAACTAATGTCAATGAACCCCCACAGCTTCTTATGCACCAGGACCCTAGCACTAGTGGTAAATCTGGCAATTACAACCTATTTTAACAGATGTTTTACTGGGATGGTTAAAGTCTATGAAAAGAAAAATTTCTAGCACTAGTTCTGGAGTATAGAATTTAAATTTATGTTAAGGCAATATTTCACAGAAGATTAACGTTAAGTAAAAATAAAAGAGTGTGTATACGCCTATTTTTTTTTTATTGTAGGCTACAATTCACTTTTGAAGTCTGCCAAATTGACCATTTTTTTAAAAAAACATTTTTAAAACTTTTGTGACATTTTTTTTCAGTTGCTCTGATATTACTAGTATTACAGCAACTTCACCGGAAACTTGAGTAGCATAACTTTTGAGACAGCCTTTATAGGACGAGGACCATTACATTGTTCAAAAAGTTTGTTTCAAAATATTTTCGTTATATTTCTTCAAATACGCAGTCGAATTATATTTTTAATTACTGTGCTTTCAGGGTCAAATATGGCTTGTGCTGCACGTGACAATCAATATCTGGGTACAACTTCAACAAAGCAGCCCAACAAAAAACTTTGCGTGCAAAGTGTAGAAAAATTCCTCTTAAAGACTACGACGAGCCAGAAAGAACATTTTGATGAATTAATTGCTAAATTCATATTTGCAACCAATTCTTCTTTCCGACTAGTTGAACACCCATTGTTTGTACAAATGATCGAAGGAATAAGACCAGGCTACAAACCACCAAGTAGATTTGATATCTCAGGAAAACATCTTCAGGCTGTATACGACAAAGAAAGAGCGGCTTGTACAAAATATTTGAAAGACAAAGTTGTTAACATGAGCTTGGATGGTTGGAGCAACATCCACAACGACCCCATAATTTGCACTTGTGTCACAACAGAAGATGGTGAAACTTACCTTACAGACACAATCGACACATCTGGAAATTCACATACTGCTGAATATTTACTTGAAATTGCTAAGAACTCAATTCACCAATGCCAAGAACAGTTTGGATGTAAAGTAAGGAGCTTAGTTACTGATAACGCAAGCAATGTGGCAAAACTGCGAGCGGAACTGGCACATGAGGATGACACAAATGTCATTACATACGGTTGTTCTGCCCATTTGTTGCATCTTTTGGCAAAGGACCTGCATATTTCGGGTGTCAAGGAACATGTTGTAGAAATTGTTAAATATTTCCGCAATAATCATTTTGCACATGCAACCTACAAGGAAATGGGAGGACTGAAGTTGGTTCTACCACAAGATGTTAGATGGAATACCTTGGCTGAATGCTTGGAACTGTTTATTAACAACTGGTCAAAATTAGTGTCCATTTGCGAAACACATCGGGATAAAATTGATGCTAATATACGAAGCAAAGTATTAAATCTTGGTGTGAAGAGAAATGCCGAGGACCTTTTGGAAAGGTTAAAGCCAATATCTATTGCGTTGGATAAAATGCAGAAAGATACTGCAACCATAGCTGATGCCACAGAAGTTTGGAAAGATTTAGAAGGTTTGCTAGATCACTTGAACCTCTCAAACAATGTAAAGGTTGCAATACACCACCGCAAGGACCAAGCATTAAAAGAAGAACACTATTTAGCCAATATCTTGCATCCCATCTACAGAGGGAAAAAACTATCTGAGGCGGAAATCAACTCTGCAATGGAGTGGCTCGCCAATACTAACCATGACATTGTGGCAACTGTGCTGAAATTGAAGTGTGAATCTGCACCATTTCAAAAATACATGTTTGCAGATAACGTCGTTAATGAAGTAAAACCACTGGACTGGTGGAAGTCGCAATCACTTGTTCTTCCAGCGAAGATAATAAATGTAGCTACTCAGCTACTGACTGCATCGGCTTCATCGGCAGGAGTAGAGAGATTGTTTTCTTCATTTGGTTTTGTGCACACAACAGTCCGAAACCGCTTAGGAACTGCTAAAGCAGGACAACTAGTTTTCCTATTAAAAGTCCTAAATAAACAGTAGGCTTAAAGGACTGATGTATTCACTGAAGATGTTTGCTTACTTCAAACGTTAGAGATAGGCTATTGTTAAAAAGTACTTACTCTCTGTAGTTCAATTCTGATTGTTTAATAGTGCAAATAAAAATTATTAGGTTTCATAATCATCAACTGTTAATATTTTTATTTGTGTAAAATAATTTGATTTGCAAAAAGACAAAGTTTTGCTTGTGTACAACTTGATTAAAAAATCCTATTTAAATCAAAAAAATCCTATTTAAATCAAAAAAATCCGATTTAAATAAAAAAAATCCGATTTTTTTGATTTTTTTAAAAAAATCATGATTTTTATCCACCCTGCATAAGACCCTTTTTTCGGGATGAACACAGTTTATATATTTTTTAATTGATTTATTGGGTTTCTTTTACAAATCATGGAACAATCAAACATGGAAGAGGAGGTAATATACACGTACCCATTATTGGCAAATCAGCCATGATGAATGAGTGGACATGAGTCACATACACCCCACCACACCCAATTTAGGTGTCAGAGGCACGACAATGCCCCGAAATATAGAGGACTGTACTGTAAAACGTCTCCATGTAACAAGCATGTATTTAGGATATTTCTGGCCATCCTATTGCACAGGCAGCACGTCATCAGCTTGTACGATCTGCTCCACAAAAGGTTATAGATTTTAAATATTGGGAATTTTCATTAGGAATAGATTACAGAGAGAAAGGAAGAGTCATAGTGAAATCCAAAACTGCACAACTGGTTCTTGTGCTAAAAACGCCTTCAGCGGGAAAGCACTGACACATATAAGCTGCGACTGCGAAGCCAAGTCAATAGTGATATCCTCTAGACACACAGTACTAGGCCCAGGAGGACGTTCAGCAGATTGGCCAAACGTAAAGAAGCCATACTGGTCTGATGTGCCAGCAATGGCGGTCTACCATTTCATGCCACACCAAATGTGTATTCCGCACAAATGGCAATGTGCAGCCAACAGCACCGTCCCCTGGTGGATGCTCAGAATAAAAGGGCTGTCCAGTGAGGCAGCCCCTGGAAAACCGGCTTTATAACAAGAAGATAAACCTACGGTTGGGACATACCTGGTTCTTTGAGAGAGAGAGAGAGAGAGAGAGAGAGAGAGAAACGCCGGATCGCGCCTGATTCAAAAAGCCTGATGTGTGAAAGTAGCATTAGAAAGCCGGAACGCTCAGTAGTGATAAAATAGGTGCGAGGCAGGAAAGCCGAGCTTTCAGCCTGGGATTTTCTACACCAAATAGAACGCTTCTGTTCTTAACCATTAACCTTCTTGTGGTAATATTTTTCAACGTTCCTCTTATAAAATGATACTTTTTTATGTAATTTAAAAATTATTGCAAAGCTCCCGTTCCTTTTTATAAGTCATCCAGAATGAAGACATTTTAGAGACATTATGGGGAAGCAGTAACAGCCCGACTTGGAGAGTCTCCAGCAAGGCTCGGAGATCGCAGGGAAGGGTCTGTAACGCGGCTGCATTCACTGGAGGACCGGACAGCAAATCACTGCTTTATCTAAATCAGTCCATGGAATGGATCTCTGAAGTGACCCCTGTGGACAGAGTGTGACGACTTGTATTAGACAATGTACATGCTTATTTTTAGGGTACAGTTACGTACTTGATAACTGGTGAGGACAGAAACTGCAGAAATTTACACCTTTTCCTTCAGTCACCAGGTCATGGAATCGTACAACATCCATATACCAATCATTGCATTAAGAGTACAGAGACCCTGGAAGCGTTCTCCACCATAGCACAGTGTATATCAGCAGCGGGAAAATCTGAAAAAAACTGAATTCAACAATTTGAATAAATTTGCCAAGAAAATTTACTATTGAATGAATTCAATGCAAGTCAGCAGTGCTCCACAATGCTCCAGATCCCGTATGGTGGGGAAAAAAAAGCAGCCCTGCCGCCACAGCTCCCTCCATCCACACTCTGCGCTGCGGCTTCTGACGAGGCCTTGGGCAATGAATGTCGTGACGTCATAGGCTTACTCAACTCCAAAAGGCACAGCTGGGAGAGTAGATGGCGGTGGAGGAGGTCGCACGACATGGACCGGTAAAGAAAAGGCCGAAGAGAGCGGTGGCAGTAGAACAGGTGAGCAGCAGCGGGAGTATTTCTTTCCCTCCCCTTTCCGGACTCTCTTCAATACTGACATCAGAAAGCAGGGTGTAAAGTATTACTTCCCTGTCCTGTGTCTGTGTAGGGGAAGTACAAAAAAAAAAATCAGTTTTGAGACCACCTTGTCGCTGGTTGATGGGCATGCATGAATTGGCCGAGTTATGTGCTGAGCGTCTCATTTTTCCTAGTATCCAGAAGCGGTATTACTATACATATCTCATATTTCCCACTGACATGCTTTAGCACTACAGAGTGCAACTTTTTTTGTTTATTATATATATGATGGTAGCTGCTCCTAGCTGGCCCCTGTTTACATTAGTTTGGAAGTGCTGTCAGTCTTTTTGTCTCTGTCTAGGGGAAGTGACATCAGGAAGGAAAGACGCGGCCGTTATTGTCACCTATCCCCCGTGCAGCCCTCCGTGACCCGGTGAATAATCATCTGATCATTTTTATCTAGGGGGTTTTATTTACTTACCAGGTTTATTTTTACTAATCAGAACATTGGTTGGTTTGGACTTGGATGTTTATTGATATACTGGTAACCGGATTGAGACGTTGGTATATATAGTCCGGTGACTACCTACTGACAAGTGCCGACGAAGACAAACATGGCAAGTATAGACACTGCACCTCTTGAACTTTTATTTTTAGTAGGTTTTCTGTATATTCAGCTCATATTGGGTCACATTTATTACTACAATCATCAACCTTTACTCAATATTGTTCTAAAAAAAAAAAAATGTTCCCTGTTTGTGCATGAATTGTATGAAAAGTGCCCATGATTGTGACGAACTGGTAACATTTTCACAATGTGCCAGGTGTCTTCCTCCCGAAACTAGATGGATATGGGAGCGGCAGAATATTTATTTTAGAATTTCAGATTTTACTTGCATTTATCAATCATGTAACGTTGGTCCCAGCTGCCAGAGGTTGAAGGTGTATTCCCACGTGGTGATATTAAGCTCATCATTAGCAGGTGACATAACACCACTGGCTGCGGTCTGACCTCAGGGACCCCACCGATCCAGAACACTGCCTGCAGTTCCCTATAAAATCCTCCTGATACATGGTAGTTACTGCGATACTGCTGTGGTTCGGAGCTCACACCCCCCGATCCAGAACACTGCCTGCAGTTCCCTATAAAATCCTCCTGATACATGGTAGTTACTGCGATACTGCTGTGGTTCGGAGCTCACACCCCCGATCCAGAACACTGCCTGCAGTTCCCTATAAAATCCTCCTGATACATGGTAGTTACTGCGATACTGCTGTGGTTCGGAGCTCACACCCCCCGATCCAGAACACTGCCTGCAGTTCCCTATAAAATCCTCCTGATACATGGTAGTTACTGCGATACTGCTGTGGTTCGGAGCTCACACCCCCCGATCCAGAACACTGCCTGCAGTTCCCTATAAAATCCTCCTGATACATGGTAGTTACTGCGATACTGCTGTGGTTCGGAGCTCACACCCCCGATCCAGAACACAGCCTGCAGTTCCCTATAAAATCCTCCTGATACATGGTAGTTACTGCGATACTGCTGTGGTTCGGAGCTCACACCCCCGATCCAGAACACTGCCTGCAGTTCCCTATAAAATCCTCCTGATACATGGTAGTTACTGCGATACTGCTGTGGTTCGGAGCTCACCCCCCGATCCAGAACACTGCCTGCAGTTCCCTATAAAATCCTCCTGATACATGGTAGTTACTGCGATACTGCTGTGGTTCGGAGCTCACACCCCCCGATCCAGAACACTGCCTGCAGTTCCCTATAAAATCCTCCTGATACATGGTAGTTACTGCGATACTGCTGTGGTTCGGAGCTCACACCCCCCGATCCAGAACACAGCCTGCAGTTCCCTATAAAATCCTCCTGATACATGGTAGTTACTGCGATACTGCTGTGGTTCGGAGCTCACACCCCCGATCCAGAACACTGCCTGCAGTTCCCTATAAAATCCTCCTGATACATGGTAGTTACTGCGATACTGCTGTGGTTCGGAGCTCACCCCCCGATCCAGAACACTGCCTGCAGTTCCCTATAAAATCCTCCTGATACATGGTAGTTACTGCGATACTGCTGTGGTTCGGAGCTCACACCCCCGATCCAGAACACTGCCTGCAGTTCCCTATAAAATCCTCCTGATACATGGTAGTTACTGCGATACTGCTGTGGTTCGGAGCTCACACCCCCCGATCCAGAACACTGCCTGCAGTTCCCTATAAAATCCTCCTGATACATGGTAGTTACTGCGATACTGCTGTGGTTCGGAGCTCACACCCCCGATCCAGAACACAGCCTGCAGTTCCCTATAAAATCCTCCTGATACATGGTAGTTACTGCGATACTGCTGTGGTTCGGAGCTCACACCCCCGATCCAGAACACTGCCTGCAGTTCCCTATAAAATCCTCCTGATACATGGTAGTTACTGCGATACTGCTGTGGTTCGGAGCTCACCCCCCGATCCAGAACACTGCCTGCAGTTCCCTATAAAATCCTCCTGATACATGGTAGTTACTGCGATACTGCTGTGGTTCGGAGCTCACCCCCGATCAGAACATGCTGCAGTCCTATAAATCTCTGATACATGGTAGTTACTGCGATATGCTGTGGTTCGGAGCTCACCCCGATCCAGACACTGCCTGCAGTTCCTATAAAATCCTCGATACAGGTAGTTACTGCGATACTGTGTGTTCGGACTCACACCCATCCAGAACTGCTGCAGTTCTATAAAATCCTCTGATACATGGTAGTTACTGCGATACTGCTGTGGTTCGGATCCCCCGATCCAGAACATGCTGCAGTTCTATAAATCTCCTGATACATGGTAGTTACTGCGATATGCTGTGGTTCGGAGCTCACCCCGATCAGAACATGCTGCAGTTCCTATAAAATCCTCTGATACATGGTAGTTACTGCGATACTGCTGTGGTTCGGATCACCCCCGATCGAACACTGCCTGCAGTTCCCTATAAATCTCCGAATGGTAGTTACTGGTACTGCTGTGGTTCGGAGCTCACCCCGATCCAAACATGCTGCGTTCCCTATAAAATCTCCTGTACATGGTAGTACTGGATACGCTGTGGTTCGGAGTACACCCCCGACAGAACATCTGCAGTCCCTATAAATCTCTGATACTGGGTAGGATATGTTGGTTCGGTCCCGATCCAGCATCCTGGTCTATAAAATCTCTGTAAGAGTTGCGATACTGCTTGGTTCGACTCACCCATCCGACTCTGCGTTCTTAAAACCTCTGAACAGGTGTTAGGACCGTGGTTCGGCTCACCCGATCGACGCTGCATCTATAATCTCGTCGGTGTTACTGTCTGGGTTCGACTCCCCGTCCACAGCTGCAGTTCTTAAATCTCGTATGGTGTTTGCATGCTGGGTCGGAGTACCCCCGATCGACCTGCGCAGTCTATAACCTCCGTAGGTGTTTGGTACTGCTGGGTTCGGAGCTCACCCGATCCGACACTGCTGCGTTCTAAATCCTCTGATAGGAGTTAGGTGTGTGTTGTCCCCCGATCAGACGCTGCGTCCTTAAAATCTCTGATAATGGTAGTATGTACTGTGTGGTTGGAGTCCCCGATCAATGCTGCATTCTAAAATCTCGACAGGTGTTACTGCGTATTGTGGTTCGGACTCACCCCGTCAATGCCGCGTTCTATAATCTTGTATGTGTTACGCGATGCGTGGTTCGGCTCACCCGACCAAACATGTGCATCTTAATCTCTGATATGGTGTTACGCATGTGTGTTGGAGCCCCGTCAGCACGCCTGCGTTCTTAATCTCGTACTGTGTTACTGCGTTGTGTGGTTGGACCCCCGTCGACACGCGCAGTCTATAAAATCCTCCTGATACATGGTAGTTACTGCGATACTGCTGTGGTTCGGAGCTCACACCCCCGATCCAGAACACTGCCTGCAGTTCCCTATAAATCCTCCTGATACATGGTAGTTACTGCGATACTGCTGTGGTTCGGAGCTCACACCCCCGATCCAGAACACTGCCTGCAGTTCCCTATAAAATCCTCCTGATACATGGTAGTTACTGCGATACTGCTGTGGTTCGGAGCTCACACCCCCGATCCAGAACACTGCCTGCAGTTCCCTATAAAATCCTCCTGATACATGGTAGTTACTGCGATACTGCTGTGGTTCGGAGCTCACACCCCCGATCCAGAACACTGCCTGCAGTTCCCTATAAAATCCTCCTGATACATGGTAGTTACTGCGATACTGCTGTGGTTCGGAGCTCACACCCCCGATCCAGAACACTGCCTGCAGTTCCCTATAAAATCCTCCTGATACATGGTAGTTACTGCGATACTGCTGTGGTTCGGAGCTCACACCCCCGATCCAGAACACTGCCTGCAGTTCCCTATAAAATCCTCCTGATACATGGTAGTTACTGCGATACTGCTGTGGTTCGGAGCTCACACCCCCGATCCAGAACACTGCCTGCAGTTCCCTATAAAATCCTCCTGATACATGGTAGTTACTGCGATACTGCTGTGGTTCGGAGCTCACCCCCCGATCCAGAACACTGCCTGCAGTTCCCTATAAAATCCTCCTGATACATGGTAGTTACTGCGATACTGCTGTGGTTCGGAGCTCACACCCCCGATCCAGAACACTGCCTGCAGTTCCCTATAAAATCCTCCTGATACATGGTAGTTACTGCGATACTGCTGTGGTTCGGAGCTCAACCCCCCATCCAGAACACTGCTGCAGTTCCTATAAAATCCTCCTGATACATGGTAGTTACTGCGATACTGCTGTGGTTCGGAGCTCACACCCCCGATCCAGAACACTGCCTGCAGTTCCCTATAAAATCCTCTGATACATGGTAGTTACTGCGATACTGCTGTGGTTCGGAGCTCACCCCCGATCCAGAACACTGCCTGCAGTTCCCTATAAAATCCTCCTGATACTGGTAGTTACTGCGATACTGCTGTGGTTCGGAGCTCACACCCCCGATCCAGAACACTGCCATGCAGTTCCTATAAAATCCTCCTGATACATGTAGTTTACTGCGATACTGCTGTGGTTCGGAGCTCACACCCCCGATCCAGAACACTGCCTGCAGTTCCTATAAAATCCTCCTGTACATGGTAGTTACTGCGATACTGCTGTGGTTCGGAGCTCACACCCCCGATCCAGAACACTGCCCGCAGTTCCCTATAAAATCCTCCTGATAATGGTAGTTACTGCGATATGCTGTGGTTCGGAGCTCACACCCCCGATCCAGAACACTGCCTGCAGTTCCCTATAAAATCCTCCTGATACATGGTAGTTACTGCGATACTGCTGTGGTTCGGAGCTCACACCCCCGATCCAGAACACTGCCTGCAGTTCCCTATAAAATCCTCCTGATACATGGTAGTTACTGCGATACTGCTGTGGTTCGGAGCTCACACCCCCGATCCAGAACACTGCCTGCAGTTCCCTATAAAATCCTCCTGATACATGGTAGTTACTGCGATACTGCTGTGGTTCGGAGCTCAACCCCGATCCAGAACACTGCCTGCAGTTCCCTATAAAATCCTCCTGATACATGGTAGTTACTGCGATACTGCTGTGGTTCGGAGCTCACACCCCCCGATCCAGAACACTGCCTGCAGTTCCCTATAAAATCCTCCTGATACATGGTAGTTACTGCGATACTGCTGTGGTTCGGACCTCACACCCCCCGATCCAGAACACTGCCTGCAGTTCCCTATAAAATCCTCCTGATACATGGTAGTTACTGCGATACTGCTGTGGTTCGGAGCTCACACCCCCGATCCAGAACACTGCCTGCAGTTCCCTATAAAATCCTCCTGATACATGGTAGTTACTGCGATACTGCTGTGGTTCGGACCTCACACCCCCGATCCAGAACACTGCCTGCAGTTCCCTATAAAATCCTCCTGATACATGGTAGTTACTGCGATACTGCTGTGGTTCGGAGCTCACCCCCGATCCAGAACACTGCCTGCAGTTCCCTATAAAATCCTCCTGATACATGGTAGTTACTGTGATACTGCTGTGGTTCGGAGCTCACACCCCCGCTGGAAAGCAAGAAGCCCTAACACTTACAAAACATTAGCTTTATTTGTAAGACAAAGCCTGGGACTTACTAAACCTGAAATGCAGCTCCTGGTACACTGTGAGCAGGGAGGAGAGAGTAAATAAAGATTAGGAATAAACGCCCATCATCCTTGTAGAGATCTCCTATGCATATCCTGGTGTGGAAATGTACGAAGAAATAGAACATGTCCTTAAAGGGAGTATGTCAGCACAAAATGACTGTTCAAACCAAGAGTAGGTGCTCGGTGCACCCTTAGCATGACCGAGAAGCTCAGCACCCTTCCCACCTCATGGTTTTCTATCTCAGCCCTTTTATGGCTCTGGTAAAACCAGATCTGTCAATCAAAGAGGAGGGGGAAATGGCGTTAGAGGGACCACAAGTAGGTGGGGAGTTTCACTGAACTGTTTGGCCACACCGAGGGTGCCCCGAGCCTCCAGCTTGATTTGAAGAGTCATTTTGTGCTGACAGACTTCCTTTAAACTGATGACCAAAGTACCGTAAATTAATCCAGAATGATGGGACTGTGAGAAGAACCAGAGATCATACAATACCCACATTCAATATAACAGTATCCTACAGGCTCAGACATTACTCTGTAGGGCACTTCAGGGCATAGCATAAAGTTCTACAGTGCACCCTTCTGTGGCCTAACCCACTGTAAGCCAAAAGGGTTTCCTTGAAGCCACACTTGTACCACCATATCACACAAGTTAAACAAGTCATCGGTTGGCAGCCCACTGACTGGCACTAATACTGATCTCAAAAATAGGGCGCTTTCTCTAGCTGCGGGAGTTATTCTTTTTGGCAATAGGCTGTGTCCATACAAAGTGATATTATCAACACTAAGAGCTCAGTCAGATGGCCATATAAATCAGACTGAGATCGGAACGCAGTGCACGGACTGGCCGGCGGCTCTCCCAACCTGAGTGTGACAGCTCATTGTATTCCTATAGAGCTGTCACACTCGGATCAGGAGAGCCGCCGGCCAGTCGTGCATTGCGTTCCCATCTCAGTCCAGTTTATCTCACTTGTCTGTTTTCATCTGTTACAGTTGACTAATAACCAAATAACACAAAATGTACAAAAATACATTTCAAAAAAATATTAATGGCCAATATAGCTGCCCTCCTTTTAAATAACAGTCATAAGCCTACCATGCATGGAGTTTCTTAATCTCTTGATGACCAACTTTTTGGGCAGTGCCAACCACCGCCTCCCGGACCATGCTCAAAGAGGTGACGGTTTTCCTTCACCGTAAATATTCTGTTTAAGTACGGCTCACAGGTTCTCAATAGGGTTTCGGTCAGGTGAGGAAGGGGCCATGTCGTTCTTCTTTCATCTTTAAGACCAAGCAGTGAAGGACTTTAACGCATGTATGTATTGACCTGCATAAAAATCATGGCTTTCATGAAAGGTGCAGACTTTTTCCTGCTTGAAGAAAGTCGTCTTAAACTTGGCGCTAGGTTTGCAAGTTGATTTTGAGTCCAACTTCAACTCAAAAAGTTCCAAGTAGCTGATCCTTAATACCAAATAATACCAGCCTGCAGCAGGACCCACCTCCACCTTGATGGTATCCGAGTTGAAGTAGAGGTCGGTGCTCGTTACTGATCCATCCACAGGTCCATTCACTACGTCCGTCAAAAGTCACTCTCATCTCCGCAGTTAATAATTCCTTTGGAAAAAAAAAAAAATCAGTCTTCAGATATTTCTTGGCCCAGTCTTGACCTTTCTCCTCCGGTGTCATCTTCAGTGCTGATTGGGTTCAGCCTTCTTTACCTCGGCCATGTCTCTGAGCACTGAAACCTTGTACTTCTGGCCACTCCAGGTCAGGAATATGACAGCGCTGGAGGATAATGGCTTCCTGGTCGCTTCACTTTTGAGTCTTCTCCAATCTTTGGCAGTTAACATGCGTCTGTTTTCTCAACACATTTTTGATACCCTGTTAACTGTTTGCAACAAAACTTTTGATGGTTCTGTGATCACATCCCAATATCTTAGTAATTTCAAGAGTGCTGCCTCCCTCTGTGAGACTTGACCATTTTTGACTTTTCAGAGTCAGATAAATCTCTTATTGGCCCATTTTGCCAGAGGAAAACAAGCTGCCTAATAATTCAGCACACCTTGATAAAGGGCACTGTATCCTTAGGCCACCTTCTCCGCCATGTACATAGCTTAAAGTTGGAAAATCTGCATAAAAGTGACGATTGGGTTAAAATCCTCGCCTGCCTAATAATTCCGCACACAGTGTACATTTTCAGGAAGGATTGCATGGGAATGGCAGAAAGTAGCGTTCGGAAAAAAAGCAAAGCTGCAGATGGTTTTTACACAAAATACGAGTAGTGCAAAAACTGACATGTGGCGAGATCTAGGGGAGGATCAGGAGAATTTTAAGTAGCAATTATGTAATATATATTTTAGGCTATAAATAATACAGAGCAGGGAAGACTCTGAAAACATTACAATCTGCCATCCAAGATGATTTTGTTCTCCGTAGGAAGTGATCTGTAATATTTACACTGAAGAAGCGTCCGGGAATCTTTACAGAACGCAGGCACCACTGAAATACAAGTACCTAGAGGCTCCGAGCTCCTGCGCTGTGGAACACACGACTTATTCATGGTAAATCAATGGGTATTTTAGCCGCAGATTTCCTTTAAGGGTGTGGGAGGCATCAACTGCTGATTAATCAGCCTTTATTGCGTGCACTTTATGGGGGTCTCCAATCCGAATCGAATACATATACAAGAAGCAAACTGCACTGGTTAATAGACGGGGAATTGGAATAATGGCATCTACTTTACTTTTTGGCATTTTTTAACAGATGGGATCAGCTACACAAATATTGGGAGGAAGCAAATAAGCAGGGCACAATCTAAACTATGAAGTAAGGCAATTAAACAGTAGTTTAGCGGCATTTTCAAAATCCCTATAGTTTCCCCAGGCTTTCTTTAGCAGATGCAGACTATACCCTGAAGGGTAAAAAATTAACAATGGAGAGGCGCAACTTTCTTTTTGGAAGAAATTGGGTCACATTTTTCTAAGCCTTATAGGGGTCGGGCAGATGACAGTTAAAGAGGGTTATAAAATCATTATGGCTTCCCTGTAGCTGTACGTTATGTAGGTGACTACTGTAGCAAGTGACTGGCTGAGCGGGCGTTTCCTGACATTACTAGTTTGCCGAGACGGGATCAGGACATAAAAACCAACAGGACGTGGGTAAGCCTCAGAATGGGGGCTGCAGAGGACTGATTACAGCAATTTTTGTTTTACATTATGTGAGCCTTGCTAAAAATTATTTTTATCTGCTGGAAGGGCAACCCATTCAACAACCCCAATAAACAATAACTGTATGACCCAAACACTGTTCAGGTCAAGCTAGACGGCCCAAAATGTCCAACAGCTTAGTTACTACTCTTTGCAATATTCCCTAATGAATAAAATCCCTAAAATAGGATTATACAAATGTTTTCCACTATATTTAATCTACCTGTTGTCCTGTTTCAAGACATTTGACAGATTTTATTCAGAAAATCTGCCTGTCTGTGTTCATTCTCTTAGAAAGACCAGTTTAAAGGCATGATCCTCTAGAGCAGGTGCCCCTGAGGTGGTCATCTGTAGCACACAGGGCACCAGCACTTCCTCGACATCCTTGGGACAGCAGAGTGTCGGAGTGGTTGTGCCATGCCAGACCACAGTGTGTTGGAGTGGAGGTGTCACACCGGAAAACAGTGTGTGGGAGTGGAGGTGTCACACCAGAACCCAGTGTGTCGGAGTGGGGGTGTCACACCAGAGCCCAGTGTGTCGGAGTGGGGGTGTCACACCAGAGCCCAGTGTGTCGGAGTGGGGGTGTCACACCAAAGCCCAGTGTGTCAGACTGGAGGTGTCACACCAGAGCCCAGTGTGTCGGAGTGGAGGTGTCACACCAGAGCCTAGTGTGTCGGAGTGGAGGTGTCACACCAGAGCTCAATGTGTCGGAGTGGAAGTGTCACACCAGAACCCAGTGTGTCAGAGTGGAGGTGTCACACCGAGCCCAGTGCGTCAGTGTAGAGGTGTCACACCAGAGCCAAGTGCGTCAGAGTAGAGGTGTCACACCAGAGCCCAGTGCGTCAGAGTAGAGGTGTCACACCAGAGCCCAGTGCGTCAGAGTGGAGGTGTCACACCGGGGCCCAATGTGTCGGGAGTGGAGGTGTCACACCAGGACCCAGTGTGCCATGGCAAACGAGAGGCAACTCATGGCCTTGGGGTCAGCCGGCTATGTTGGCCTGTAAGGCCCTGCAAATAAGCGGGATCTGACAGTCAAAGTGGCGGTAAAACTGACAACTCTAATATCCTGCAATACGGAAGTAAGGAAAGTAAAAGTATAGGAACTAAGGGAAAAAAAACTGTAAAAATGGGGAAAAAAAATTACAAATAAAAAAAGTACGAAAAAACAGCAGAAAAATATTTTGCCACTAAAGACGCTGTTTATGTAAAAAAAAAAAAAAAAAAAGTACACGTATGGAATCTCTTTATCCTGAAGGATACAAGCTATAAAGCCCATCAACTTCAACTTTTTCTCTATGTGCAGCCCATTTTTTTAGACGAGTATGAGACCCCTGGGGTAGACCACAGTTGCTGGTTACAGATCACAGCCAGGATGGGACTTGAAAGGGATTTGCGTTAACAAGATTCAGGAGCCGATATTATCCTAATCTTCCTATGCCAAAGTGATCACTATAATCTCTTCATGTCACGCTGATCCACATCTTGTTACAATAAAAAAAAAAAATCTGGAAACCCAAATGAGAGCCCACGAAAAGAACGATCAACTTCATGGAAGGAGCGGTAAACATCGCACCATCATTCCTCGGCAATATTGGCAATTATCTGGTCACAAAGCTGCAAAAAAATGTATTATAGATTTTACATGAATCAGAAACAATATGACAACTAATAAGCATCTACAAAACAGTTTTTCCAAGTGGATGGCATGCGGTCATGGAGGTCCACTCATGGGATCCGAATGGTAAGGATCCAAGTCCCAGCTAATGTGATCAATTACTGCTTTATAGGCACATGCAGCTTGAGGAAGGCCTACGAAATGTTGTCCTTCTTGTGTATGTGCTCCACAATAAAGCAGTAATTGACCGTAATGGTGCAGATATCGGTGGAATTGGCTAAAACTCAAATTTATGTGGGGCCTCTCACCTCTCTCCTGGCAGATGATTATGGGGGAGATGAGGAATGTGTGGTTAAGTTTTAATTTGCCCTTGACCCTTTTGTCCTTTAGGAAATAAGCCAGTGCCAGAGCTGTTTGGCAGTTGCTTTCTCTATTCTCCCCTTGATAAATATTGGGGCACTCGGCTGAGTCAAACGTTCACGTGGGGGGGTGTCGGGACAGTGAGCTGACAGCCAGATGAGTGTTCAGTTGTCGTCTATCCTATATCCCTTTTCTTTTCTGCTACTTTTAATAACTAAAAGTTTTTCTCGGATGAATGTGTTTTTTTTATTATTTTGGATTTCAAATATCAACCAAAGTTCTCTTTTCATATTTCCAGCACTGTTTAGAAACGGCGTAGTAGCAGGACTCCGAGACGACACTGTCATACACCACATGAAGCCCAACTAAAGTGCAAGATACAGGGACGCAGTGAGGGATCACGGCCAAATATTTATCTCTCACTTCTGTCGCCCTGGAAGTTTTGCACAATACCTGACAGTCACATTCTATGTGCAACACAATTCCAAAAATATTTACTGCAGAAAACGTTGTAAGACAGACCTGTAAGTTGGGGGTCCGCAGCGACACGGAATTGAGTGCGATGAGAAGAAAAATAAAATATTTCAACGTTTTCTGTGTTACTAAGCACCCATTATGAAAAACACAAAAAAAAAAAACACATTGTGTGTTTGTAGCTTTGTACCCCGTAGGCAGACACTGAAGTCATGCTGCAGGCGGCTCCGTCTCCCGCTGAGATTATAGTGCTCCGCTATATAAAGGGTTATGTCGCAGACAAGTGGTGAATATATCGTCATAGACTTGCTGAGCCGACTGTACACCCTTCTTGTGCCACTACACTGTAAAACTATGGAAGGATTGTAAAGAATCCAAATAGCAAAATCAAATGTGTATAGGACAAAAAAAGCAAAACAAAACAGCAACTAAGAAAGCACATTTACTGAAATAGTTAAATACTGATTTTTTCTTTTTTTTTTAAGAAAACTGACAGAAAGGGAACATCACAACATGGTATATTTTCTGTTTTTTATTATTATATTTTTTATGTTAGTGGAAATGCACTTGTGAAGTGTCTTGCAGATGGTAGTGGTAACAGATGGCCACTAACTTATTTATATCCAGCTTTTTGGAGGTCAGTTTACCCAACCTTTCAATTATACCACTAGAAACGATGAGAGCGGATATACATTTAATTAAACTTATGCATAGCAAATGAGAGATCCTTAAAGGAGACTCTTCACTTAAAGAAGCGTTACAAGGACCTCTTGATGGCAAGCTCTGCATTTCACGACAGCGAGAAACAAGTTGATGAAACTGAAAATGACCAGAATATAAAATACTGACTGATCCACTAGCGACAAAGTCCACAATGCATAGTAAATTAATTGAAAATATTTGACATACAATTGTTAATAAGGCATGGGTTCACAATGATACACAATATTACTAGAATTTACCTTTCACTATGAATTCCAGTGGAAGCTTTTATTACAACCACATTTAGGCTCCATTTCAAAGTTCAATCAAGCTGAATTATAGAATGAATTCAGCTCTGTAGCATAATGTATGCAGAAAGTCGCAATCAGTACAAAAGAGGCAATGCAAACTATGGAGCGTCTCACTTGTGTATATGTTATACACATAAAATTAGAGTAATTCTGGAAATATATCACATTGCTTCTCCCTCTATATATATATATAGCCTGGGACTAGTGTATAGCTAAGCACTGACGGTACACCGGATACCTGGAGGTGAATAATTCAGGCAGCTGATGCTTCTTTTCCGCTGTTTCGTGATTTAGCACCAAACAGCAAAAATAA
>JARQOD010000001.1:907876607-907935866 GCA_033576555.1 Oophaga sylvatica | reverse complement strand
ACTGGCCAGGGTTTTTCTCTGGGTTTGGAGCAGAATGTTTTACCTTCGGTTCCTTTGGTGGCGAAGAGGTCTACGTCTGGTTGTCCCATTTGTGTACAATCAGGTCGAAGATGACCCTTTTTAGTGACCATTCCCCTGTCTTAGGAGGCGGCTCAAAAAATCTGCAGTGTGTTTTCCTCTCCTTTTATATGTAATGCTGTTAAAGATAGACAATGTCTTTCTGCCAGATGGAATAGGCGCTCTGTCACTTGCATGAGAGGACTGGATCGAGTGCCACCCTGGTGGTTGATATAGGCTACTGCGACCTGATGTCAGATAGAACCCATACGTGATGACCCTGTAGATAAATGAGGAGTCTTTTTACTGCAAGTTCTACCGCTGTAAGTTCCGTCATGTTAGAGGACATGTCTATCTGATGATGTTGTCATAAGCCCTGCACTACAGAATCACCCATATGAGCCCCCCAACCAGTGGGACTAGCATCTGTGGTGACCACTCTGGTTATATTATACTCCCAGGGCACCCCTTTGGATAGGTTACGATTATCCAGCCACCATTTTAGGGATCTTATTGTGGCCTGGGATAAAGTTAGTCGGCTTTCCAAGCGACCCCCCAGACTCCTATCATATCGCAAGACCTCAGCTTGTAAAATCCTAGAATGAAACCGTGCCAATTGCACCGCAGGGATGCAGGAAGAAAGAGAGCCCAACAAGGACATGGCTTTCCTGAGAGACATGGTGGGGTTACTGGAAGCATTTAGTATCTGATAGCGCAGGCGTATTAGTTTGTCGGGTGGAAGCCGGCATTCTTGCTTTTGGGAATCTAAGGTTAGGCCCAAAAACTGTTGTACTCTGATAGGCTGCAATCGAGACTTTGCGACATTTAGTAGCCACCCCAACTGTTCTAGGACAGATATTGTTTTATTTAACTGTTCCCGACAATGGTCCGCTGTTCTACCTATTATTAGGAAATCATCAAGGTAGGGAATTATCAGGATTTGAAATTCTCGCAGGTGGGCCATCACTTCTGCTACAACCTTTGTGAATACCCGAGGGGCAACTGCAAGACCAAACGGAAGGGCTTTATATTGAAAATGTTGCAGCGAACCTTTCAGCCAAGTTGCAACTCTAAGAAAGCGCTGATGGGTTACATGGATAGGGACATGGTAATAGGCGTCTTTCAAGTCCAATACCACCATGAAACAGTTTTCAAACAATAATTTTATTGTGGAATTGATGGTCTCCATTTTAAACGGCCGTATTACCAGGAATCTGTTCAAGGCTTTTAAATTAATTATCGTCCTGAAGGAGCAGTCTGGCTTCTGGACTAAAAATAGAGGGGAGTAAAAGCCTCTACCCCTTTCCATTGCAGGTACCTGCACCAGGACCCCCTTATAGCATAAATCAAGAATTTCTGCCTCCAGTACCGCCTGCTCTGATAAAGAAGACCAGGTGGGAGTAATCTTAAAGGTATCCCGGGGTAGCTCAGAAAACTCTAACCGGAGTCCTGAAGCCACTAGGTCCAAAATCCATCTGCTGTTGGATATTCTGGACCAGGCCGGGTAGAAGGCTGACAATCTACCTCCCACCGGAGCCGCTAGTCATTTGGAAGTCTTCTTGGAATCTCGAGACGGGCCCCTGAACATGTATCCCGTACCTTTCCTCTTTCTATCGTCCCATGTGCCTCGTTCCCTGGACGACCTTCTACGTTTAAATCTCTTCCTGCCGAAGGGACGTCTATATCAGGGATTCGGAATACTGGGAAATTTTTTCTAATTATCCCCTGCCTTTTCCAAGAGTTCGTCTAGGACAGGGCCAAACAAGTATTCGCCCTCACAAGGGATAGAACAGAGACGGGATCTGTCCTGAATATCACCCGGCCAACATTTGAGCCATAGCGCTCTTCGCGCTGCATTTGATAGTCCCGCAGCCCTGGCAGCCATCCTTACAGAGTCGGCCGAAGAATCTGCCAAAAAAGCTGCTGCACTTTGAATTATCGGAAGGGACCTTAGCATGGACTCTCGGGAGGCACCTTTTTCCAACTGCGATTTTAGCTGATCTAGCCAGACCATCACGGATCTAGCCGTACAAGTGGCAGCCACTGCTGGTCTCAAGGCTCCCGCTGACATCTCCCAAGTACCCTTTAGAAAAGAGTCTGCTTTTTTATCCAGCGGATCTTTTAAGCTCCCCATGTCCTCAAAGGGTATGGAGGACTTCTTGGAGGCTTTAGCTACCGCAGCGTCTAGTTTTGGAGCTTTGTCCCATTTATCCACAGCTGGATCTTCAAAGGGGTATCTACGCTTGAATGCCAGAGCAAATGAACCCCTTTTCTCTGGTTTTTACCATTCTTTATCTATCAGATTCTGAATCGTATTATTTTAAGGGAAAAGACCTACGTTTCTTTGGGTCTAACCCCCTGAACATAAAGTCCTGCACAGAACGCTCAGGCCTCGAGTCTTCTATCCCCATGGTGGATCTGATTGCCCTGACCAATCTATCCATCTGATCTAGGGGAAAGCAAAATCTGGTAGAATCCTCTTCCGACGAGGAAGATGAGTAGGAAGGAGACGATGAAGAAGGGGACCTCAGTGAATCTTCACCTCTCCTAGGCCTAGTTGGGGATCTGAGTCCGAAACCCTTAATCCCCGTTTTGACCTAGACGATTCTCCTTGAGAAATGGCTTTCATCTCTGTCCTAATCATATCCCTCAGGTTCGAAGTAAAGTCAGGGGTTTCTTCAGCTACCTGTAGGGAGTGCGGGGAAGATTGTATGGCACTGCCCGTTTTAACAGGACTAATGCCCCGATTTTCGACCTTACGTCCTGCTGACACAAGGCGTGACACAACCTTAGGGTAGCCTTAGAAGGGCTTACCGAGAGGGCACACTCCCACTATGGGGTTCGATTTATCCTGCACCATTCTTTCCCTATAAATGGAACACAAGGGAGGAAAAAACTGCATCACAGGTGTACTTTCACGAGATTCTTACCTCTTCTAGCATGCAATAGGTACCGATTCACGGGGGACCAGGTGTATTTGATGCTCACCCTCTGAAAGAAACCTTAAACGTTGGACTGACCCATGTCCTTTGGTCTTCACCTGCGTCCTGTCGAGTCTCCTGCCCAGCAGACCCTGCTGCTCTGCGGGAGCTTCTGACCCCTCCATAGTGGATCAGAAGCGTCTGTGCAGCAGGTCAGGCCCCTTTTATCCCCGGATATCCGGACGAGCAGCCTCAAGGCCAGGGTCCGCCCCTCCCCCCTGGTCTAACCCCGCCCCCCGCAACGCAGCGTCCCTGCTCCCAGCGCCCGCCGGCCTAACCGCTCCGTATACCGGAGTCGGGCCCTGACACCCAGCGGCGCAGGTGAGAAAAAACGCCGGCCGGCTCCTGACTTCCGGTCCGGCGTCTCAAGCCCCGCCCCCGTGACGCGTCACCTCCGCCCCACCGGAAGATCGCAGGGACGCGCCGGGGGAGAATGCAGAGGCGCCGAACCCGGCCCAGAGACCCCCCGAAGCCTGTCACCCGAGTCGACTTCATGCCGGACAGCCGGCCAGGCGGTGCAGGACGTCTGGCTGCTAAGGAGGATCGAGCACCAAGGAGGGCATGGAGCCATACTTACCTCCCACGCTGGCTAGAAGACGGGATCCTCCGGACACCGCTCCCTGCTGCTCCGCACACTGCCGTGGAGCCCTGCCCGGACCCACCGTGGCGCCTCCAGGGGTCCCCACACCAGGTCGAGGTAGGAGACCACTCGCTACCTGGGTCGACCGGCCGGCCTGGGAAAAAGGAAGATTCTTCATTCTGTAGGATTTCCGTCCTCCAGGAACAGGAAACCAACTGATGCGTGGGAGAGGTGCCGCCCTTATGTATCTGTAGGTTTCCTGTTCCTGAAGGGCAGATCCCCTCTCTCGTTGGGTGCTGTCATGTGCTTCGAATAAAAGTAAAATAAAATCTTACAATTTCAGTAAAGCAGAATGAACAAGTAAATGTAGGAGCTGCCCTTGCTTCAGCCCACAGCTCCTTATAGAAGTACACCCAAAGTGTATATCCTCATGGGGTATGTTCACATGTTTTTTGCACAATAGAGCAGGTCACTTCTTTCAGCTTTTTTCACCCACAGAAAGTAATGGGTGGTGAAAAAACACTGAAAATCCGCACCAAAAAACACAGGTGGTATCAGGTTTTGCAGCTCTTTTTTTGTGCCAAAGCCTGATTAAATATAATGATTTTTTTGCACTAAACTATCAGCTTGCACAAATTTGGCATGACCAAAACGCAGCAAAAAATGAAAGAAAAAGCAAGCAAAACTTGCTTTTCTCTGCAGCTTCTTTCCTGCTAAAAGAGCAGGTTTTGCTGCAAAAAAAAAAAAAAAAAAAAGCGTGAACATACCCTTAATATTGCAGTCATCATATTATATAGCACTGTGTACTTACAATTGCTCATTTTCCCTTCCGCCCAGTTAATTTGCCATTAGGTCTATGACATCAAGTGATTAAAAACTGACTGAATCCTTCTAAGCTCGATGCAGAAACAGGAGGTCAGTTTTCCCTGCATTAGTCATCATTAAAACTACAGTTTTACATCATTGCAAAATTCCTGGCAGGGGGATGACGGGAGCAGCTGGGTCAGGAGCTGAAGCGGGGGATGATGACTCATGCAGGGGAAGGAGACCTCCTGTTTCTAAATAGAGCTTAGAAGGATTCAGCTAGTCAGTTTTTAATCACGTGATGTCATAGACCTAATGGAAGAGAGAAGAATTAGCTTTAGAAGAATTAGAATTAGGGTAGAAAGGGAAAATGAGCAATTGTAAGTACACAGTGCTATATAATATGACGACTGCAATATATTAAGAGGGTGAAAACTTTGATGGGAGGATGTGGAGGAGGAGGAGGACGTGGAGGAGGAGGAGGATGACGGCTTCTTTAACTCTACTGCTACATGAGAGACAAAACGTTTGTATGAGAACAAGAGACTTTACTGGAGCAAGTATTATCTCACGTGTGCTAATAATGAGAGTATGCAAATACATGGTAAACCACAAAGTGTGCGTGCCACGGCAAACAAATCATAAGACGCTAATAATATTAACACTTATGCGAGGAGACAGTTTTCTCGTTCATATTCCGGCAAAACCGAAAACTAAACATTTTCCCAGATAAATTATTTGATATTTTAGGAAAACATATTGTTCTATCAATTAAATTGTGTCTTAGCTGCTGTAGTTACACCATGTTACATGGGAATTTTGTATAATGGGCAGACTATGTAAGGACGCAGGCACATGTCAGTCATCTGCATGTATCGCCATAGGATGAGACGCAAGTTTGGGATATTTTGCTCTAAATGCAATAGGGGGAAGAGCGGATTCTGAAGCGATCCACTGAAAAGTCAACAGGGCCGTACTGAACCTCCATCTACATTCGAACAAATGATTTGGGAACCCAATACACGATGCTGGGAACACGTTCGTAGGGTGAAAGGATCTTTGTGAGCCGCAGAAGATGATCATTCTTGTCAGCACATCACCCTATGTAAACAGGGCTCGTGGTGCCAGGGACAATGGCAGCCTATGCGCACTTAATGATTTATTACTGATTATTCAGTGGGCATCTAATGCCGGGACTGTGTAAACAAGACGACGAAACGACCACCAATCGTGCCACAGATCGGCCGTATAAATGGACCATTATGGAAGAATAAACTTAGGTTGCCATTAATCTCTGAATCCTACCAATTTCTCTCTAGCCAAGTAGGTTTTGGCAAGTTTCATTTCAATACCCAATAATTTTGTTCTCTTGGGAGATAAGCTGCCACTATGAAATAACCGGGTGTGCGTGTGTATGAGGGGATGTCGGAAGGAATAGCTGTTTGCCTTCCACCCAAAAAGAAGTGATCCGTCTAAACATACAATATTGTGGCCTTATAAGACAGTGCAGGTGGCATTATTTCAAACCCCTCTATTGGCTTTATCAAAGCAGATAGAAGCTACAAAGAAGGACTCCTCACTGGAGAACCCATAATGTCTATGTACAACAGTCAGACATCTGATTCCAATAGGCACAATGTAATACTACTTTTCTCCAGTGGAGGCGCTGCAGACAAATTGAACACACTGACTTACATTACAAAAATGACTTACCTCTGATAAAAATGTCTGAGCGGACTTCTGTGCCCCCACGTGTAGCAGGTACTCATACACATATAGCGCTAATCTGGAGAAACAAAAAGAGACTGATGTAATTAAGGGGAATTGGTGAGTGACAAAGCATTGCACCATACAGCAGAAACAACTCCACTTTCTACTTTGATGTGGTCATAAACAATCTTAAAAGATTATGCAAGAGAGATTAGGGTTACAAGCCCGGTCAGGAACTTAACTCACTTACAGATTCACTTTTAACTCATTAAGGCCTCTTTCACACTTCAGTCGTGTGACGTCCGCCCAAGTGTGAAAATGGCGGATCCGTTAGAAAAGTGTAAAAACGGATGCAAAACGGATCATTTTTCTGACGGATGCGCCAAGAAGTGTTCACTCGGAAATGATGAGAGAGAGAGAGCATTTTGAATGGTGTTCTATGGAGGCGACGGTTCCGCTGGCAGATTACGTCAAAGACGGATGCCAGCGGATCCGCCACCCATAGGCGGCCATTATACAAAATGGCGGATGCGCCACACTCCGCTATTTTGGCGGACCAAAAAAACGTTGCATTGGACGTTTTTCTGAAATGACGGAAGCCAATTTTTTGGCGGATCCGTCAAAAAACGGACGACCATCCGTCAAAATCCGTCACTAATGCAAGTCAATGGGAAAAAAACGGATCCGCAAAAAAAAAAAAAAAAAAATGGCGGATCCGTTTTTTTCACATTCTGACTGACGTCGCACCACTGAAGTGTGAAAGAGGCGTAATCAGTCTGCCATGGACAGTTATATACAGAGGCTGTAATAGCGAAGTGGTGCACCATTTTCATGAAACCCTCTTAAAAGAGGATTCCACATATACACATAATATTTACTGACCCATCACCGAAAACCCTTCCTTCTCACGAGTGCGTAAAAGTTCAACCCCAATGAGTATATCATAAAATTACACATTACCAACTCCCTATATACCGTATACGATCATAGCTGAATCGGGATGCTAGGATGAGCACCATTTCTGTTTTTGTTACTATATAAGCTGTTGGTAAAACGTTACTGATAAATTAACTACAGAAAAACTGGCCTAAACACACACACACACACACACACACACACACACACACACACACACACATATACACACACAGACACACAATATGACATGTGGCATGATGGAGTACATCCTTCAAGCATCTACGTGTCATATAGCATATCCCTTACAACACGCTTGTTAAACCGCAACTAACCTCCAGACCTGAAACCATCCTACATAGAAGAGCATTAAAAATGTATGGAGAAGGATTGCTGAGCTAGCAGCAATAAGGAGAGCCAGAGGGAACGAGAAATAAAAATACATAAGATACAGCAGCATTAGCAATACACGTCCCCAGAAGAATGCTTGAGTAATCTGTACAGAACGCCAAAAACATTTATTGTAGCGAGTCCTACAACATCATCTCACTCCGAGATCGTCTGCTGGAGCTGGGTCAGAAACGTTCAGAATAGTCACCTCTACCAACAGGGTCCAAGTAAAATCCTGAAACACGGGACTCGGTCTGATGTTACCGCAGAGTTCCAGAGTAATCTGTAATACCCCAGAAATCTAGGAGCTTTACAAACTGGAGTACTGAAAGTCCAAATCAGACAAATAATAGGAAAAGAAGTTCAGGCTATGTTCACATTTGTGTGTGAGGATTCAATGTCAATGGGGTTAATCACACACGGGTAGTGCCATCGTACAATGGATATCACAATAAACGTGAAACCAAGGCCTTATACCTATAAGTAAGCAAAAAAAAAAGGACACAAGTGTGGACAGGTCCCTTGGTTGTTATCATATGGTCCCTTCCTGCAATATATCAGCTATTGGGGTCTACTTGAGCCATCTGCGGCCATTGATAGGCAGCTGATCGGAGGAGGTTTGATGTCCTGCTTAGTCATCTGACCAGAGCTGCTCGCCCTCGGAATATTCATTAATGCCATCATTCTGTGCGGTTGTAATATCACGTTCTCGCCAGCACATCATGTGTTTACAGGTACGTGATCACGATAATTAGGATTTTTAAGCCAGCTTGAAAACCACCACATCTGATAAATGAGCGGTGGGTCTGTTCATTGGGTGATTGTCAGCCTGGTGTCAGATAGGCCAATGGATGAGCGCTCACCCTAGATCTGGCAATGTGGGCAGAACTGGGGCATGAAAACCCCTCACTCGTCAAAATCACGATGAACCATGCGCTGCGTCAAAAAAAAAAAAAAAAAAACTGCGACTTTTTAACGCTTTTTTGTCGTCAGAAATCTGGAGAAAAAGCTTTGACGAATCCCCCCCAAAGACTATACTGCCTGAAGAGTCGTAGGATAGGAAGATTTGTAATTTGTGTTCTTCCCGGTTCATGTGCAATACATGCAGCATTCAGAATATTCTTCACAACAGAAGTTTTATGCAACTAAAGGAATTTAGAGTAAAGGGTATGCCACACTAAGCGAGATCGCTAACGAGATCGCACCTGCGTCACCATTTATGACGCAGTAGCGATCTCGTTAGCGACTTAGCTGTTAGATTCCAAACACATCTCATCAGCGATCTGTGATTCCAAACACATCTCATCAGCGATCTGTATAACGACCTCTGCGGTTGTTGGGAAAACCTAGTCCCACCTGCGATGCTGGTGAAGTCGTTCATAAAGGGTGTCACACTCAGCGATTCAGGCTCACCAGCGGGACACCAACGACCAAAAAACGGCTCAGAACGTTCATAAGCGATCAACGACATCTCAGCAGGGGCCACATCGCTGCTACATGTCACACACAGCTAAGTCGCTAACGAGATCGCTACTGCGTCATAAATGGTGACGCAGGTGCGATCTCCCTAGCGATCTCGCTTAGTGTGGCATACCCTTAAGAGACCTGTGCTATATAGAGATTATAGTCTCACGTTCAGGACCTTGAAAAGTTCCCTCTTTATCTTTAGCATATACGATATTAAGCCACATGAACACAGATCTAGAGTCTCTACTAGAAGTATGGCACTGAAAGCACCCAGCCAAAGATAAAGTGAATACATCAGTTCTGATTACAAGATTAGACTTGATTACAACCTACAGGTGCAAACTATGCAAACACTTTCACACTTTACATCCTCCACGCAGATCACAGGAGCAGAGAAGGCTCCTCCAGGAGCAAGAATACCAAAATCTCAGCAGCATGAGCAACAGCCAATACAACGTAATGATGTCTAAAGAAATACTATGACCTGCACGCAGCTTTGTGCATTTTTGTGAACTGCATGTCATTTAATAGTTAATCCTTAAAGGGCTTTTGCATAAAACAAAGTAAAGACGGATTTTGGTAAGAACTTACCTGTAAAATCCTTTTCAGCGAAGGAAGGAAAGGAGACACACTAGTCATAACTAGTGGGTAGGCGGAGCCCAGATGGGATAGACACCTCAGATTAAAAAAGAGTGTTGACCGGCCCCTCCAGCTCGGGCTCCTCCTACTCATCTCTCCAGTTGTACACAAGCTTAAGGAAGAGCAATATCACCAGCGGAGCAACATAACCCCTTCTGAAGGACTTCAGAGACAAAAACACAAAAATACAGGTTATGCATGCATTTAGGTAAAAACCACACAGTTCCAGGTACTACTCACTGGACCTGACCACTGCGATGAGCTGGCGATGCTGGAACAGAGCCGTAGCGCGTCGACCTCAGTCCAGATAATCGCTATCAGAGAAGGGTCACGCCGCATCTGTAAATACAACAACACACTTCTGCCAAGGGAGGGAGCTGTGTCTCCTTTCCTTCCTTCGCTGAAAAGGATTTTACAGGTAAGTTCTTACCAAAATCCGTCTTTCAGCAGCAGAACGGAAGGAAAGGAGACACACTAGTCATAACTAGTGGGACGTCCCAAAGCAGTCCAAAAATAAAGGGTGGGAAAAAAACAGAAAAGGCAGAACCCATCAACCTAATAAACTGCGCAACTAGCGCTAGAACACAAGTTAACGAGAACTTTAAACTACCGCCGCCTGTAGGACCCTACGTCCCAAGGCTACATCAGCGGAAGCACTAACGTCCACCTTATAAAATTTTGTAAAAGTGTGGACGGAGCGCCAGGTCGCCGCCCGGCAGAGCTGAGCTGCCGAGGCCCCTTGATGAAAGGCCCACGATGAGCCCACAGACCTCGTGGAGTGGGCTCGAACCTTAATCGGGCAAGGTTCGCCCTTAAGTCGGTAGGCTTCCAAAATGGCCGACCGAATCCAACGAGCTATAGAATCCTTGGAAGCTCGTTGACCACGTCGACGACCTGCTGGAATCACAAACAGAGAGTCCGACTTTCGAAAACCTTGAGTAACAGTCAAATAGAACTTCAAAGCCCGCACCAAATCCAATGTGTGCAAGGCCCGTTCCTTCGCATTCCTTGGCTTCGGACAAAGAGAGGGCAACACAATATCCTGGTTAACATGAAATTGCGACACCACCTTAGGTAGGAAGTCGCCCCGTGTGCGAAGCACTACACGATCCGGGTGAAACTCCAGGAAGGGAGGCGAGCAAGAAAGAGCCGCCAACTCAGAAACCCTTCTCAAAGAGGTGACCGCCACTAGGAAGGCAACCTTCCAAGAGAGCAAAGAAAGGCCAACAGAGTCCATAGGCTCAAAAGGGCCATGTTGAAGAGCCTCCAAAACAAGGTTGAGACGCCAAGGAGACACAGGTGCCTTCCGCGGCGGAAACTGGCGGGTTACTCCGCGAAAAAATGAACGCACGTCCCTACGCGAGGCGATAGCCTTTCGGAACAGCAAGGACAGAGCAGAAACCTGACCCCTCAGGGTGCTTACTGCCAAACCCTTGTCCAGCCCGAATTGCAGGAAGGCCAACAAATTGGGAATGGAAAAAATTCTCGGGTTCCTTGAAGAACCCGAACACCACGAAAAGAAGGCTTCCCAAGTCTTGTGGTAAATTCTAGTAGTAGCCGGACCTCTGGCAGCTCGCAAAGTGGCAATGACTTTGGCTGAAAAACCTTGACGGGTCAATATTTCGGTCTCAAGAGCCACGCCGTCAAACGCAGAGACTTCAGGTCCGGATGACGAACGGGCCCTTGGAATAACAGGTCTGGGCGAAGAGGGAGTGGAAATGGCGGTGCTGCCAGGAGTGACACCAGTGTCGAGAACCACGTTCTCCTTGGCCAATCTGGGGCTATCAATATAGCTGAGATTCTCTCTAGTCTGATCCGACGGAGTACCAGAGGTAGCAAAGAAATCGGCGGGAACACATAGATTAGTTTGAATTGGTCCAACGGAGCCACTAGAGCATCCACCGCTACAGCCTTCGGATCCTTGTATCTGGACATGAATGTCGGTAACTTGGCATTGAACCTGGATGCCATCAGATCCACTTGAGGAGTTCCCCAACGGGAGCACAGCAGTGCAAAAATCTCCAGATGAAGACTCCATTCTCCGGGATCCATCTTCTCGCGACTTAGGAAGTCCGCCGTGATATTCTGAACTCCTGGAATGTGGATCACAGAGATGGCTGGAACTCTGGTCTCTGCCCATATCAGGATCCGAGATACTTCCACCATGAGTCTGGAACTCCTTGTCCCGCCTTGGTGATTGATATATGCGACCGCCGTCGCATTGTCTGTCTGCACTCGAACAGGCAAACCGCTTAAAGGGACCGTCCAGTGTTGGAGGCAAAGGAAAATCGCCCTCAATTCGAGAATGTTGATCGGCAAGACAGACTCTTCTGACGACCATACTCCCTGAGTCCAGAGATTGTTCCAGACACCCCCCCAGCCTGTCAGGCTGGCATCGGTGGTTATGACCGACCACTTCGGAGGGAGGAAAGACTTCCCCAGGGATAACTCTTTCGGACGTATCCACCATCCTAGAGACTCTCGTACTTTGTGGGAGATGATAACACTGCAATCTAGTGAAGTCTGCGACCGATCCCAACGGCTCAGAATGAACTTTTGGAGAGCCCTGGAATGAAATTGGGCAAACGGAAGTGCCTCCATCGAAGCCACCATCAACCCCAGAAGGCGCATACATCTTCGAAGGGACATTGCTGTTGAAGACTTCATCACCCGTGCATGTCGAAGGAGACATGCTTGCTTGTCTGGAGGCAGGGACACCACTGCTCGTACCGTGTCGAAATGCATCCCCAAAAACAGGATTGATTGTGACGGTTCCAGAGACGACTTCTCCCAATTGACCAGCCACCCGAAGTCCTCCAGGAGCTGAAGGGATAGATTGCGAGCCGTCACCGCCTCCTCCTTTGAGGACGCCACAATCAAAAGGTCGTCCAGATAGGGAAGGATCGTGACCCCCTGTCTTCGTAGTATTGCCATGAGGGGCGCCAGAATTTTTGTAAAAACTCTGGGCGCTGAGGCCAAACCGAATGGCAGGGCCACAAACTGGTAATGGTCCTGGCCTATGGCAAAACGAAGATAACGTTGGTGAGCCCTTCCGATTGGAACGTGCAAATAGGCGTCGCGAATGTCGATTGACACCAAAAAAGTCGTTCTGCGACAAGGCTGCCACAACGGAGCGAAGCGATTCCATGCGAAACTTTCGGGTGTGGACATGCCGATTCAATCTTTTGAGATCCAGGATGATCAATCAATTCCGTAGCACACGGATACAGTGACTCAAATAAACGTGTCCCCTGAAAACGTTTGTCTGGACACAGACGCTCCTTCTCACTGCTTGATTAAGCTCAATCAGGGATGGTAAAGTCGAAAGTGACTTATGCGACTCCTGAAACATCCGGGCCGACTTACCAGGGCGAGTAGTTACTTCCTCCTGTAACTGTAACGCCTCCCTCATAGCTTCAATAAAAGCTTCTACACGGCCCGAAAAAGAGGCAGAGTGCCTTTGCCGATCTTCTTTATCCGAATCGGATATCCCCCCTAAACTTAAAGGGGAACCCTCCACATCAGAACTCTGAGTCGCTATATGGGAAAGAAGTCACCGGCCTGTGTCGCTTCCTGCCATGCGAATGTTTGGCTGACACCCAATCACCTATAAGGTTAGACAGGCTATCAATCGAACGAGTGAGAGCCTCCATCTTTACATCACTGGGTCCTCCGACCGCTGCGCTTGATGCGGTCGATGTCTGTGTGTCAGATACGCGAGACCGATCTTGTAGCGTAGTCGGGAGATGGTCCGCACCTGGGTCCTGATCTGACATGTCTTACCCAGAACAATGGCAGGTTAAACCTGACAGTAACTAGAAACAGTGTGGTTTCCAAAGGAAGACAAAAAACGAACGCTGAAGGGTTAAGCTCTTAAAGAGAGAGCTACCCCAGCTGTCCCACCGTTAAGGGTTAACCGCCTAATAAGGGGTTAATGTTACAAGCTCTCCACAACCTGTATTAATGTAACGGATGTGCGAGCCCCAGGAGCCTCTTATGAGGTGACAGGTGCAGACAGAACAGTCCTCAAGGAATGCCACACTAAACGAAAAAAATCGCTAAGATATTGCGCTATTTTGCGCATCTCATGAAAGCTTATGCGACTTAATAACCGTCGCTATCCTGATCTTAGCGGCGTTCAGTGTGCCAGACCAGGAAAAAAGTGCCCTGCGCTGCGGGGATGAGAAGTTTTTAAGCTTCTGCCCTGATAGGCAGAAGCGACTCACAGAGCTTCGCGGTGCTGTTCTTCTTATTCTTGTGTGGGAGGAGCGGAGAGTAAGGAGCCCGAAGC
Source organism: Oophaga sylvatica (assembly GCA_033576555.1). Classification (NCBI taxonomy): domain Eukaryota; kingdom Metazoa; phylum Chordata; class Amphibia; order Anura; family Dendrobatidae; genus Oophaga; species Oophaga sylvatica. The sequence goes on along the minus strand of JARQOD010000001.1, from coordinate 907,922,032 downwards.
GCTGTAATGGCCGCCGCGCTGAGGAGGCAGCCGGAAGAGAAAGGCAGAGGAATCTCGCGCTCAGTGAGCGCTTCCTGCCCGGGAAGCGTGAAGCCACGCCCCCCGACTTAAAAAAAAAAAAGCGCGGGACTCCTCCATTCTCCGGCCCCGCGTTCCCCGTCCTGCAGGCATCCACCTGCGGACAAAAACACAACAGTCACCAAATGCACTGTAACAGCGGCTGCCGCAGCAGCCGCTGAAGCACTCACACACATTAATAAAAATGTGGAGTACTCACCCCGATGAGCGCCACAGGGACCCCCAGGGGTTTCTGGCGCTATGCCCATCGCTTCCCCCCAGGGCGGGGATCGCAGTGACCCCTGCAGCGCGGTTTGCGTCCCCGCCAGGGAAGCCATCCTCATCCCCCCGGGCCGGCAGGGTTCTGCAGGGACCACCATATAGGGTAATACAGATCCGCCAAGGGAGAGCTTGGGGTCCAGCAGCGCCGAGACCCCTGAGACCTCTAGACCACAATTGGTGATCCAAGTCTCCTGTCCGATAAAAAATAATAAAATCTTCTGAGGAGCTGCTTCCAGCAGCGACTATCCTCTCTGACCTCAAATTGAAAACTGGGAGAGCTGAGTAGGAGGAGCCCGAGCTGGAGGGGCCGGTCAACACTCTTTTTAATCTGAGGTGTCCATCTCATCTGGGCTCCGCCTACCCACTAGTTATGACTAGTGTGTCTCCTTTCCTTCCGTTCTGCTGCTGAAATGCTTATATTATTGTACCTTTGTGGGGGGGAGGGGTTCAGAATCATCTGCATCTTTCATATACACTGCAAAAACTAAAATTTCCAGTAACTCCCTGCTTCTACTCGGTGCTGCAGGCCCTTCCTCTCCTGTGTACTCCTGACTAGCCTCTCCTCTCCGAATTGAAAACTTAATGCTGTGCTGGTAGCAGGAACACTGATAAATGTGTGTAACAACTCAGGCTACCAACACATCTGTTAAACTTTACTCAGTTCAACTGAATCCAGGAAGGAGATTTGTCACATTACCAAGCTAATCAAAGATTAGAATATACTCTAAGCTTTTGCACAGTGTATAGTCCTGTAATTAACTCTGGCCGACTTTATATTTCACCATCTAAACATAGCTGAATGTGGCCATTTAATCCTTGACCCATTAGATGGTTCCAGCAGAAATCAACAGCCCTGAACTTTGCTTCTGCCTGTTCAATGGAGCTTGTAATAATTCTGTAGAGTAGAGATGACTCAATCAGTGCTGAGCTGGGTTTATTGGCTGCTGCTGCTGACAGAATAGTGATGAAAACGTGCAAATGCTGCTGTTAATGCACATGGCAGAGGATTATCTTCTGCCATAAGCAGCAACATAGCAGCATTTGCATTTTCACATCACTTATCTGTCAGCAGCAGGCATCAAATACAGTTCAGCTCTGTTTGTTTCAGCTTCACAGTGCTCTTTTGTGTTGGCACAGCTGAGCCCATGCTGACCTCTCCTGCGAACCAGCTAACAGATCAAGGATGTAAAAAAAATGCAACTATACTGATGTAGATGGCAGAAGATAAACATTGATCTGACAGATTACTGTACATACATACATATAGTGCATGGTAAACATACAATCCACAGTGGTGGAAGCATAGTAGAGCTAGGCTGGAAGCCAGCCGAGAGCGGCTGTACCCGCAGGGCATGCCCAGCCAGGAGCAGAGGACCTACAGTAGGACAAAGCCAATGGCAACTGGAAGGTAAATAGTGCCCAGAGGGGCATCTCTAGGGGGTAATTTGTGCAACATGGTGCTCAAATGAATAACTATATATGTACATTATTGTAACATCATATTGTGATTTTGTCAATAACCTTTTTTAAGGGTATGATCATCGTAAAAGGACCTGTTTAAATCGGGTTGATTTTTAGCAAATTCTTTTTTATATCGCAATCTGTATAATATAAATAAATAGATTATAGATAGTTAAATTAATTTTTCCTGTTCTTTCAATAAGACTTTTCAATAGTCTCATTATCATCAGAGGCAGCACAACAAAACGTGCCTTCACAATGACCTTAGCATGCACTCATTAGTGGTTCCAGTTAGTGACAGTTAGGCTGTCACTAGCAGATTAGCACCACTCATTGGGTGCCTAAGCATAAAAAATTCGGGTTTCTTAGAATATAATGCAAGTTATACTGAAGCTTTTCCTACAAATCTGTATATCAGTCTGTTCAGCTTCTACTGCGTCTGAAAGCTCCCTGCAGAAAAGAGACTTTCAAAGTGACAGATTACCTTTAACAGGACTCAGAAAAAAACAACTTATGGTATTGCCCATTGAAGTTTACGTGCCTGTAGGTGCTTCTCAGGAAGGATAGGTCTGCACATGGGGCACATGGCGTATGTAACGCACAGGGGGCATGACAGTACAACAGGAATTGGATACAAAGTCCCATCTTGCCACTTCTAGACGGCATCATATTCTTACCATTATAAATATGTACAGATTTTCATGCACAGCCTCAATGGCCATCAAAACAGAAAACACAATCATTAATTGAACCTACTAAAAATAATTGCACTGAGTAATAGACCATTTATAGCTTATTATTAATTAGCACGCTGGTAATTTAGGCATAAAAGGCAAAGGCTTGGCAAGGCAGCTCCTCTGTACAATAATCAATGTTATCAGTTATGGTCCCAATGCAACACTTACATGGCAATAAGAGCACACACAGTGTTCACAATTACTCCGACTGATGGTAATTAATTACACAAAGTGCTGTTTTAAATAGAGATTTCAAGTAAGCAATTAAGAAATGGTAAATAAAAACAAAGACATTGCATTGGTTGGTAGAAATATAGATTTTAGTCCTTCATTACAATAGGAAAATCCTATTATATCAGTCATTTGCCGCCTATGTTATTACGTCGGGTGCAGAGCCACATAAGAATACACTCTTCTAAGAAACACATATTTACAACATGCAATGTTATCATTACAGGGTTGGCCATTACTTCTTTATTGGTGGCCCATCCTACAGAGAAGACAGCAGAATCTGACCAGACGTTCTCGGGATCTGCTGGAACCCAGCAGCGCCATCACTTCTATAGTGGCCGTGGTGGGGTATTGCAGATCCAATCCCTATTCAAATGAATGAGGGGCAGATCTGCAGTACCCTGCAGTGGCCACTATAGCTTTGAAGGCGCTGCTGTGCTCCAGTATTATCTAAGAACTTCCAGCCAGCACTGGTAACAGCTGACCGGCAGGGATGCGTCGGCAGTGTCGTACCCCACTGTTCAGCTATTAACGGTCTATGCCAAATTTATCAATAAAAAAAAAGTAGCGGCCAACCCCTTTAAGCCACTACCTCAGCCTTGTCTGCTTCTTAGCCGTCTTGCATTAGGACAAAGTAGTGACCAGTGACTGCAGAACAGCTGTGGTAGTGCAGATTCAAATGGCGGCCAGGGTAAACCATAACTATCTCATTAGCAGCCCAATCTCTTTTCCTGGCATGCTTTATTCCGCAGTGCAGCTTTCTTGAAATTAGGATTGTCCTTTTATACAAAACTTGTGGGGAAACATGGTTTTTCTGCCTCTTACCCCTACAACTGGGCAAAACTGCTATTGTTGCGCACCAGTGTAACGTATTCAGGACGTGTGCCTATTCTCATGCCATGTTACTATTTTTGAGTGGACAGTTGCTCTTTGCTCTTAGTTAAAATTTTGCCAGCACAATAGGTGCAGGAACTTACTTTTCCACAATACACACGTGGCAATGCCTCTGCCATTCTCCAATGGATTGCTTGCCCTGAATTGAAAGTCCGGCTTTCCATTATGTCTGTGGCCATTCAGGCAGACAGGAGAGCAGGAGCAGAAAGATAAAGACCGAGGAGCAGAGAGAGAAAAACACACCCCACCTCCCGAAAACCCACTCGATGTCTCTGCGGCTAGACAGATTACTCTTGACAACAGACAGTGGTCAGCAAGTTACACAGGGAGACACCTAGTTGTCAGCATTTTGTAGTGATTTTTCCATGATAAAATTATTTATTATTTCTTAAGTCATGCGATTTGCTGACTGACTAGCACATGACTTAATCAAAAGAGATCAAGGCGGACTCCACCGGTCCGATACTATCCTCAAGACAGGTCATTAATATCATATACTCAGACCCCTTTAAACACAAGCTCAAAAAAAATAAATAAATAATGGAGCGCTTGCTGGGGAAATGTGCCGAGAAAAGCAATATAAAACTTTAAGTGACTAAACCACCATAAAAAGCCATTTATAAAGTATCGGTCGCACATTACCACGTTTATGCCACAGGCGTCACTGTAAAGCCTTTAAGGTCACAAGCTTGCCCCACCAGCGCTTCGCACAGATTTTAACAAAACCCCCCTTGCCTTTCTTAGCGCATTGATCGGCATGGAGAAACGTGTGCAGATTTTTGTGATTGCAATAATCAGATTACCGGTCACATATTTCTCCATTCATATCTGAGCTCCAGACAGACGGTATATACCTCTAGACAGGCATTAAAGGGCTGCGGTTATGTCCATAGATATACAGATGATGAAGATAAGAACCCAGCGATACTCACCCTCCAGAGATCGGCTGCTGCCCCTCCACTGCTGCTCTGGTCATGGTTGACAGGCTGCAGGGCAGCACACGTGACCACTGCAGCCAATCACTGAGCCCAGCAGCTTGTGTCCTCCACATTGGCAGCAGTGGTCCCCTGTGCTGTAGTCGTGACATCACTTCTGCAGCCTGTCAGCAAAGACCGCCGCAGCGGCGAAGAGGCAGAGCTGAACCTGATGAGGCCGAATATTTCTTCTCTTTTCCTATATCTGGAAAGCTTTGTGGAAATAAACATTAATCCCCGGCAGTTTTCACAACACCATGCTGTATTACAGCATTGTAAATTGTATATCTGATTTATAAGGCGTGTTTCCCATGCGAGGGCGAATATTGCTGTGCTGGCATTTTCACCTGCAAGTCTACGGATAAATGAAAATTGCTGCCCTGACAATGGGCTAAGCTGTCCAGACACACTGGGAGAGGACTGGTACAGAAGCGTGCTCCCAGTGCAGGAACGCACTCTCTGATGTTGGGTGTCTATACCGCCAGATACCCCAGGATAAGGCAGAAAATGACAAAAAAGGAGCGGAGAACAGCAGAGTCGGGTGTGCAGAGATCTCTGATCACAGCCTGTAATAGGCTGATGGCAGCGTGGGGTGATATCGCTGCTCAGTAGCACAAGATGCACACTCAGCTCCTGTGGAAATCAATGGGGGATTCATTCTACTATGTAGGCATCAATATCAGTGCAGATTTCGGGGAGGACAATTAAGAGTAATTTGCAGAAAACGAGATATGATGATTTGTGTGCTATTGCAGCTCAGCTTTGTTGAAGTGAATATGGCCAGGTTGCAATACCAGGCACAACCTACGGTCAGGGGTGGTGCTGTTACTACAAGACCGCGGCCATGATTTACAGCTTTAAGGAGTCAAATCAAAGTAAGTGAAATTTTCAGTATCAGTATTTTTTTTTTGCAGTGCGGTCCCCCATTCTAGTCTATGAAAGGAAAAAAAACAAGTCTTAGAGACCGTAATCTAAAAAGCGTATCTCAAGAGAGCGCACATTTTCAAACAGATTGCTTAGACAGATTACTGGGAACTATTACAAAATGCCGCTGCAAAACGCGGGCTCCTATCAGGCAGATGATTTATATCTATACCTTGAAAAATTGGCAGAGTTTGTTTTTTCCAACAATGCTTACTGAATAGAAGTCAGGACGACGATTCAATTACTGGATAAATGATCCCGTGCCGGAGATGTGCGCTGACATTATTTACACAGCATCGCCAAAGTAATTAACTCTCATCATGTTCCCTGAAGACCAGTAGCCAAAAACTCGTAGGGTCCACGCTTGTATCACTGGTCAGGGGGGAACACAGAACAGATGTCTTCTACAACATCGGGATGTTTTGGTTAATAATCAAATGACGTCCAACTCTTATCTGTATCACGTGGTCTGAAGATTTGTAACGGAGAAAGAAATTTGGAAATGACTCGCCTCCTCGTCAAAAACCCCCTCAACAGCACAGTAGGGGTGCAGACGGCTGATCATCACCTAAGGTTTGGCTCCAGGAACACTGAGGAGTTTGCCAGGGAACTAAGGCCGGGCCGAGGAATGGATCTTCTAAAGCAGCTCCTTAGGATGACTGTCATATCTCATGTTCCTACAGCCAATATCTATTCCTCCTAATCCCACATCATCCAAGTGTGACTGTGCTATCAATAAGGAGAAAGAACCCGCAGCCGTATAAAGGAGCAGACATGTTGGAAACCAGCATGCCCAATCCTCCCATCTCCAACCCCAACATCTTAAAACATGAGGACCGTGTTACCAGGCAGCAGAAACGCTCGTTTTTCCTTTTATTTTGGGCAGAAAATCTCCAGGGCCACGTTCACACGTACAGTATTTGGTCAGTATTCTACCTCAGTATCTGTAAGCCAAAACCAGGAGAGGAACACGCAGAGGAAAAGTATAATAGAAACACGTCACCACTTCTGGATTTATCACCCACTCCTGGTTTTGGCTACAAATACTGAGGTAAAATACTGATTGTGTGAACGTGGCCTAATAGTTCAAGAAAACTGGATGTGATTTCATGAAAACTCATTTTGCCAAAGCACAAAATCCAAGCATTTCTGCAAACACACATAAAATAAACTCCACAAAAATCCTGCAATATTCAGAGCAGATTATTATTATATGTTTTGGTGCAAAATATTTAAAATTGAAAGTCCTCAGTTTTGGTTTGGTAAAGACACCTGTAGGAAAAAAATGCAGTGCTTCCAGAAGTGTGAATATGGCCCAGAAGATGGTCAGTGGGCTCGGATGACTAATATGCCTGTGCCACCTGGTGCTTCAAATAAAGTCACTTTATTAGTGAATTGCCATTTTTTCACACTTAAAAAGGTTAGAAGAAAAACAAAACAAAACATAAATCTACTAATAACTAACCAATTATTCTTAAAAAAACAGGAAGAGTAGGACACCAGCTTCAAAACAAACAAAAAAACAAATTAAACTCCGCATATTATGAGAACAGTTTTTTAAAGGGTTTCTGTCATCAGGTTTTTGCTATGTAAACTGACAGCAGCATGGTGTAGGGACAGAGACCATAATTCCATTGATGTATCACTTAGTTTACTGGGTGCAGGCATTCTGATAGAATCAGTTTTCTCTGCTGCAGATCTGGCAGAGCTCACACTGCTGAGCCCTGTATAACCCCGCCCACACCACTGATTGGCAGCGTTCTGTATATAATGTATATTGTCAAAAAGCTGCTAATCTTTGTTGGAGGTGTGGTTGGACTAGGAGGCACGAGGACAGTTGTACTGTAGTGATAATCTCCTGCTCATAATATACGGATTTCATTTAAACAACAAAACACAGCCCAGTGACACATTGCTATAATCAGGGTCTCTGCCCCTACATCATGCTGCTTTCAGATTACATAGCAAAAAATCTGATGATAGACTCCCTTTAAAGACTATCCCTAAAAACAAAGCTGCACGCCCCAACCCTGCAGGTGATCGGCCGCTGCTACAGGTCCATACCACGAGCACTCCTTGAATCTAGGTTTGTAATGTGGTGTTCAACGTAGGAGAGTATTACCTCAATATTGTGACCAAGGAACGACAAAAACAAGAAAATGCCACAACACAGAATCCAACTGAAAGTGTTAAGTTGTTTCTGCCATGTAAAAAACACTATATTATATATATATATTTTATATATATATATATATATATATAATATATATATATATATACACACACATACAGACACATAGCGACACGGACATAAATCACTACTGTACTTGGGATTTGTGTAACATACATCAAAATAGGCTTGAGTGCAAGAAAGCTGGCTACATGTACGCCCCTCGATGATTAATCTGATGACAGGAGGCTTCAGTCTTAGTAAGGCCTCATTCAGACAGTCATTTTGCTCATAGCGGTGTTTTGGATCAGATTTTCATCAGTTTTGTTCGTGTTTCAGGTTTTACCACCAATGTTTTAGCAGATATTCTCAAATTAAAATAAATAAAATCGCAAAGCTTCTCCCACCAATTATAAAAAGTGACAGCAGACGAATAGCAGACAGAGGCCATCCTGATGATTTATAACATCCCCATAGACATGTTTATGTAGTTTTGCTCCATGACAAAAAAAGACAGACATATTACCGATTTATGTTGTGTTCACACGGTCTGTGAACACGGACATATGAACAGCTCCACAGACTATAAGGCCCCGTTCGCACCTTCAGTATTTGCTCAGTATTTTACCTCAGTATTCGTAACCCAAAACCAGGAGTGGGTGATAAATCCAGAAGTGGTGACGTGTCTCTATATTTTTCCTCTGACTGTTCCACTCCTGGTTTTGGCTTACAAATACTGAGGTAAAATACTGACTAAATGCGGATAGTGTGAATATGGCCTAATGGTCGCACGTTCCAATACGTGAATCGAGGCCTTTTAACCCATTCAGACCTCTGTCATTTTTCTGGTACACCAAAAACTGGTCTGATTTTAATCAGTGTTTGCGATCCAAGCTCTATCAGTGTTTGGTCTGTGTCAGTTTTCACCATCAGAGTTTCATTAGTTATTTTCTTGTGTGCAAAAAAAAAAAAAAATTACAAGCTTGTATTCATCACATTATTAATGGTAGACAGCACACGGATTACACACAGATGCCATCCGAGTGCGGGCAGGGATTTCACAGACCCATAGAGTTGTATGGGTAATTTAGATCCATGACTGAGGAGAAAACCAGACAAGTGTTGTGATTTTTTTTTGCTGACACACGGTCCATAAAAAATGAAGACATGTGAATAGTGCCATAGATTAGAATGGGTACTAGCTCTGTGAATAAGAAAAATAGAACATATACGTGAGAGACAGGCGCCTGAGCGAGGCCTAAGTGTGCGTGCAAACACCTCAATATTACATTCAAGAGGAAAACGCATTCATTTGCAGGCTTTGTATATTGTAATAACATGATAAGGAAACAGTTGTAGGAACTAGTAGAATGAACAAGACTTTGTGTCTTCCTATGGGACCACTATGTCTGGGATTAGCCCCCGTGCCCATAGTACCCCTGTACAGCAGACCCCGTGCCTATCTGTACATCTGGCAGCCTGCTCACTAGTCCCCTCTAGTAATAACTGCCCGCCGAGAGTTGGCCCCTTGTCGGCCCTCAGCATTGACGATGTACACTTCTTTTCTCAGGGTTTTATAGGAAAACATGGATTAGAGCCTCATATACAAGACCAGCGCGCTGGAGCGCAGGTGCTGCCATGTTCTTAACATAACAGGACTTTCTACCTCCCCCATGTTGGCATTGGCTACAACAGTTTCATGATCTAAGAATTTGTTTGTTACTTGAAATCCCCTCTGCCGCTCACAACAGAATCCACTTCTAATTAAACATTGGCAGGAGACAAGTCACAGATGCCAAACGCACAAATCTTCCTGTGCAAAACAAGTCATGAAGTCAGTGCCCCCGACGCTCCCGACACTAGCAGCGCCCCAAAGATCACTTCTTTATGCCACCTATCCCTTGGGTGGGCTGCAAGGCTGGAACCTGTACCCCTATAGCTGCTGCGTAGTAAAGCAGGAACACAAGGTCAACGAGCAAAACTACTGCGGTGGCCTGGCCATGGTATGGGACCACTCACTATACACTATGTGATAAGGGAATGCAAGGAGACCATTAAAAAGCCCTTAGAGGGGCTGTCCACTACTAGGACAGCCCCTTCTCTATCTGAAGGTTTACAATTATACTCCCCTCCGATGCCATTCCATTAGTGTCGGCACACGTTTTCCCGGGGCACTTGGACCAATGTTCTTCTATGGGGCTGTTTAGATGATCAATTTTTACTTCACAGATGATATGTCCACATTAACAAATTGCAGCATGCGCCTGTCTTCCTTGTATTTTGCATGAGACCTCCATATGCAAGTCAAGGGGTGGAAACAAAATAAACGGATTTTTACGGATGCACTACGATTCTTTAACATAGGGAACTTTATCTTGTCTCGTAAATTTACACACGAAAAAAAAAAGATTTTTTTTCTGTATGAAAATCAGACAATTTTTTTATACATTTGTGTGAACTCAGGCGTAGAATGGAGAGGAGGGCAATATGCTCGGACGCTGCTCTATTCATTGTCTATGGGACTGACGGAGGAAGTCAAAATACAGACATTTGTCAGTACCATAGAAAATTATGGGTGCAGTGGTCGAGTATGCGCACTGGGATAAAGAGAAGAAAAAAAAAGCCCCCTTCGGACGATCAGTCGGATTTATTGCTATTCCGTGTATAGGTAATAAAGGGGTACTCCGAAAGAAGAGAAATGCTGACTTCTATTTCCATAGCCAAGCCAGCCATCTTCTCTCTACACATCTGCAGTGACAGAGGAGGGGGCTGGCTTTGCTTTGTAAGTGAGCCATCCCCAACTCCTCACCAACAAAGGAAGTTGTCCTGCCTGGACCCCAGGCAACACTGATGTCTGAAGATCGGCCCTTGTGATAACACGTGCACAGTAAGGGCCCCGTCTCACATAGCGACGCACCAACGATCCCGAGAATGATATGAACTTGTCAGGATCGCTGGTGTATCAATACATGATCGCTGCTGAGCTGCCAAACAGGCAGCGATCAGGACAGCGACACTGCGGGTAACGTCGCTTAGTAACCCGCAGTGTACGTTGGATACCAGCGCGCTGCTGCAGGGGAGCTGGTAACCAAGGTACACATCGGGTTTCCAAGCGCTGCGCGGCACCTGGAAACCCAAGGTGTACCTTGGTTACCAGCTCCCCTGCAGCAGCGCGCTGGTATCCAACATACACATCAGGTTTCCAGGCACAGCCCCGCGCCTGGAAACCCGATGTGTACCTTGGTTACCAGCTGATCGCTGATCTCCTGCCTGCCACACGCAGCGATGCGTGCTGGCCAGTGGGAGACCAGCGATCAAAAAAAAGTCCAGGCATTTCTGACACGACCAGCGATTCACAGCAGGGGCCTGATCGCTGGTACGTGTCAGACAGAGACGCTGCTGAGATCGCTGTTGCGTCACAAAACACTTTCTATTTTCCTTCTTTTAATTAGGAAGGATCTAAACAAACCTCTTCTACAGACCCCGGCATTGTAAACGGCATTCAGCCTAAAAGACGCGAATGAAGTAACAGTGAAATCTTGGAAATAATGGCGGCAACAATCGCTTGTGACCTTAATTACGGCTTAACGGCAAAAAAATTAGATTTCAGAAATGCTAAATTCAAACAGATGGCCACATTTAGGTAGATAAGAGCAGGTCTTCACAGAGACGTACATGCTGTGCTTACTAATGTTTTCTACAGCTCACCGCTGAAATGCCATGAGAGGCAGACCGGCCTGCAATACACCAATCTATCAGGATCTGTTCTAGATGAGCAGTGATAGAACGCCCTGGGCTCAGTTCACACCACACTCCGACAAACATATGCCTAAGCCATTTCCTACATCTGCCACATACTGCTGTGGTTTGTATAGATTTATAAAAAGGAAAAAAGTGGCTGTAATCTACATATTTCAGTACCATTGAGGCATGGGTATATCACCACACTGCCCTAATCTGAGAGCAGCGTAATGTACAGACAGAGACCCTGACTCCAGCGATGTATCACTTACGAGGCTGCTTGCTGTAGTTTTCATAAAACCACACTTTTATCAGCAGGAGATTATCACAAGATGACTAGTAAACCTGCTGCCAGGTAGTCCAACCACAAACTCCCCCACTGATTGGCAGCTTTCTGCCTAAACACAGTGTACACATAAAACTGCCAATCAGTGATGTGGGCGGGGTTATACAGGGCTCAGCATTCAGAGAACTGCTAGATCTGCAGCAGAGAAAGCAGTGATTTAACCAAATTTGCAACAAGCAGCCCAGTAAGTGATAAGTCATTGGAATCAGTGTCTCTGCCCCTACATCATGGTGGTCTCAAATGGATATTTGGCGACATAATTCCGTTAAAACAAGTATAACAAATTGGTGAAAAATGGATGAGTTACAGATAGTAATAGGAAGCCAGAGGCAGATGTTCGCAGTGTTGCGAGCGTTTTCGCTTTTGCTTCCCACTTCGGTATATTAGCCTTCCACTTCAGCTTGCAGGCGGTTTATCACACCGTGACTCAGGTCATATGTGAAAGTAGCACTACGTAAACACAGATACACAATTGCAATTATGTCCCTTGGATTAGGAGGGATAGAATCACATCTTTATCTGTGGACTTGTGTTTACCTTCGTTAATTAGAACTTGGCTCTCGTTATCTTGGTACAATGAGATTGTTACATTCAAGTGGGGAATAAGTGCAGCGCAATCCAACACTTCTTCCTGGCACACATTTCTCCCCGCAGTCTGCAGGGCTGGGATTCACGAGGTGATGTTTAACACCAAAGCCTTTGAGAAGACTTTAAAAAAAAGTTTTATATTTTTTTTTTTTTTTTTTTTATTAGCTGCCAATTTTTATATTGAAACCTAAAAAAGAAATCCGTAAGAAAATACCAGGCTAAACGGGCAACTGTACTGATGGAGTAAGGTAAAAGTGGCAGCAGACACATCAAGTCATTCGATATTCGTTGAAAGGCCCTTTAAACACTTGTCAATACAAACTGTGCTAATATGCCAATCATATGGCAACCTGTTCACACACGGGGAAGAAGCGACAGCTGCTGTTCTCCAACTCGGATGCAAGTTACGTGTGCAAACAATGCCTCTATGGAGAAATATGTTCCAAAATGGGGGGAAAAAGGGACGTGGCTTCGTGCTGAAATGGTGGCACACAGTATGTGTCAGGTATTGTATCATGGTCCCGGGAACGTCCCACCAGGATCAGAGACGCATACACATCACCAAACAGTCAATTACGCCATCATAAACAATTCACTGACATATAGTACAGAGATAAAACAAAATATTCTAAAACCAAAACAGACAAAAATCATTGCACGCTTCTGAATAGAATTACAGTGAAAAGGCCGCTCACCCAAACGCAAGATTCCTGTTCAACAATTCAGATTTAGAAAAGCAAAACATCATAAAGCAGCAAAAACATCAATAAATCTATAAATCTACAAACTAAATTAATCACATTAGGATATTCATTAGTTTCCATAAATGGAAGAAAATAATTACTAGCAGGTTATTTAACAGTGTAATACTGCTATCCTTAGTAGGATGATGGGGGTAACAGTCCCACCTGCTGTCCTTAGGACTTTAATATACCGCTCATCGTTCTCCTCTGCTCGCAGGCAGGCAGGGGAGAATGACAGCCGGCTTCAGCACCAGCCGACGGGGGACAGCGGCTTATAGTAGCACGCAAAGCAGGCGCGATGACTTCATAGCTTGCCATCCGCTGTCCTGAGATGCATGGGCGATCAGTACCACGGGGAAACGAGGAGGAGAGGAGAGTATTGTATTTTTATTTCTTTTAATGGGAGTGCATTATACTATATAGAGGACTATGGGGAGTACATTAAACTATATTGGGGACTATCTTGTGCATTATACCATTTAGAGGCTATTTAGGGGGCCATCAAACAGTGTGGTGATTACAGACAGTGAGGGGGCCACCAGACACTAAGGGGTCAGTATACTGTGTGGGGGGTATATACAGTGAGGGAGCATTATACTGTGTATAAGAGAGCATCATACTATGTAAAGGGGAGCTATACAGGGAGGAGACACGGGACATTATTATACGTTAAGTGGGCACTTATTGTTATAGGGGAACTCAGGTTACTGTGACTGTCAAAGGGGCACACAGAGGGCATTATTACTTTCTAGGGTGCAAAATGTGGGCACTGTTTTCTAGGGTACTTGCACACTGCATTACTAAATTAGAGGGTTTAACATCTAGAGGACGCACATTACCACACAGCAGGTGCAGTAATAGGGACACATACGGCAGCAGCGGCTTAGTATTGGGGGATCAGTAGGATGAAGAGATTGTGCAGGTTTGGAATAGATGGGGACGGTGCAGGAAACGTGAGAAGTCAGATGTGTCTTTCTTGTAATCTCTGCAGATGAGTCCGGGCTGGAGAAGTTGTTATGTCGGTCTGGGCCAGAATGAAAAGACGGCAAAAAATCGAATGACTCCATCAGAAAAACCATCAGCTGTAAGTCACTACATATAACTGTACTGTAATCTCATATGTTTTGCAGGACTGGTATCTACCACTGTATGTCACCATATGGCGGTAAGATCAGTGTTGGTCTTTGTATAGAGATTTTTTTCAGTAACAGAGAGTTCATCTGCTGAGGTTCCCCTATACCTACAATTAGGGTGCGCCACCATAGGCATAATCAGGTTACATGGTTAGGGGCCCACTCAGAAGTTTCACCCCCCCACACACACCCGAGCCAAAACCCTAGGTATGCCTCTGACTAGTATGAAAGGTTTCTCCGATCAATGTAAACCAACTATGGAGGACACAAAATGAAGTAGATATTAGCAGTTGGGTTCAAATCCCAACAAGGACAACATCTGCCAGGAGTTCCTATGTCTTCCCTTCGTTTGGTGGGTTTCCTCGCACATTCCAAAGACATATGGATAGAGAACATAGATTGTGAGCCCCATTGGGGATAGTAACGATGCTACTATATGTAACTAACAGAAAATATTGGATACAATTTGTAGATCTAAAATAGAAAAAAAAAAAAAAAAATAAAAACAAATAAACTAAAACACTTTCTGTTGGAACAAAGTGTAATAATAGTAAGTTTGTAGTGGAGTACGTAATCAGCCACGAGAGCTTCCGAGAGTACACCTGTCACCAGTCATTGACATTTTAGGACGCTACGTGGTATATAAAATCTATTTCTATAACATTTTGACTTTATTTTAAAACACCTGTTTCTTCAACACATTCATGGTCCTTGCGAATATTAGGCTGTACAATGTGAGGAAGTCGATTTGGCAAGATGTAAGTCGTGGTAGAAGCAGTCCTGCTAATGAAAACCTGACGTTATTTTAGTCAGCCGTATAAAATCTAATTTTATAGTCACATTCCTTCCACAGAACCGTGCGCTAACCTAAAATCTCACAAGACAGGTTAGCAAAATAAAACTAAAATGGCAGCCATGCACAGACCATCCTTATGTTGGTGGCGTCCGACCCCCGATGTCCTGCATATTGGGCAGATGACGCACTTTAGGGAGGGTCCCTCATTAGTTGTATATACGTATACAATATCGATTTTATTTTTCATATCGATTTTACGTCCCCTGATGAGTTTTTGGAGCGTTTTAGATGCTGCGTATTTCCAAAAAAATGTAAGTATGGTAACCTATGTTAGTTATGGGTGCAGAAAATCTGCAACATCAGAAGCTCATTGTGGGAACGGAGCCTTAAGTGTCAAATACTGACAGCATTAAAAAAAAAAAAAAAAAAAAAAAGTTTTTTGTGGGTTTTTTTGTAGTCAAAACCTGCTCTAGTAAATGCGCTGGTTTTGCAGTGTTTTTTCCTTGTGCGGACTACACATGTGATTAGTCTACACCAGTGTTTCCCAAACTCCAGTCCTCACGGGTCATGTTTTCAGGATTTCCATAGTGTTGCACACGTGAGAAAATTCCTGATGCCTTGATGATACTTCCACCATCTGCGCAATACAAAGGAAATCCTGAAAACATGACCCGTGGGGGCCGCGAGGACTGGAGTTTGGGAAACACTGGTCTACACTAAGTAAGTTAGTTTTAGGGTGCTTTTACATAGCAATTTTGCCCACGTTCAGTGGTCCTGTTGGGGCTTACGTCCAGATTCCCCCTCCATACAAAACAGGATTCGGGCGCATGCACTGATGGGCCCATAGACTCCAATAATGCCGAAAAAGAGAATGTGAGCTCGGACATGCATCATTATTGGTTCCAGGAAGACACGCAGACGTAGTCGGAGTTTCCACCTCCAGTGGAACCACGATGGGCAGGAGATTTCTAGAAATCCTCAAGTGCAGTTTCTTATTTGCATTAAAAAAAAATATGCTGTGTGTGAACACAGAATAGGTGCAAATGTGCACAGCCGGGGAAAAAAAAGACCCGAGATGGTAATATAGTGTTTCTCTAAATATGACGCTACTGTCTGGATAATGCCGTCCGTGGCACCTTACGGTTTATGCTGGTGGGGTATACATAGCGACATAACAGCTCAGATTTAGACAAATATGTACCCTGCGCAGATGTTTCCCAAGCACAGACTGCTGAAGCCTCCGAAGAGACTAAAAGATTTAAAAACAATGATGGCTTCAGACAAGAGCGAGACAAACAGCGCATTCATGAGACAGACAAGGGACTGCCACTTTAACTGGGACTTTCAGCACCATTAATCACTTACATATGGCACCGCTTTACCAGGAATGTAGTTTAGAGGCAGGAGCAAAGCCTTGCAAGACAAGAATGACCCCGGAGGCAGACTGGCACTGCGAGACGTGGGATGGCTGGAAAAGCTCTTACAGTAACTTATGGAAAGCAGTGGCCTAGTGGCCCCTCTGCACGGGCTAGTCAGTGCCGGCTGGATGGAGCCACCAGGAAATAATGCAGTGTGAATAATTAGCATTTATTGTATGATTAGCTAGAACGTGAACATGCCAGGAAGGATTTGACGCTGCTTTTTTTTTTTTTTTTACTTTTTTTTTTTTTTTAAAGCACCGCTTCAGTGTTTATCTTGGCGCTTGGAGTGGTGCCACTAATGTGAGTTCCCTGCCCGTGGTCTTATACTTAGCACCCGTCATCTTCCTCCGTTATCAGCACCGCTCCTCTACTGCAGGTTGTGATCGGCCGGATCGTTCTCCTGTTTGCTGGATGAGCCGGAAGTCACAACTCAATGTAAGTCTGTGAGAGGCAGAAGGAGGCTCACAGACTTAAGGCTGGGTCTCACATAGCGATACACCAGCGATCCCGACAACGATCAGGATCGCTGGTGTATCGCTACATTATCGCTGCTGAGCTGCCAAACAGGCAGCGATCAGTACAAGCGACACTGCGGGTAACATCGCTTAGTTACCCGCAGTGTACCTTGGATACCAGCGCCCTGATGCAGGGAGCTGGTAATCAAGGTACACAGCGGGTTTCCAGGCGCTGCGCGGTGCCTGGAAACCCGCTGTGTACCTTGGTTAGCAGCGGATCGCTGGTCTCCCGCCTGTCACACGCAGCGATGCGTGCCTGTCAGCGGGAGACCAGCGATCAAAAAAATGTCCAGACATTTCAGCGACGATCAGCGATACCCAGCAGGGGGGCTGATCGTCGCTGAATGTCACACACAGCGATATGCTGGTGAGCTCGCTGCTGCGTCACAAAACTAGTGACTCAGCACCGATCTCGCTAGCGATATCGCTATGTGAGATGGGGGCTTTAGGTTAAGTTCACACTGGGCGATATTGCAGCGTTTTTTGGATGTTTATGCAATGTTTTGGTGTTTTTTTTGTTTGCTTTTTGCACAATAGAGCGTGTCACTTCTTTCAGCGTTTTTTACCCATTGAAATTAATTGAGTGGTGAAAAAAAACGCTGAAAAAAACGCACCAAAAATGCAGGAATCAGGTGTTGCTGCGTTTTTTATGCCAAAACCTGATTCTATAGAATAGGACATTTTTTTTAACACTAAACTTTATCAGCATGCACAATAGACAAATTTAGCATGCAAAAATGGCCGGAAAAAACACACAAAAAAACGCAGCAAGAAAAACATGCCTTTTCTGCAGCATCTTTTGTGACAAAAGATCAGGTTTTGATGCAGAAAAACGCCTAGCGTGAGCTTAGCCTTACCCTAAGAGCTTATGGCCGTTACCTCCAGCTACCGATCATTCAGAAGTTGGGGCTCGGGGCCGGAGCAGCATAGGTGGGGAGGATAATACTAGGAGCAGGGAACATGGATTAGTGACCTCATTGCAGAGCTGAAATAAAAAAAGAACGCTAGAGTGGTGCTTTAAAAGGTTTTTATGTTTTCCAAAAACCCATGTCCCCGGCTGGAGTTTATTGTTAAAACATAAACCGTGCTTTACTCAACCTCCCCGGGTTCAGTATCGAGTCTCCGCCGCTGCTGCCTAGTGTCTTATTGCCTACAGATCTGATGACAAATCAGCAACACTGCAGCCAATCAAGGAGCTCAGCGGCTCTGCCAGAGTTGATGATGACCTGCTGAACTCACTGATTGGCTGCAGCGTAGGCAACCCTTAAGAGTATGTGGACATTTCTTTTTCAAGCAGGTGAACCCGCTGAGGAGGAAGACACCAGCATTTTATTTTTTCGGAGAGACTTTTTTCCTGACCACTTCTTCACTGTTTTTGGTCACTGACTTATTTTGAGCATTTTTCCAGCATTTTTGTGGCACCTTTTTTACTGGCATTTTTCAGTCATTTTTTTTTATTATTATTCCATTCATTCCCCTTGTGTTTCTTGAAGCTAAAACACTGGCAAAACGTTTAAAAACATGTCCGGGCGTCCTTCGGCATCTTTTGAGCCTTCCAAGTGACTTGTATTTTAAAGTATAATGCGTCTTCAGAGCAGAAAACGCCTGATGAATGGTCGCATCACTTTGTTTCAAAGCTTGAAGTCTTTAAAAGAAGCTCCAAAAGACAGAAAGTATGAACAGCAGGTCGTTTTTTTTTACATAGAACACATACGTTCATTCTTTTCAGTGTTAATTCAGCACTAAAGCATTGGCGGAGATTTAGCACTGGACCTGGGGAGGGTGAGAAAGGTGCAGTGTGTCTTAAAAACAAATAAAAAAAACAAATGCAGCGGGGAGTCACAGGTATTACAAAACAGGAAAAGTCCTTTAGGGTCTTTCAATGTAATAGTGGTTTTGGTGGGCCTACACAGGTGCAGCCATAGAGAATGGCAACACAAAAAGGATTTTGTTCACACATTATGTAGCAAGATAGCAAAGAAAATGTGCCACTATATATAAGGACCCTGTTCTGGTTAGTTCATTTTTTGTGAAAAGAGCATCGGACCCACCAAAATTATACTTTCTAAACACATTGGAAGTACAACAGGGACAAGTACAGTGAATGTACAGAGGGTTCTCCATCACCTTTGGCCCATAATAAACCCTAAACAGTAGAAGGAACAAAGAAAAGGTACACCTCTACTATAACACCCAGTTACCAGTGCCAAGTCTACTATAACACCCAGTTACCAGTGCCAAGTCTACTATAACACCCAGTTATCAGTGCCAGTTCTTTACATCCATATGTCAATTAACTTCTCATATTGTAGTAATACAATAAAAACGTGCTGTGACACATATGCACTCCACACCCATGTGCGGAGCAACAGATCTGCTTACACTGTGAAGTAATTCTGAATATAAAAAGAAAAGGAAAAAAATATGCAGGTGTAAATCCGTGAAAATGCTCTGGAGACCTTGCAGCATATGAGAGAAACAACTTCTGCGTCTCGTACGTGTACCGCAATACAGATCCGAACAAGATAGTTAATGTAATTCCCTGGAATAGTGCACACAGGAGTGCGCTACTACAGAGATAATGCTCCAGCATGTAATTCCCAGGAATAGCGGACACGAGAAGGCGCTACTACAGAGATAATGCTTCAGCATGTAATTCCCAGAAATAGTGGACACGGGGGTGCACTACTACAGAGATAATGCTCCAGTATGTAATTTCCAGAAATAGTGGACACGGGGGTGCGCTACTAGAGATAATGCTCCAGCATGTAATTCCCAGGAATAGCGGACACGAGAAGGCGCTACTACAGAGATAATGCTTCAGCATGTAATTTCCAGAAATAGTGGACACGGGGGTGCGCTATTACAGGGATAATGCTCCAGCATGTAATTCCCAGAAATAGTGGACACGGGGGTGCGCTACTAGAGATAATGCTCCAGTATGTAATTTCCAGAAATAGTGGACACGGGGGTGCGCTACTACAGGGATAATGCTCCAGCATGTAATTCCCAGAAATAGCGGACACGGTGGTGCGCTACTACAGAGATAATGCTCCAGTATGTAATTTCCAGAAATAGTGGACACGGGGGTGCGCTACTACAGGGATAATGCTCCAGCATGTAATTCCCAGAAATAGTGGACACGGGGTGCGCTACTACAGAGATAATGCTCCAGTATGTAATTTCCAGAAATAGTGGACACGGGGGTGCGCTACTACAGGGATAATGCTCCAGCATGTAATTCCCAGAAATAGTGGACACGGGGGTGCGCTACTAGAGATAATGCTCCAGTATGTAATTTCCAGAAATAGTGGACACGGGGGTGCGCTACTACAGAGATAATGCTCCAGTATGTAATTTCCAGAAATAGTGGACACGGGGGTGCGCTACTACAGGGATAATGCTCCAGCATGTAATTCCCAGAAATAGCGGACATGGTGGTGCGCTACTACAGAGATAATGCTCCAGTATGTAATTTCCAGAAATAGTGGACACGGGGGTGCGCTACTACAGGGATAATGCTCCAGCATGTAATTCCCAGAAATAGTGGACACGGGGGTGCGCTACTAGAGATAATGCTCCAGTATGTAATTTCCAGAAATAGTGGACACGGGGGTGCGCTACTACAGAGATAATGCTGTAGCATGTAATTCCCAGAAATTTTGGACACGGGGGTGCGCTACTACAGGGATAATGCTGTAGCATGTAATTCCCAGAAATAATGGACACGGGGGTGCGCTACTACAGAGATAATGCTCCAGCATGTAATTCCCAGAAATATTGGACACGGGGGTGCGCTACTACAGAGATAATGCTCCAGCATGTAATTCCAGAAATAGTGGACACGGGGGTGCGCTACTACAGGGATAATGCTCCAGCATGTAATTCCCAGAAATAGTGGACACGGGGGTGCGCTACTACAGGGATAATGCTCCAGCATGTAATTCCCAGAAATAGTGGACACAGGGGTGCGCTACTACAGAGATAATGCTCCAGCATGTAATTTCCAGAAATAGGGGAGACGGGGGTGCGCTACTACAGGGATAATGCTGCAGCATGCAATTCCCAGAAATAGTGGACACGGGGGTGCGCTACTACAGAGATAATGCTCCAGCATGTAATTCCCAGGAATAGCAGACACGGGGGTGCGCTACTACAGAGATAATGCTCCAGCATGCAATTCCCAGGAATAGTGGACACGGGGGTGCGCTACTACAGAGATAAAGCTCCAGCATGTAATTCCCACGAATAGCAGATACGGGGGTGTGCTACTACAGAGATAATGCTCCAGCATGTAATTCCTAGGAATAACGGACATGGGGGTGCGCTACTACAGACATAATGCACCGGCCTCCTGGTCCTCCTCCGCGCTGCACATGCAGACTGCACCATCTGTGCGGGCCAGAAATCACATTGTCGTGGTCCATTAAGATTTCATCCCAATTCATTGATGATATACAAGTCGTTCACACGGGACAATAAACATGGAATGAACATTTATACTACTGCTCTGTCCCCATACAGCTTTGTGTTTTCAGCAGCACGTCCCTCGTTTCCACGGTGTGATGTACTCCGGTATAAAAGGACCCAAAGCATGAGCATTTTCATCGTTCATTATATACATACATGTTATGATGTAGCTTTTTGCACCCCACTCCCGACCCTCAGTAGGAAAATGCTGGAAAACGTCAGCAGCAATTCCACTATAAATGGCGCATTTATTGTGAGTTTTTGGTGTGGAGAGCACTGCATTTGTTTCTCCCTGATCTCAAAAGTGAAGAGAAATGCAGTCAAATGTTCAAGAATTGACAGGCGGTTGTTGCTCCTACTGTAGAAATACTGAATTTTTTCTGCCCGAAAAACAAACACAAAACCACACATCAAAAACGCTACAAGCCCCGAGACCGAGATGAAAATAAATGTGCTACTGGGATAAGCGTATCACTGGAATTACAATCAACGTGACGGATCGGCGTTTGGGACAAGTGTGGTTCACACCTGTGATAAAAATAAACCATTTATTTCCAGCGGGTTCATCCCACGGTTCTGCAAGTCAGCTGCTGCTATAACTGTAATACACTTGCCTTTATTTAGACACGGATTTATTTCCAGGCTCCATCCAGTTGGAGGCACTCTACACAGAGCGAGAACGGCAGGAATGACAGCTCCCTAATAGATTATTGTTATGGGATGGCAGCCTGGCCTGACCTTACAGTAGGACCATCGGTGGACCCGGACTGCTATTCACATGGAAGAATGTCCCATGAAATGTGGCAAGTACAAAGATTCCTCCATGATTTATTAATGGGGCAGTTCCCTACTTCGTTATTCATCTCATACCCTCGTAATAAGCCATAAATGTCCAACCAGCGAATGGGAAGAGCAGGCGGCCAGCAAGCCAGGCGGGTCTGAAGAGCCACATAGGACCCCAGAGATGGAACTTACAGTTATGAGCCATTTATGGCATAAATATCTAATTTGGGAAAACTTGTTAGGTAACCCAAAAAGGACAGATCTAATAGACATTTTTCAAGAAGTAAAAATGAAAAAAGCAATATCACTGCATACCTCACATTATACATTGGCCCCTATGGTAGAACTTTTTTTATGTTGGTAGTCCAATGCATAGGGAAGTCCAGCAGTCTAGGAGGGTCTTTAGATACTTTCAGGGTGCCGGAAACAACCCCCAATACATACAATGAAAGTACACACCAGAAGAGAACAGAGCCTCCATGTGCTCCACTCATAAGGACTGGAAGCACGCACCGTAATGTCACGATTGTGCATCGAACACGACCCAGCAGCCAAATGGTTAAATGGCAGGCATGGTGTAAAACAGTGGTCAGAAGCAGGGAAGATGATGGATGGCCGATAATCCCATCAGTTTCCTCTTCCTTAGGAGACTTCAAAGTAGTTTGTCCCTTATTTGTCAGCTGATGATTTACACGACATCCGCAAAGAGGTCAGCGGGTTACACTTCCCTTCCCCGAACCAAAACCATGAGACTCAAGAAAGTTTTACTATAGAAGGCAATGAACAAAGTCAGAGAGGAGGCAACATGGAGACACTTACTGCTATACAATATATACCATGAGACATACATTGCCTGGAAAAGATATTCATTGGGGGATACAAAAGATTTTTAAAAGGACTCAGACTGGTATAGAATAAAAGGACGAGTAACCCTGACAGGGGCGGCAAGTACCCATTAGTCTCTACTTGCCCAGTTATCCCATCACCGGCTGAGGTGGGTCTGAACATACCACCATCTACATTACAGACAGCAGGCAGGTATCAGGTGCAGAGGTACAGGGGTACCACCTACAGATGATAAAGATGTGCAGTACCCAGGTCTAGGGGGCCACATAGAAAGCCCAGGGCCTGATAAAAATCTTCCAACTGGCTGGAATCCCCGGCATCTCTTCTGATTATGGGGTCCGCTGCAACATAATGCGTGTACAACGATGACGTCATGCCGGACCTACAAATAATCAGAGGAGTTGGGGATTCCAGCAGGTAGGAGAAGGTCCACAAGGCTCTGGCCCAACAGGAAAAGACCACTGATCCAGTGGTGGGACCAGGGCACTGCAAGTCTTTGTGATCATCTCTAGCACCAGTCACACACAAGCACTTATAACTGAGAAGGCCACAGCAAAGCCACATTTGGTTCATAAAAAGACACCAGTATTAATGGTAGAAAAAAATACATTAACTAAAAAAACAAAACACCAAGATATTTACAAGTCTCATTGGTCATTCCTTCCTGACTTAGGATTTGACCAAGGTCAATATCTGCGTGGCTTTTGTATGTTCTCACGTTTGTTGTACGGGGCCCCCCACACTGCAAAAATATATTAGTGTGCATGTGGCTAATATGGACAGCAGCTCTGGGCTCAAATACCCACATCTGCATGGCGTTTGTATCTTCTTCCCGTGTGAGTTTCCTCCAGGTTCTCTGGTTTCTTCCCACATACCAAAGACATACTGATAGTGAATTTGGACTGTGAGGCCCAATGGGGACAGTGATGACAATGTCTGTAAAGCGCTGCGGAATATGATGGCGCTATATAAGTGACCATAATAAATAATATATGTAAAGTGGATTCTGAGCCCCAATGTCACAGTGACTCATGTGACAAGTGACAATCCCTTGCCAATGGGAAAGGCCTCATCTAAATGGGCCAATAATCACCCAATGAACAAGCAAAACGCACGTCCATTGCGTGAAACATGCTATTAAACGACCGGACAAGATCTCGTTGCCGAGATTTGAATGAGAGTATGCGGCGGCCATCTTTCCGGAGGCCCCTGGCGGCCATTCTTCAGCACGGCACCGCGTCGCAGCTGCGGGGGCTTTACGGCTAGGAAGAAATGCCGGCGGAGACCCCACGCAGCCCAGAGCCCCGCTGCTGCCTCCAACACCACCACCGCACCACAGTGAAGCTGCATTGGGACCGCCACCGAACTTTTAGGTATGCTGCGACCATAAGATGCACCCCTATCTTCCCCCAAAATTTTGTGGGAAAAAAGTGCGTCTTATGGTCCGAAAAATACGGTATATTATTTATTATATATATATTATATAGCACCATCATATTCCACAGCGCTTTCCAGACATTATCATCTCTTTATCCATTGGGACTCAAGAGTTGAGAACCCGGAGGAAATCCACACAAATATATATTATATATCTCTCACACACATATATATATATACACATACACAATAGTCTATATATATATATATATATATATATATATATATATATATATATATATATATATATATATATATGTATATATATATATATATATATATATAAAATTGAATGTGTGTGTGTGTGTGTCACCAACCAATCACCGAGCATCTTTCATTTCACCAGAGCCGTTTAAAAGAGGCTGAGCTGTGATTGGTTGCTATGAGCAACAGTTTTCTCACTCCTCAACAACACCTCAGCAGACAGAGACCGGGTGGTTCTGACCCCAGGCCTCTCTTAAAGGGATTATTGGTATGGAAGCTAGGACTGTTC
Source organism: Oophaga sylvatica (assembly GCA_033576555.1). NCBI lineage: Eukaryota > Metazoa > Chordata > Amphibia > Anura > Dendrobatidae > Oophaga > Oophaga sylvatica. The sequence goes on along the minus strand of JARQOD010000001.1, from coordinate 907,896,990 downwards.
CACTCAGCGCTCTGGTTCTGACCCCAGGCCTCTCTTAAAGGGATTATTGGTATGGAAGCTAGGACCGTTCCACTCAGCGCTCTGGTTCTGACACCAGGCCTCTCTTAAAGGGATGTAGGAAGGAGGCTCCACTCAGCGCTCTGTTCTGACACCAGGCCTCTCTTAAAGGATCCCCGGTAGGAAGTGAGGGCAAATCCACTCTCACTTCAGTCTGACCACCCACTTAAAGGGATCCGGTTGGAAGTTAGAGTTAAGGCAATCATCAAATTGCTGAAAAAATTACAAATCGTCATTTTCAGGAGGGCCGATTATGTGCAATTGTCATGCAATTCAAGCGATTTTTTTCTAGCACCATCTATTGCATTAGCATTATCAAGCCAAAATCGCATCAATGCAGCATGTTGCATTTTTTTGTCATCCACCGATTTCGGTGAGAAAAAAAAAAAAAATCGCAATAGATTCACCTATTGATAATTGGTCCAATCTCAATCCGATTTTTATCGACTTAAAATTATCATTTTCGGCTCAAGTGAGTATGAGCCTAAATCTCTCAGAGCTCTGATTCACCAGGCTTATTAAAGAGATCATGTGGAAGTCAGCAAATCACTCAGCGCTCTGGTTATGACCCCAGGCTGACGGGATGATGTGGGATATTAGGGGTAGTAGTCCGGTGGCTCTGGCTGACGGGATGATGTGGGATATTAGGGGTAGTAGTCCGGTGGCTCTGGCTGACGGGATGATGTGGGATATTAGGGGTAGTAGTCCGGTGGCTCTGGGTGACGGATGATGTGGGATATTAGGGGTAGTAGTCCGGTGGCTCTGGGTGATGGGATGATGTGGGATATTAGTGGTAGTAGTCCGGTGGCTCTAGCTGACGGGATGATGTGGGATATTAGGGGGAGTAGTCCGGTGGCTCTGGCTGACGGGATGATGTGGGATATTAGGGGTAGTAGTCCGGTGGATCTGGCTGACGGGATGATGTGGGATATTAGTGGTAGTAGTCCGGTGGCTCTGGCTGATGGGATGATGTGGGATATTAGGGGAGTAGTCCGGTGGCTCTGGCTGACGGGATGATGTGCGATATTAGGGGGAGTAGTCCGGTGGCTCTGGCTGACGGGATGATGTGGGATATTAGGGGTAGTAGTCCGGTGGCTCTGGCTGACGGGATGATGTGGGATGTTACTGGTAGTCCGGTGGCTCTGGCTGACGGGATGATGTGGGATATTAGGGGTAGTAGTCCGGTGGCTCTGGCTAACGGGATGATGTGCAATATTAGGGGGAGTAGTCCGGTGGCTCTGGCTGACGGGTATTAGGGGTAGTAGTCCGGTGGCTCTGGCTAACGGGATGATGTGCGATATTAGGGGTAGTAGTCCGGTGGCTCTGGCTGACGGGTATTAGGGGTAGTAGTCCGGTAGCTCTGGCTGACGGGATGATGTGGGATATTAGGGGTAGTAGTCGTGCTTGCTAACGGATGATGTGGATATAGGTATATCGTGGCTCGCTAACGGGATGATGTGCGATATTAGGGGTAGTAGTCCGGTGGCTCTGGCTAACGGGATGATGTGCGATATTAGGGGGAGTAGTCCGGTGGCTCTGGCTGACGGGTATTAGGGGTAGTAGTCCGGTAGCTCTGGCTGACGGGATTGTGTGGGATATTATAGTGAATGTGGCTATGCGGAGTGGGCTATACACTCAGCTTTATATTTATAGATATAATCATTACAATTTGTTATAACTAACCATAGTTAGATACTATGCGCGGGCAGCGCCGGGCTCTTCAGCTAGTAATATATAAATATACAATCACGTAAGTAAGAATCAATTAAAATCAATTTAAAAAACTAAGTACATTTGCGATAGACCCTCTTTAAATTTCCCTCCTCAGACCCGGCTCCAAGTAATAAAGATAATGATGGAGGAGGGCTGGATCTGTAACTATGTGCCATTAAACAACAGCCATGACGGCTTCATGGCACTGAAGGGAAGCGATAAATGACAAGTGCGAGGTGCAGACACATCAGGGCTTTCTGGTATGAAGTGAAGAAGACCAGATGGAGGCCTTTACAATTTTAGGCCCCGGTAATACTTGGAGAGGCTTCCGTTTACATCAAGATTAAATAGAAAGTGAAAGCAAATAAGATTAAAAAACAGGAAAAAAACATTTTACAGGGGAATGTAAAAGGCGCCAGCGCACATGGGAAGGGACCACTCAGAACGACTACACCCCCAGAAGACGTACACAGGTTATGGCATACGCATGTGGGTCTTAAAGGGGTTGTCGACTACTAGGACAATCCCTTCTAAAACTAAGTATTTGGCCTCGCTAAAATAATTAAGCTTATACTGGCCTCCCGTGGCGGCGCCGTTCCAGCGATGTTGGCACTCTTTCTCCTGAAGCTGTGAGGCGGTGTGGTGACACCGGCACACAATCAGAGGTGACGTCATTGTGTCCGCCTTTGGACAAACTGAACACGAAGAGGAAGCCAGGGATCCGCTGAAGCTCGGACTCCCTCTACATGGTCAGTTTGACCGAAGGCAGAAACAGTGATGGCAACGCTGACTGGGCGCCGGGCATCACATGTCATTCCACCGCATCACAGCCCTGGGACCGCACATGTCGGCACCGATGGAACGAAGCCAGCACGGGAGGCGAGCATAGGCTTTATTTAGTTTAAGAAGGGGCTGCCCTAGTAGTGGACAGCCCCTTTAAGGGAACACTTGAATATTTTGTTCATGGAGATTCGATTGTTAGATTAATTGCTGTATCAACAGTTAAATCAAACTGAGGGTTAGATCCCAAATCCCCACAAAAATCTAGGTAAAAAAAAAAAATGGAAACTGCAGGTGGATCTAATTTGTGTGACAGCATCTGATAATGTGACTCACTACAGCTGGATTCTCATGTACACTGCTCAGTACTGCTGCTTATTGTCTGTCAAGCTACTGCTTCTCTCTGTGGGCAAAGTAATGAAGATCAGGATTTTCAGCGTGTGCAGTGTAGGGCAGACATCACAACAGCTAGTCTGCTCCCACCAGCTCAGAGCCAACTGCAAATTAAGAGGCAGAGGGAAAAACCTGGTGAAAATGCAGGTTAAAAGTCATATAATGGCCAAGAGTAATATAATTCCTCCTCATGCACTCACAGAGGGCAGCTTATTCTGGAAAGTTACTTGATAGTAGAGATACCCTTTAGGTGTAGTTTAAGGAGCAGTGTAGTATAAAACATGTACAAAAAAAACAGGTATTACTAATTGCATTATCTTACATATAAAAAAAAAAAAAAACCACAATATTTTCACACCTTCCTATATAAAATGATAATTACATACAACTATTGCAGAAATCCTGTCACAGAATTATTAAGAACACTTGTATAAAAATAGTTTTGAAATATGTTGGACATTCAAGAACATCACAACCACTAGTTTGTTAAAGGCATTCTCCGGTACGTTTATACTGATGGGTCTATCCTCAGGACAGGTCATCAATCTCACATTGGTGGGGGTGCGACATCCGGCACATCTGCTGCTCCCAGTGCCGGGCACATGTGCTGCACAGCTCCATCATCTGTATAATGGCCGCGGCCGGGTACTGCACTTCTGCCCCTATTCAGATTAATACAGGGGTATCTTCAGTGCCCCTCTGTGGCCGCTATACAGATGACGGAGCTTCGATGTGCCGCTCCACAACGGAGCACATCTGCCAGCCACCAGCACTGGAAACAGCTGATCGGAGGGGGATGCAATACGTCGCACCCCCACAGATCTGATAGTGATGACCTATCCCATGGATAGGCCATCAATGTAAAAGTATTGGAAAACCCCTTTAAGCAAAACACCATAGTAACAGTACAACTGGATTTATAGATCAGGAGAGACCCTCATCAGTAAAGGAGTAACATGTGGATGTCTAGACCTGGAAATCAGCCCTAAAGGAGGCGCACACACGAGTAAATGGGAAACGGACTATAGCGAGGCAACCGGAAAAGAGAAAGGAAACCCTACATAACATTGTGCTAGTGAGAGACATCACAAAGAATGAAGTGAAAGTCAAGCAACACAAAGGACTGGTGTGAAAATGCTGTGTTTACACCACAATGAGTGCGCAGCACGTAGTGTTCATGGCTGTAGACTGCAATGGGCCAGACATCAGCCAAACATTGGCCATTATTAATTGCATTACAATGGACCCTGTGAGCATGTGCAGTAGAAGCTCCACTGCGGTCACCTGCACATGCTCACAGGATCCTCTCCGAAATCATGCTAGGACAGTTTTCTGACCATGTAACAAGACAGCGGCCATTATAATGCACGATAGGGATTACCTCCGAAGACAAAAAGAGTCTGATTTTCCAAATAAAGGAATTTCTTTATAGAATTTATTTTTGGAAAACCCCTTTAAACAGTTCACACTTGTCCTCATGGTTGGTACGGTTTTAACAATGATATAGATAAGTAAAGCAGCTCACTCTTGTGGAGGCTATTATGGGAGTCTCGGCACGGAGGAAACCAAATTTGCGGATATGGTGCGACAAAATCCAAAAGAAAAGTCTTCGGGTGTGTTTCCACTATCAGTATTCCGTCAGTAATTGCTGCGTGTTTGACGCTGTGCGCTGGCGCAGCATCAAACACGCAGCGTCCAGATGTTACAGCATAGTGGAGGGGATTTCAAGAAAAACACGCAGGCGGCAGACCTGCGTTAACGGACATGCTGCGCGTCTTTTCAGATCGCAGCATGTCCTATTCCCTTGCGGCGACGCTCCGCGGTGATTCCGGATGTGTTCAATGAGCACATCCAGATTCACCGCGCGTTCACTAGGGGGCGGGGCGGACAAAGCGCTGTGTTTCCTGACGGTGGAAACACAGCCTTCCAGATTAGAAGGGAAACTTTATTCCAGAATATTTAAAAGGATCAAACAGCTTCAAGTATAATCCTTTTCCTACACGTTTCAGTCCTTATTCCCATAAAGGAGGACTATCCTTGAAGCCGCTTGATCTTTTTAAACATGCTGGAATAACGTTTACCTTATAGGCCGCGTTCATACGGTCAGTATTTGGTCAGTATTCTACCTCAGTATTTGTAAGTCCAAACCAGGAGTGGAACAATCAGAGGAAAGTATAATAGAGACACGTCACCACTTCTGATTTATCACCCACTCCTGGTTTTGGCTGAAAAATACTGAGGTGAAAAACTGACCAAATACTGAAGGTGTGAACGGGGCATCAATCACTGGGTTTGTCTCTAAACCTTAGAGAAGACATCGGGACTAAGGAGTAAGAGCAGATCAGACTTTGTACAATAGCAGCACTTACAGCGCCATCAACCATGTGTCCGTGGACCTGCGTCACACAATTAGCCCCAGAAACTAATACAAAAATATTTTGTGTCACTGACAGCAAGCAGAGATGTTGACATGGCAGAATAAAGTCACCGTGTGTATTCGGAAGTGGCCGAACTTTCGTCACACAGCGGTCCAGCCTTTGCTCGCACATCACTGGTTTCTTGATTCGGTCACATTGACAATCATTACTATATCCATAAAGGGGACTATGGAGAAGGCACATAACGGCCATTATCACCGCTCTAGGAGAGGAAGGCTAACACAGAGCAGGGCCGTGTGAGGAGCACGGGTGGTGCCTGAGCAGTGCGCTTAGAGGGGTGGGGCGGGAGGGTCCAAAATGAGGAATGTCAGTGACTGGAGATACATGTGTCAATTCGGTGTCACGGGAGATAAAATTAGAAGCAGCTTTCTGACGATACTACACGGGCAGAGACATTCTTCAGAGTTCCCAGCTGAAATACTGTAATTCCTGCTCGCAGATTGTTTCCATGACAACGCGAGATCTGGGTGGAGTCTCATTTCCAATCCTTCCTTGTGTGAGATATTGGCAAACAGCATCACCGACCTATGTCTGGCGACAGCACAACATTACCCATGGGATCATTAACGGCAGCGGCCACTCTAGTACAACAGCTGTATATGCCAGGTATAATTGGGGGGACTCTGTCCCCTCGTACTGGGGTACCACTTATGCCAGTACAGACCGATGAACAATGCATGAAAGCAAACTTCTTTTTTTTTTTTTAAACGGCGCCCCCATCTGTCCACAGGCTGTTTATGCAGGTTAGCCTGTTCACTTCAATAGAATTGAGCTGCTATACCCAACGACTTTTAGGCTATGTTCACACGTTGCATTTTCACTGCGAGGGTTTTTCTGTGTGTGTGCGCTGTGTTTTTATGCAAATGTATGCAAATTAAAAGCTGCGTTTTACAGTAGCAGTAAAAGCTATGTGCACACACATAGGTTTTTTTTTTCCTGGCTGAATTAGAAAACTGCTGCGTTTTTTTAAAACCGCAGCATGTCACTTCTTTCTGCGTTTTTGCAGCATTTTTTCACCCATTGAAAGCAATGCGGAAGTGCAAAAAAACGCACGTATCAGGCTTTGCGGTGTTTGTTTGTCAAAAAAAAAAAAACACGTATGTGAAACCCATTTATTTTTGTGATTTTCCCATGTTTAACCCATAAGGTCTTGGTCTCCTCACCTGAGAATGGCCGTTAGGATTAGTATAATTTAATTAAATTTGTGATGTCACCATGTATATTAGGAAGTTGCAGTGAACATTGGCTGACCAAGGTGTGAAATTGAACAATACCTGACCAACACAAGGGCCGACCAAAGTGTAAAAGTAAAAATTGTCCTACAAACTCAATGCTCTGCCAATGTCTTATGTAAATTATTCCAGACTAATCCCCCTCTCCCGCTGTTACATTTGTAATTGTGTAATTTTTCATGAACTCATGTGAACTGTTTTGTTTAGAATAGTCACTATTTCTTTAGACAGAAAAATCTTTTTCCACTAAATAATTTGATCACATTGCCCTTTTTCCAAATATGGATGGTTTCACATATGTCTTGCATTTCTGACCTGTTTTCATGCTTCTGTGGTGGAAGCGAAGCTGAACTTTGGGATCCTGAAAACTGCAGCAAAATCTGCTTTTTCTAAGCAGCTTCTTTACTGCCAAGAGAGCAGGTTTTGCCTACAGAAAAAAAAAAAGCAACAAAAACAGAACGTGTGAACATAGCCATAGACAGGACCAAAAATCAAACGAGTTCTCCCTTGCTGCCCCAGTCTCTGTTGTTTGGCTGCTGCAATGACATCACGTCGACAACGCTGCAGTCAATCATTGAGCTCAGCAGCTCTGAGCCATGAGGATGGTGTGAGCCATGTCACTGCTGCAGCTAAACAACAGAGACCAGGGCAGCGGGGAAGAGTCGACACTGGACTCAGGGAGGATACGTTCCTGTTTGATTTTTTTTTTTTTTTTTTTAGAACTAATTCCATAAATGGCAGAAAGTTTTCTAAAAGAAGACAACCCAATTAATAAAATGTCACAATGTTTCAGTCTATTGTCTTCATTCCTTCAATTATTTTCAGCCATCCTGATACGCAGTTTACAGCCTAAGGCCGGGATCACACATGCGACAAAAACGTCCGTCGCTCGCATGTGAAATCCCAGCTCTGGCGCCGGCACTCGGGAGTGGAGTGTGCGGCTGCATGTATTTCTATGCAGCCGCTCGCTCCACTCCCGAGTGCCGGCGCCAGAGCTGGGATTTCACATGCGAGCGACGGATGTTTTCGTCGCATGTGTGATCCCAGCCTAACCCAAGTTTCAGACTTTAGTCTTCTGGCAGAGTCTCTGCTAGCAAAATAGTCTGGATGCCTTGTGTGAATCCAGGTATTCATCCCTGGTGATCGGGAGAAATGACACGCACCTGTGTTGTCCCTGTATCAAAAGGTTGTGCCCTCTAAGGTTATGGTTACACATAGGAAGCTAGAACAACAGAGGCTTGTCCAACCATGCACACACACTTTTTAAAAGTCCATTTACTGCAATGCAATAACTGACCGCTGCATAGGAAATATCTTTGAAAGGCTCAGATTGATCACCTGAAGAGGACCTGTTAACAAATTTTTCATGTTGGACTGGACACAGGATGTAATAGTGGCTGCAGAACTGAATCATGTGCTCACCTGATCTGCTCAGCACATCTCACTGCAGAGCAATTACAAGTTGTGCACATCAGAGATGTGTCAGTGTAATCACATTTATGTTTGGACAGGTAGAGTGGGGGAGGGCCAGTGCAGAAGAACTGACACTGCTAGGAGAGTATAGCTGACGAAAGGGTTTGTAATGTGACACAGCTGAACTCAGCTGTTCTGCCCTTTTACAAGGACCTTATTCGAAAGGTGGTCATCTCTGATTTCTAATCACGCAGGTTAGATGAGGAGATCAGAGCTGTATCATTACATGTACACTGACAAACCTGCTCTAAACTATGGTGGAGGTGTGTTCTTTTCTGCTGTGCTGCTGCCTGCTTATGATTGGTCAGCAACCTACAAGGACACAAAGTTTTCACTGGGGAAGCATACTATCTGATAACTTGTGTTAACTAATTAAGTGCAAAATGCTTCGATTGCTGATATCTCTGCAACGGAGAGGTGAGATTAAAAACAAAAAAAAGTTTTATTCTGCTGTGCAGCCATTATTATATCCTGTAACTAGTTCAACATGAAACATTTGGTGAAAGGACCTCTTAACATAAGGTTGCTTCTTATTTTTTCTTTCCTGTTGTTAATACATAACCCCAAATGTCCTTCCTTTCGCAAACTAATAAATCAGATGCAGAAGATATCAGACACCTCACTGAATACACATCAGACACAAATGTGGAGTCCTTACTGAATGCCAAGCGTGCATTGTTAGCCACAAGTAGTAAACTGAAGTGTGTCTTCTATTCAGAGGGTATGCCAAGTATTTGCCACTGGTAATTATTAACTTGTCAGGACTATTTGTTTAGAAGCCAAACTCCTGGGTCACATAAATGGACTGGATTACTAGGAACCAGTTCTTCCAACAAGGTGAAGGATTGAGAGGCCGATGCGGATGGCAATTCTATGTAAAGAGGTGCACGGCAGCAGTGACATTTAGGCCGGCGTCACACACAACGACAAAAAATCGGTCCGTTTTAGACGGTCGATTGTCGGATCAAAATGCAAACATCACACATCCTTCTGGCATCCGATTTTCCTTCAAAGATGCGATTTAGTCGCATGTGTGTGTACCTTGTAACATCCGATTTTCATCCGACTTGCGAGATTTTCTCGCAGGCTTGCAAAACTGACATATAATGGATCCAAAAGAATAGTATTTCAATCACAAAAAAAAGAATAGATATATACACATAGAACACATATACATACATATAATATATATTTATACATACACACACACACGTCATTGTGAAAATATATATATATATACATATATTTATAGTTCCTAGACTTCTACATACTGTTATAGCCGCTAATTCAATTGCCGGCTTTTGTGAAATCACAGAAGCCGACATGAAATGATACATTGTTTCCACACAGTTAACCATGTCATTTCCTGTATTTTGATATTTGTTTAGAACTTACAATTACATGAGTGTATTTGTGCAAAATTTCAGACATGTAGGGGTTAATTAAAGGTGTAAATTCGTTGAAAAAAAATGCGTGGGCTCCCGCTGTATTTTCTCCACCAGACAGACAAAGCAAGCGAGTGGGGGCAGATAACAGCCTAGGGAGGGTACATTTTTTTTGGTGCCCCCCCTGGCTACTAACATCTGCCCCCAGACAGGGCAAATCTATAATTAGATTCGCCCTTTCTGGCACTTTGCCCGTCTATTCCCATTGCCCTGTAGCGGTGGCGAATGGGTTAATAATCTCACCTTAATGTCACCTTAGTATTGAAAGGTGACCTTAAGGCAGGTTAATAATTGAGAGCTGTCAATTAGACAACTATCAATTATTAATCCTATTGTATGATAGAAAAATCAAACACACACACAGTTTAATAAAAAAGAAGTTTAATGAAATAATCACACAGTTTTTGACAATATTTTATTTTCCTGCTAAAACCATTTCCTGTAATAAAAATAAAAAAGCAAAGTGATTCTTACCAATCCGATGTACAGTCAGGTCCCACGCTGTAATCCATCAGAAAGGGTTAACAGGTTACAGGTCGCAGAGAGCTAATAATGCTGTCTCAGACCTGTATTCCCCTGAATGAATAAGTTACTCTCCCAGCGAAAGGAGAGGAATAGATTCATGAATGGAGCTTAATTGATTTATTACAACTTTCACTTGAGTGACCTGACCTAAGGTGAAAGTGGATACAATCAATTAAGCTTCATTCATGAATCACATCCTCTCCTGTCGGCAGGAGATAAGCTCATTCATTCAGGAGCTATCAGATGAGCACGCAGGATTACTTGCGCTGCTTATCTGATTGCTAGTAGTTAACCCTTTGTGAAGGATTACATCGTGGGACGTGACAGATTGCCAGATAGGTAAGAATAATGTTGTTTTATTATTTTATATTTATTTTAGAAGAACAAGGGCTTCGAACGGATTAAGACTTAAATAAAAGATGGTCAAAAATATGTGTTTTTATTTCATTAAAATTATTTATTCTTAAAGTGTGTGTGTGTTTTTTTTATTTACTTCAATAGGATTAATAATTGATATTTGTCTAATTGACAGCTCTCAATTATTAACCTGCCTTAAGGTCACCTTTCAATACTAAGGTGACATTAAGGTGAGATTATTAACCCATTCGCCACCGCTACAGGGCAATGGGAATAGACGGGCAAAGTGCCAGAAAGGGCGAATCTAATTATAGATTTGCCCTTTCTGGGGTGTCTGGGGCAGATGTTAGTAGCCAGGGGGGGCACAAAAAAAAAGTACCCTCCCTAGGCTATTATCTGCCCCCACTCGCTTGCTTTGTCTGTCTGGTGGAGAAAATACAGCGGGAGCCCACGCATTTTTTTGACAACGAATTTACACCTTTAATTAACCCCTACATGTCTGAAATTTAGCACAAATAACACTCATGTAATTGTAAGTTCTAAATATCAAAATACAGGAAATGACATGGTTAACTGTGTGGAAACAATGTATCATTTCATGTCGGCTTCTGTGATTTCACAAAAGCCGGCAATTGAATTTGCGGCTATTACAGTATGTAGAAGTCTAGGAAATATAAATATATATATATATATATATTATATAATATATATATATACACATACATACATACATACATACATACATGTCACAATTACACATAGAATATATATATATATATATATTATATATATATATATATGTATATCTATTCTTTTTATTCTTTATTAAAGCTGTCAGTGTGATTTTACAGTATAGCCGGGGATGAATTGCCGGCTTTTCTAAAGGACACCGATGCGATTTCATCGCAAGTCACACGTACGGTCCGTTTGTAATCAGATTTTTCATCGCTCCCATAGACTTGCATTGGCGATAGTCGACCCACAATCGGTGACAATCGCAGCATGCTGCGATTGCACACGGACGTTTAAAACGGACCACAAAAAATCTGATACTAGGAGCTGCTCCATAGATTAACATAGGGCAGACTGCAATACGATTTTTCATCGCATTGCAGTCGTCCGATTCTGTCGCCAGTGTGACGCCGGCCTTACAGTCCAAGTTTCATCCCTCACTAATATTGGGAATAGATCCCCATAGAGGGAAGCAGAAAACATTCCCAATGGAAGGAACAGCTCAGAAGTGGTGAGAACGTAGTGAGCGGCAGCTATAACAGGACTGTCCCCGGCCTCATATATGCGATTCCCCACAACACTCGTCATCCGAGCGGTTTAGTTGCACTGTCTAATGGGAATCAGAGATGGACTATCACCTGCCATGACATGTGGCTGCTGTTCTCCTCCATACTTTAAACTACAGGGCTGCCAGCTATAATTTTGTACAGTGTAAAAGCAACACAGGCTTAGACAGCTTTACCAGAACAGTGCTGATTTCTGTTGTGTCGGGTTCATACAAACGTATAAAAGAAATTGTCAAGAGTTTCATCCAGAAAATTTGGACAATTCTTTTCTCACTTGTCATCTGTGTGCCATCCATTTTTTTTCCAGCAGAATATATTAATAGTTTAAAGGACCATTTAGTTTCTTATGTTCCAGAATTGCAATGTATCAGTAAAAATCAGATGCGATAGTGTGGCACCAAGTGGCATTGATTTTGAAGGGTTTTTTTTGCACGTATTGACTTGAATGGGCAATACAGTCATGGCCAAAAGTTTTGAGAATGACACAAATATTATATTTTCACATGATCTGCTGCCCTCTGGTTTTTATGTGTTTGACAGATGTTTTTATCACAGACAGAAATATAATTGCAAACATATGAGTAACAAAAGCTTATATTGACAGTTAGAATGAGTTAATGCAGCAAGTCAATATTTGCAGTGTTGACCCTTCTTCTTCAGGACCTCTGCAATTCTCCCTGGCATGCTCTCAATCAACTTCTGGACCAAATCCTGACTGATAGCAGTCCATTCTTGCACAATCAATGCTTTCATTTTGTCAGAATTTTTAGGTTTTTGTTTGTCCACCCGTCTCTTGATGATTGACCACAAGTTCTCAATGGGATTAAGATCTGGGGAGTTTCCAGGCCATGGACCCAAAATCTCTATGTTATGTTCCCTGAGCCATTTAGTTATCACCTTTGCTTTATGGCAAGGTGCTCCATCATGCTGGAAAAGGCATTGTTGATCGCCAAACTGCTCTTGGAGGGTTGGGAGAAGTTGCTCTTGGAGGACATTCTGGTACCATTCTTTATTCATGGCTGTGTTTTTAGGCAAGACTGTGAGAGCCGATTCCCTTGGCTGAGAAGCAACTCCACACATGAATGGTTTCAAGATGCTTAACAGTTGGCATGAGACAAGACTGGTGGTAGCGCTCACCTTGTCTTCTCCAAATGAGGAGTTTTCCTGATGTCCCAAACAATCGAAAAGGGGATTCATCAGAGAAAATAACTTTACCCCAGTCCTCAGCAGTCCACTGCCTGTACCTTTTGCAGAATATCAGTCTGTCCATGATGTTTTTTTCTGGAGAGAAGTGGCTTCTTTGCTGCCCTCCTTGAGACCAGGCCTTGCTCCAAGAGTCTCCGCCTCACAGTGCATGCAGATGCACTCACACCTGCCTGCTGCCATTCCTGAGCAAGCTCTGCACTGCTGGTAGCCCGATCCCGCAGCTGAAACACTTTTAAGAGACGGTCCTGGCGCTTGCTGGTCTTTCCTGGGCGCCCTGGAGCCTTTTTGGCAACAATGGAACCTCTCTCCTTGAAGTTCTTGATGATGCGATAGATTGTTGACTGAGGTGCAATCTTTCTAGCTGCGATACTCTTCCCTGTTAGGCCATTTTTGTGCATTGCAATGATGACTGCACGTGTTTCTTTAGAAATAACCATGGTTAACAGAAGAGAAACAATGATGCCAAGCACCAGCCTCCTTTTAAAGTGTCCAGTGGTCTCATTCTTACTTAATCATGACAGATTGATCTCCAGCCATGTCCTCATCAACACCCACACCTGTGTTAATGGAGCAATCACTGAAAAGAGGTTAGCTGGTCCTTTTAAGGCAGGGCTGCAATGATGTTGAAATGTGTTTTGGGGGATAAAGTTCATTTTCTAGCCTAATATTGACTTTGCAAGTAATTGCTGTTAAGCTGATCACTCTTTATAACATTCTGGAGTATATGCAAATTGCCATTAGAAAAAAATGAAGCAGTAGACTTTGTAAAAATTAATATTTGTGTCATTCTCAAAACTTTTGTCTATGACTGTATACGAAAGAAACTGGTGTGTCACCATTTTTTTTCCCCAAGCAGATCCGGTCAGGAAAAAAATAAATAAAATAAATAAACAAAACAACGCTCATCAGTACTGCCTCATTGAATATTAGTCCGAGTGCGGTCCGTTTTTTTTTTTTAAATTATTTTAACGAACAGCAATTGTACCGAAAATACGATTGTTTGAATGAGCCCTTTAGAGTAAGCACAGTAACGACAGACCACCCTAGAGCACAAGCGGAATATTGGGCCATCGCTCCTAACATTAGGATCGGGCCCCATAGGGTACAGTCATACAGAATTCTCATATTGTATTGAAGTGGATCCTCTCCAAAAATCAACTGTAAAAACAGCTCAAATACTCTTGGAATAATAATGATTTCAATGGGATACATGTGAGGTATAAAGAAAAAAAAGTGATGTTGATTTCTCAGAAAATCAGCCTCAAACTTGATACTATCAATTAAAAAAAAAAACCTTGAAAAACCATGTCAGGTCTGAAAATCTGGTAAAAAAAAGAAAAAAAAAACGACCAAATCCTGATTCTTAAAGTGGATTTCTCTGAAAGCCATGTGGGATTTTACTCCTTACTTCGCATTTCCACATGTAATTGCCTTATTTTCCATTTCATCTTTCAGAATTTTCTACCTTCTTTGCAGGTAACAGCCACACGTACAAGGCGCCACATACATATAACGACGGCCGAACCCCCCGATATAGGCCAACAGGCTAATGCGTGTGGGGGCCCCTGACAGATGATGTCGGGGTGATAAGGATTCGGCGTGTCCGATTTCAGCCTGGCAAACCTTTTGTTCTCAGTGCCCAGGGGCCACTGCCAGGGGAGTCTGACAACAGAGGAGGGTCGGACGAATATTCAGCCATGGATTGTATACGAGGGGCTTCACAGAGGCAATAAGCCTCAATAAGTGGTGGCATGTTTACAGGCTATTTTTACTAGGCCTCTAAAGACCACCCGTCCTGCTGTACCTCGTCCTGCTGTACCTCGCAGTGTGTTGGGGGATTTCTGTTCAGGAGTGATTAGGGCATCTAGTAAAGTGTTTGTATCGTTGTGTCGCCTTTTAATGGTCATTTTATCACCGTTCTCTCCATTACTACTGTCACCATTTGAAGTCTTACCTACATGCGGGAAAGATTTATGATCACGTGTGGTAATTCAGCAGAAAACACGATCTAGAATCAATCTGAGGGAAGCGCTCCCATTCAAGTGATGGAAGATATTGATGCATGTACAGAAGAAGAACTGGACGAATGGCGCAGTCCTGTGGGCAATGAGGGGCAGACTGGGCAAATACACCGAGGAAAACATAATACAGTAGGTACATCACATAAGGAGTACTACAAGTATCACAGCGGCATAGCTGAGGATCTGATAGGGAGCTGGCGATTATAAGAACAGCAGTGAAGGGTGAAAATAATTAACGTCTATTTGTCACATCCAGGATTTTTTATCTGACGTCACAGCACCATCAAGTCCAGTTCACACTACAAAAAGTTGGACGACGTATTGCACAAGTACTGCAGTACGCCCTCTGGAGCGATTTTATGAACTCTAGATATTTTAGTGCTATTTTGTCAAACATGCAACTTCCTGAGCTAAAAAGTCACAAAAACAGTTAAGGTAAAAGATAAATCTATTTTTGATTTTGCACAAAATCATAAAAAGACCCCCACATTCAACATCAGAGGGGCTGAGGGTTTTATACAGATCTGCAATAATGCAGCCAGCGTCAGGAGTGTGCTGCCCACGGCTCACGGCCTGTGCAGCAGTAATCTCCCGGCAGGTTCCCTTTAGCTTTGTGCACACGTTGAGTAAAGGAACGCAAACATTTCTGCACCACTTGGCAGAAAAACCGCAGCTGCAAAAACGCACATTTTTGCCTGCGATTTTGACTGATTTGAGTGAAGTCAATGGTAAAACAAAAAATGCACAGAGAATTGACACGCTGCAGATTATTTTCTGTAATAAATCTGAAGGTCAAAAATAAGCAACGTGTGCATGAGACGTCAGGTTTCTCATTCACTTTGCTGGCCTCAAGTTTTCTTTACAAATCCGATTGGCAAAAACACAACGTGTGCACAGGGCCTAAGGCTATGTTCCCATGATGGGCTTTTGATGCTGCAGAATTGCTGCAACTATTATTTAAATTACGTTACTTGAGCTTCTTCATTTTGTTTTTAATCACATTTTTGGTGTCATGCCTTAGCTAAAGCGGCTTTGTTTTTGATACTGCCAGGTATTTGGCTTTGACAAAACTTCATTGATACTTAGGTGCGAATTAGATCCATTTTTTGAATGGCTTGCACCATGGAAACACAATAAAAACACACAACCGTTTTTTTACATGTGGATTTTCCACATCTAATACAAGTCTATGGGGAAAGTCTTCACAGAAAACTCAGCGTACCAGCAAGAAAGATTGACATGATGCGGATATGAAACTTGCACCGCGTTTTTCAAAAAAAAAAAAAAACCAGTGAGGATGTATGTCAAATCCCATCCACTTTGCTGGAGCACTAAGCTGCTATGTTTTTGACAAAGTAAAAATATGCAGAGCTAAAAAACGCACCAAAACCTCATGGTGGGAACGTGGCCTCAAGGTGGCCATACACATTAGTCTAAAGCTGTCCAAAATGAGACAATCTTAACCTAAAACAATCAATTATCAGGTGAAACTTAATGGCTAATCCCATCTCAGCCATTTTTGGCCAAAATAGGAATAACTCCACCCAAGCGTCGGCAGTAGGACACAAAGGCCGAGCAGATGACAGCACGTCACCACATATAAAGAAGTCGGACATGTTCAAAATGTCCAAGAATGTTCCCAGAAAGATCGTCCATTCTTTGTCCAGTGTAATGAACACAGGTGAGCGGCTGTAACAGCCGATATGGGCCAAATCACACACGGCCGCGTCCGCGGATGAAACGCTCACTGGGCGATCACTTCAGTGGTCGATCTACCAACAACCAACTTCAATCTCAGGTACGACCACCTTACCAACTTCAATCTCAGGTACGACCACCTTACCAACTTCAATCTCAGTACGACACCTTACCAACTTCAATCTCAGGTACGACCACCTTACCAACTTCAATCTCAGGTACGACCACCTTACCAACTTCAATCTCAGGTACGACACCTTACAACTTCAATCTCAGGTACGACCACCTTACAAACACTGCCGCAGTTTGGCAAGTTACAACAGATTCTCTGAAATCTATAGATGGAAAGTCATTTGATGCCTCAATATTTAATATTCAGAGTTTTTAATCTTCAGGTTCACAACTTTGTAAAAAAAAAAAAAAAAAAAAGTGTAACATGTTTATTACATACAACACAGTCCCCTGTTAATTCAAGTCGGGTCATGAAACGGCAGGTAAACCAAAATAAGAAATAAAATAAAACATAAATAAAAATGACTGCATTTCAGCAGCACCTTCTAGTTTTTATTTAGTGCACCCCCTGAGATGGTCTGTGGAGCGTGGGTTTTGTTTTTTTTTTTAGGATTTTTTTTTCTATGCGCCATATGCTGTAATAGTAAAGCAAAGCCAATTGGATGGACCCATATTTAGAGCTATCTGATGTGCACAAACTGATGGCGCCTGGATCAGATCATTGTGACAAGTGACAAATTGCTCCACGTGCAGCTACAAATTGTGCTGTAAACTAAAAGATTTAATCAGCAGGGATGGAGTGAAGGAAAAAGAGGTAGATTCTAGAAATATATATAAAAATAAATGGTCTCATGGAAGATACAGTGATGTGCTATATCCAGAACAGCGGAAAAGAGCATATAGGAAAATATATATTACAGACAGGTAACGAACAGAAACAACGATAATGCTCCAAGACAGTTAATCACAGCCTGTAATATCTCCAGTTGGGCTAAAAAAAAAAAAAAAAATACCTTAACTATTAAAATAATTAAAGAATAATTCAAGCATGTAAAGAGAATAATTCAGAGCTCTCCACAAATAAAACTTTGCTTTAAACAAATCACATTTTGTAAGACTAACTGCCCCATACACATAAGATAAAAGTCAGCAGAACCTGCCAATATTAGGAGCGGGAGAAATGGCCGATCATCTACTGTCTATGGGCCCGCCGATTCAACCTTACAGATATCGGGCGACATACGGATCGGGCGGCTGGTATTCAATCTCACAGTTTTTGCTGGTGGGGAGACAAGTTAGGCAGGGAGGCGCCGGCTGTCAATCAGAAGTGACCCTCCATTGATAAAACAGAGCAGAAGAGGAGAAGCGGCAAAATTAAACAGGAATCGCCGACGGCAGAGATGACACACGGCAGAACAGGCAGGTAGTTAGCAACTACCTGCCCGGAAGTTCTTACACCCAACGCAAAAAAAGCCAAAGTCCCGGATCACCCCTTTAATGTTTTTTGCCAGCCTAAATCCCCGATGACATCCACTGCTGAGACCGGAGAACTCAGTGGGGAAATATGGTGTCCCACAGCTCCCATTACAGGTGGACCATGGATGTTCTGGCGCCACCTTTTGTAACTGCTATACGCTGCGGCCAACAGATGATGGTCCACAACAGGGCGCAGCTACCAGGGGGGGCAGAGGGTGCAGTCGCCCTGGGTCCCTTGCTCTGAGGGCCCACCCAGAGCTACTGCCACTGTTAACTATGTATACCCACAACTAGGGTGCGCCACCTGAGTTGTAATCAGGGTTACCGGTTAGGGACCACTCAGAAGTTTCGCCCCCCTGAACACCCACTTCTATTAAAGGGAGTCCTCACGGTCAAAACTAAACTTACACTACATCTAAGATAGCGGACTTGGCCCCTATAAAACTCTCCCATAATCAGTGCAGGCGCGCGGCCATCCCACTCTCCTGTCTGCAGCACACAGGATCACACAGCGCCTGCTGCAGACAGGAGAGCGGGGGGATGAGCGCGCCTGCACCGATACTGGGGGCACTCAGCTCCAGCAGTGTCAGTACAGGGCTGGGGATTCAGGTCACGCGCTGCTGGCACTGGGCAAGGAGCGCTGTCAATCAAGCTAGGGGGTGGTGGCGGCGGCATGTTGATTGAGGGGTAGCACTGTGCACCCACCATTGGCCCTGTGACGGGGGCACCGAGGAGCCTACTTTCCTTAGGCGTATAGTCTATACTGCAGGTATAGGTATTGGCCCCCCATAGGGCTGAAGTAGCAGATTTGGGGGTGACAGACACCTTTCACATAGAAGTCCTCCATCAAATCTTTGATATTTCTGATTTCCTCACGTTTTCTCATGGGCTCATTCACAAGGCAGAGCGGCGTGCGCGGAGCATGGACGGCGGCACACAGAGTCCTTACAGCTCCGACTATCATTTTCTCAGTGTGTTTCATCAATAACAAAATAACAGTTCTACCAACAGTCGCTGAGAAGCAAATTGGAAAGTGATCCGCAGTAATGGCTCCACTTCTGGGTGTCACTTCAGCAAAAAATGGCCACAAAAGTAAAGTCAGAAAAGCCAAAACACTCGTACTTCTAACTTCACTGTTACTCCTCCAAATGTTAGGAAAGAGGATCCAATAACTAAAGGGGTATTCACACCTCATCCACTGCTCAACACACCTATGTGCAGACCGGGGGTGACATGGACCCCCAGCCACTGCTCCGACACATCGGCTCAGGGGGCCGCTCTCCTGTACATCAGATGTCAACACAAAGCACAGCGAAAGCAATCCCCAAGGAAAGGATAGTGGGGGAAGAAACATTCTCCAACATCCAGGTTAGGACACTGATCGGGGCTACAACCAGCTCTTAAAGTGACAGCACATTGCTAGGGTGCGATGAGGTCCTAACTAAGGATGGAAGTACTGCAGATCTGTGGCCCATACACACTGCGGCCCCCTGGACCCAGTCATGATGGGAATATCAGGCAATGGCTGCCCTTGGTAGCTACATGGACAACAGTTTACTTACTGGAAACCATCAGCAGGTTAGTCGGTCGGCCCGTGTAACGGCAGCTGGACTCGTGTTTGAATGGAGCTTGTGCTGCAGATCTGCACAGCAGGTGGTCCTGTGCAAGGAAAGACATGCAAGGGGGTCACAGACTAGGCGGGGGTCCCACCAATAGTAATGGGATATGCTAGAAGTCTGCCATCACTTTCACACATAATGCACATTTACTATCGGGTCCGGGGTCGGTAGCAGCTTGATGATGGTTTCCAGGTAGCAAGTCCTGCCTGATACAAGTCAGCATGTGCGCAGCTGTTTATATACTGACTGCAGGGGGGCTCAGCCAGCAATGGCACCGGAGACCCCCACTTCACATAATGGGGGCTAACATCCCAGGATTACTGAGTGCAGGAGGATGAGGCAAGACACGGCCAAGAGCCTGCACAGGGGTAAGAGAAATAACCCCAAAAGGGGCAGGATCACCCCCCACTCCCCCGAAAGGGGCACAGTTACCCCCCCCAGAAGGGGCCACAGTCACCCCCCCCAGAAGGGGGAACAGTCATCCCCCCAGAAGGGGCAGGATCACCCCCCCCAGAAGGGGGAACAGTCATCCCCCCAGAAGGGGCAGGATCACCCCCCCAGAAGGGGGAACAGTCATCCCCCCAGAAGGGGCAGGATCACCCCCCCAGAAGGGGGCACAGTCACCCCCCCCCAGAAGGGG
>JARQOD010000001.1:907810624-907876507 GCA_033576555.1 Oophaga sylvatica | reverse complement strand
AATATTTCAGTGTATCCACGGCCCATTTTATGGCTAAACACTCTTTCTCTACTATGGCGTAGTTCTTCTCGCAGGAGGACAGCTTTCGGCTTAGATAGAGAATGGGATGTTCTTCCCCATTTATTTCTTGGGAGAGTACGGCCCCTAGACCAACCTCTGATGCGTCAGTCTGGACCACAAATTCTTTCTTAAAGTCTGGCGCGACCAGGACAGGCTGCTTGCACAGTGTTAGCTTCAGCTTTTGAAACGCGGTCTCCGTTTCTTCCGTCCATTTCACCATGGTTATTTGGTGCCTTTTAGAAGATCTGTTAGTGGGGCGGCAATCGTGGTGAAATTGGGATAAACCGCCGGTAGTATCCCACCATTCCCAGGAATGCTTTCACCTGCTTCTTTGAGAGCGGTTGCGGCCAGGTTTGAATTGCCTCCACTTTCTTGATCTGCGGCTTTATTTCGCCTCTCCCAACAACATAGCCCAGGTACTTGGCCTCCTCTTTTCCGATGGCACACTTTTTCGGATTTATGGTAAATCCTGCTTTCCTTAGCGCGTCCAAAACGGCCTGAAGTTTAGGTAGGTGACTAGCCCAGTCTGAGCTAAAGACCACAATGTCGTCGAGGTAGGCTGCGGCATACTTCTTATGTGGGGCTAGGATCCGATCCATAGCCCTCTGGAAAGTGGCTGGGGCCCCCTGTAGTCCGAACGGCATCCGCGTGTATTGAAAACAGCCATCCGGTGTTGAGAAAGCCGTCTTCTCTTTAGCCATCTGGGACATGGGGATCTGCCAGTAGCCCTTCGTCAGGTCAAGAGTGGTGATGTACCTCACCGGTCCAAGCCTCTCGATGAGTTCGTCGACGCGGGGCATCGGGCACGCGTCACACTTGGATACCTCATTTAGCCGACGGTAGTCATTACAAAACCTCCACTCTCCATTGGGCTTCGGCACGAGGACGATTGGGCTCGACCACCCACTCTTTGACTCCTCTGTTACCCCGAGGTCTAACATCCTCTTCACCTCAGCCGAGATCACCTCCCGGCGTGCTTCCGGAATCCGATACGGCTTCAAATTCACTCGTACATGCGTTCTGTCAGCACGTCATGCTCTATCACTTGTGTATGCCCCGGCAACTCTGAGAACAGGTCCCGATTCCGCTGTAGTAATTCTCGACACTGTTGCTTCTGGGCCGGTGTTAGAGTCTCTGCAATAGTGACCTCCTCCACCTTGCCTTCTGGTGCGGCTCCCAGGCAAGGAGTTTCCACAGGTTCACGGTCCCGCCACGGCTTGAGCAAGTTTATATGATATATTTGATGTGCCTTCCTTCGGCCAGGCTGGTGGACTTTATAATTAACCTCGCTGACTTTCTCCACCACCTCGTATGGACCTTGCCATTTGGCGAGGAACTTGCTCTCGAAGGTAGGGATCAGCACCAAAACACGGTCTCCGGGCTGGAACTGTCTTAGTCTCGCCGACCGGTTATAGACCCTCGCCTGGGCTTCCTGCGCCTGGAGGAGATGTTCCTTTACGATAGGCATCACCTTTGACATTCTCTCCTGTAACTGGGCGACATGTTCAATGATACTCTGGTGTGGCGTGGCTTCAGCCTCCCAAGTTTCCTTGGCGATGTCTAGGAGACCTCTTGGATGCCGCCCATATAGAAGCTCAAATGGAGAGAAGCCCGTGGAGGCTTGAGGAACTTCTCTGACCAAGAAAAGCAGAAATGGGAGCAGGTAGTCCCAGTCTCTCCCATCCTTTTCAACGACCTTCTTGAGCATCGCCTTTAAGGTCTTGAAGCATTCCACTAGGCCGTCCGTTTGTGGATGATAAACCGAGGTCCGCAGCTGAGTTATCTGAAGGACTCTGCAAAGCTCCTTCATCACCTTGCTCATGAAGGGGGTTCCTTGGTCTGTTAGAATCTCTTTTGGTAGACCTGTCCGAGCAAAAATATGGACCAACTCTCGGGCTATACTTTTACTGGACATGTTCCTTAGGGGAACCGCTTCTGGATACCGAGTCGCATAGTCCATGACGACCAGGATATATTGGTGGCCCCGAGCTGATTTGACTATGGGGCCCACGAGGTCCATGGCAATCCTCTCAAAGGGAACCTCTATCACAGGTAGTGGAACTAAGGGGCTACGGAAGTGGGAGGAGGGAGCGGTTATTTGGCAGGTGGGGCAGGACCTACAAAAGTTTTGAATTTCTCGATAACACCCTGGCCAATAAAACCTCCTCAGTATCCTCTCCTGAGTTTTCTCGACCCCTAGGTGTCCCCCCAGAACATGTGAATGGGCCATGTCTAGCACCCGCCGTCTGTATGGCCCCGGCACTAACAGCTGTTCCACTATCTCACCACCCCTCAGTTTGGCCACCCGATATAGCAACTCCCCCTGTACTGCAAAGTGGGGAATCTGGTGTCGGCCCCCGGCTCTTGGGCAACCCATTACATACAGTAACCTGGTCGAACGCCCCTTTTAAGGTCAGGTCTCGAACTTGAGCAGTCCCAAAGTTCTCTCTGGACATATCTAACACAGGTAGGTCGGCCTCCTCGGTCACCGTCTCACCCTCATCACCGAGAAGGACGCACAGTGGGAACTCCTCTCTCTGAGACTCTGTCGGGGGTTCTTCTTCAAGGATCTCGCTTTTCCCCATGCTACTTAGTCCAGTTCCCTTCCCCCACAAGTCCCAGAATAAGGAAAAATCACGGCCCAATATGACGGGATGTATCAGGTCCTTTACCACCCCGACTTCATGGGACTGGGCACCACAGTCTGTCCCCACTGTTACTGTGGCCACGGATAGTCCTTGGCGTCACCATGGATGCACCGAACACCCAGGGTTTTGGAAGGGATCAACTGGTGGGGAAGGGATGCTCTGATCAAGGTCACCAGACTCCCGGAGTCCAACAGCCCAAGCACTTTTATTCCATTAATGGATACTGCACACGCCTGCGGTCCCTTGCCGGGTCGACAGTCCACGCTACAGGCTGGATAGGCATAATAGGAGACCCGTCTGCCTAGGCTGCAGTCCATGGGCTCAGGGATATTTGACACTTGGCGGCTACATGTCCAGGGTTGTGACATCGCCAGCAAACTATATCTTTCCCAACTGTTCTAAAGGCCCCTTCAATAGGAGTGGGACGCCCCCCAGTGGTGGCTCTAGACCCCTTCCGTGGTGAACCCACCCCCTTTTGGGTATCCCAGTAGGGAGAAATGACTGCATCCGGTTTCCCAAGAGATCTCTCAACTACCTGGTACCTCTCTACCAGGCCGATAAAGTCATCTGCGTTCTGGGGATCACCCTGGGCAACCCAGGTCTGTACTGACTTGGGAAGGGAATGCATGAATCTATCAATCACCACCCGCTCAACCATCTGGGCCGGAGTGGAGGACTCCGGTTGTAGCCACTTCTGAACAAGATGCAATAAGTCAAACATCTGCGAACGAGGGGGTTTGTTGCTAGCATACGCCCAGTGATGAAATCGCTGGGCTCTTATGCTATATTTACTCCCAGACATGCTAAGATCTCTGTCTTTAGTTTGGGATACTCCTTAGCATCTTGCAGCGCCAAGTCAAAATACGCTTTTTGGGGTTCACCCGATAAATATGGCGCCAGAACCTCTGCCCACTGTGCTGGTGGAAGTCTCTCCCGATCAGCCACCCTCTCAAAAACAGTCAGAAATGCTTCTACATCATCCCCAGGGGTCATCTTCTGCATGGCCCGCCTTACCGCCTTCCTGACGTGAGAATCATCAGTCGGCCCTGGGGTTGGGGTGACCGCCCTGCTCTGGATGGCGTCCGCCAAAAGCTGTATCTGCTGTTGCGCCTCCTTCTGGTGCTGCTGCTGCGACTTTTGCTGCAACTGGATCTGTTGAAGCAACAGTTTGGTCGTCTCCTGGTGCTGCTGCTGCATGCTCTGCTGGGCCTGCTGTATGCTCTGCTGGCTCTGTAGGTGTTGCTGCTGTATGCTCTGCTGGGCCTGGACCAGGTGCTTAACGAACTCCTCCATGCTGCCGGACTTCTCTAGCTGGCTGGCAGCCTTCACCCAGGACATCCACCGGTCTTTGTGGCAGGTACACGTGTTCCTGGAATCCTGCACGCACTCTCACACCAACTGTGGCAAGACGACTCGCTCGGCTCTCCTGAAGGCAGACTCAGGACACACGTTCTCTGGGTTTTCTTTCTGCTGGTTTATTATCAGCCATAAACTCATGCAGGTTTCGCAGGAAAAAGTAAACATGACCCCTCTGGGTTAAACGGGAAAAACATAAAAAAAACAAACAATAACTCAGTCCATAGATGAGTGGGTTCCGCCCGCTCTCGGTAGCATAAACTGCACTGCTAAAGTCCTTGTGGAAAGCTCTGCAACTTCCACTATACTGTCTGGAGACTTTCCTTTCCAGACCACACCAGAGAAAAAAAAACAGGACTGAGCTTTTATACATTGCTCAGCCACACCCTTTTAACATATAACATGCTGGCAGATAAATAAAGTAGGTCTTAAGGCTGGGTCTCACATAGCGATACACCAGCGATCCCGACAACGATATGCACTTGTCAGGATCGCTGGTGTATCGCTATATTATCGCTGCTGAGCTGTCAAACAGGCAGCTCAGGGCAGCGATCAGCACAGCGACACTGCGGGTAACATCGCTTAGTTACCCGCAGTGTACGTTGGATACCAGCGCCCTGATGCAGGGAGCTGGTATCCAAGGTACACAGCGGGTTTCCAAGCGCTGCGCGGTGCCTGGAAACCCGCTGTGTACAGTCATGGCCAAAAGTTTTGAGAATGACACAAATATTATATTTTCACATGATCTGCTGCCCTCTGGTTTTTATGTGTGTTTGACAGATGTTTTTATCACAGACAGAAATATAATAATTGCAAACATATGAGTAACAAAAGCTTATATTGACAGTTAGAATGAGTTAATGCAGCAAGTCAATATTTGCAGTGTTGACCCTTCTTCTTCAGGACCTCTGCAATTCTCCCTGGCATGCTCTCAATCAACTTCTGGACCAAATCCTGACTGATAGCAGTCCATTCTTGCACAATCAATGCTTTCATTTTGTCAGAATTTTTAGGTTTTTGTTTGTCCACCCGTCTCTTGATGATTGACCACAAGTTCTCAATGGGATTAAGATCTGGGGAGTTTCCAGGCCATGGACCCAAAATCTCTATGTTTTGTTCCCTGAGCCATTTAGTTATCACCTTTGCTTTATGGCAAGGTGCTCCATCATGCTGGAAAAGGCATTGTTGATCGCCAAACTGCTCTTGGAGGGTTGGGAGAAGTTGCTCTTGGAGGACATTCTGGTACCATTCTTTATTCATGGCTGTGTTTTTAGGCAAGACTGTGAGAGAGCCGATTCCCTTGGCTGAGAAGCAACCCCACACATGAATGGTTTCAGGATGCTTAACAGTTGGCATGAGACAAGACTGGTGGTAGCGCTCACCTTGTCTTCTCCGAATGAGGCATTTTCCTGATGACCCAAACAATCGAAAAGGGGATTCATCAGAGAAAATAACTTTACCCCAGTCCTCAGCAGTCCATTGCCTGTACCTTTTGCAGAATATCAGTCTGTCCATGATGTTTTTTCTGGAGAGAAGTGGCTTCTTTGCTGCCCTCCTTGAGACCAGGCCTTGCTCCAAGAGTCTCCGCCTCACAGTGCGTGCAGATGCACTCACACCTGCCTGCTGCCATTCCTGAGCAAGCTCTGCACTGCTGGTAGCCCGATCCCGCAGCTGAAACACTTTTAAGAGACGGTCCTGGCGCTTTCTGGTCTTTCTTGGGCACCCTGAAGCCTTTTTGGCAACAATGGAATCTCTCTCCTTGAAGTTCTTGATGATGCGATAGATTGTTGACTGAGGTGCAATCTTTCTAGCTGCGATACTCGTCCCTGTTAGGCCATTTTTGTGCATTGCAATGATGACTGCACGTGTTTCTTTAGAGATAACCATGGTTAACAGAAGAGAAACAATGATGCCAAGCACCAGCCTCCTTTTAAAGTGTCCAGTGGTGTCATTCTTACTTAATCATGACAGATTGATCTCCAGCCATGTCCTTATCAACACCCACACCTGTGTTAATGGAGCAATCACTGAAAAGAGGTTAGCTGGTCCTTTTAAGGCAGGGCTGCAATAATGTTGAAATGTGTTTTGGGGGATAAAGTTCATTTTCTAGCCAAATATTGACTTTGCAAGTAATTGCTGTTAAGCTGATCACTCTTTATAACATTCTGGAGTATATGCAAATTGCCATTAGAAAAAGTGAAGTAGTAGACTTTGTAAAAAATAATATTTGTGTCATTCTCAAAACTTTTGGCCATGACTGTACTTGGTTACCAGCTCCCTGCTTCAGTGAGCTGGTATCCAAGGTACACAGCGGGTTTCTAGGCACAGCCCCGCGCCTGGAAACCCGCTGTGTACCTTGGTTACCAGCGGATCGCTGGTCTCCCGCCTGTCACACGCAGCGATGCGTGCCTGTCAGCGGGAGACCAGCGATCAAAAAAATGTCCTGACATTTCAGCGACGATCAGCGATACCCGGCAGGGGGGCTGATCGTTGCTGAATGTCACACACAGCGATATCGCTGGTGAGCTCGGTGCTGCGTCACAAAACTAGTGACTCAGCACCGATCTCGGTAGCGATATCGCTATGTGAGACGGGCCCTTTAGTTCACACAGGAGAGCATCCTGTGTGACACATACCTCCCCTCACATATAAAACCAGTGACACTGTCACAACACACATAGATACACATATATACACAGATGCACACACATACATACACACACAGATGCACACACATATATGTACATACAGTGCAGGCCAAAAGTTTGGACACACCTTCTCATTTAAAGATTTTTCTGTATTTTCAAGACTATGAAAATTGTACATTCACACTGAAGGCATCAAAACTATGAATTAACACATGTGGAATTATATACTTAACAAAAAAGTGTGTAACAGCTGAAATTATGTCTTATATTCTAGGTTCTTCAAAGTAGCCACCTTTTGCTTTGATGAATGCTTTGCACACTCTTGGCATTCTCTTGATGAGCTTCAAGAAGTAGTCACTGGGAATGGTTCTCATTTCACAGGTGTGCCCTGTCAGGTTTAATAAATGTGATTTCTTGCCTTATAAATGGGGTTGGGACCATCAGTTGTGTTGTGCAGAAGTCTGGTGGATACACAGCTGATAGTCCTACTGAATAGACTGTTAGAATTTGTATTATGGCAAGAAAAAAGCAGCAAAGTAAAGAAAAACGAGTGGCCATCATCACTTTAAGAAATGAAGGTCAGTCAGTCCGAAAAATTGGGAAAACTTTGAAAGTGTCCCCAAGTGCAGTTGCAAAAACCATCAAGCGCTACAAAGAAACTGGCTCACACGAGGACCGCCCCAGGAAAGGAAGTCCAAGAGTCACCTCTGCTTCTGAGGATAAGTTATCCGAGTCACCAGCCTCAGAAATCGCAGATTTACAGCAGCTCAGATTAGAGACCTGGTCAATGCCACACAGAGTTCTAGCAGCAGACACTGTTATGAATGTGCTAGAGATAGTTTCTGAGCAGAGGCTCCCTCTGGTGGTTACAGACAGTACTGAACCTTTTAGCGAGGAATGGCAATCTGGGTTCACTGAGTGGTCTGATATAAGGGAGGTTCCCTCCCATGATGGTTGCCGGTGATCAATTCAATTGTTCTTGTCTCAATTGTGGTTCCTGGTTCATT
Source organism: Oophaga sylvatica (assembly GCA_033576555.1). Lineage (NCBI taxonomy): Eukaryota > Metazoa > Chordata > Amphibia > Anura > Dendrobatidae > Oophaga > Oophaga sylvatica. The sequence continues at coordinate 907,868,788 of JARQOD010000001.1, read as the reverse complement.
TGGAAGTTTGCTGAGTCTTGCCTGCATCTTCTGCTATCAGATAAGATATTTTCTGTTTTTATTTTTGTGCTTGCTTTTTGCATTGTTCCCTGCACTTCTGTGGAGGTCAGCCAGGTCCCCTCCGGGGGGCTTGTGCTCCTCTCAGTTTATCTGAAGCCACTGTTATTTGTTAATTTTCTTTTTCCTGTTTTTTTCATTGGCTGCGGCTTGGTTTTGTTCACACTGAGATCTGATTTAGTGGGTGGCGAGATCGTGTGATCTCAGTATTTTTGTAATCAGAATTGTTGGATTTTTGTAGGGTTTTCTGGGTTGCAGAAAGTTATCTCTCCTGTCCTATCCTATTTAGTCAGCTTGTGGCCCCAGCTTTTGCTCATTCTATTTTCTGTCTGTGTTCGTGCTTTCTTCTTGTCTAACCGCCATTACATGTTTGGGGACTTCCTATTTTCTTTGGGGATCTGCTCCGGGGCAGATACCTTTCATCTTTCTGCCTTTAGGTGTAGTTATCTCTCAGGCTGTGACGAGGCGTCTAGGATCAACGTAGGAACGCTCCACGGCTACCTCTAGTTGTGTGGTTAGTTTAGGAATCTGCAACCCAATAGTTACCAACATCTCAGGTGTTCGGCTGCCCGGCTGTTGTTCCTGTCCTCCTCAGCTACCTAACACAACAGTATCAAACTGAAAATTATATGGTACTCACAGAAGGGAAAAATAGTGTGGAAAGAAAAAAGTTGTCAGAGATTTTTTTTTTCTGTTTGCTGCATTTTTTCTCTTTTTTTCTCTGGGTGCTGAGGAGGATTTTTTTTTCTCTCTCAATGGAGTTTGCACAGTTGTCTGGCCGTGTGGATCAGCTTGCCACTGAGGTTCGGAGTATTGCTACCTATCTTGCCAGGTTGCCGGTTGTGGAACCTAGGATTCCCATGCCAGATTTGTTTTTGGGGGATCGGGCTAAATTTCTGAATTTCAAAAATAACTGTAAGTTGTTTTTTGCCTTAAAGCCTAAGTCTTCAGGTAACGCAGCACAGCAATTTGTCATCTCTCTCCTGCGCGGCGATCCTCAGGATTGGGCTTTTTCCCTGACACCTGGGGATCCTGTTTTGAATGATATTGATGCATTTTTTCTGGCTCTGGGGTTATTGTATGATGAACCTAATGTCACTGCTCAAGCTGAAAAAACCTTGTTGGCATTAAATCAGGGTCTTGAAGACACTGAGTTGTACTGTCAGAAATTCCGAAAGTGGGCAGTCCTGACCAAATGGAATGATGATGCTTTGGCAGCCCTTTTCGGAAGGGGCTGTCAGAGAATGTAAAGGATGTTATGGTGGGATTCCCTGCTCCCTCTGGTCTCAATGATTCTATGTCATTGGCTATTCAAATTGACAGACGTTTGCGTGAGCGCAGAGGTATGCGTGAGATAGTTTTGCCTTGTGAGCCAGCTTCTGAACCCATGCAGTGTGATAGAGTGGTGTCTGGGTCACAGCGTCATGAGTTTCGAAAGCGCAATGGGTTATGTTTCTACTGTGGTGACGCCTCTCATGCTATTTCAGTCTGCCCTAAGCGGGGAAGACGTTTTGCATGCTCAGTTGACTTGGGTAGTGTTCAGACTAAATTTCTGTTGACTGTTACCCTGATTTGCTCCCTGTCCACATTTTCTGCTCAGGCTTTTGTTGATTCAGGAGCAGCTATTAACCTGATGGATTTTGACTTTGCCAAACGTTGTGGGTTTCCCATGATACCCCTGCGGAAGTCTATTCCCCTACTGGGCATTGATTCTACCCCTTTGGCGGATAATAAACCCCAGTTTTCTACTCAGGTGATAATGAGGGTTGAACCAGATCATCAGGAGAGTTGCAAATTTCTGGTGCTGTATAATCTGCATGACATTATTGTACTAGGTTTCCCTTAGTTACAGTCTCATAATCCTGTTTTGGATTGGAAATCTGTCTGTGACCAGTTGGGGCTGCCAATGTGTTAATACCGACACTCCTGTTTTTTCTGCCTCTCCCCAGTCTCAGGATGTTCCTGACTTTTTGACTGATTTTTCGGATATATTTAGTGAAAGTAAATCTGCATCCTTGCCCCCTCACAGGAGCTATGATTGCGCTATTGAATTAGTGCCTGGTGGTAAATTTCCTAAAGGTCACCTTTTTAACTTGTCTGTACCTGAACACGATGCTATGCGATCTTATATCAAGGAGTCATTGGAGAAGGGTCATATCAGACCATCCTCTTCACCCTTGGATGCCGGTTTTTTCTTTGTGGCCAAAAAGGATGGTTCATTGAGGCCGTGTATTGATTATCGTCTCTTGAATAAGATCACTGTGAAGTATCAATATCCGTTACCCTTGATTTCTGACCTGTTTTCCAGGGTGAAAAGTGCTAGTTGGTTTACCAAGCTTGACCTCAGGGGGGCGTATAACCTTATTCACATTAAGCACGGGGATGAATGGAAGACGGCGTTTAATACCCCAGAGGGGCATTTTGAGTACCTTGTGATGCCCTTTGGGCTCACTAATGCTCCTTCCGTCTTCCAATCCTTCATGAATGATATTTTCAGGGATTTTGTGGATAAATTTCTGATTGTTTATTTTGGATGATATCTTGATTTTTTCCAATGACTGGGACTCTCATGTGAAACATGTTCGGACTGTGTTCCAGATTTTGAGAGAGAATGCACTGTATGTGAAGGGATCAAAGTGTCTTTTTGGCGTACAGAAGGTCTCATTTCTGGGATTCATTTTGTCTCCGTCTGTTATTGAAATGGACCCGGTCAAGGTTCAGGCCATCTGTGATTGGGTCCAACCTACTTCATTAAAGGCTCTTCAGAGATTTTTGGGTTTTGCCAATTTTTATCGTAAATTTATTGGTAATTTCTCCGGTATTGTTAAACCATTGACTGATTTGACCAAAAAGGGTTCTGATGTGGTGAATTGGCCTCCTGAGGCAGTCTCTGCGTTTCAGGAACTTAAGCAGAGATTCACTTCTGCTCCTGTTCTACGGCAGCCTGATGTTTCTCTACCGTTTCAGGTGGAGGTTGATGCCTCTGAAATTGGGGCAGGTGCCGTTTTGTCCCAAAGAGATCCAGAGACTTCTAAGAGTAACCCTTGTGCCTTTTTCTCTCAAAAATTTTCTCCAACTGAACGTAATTATGACGTGGGTAATCAGAAGTTATTGGCCATGAAGTGGGCCTTTGAAGAGTGGAGACATTGTCTGGAAGGAGCCAAACATCAGGTGGTGGTCCTCACGGACCATAAAGGTACTGCCACACTAAACAATCCCGCTAGCGATCACGATAACGACGCATACTAATGCGATCGCTAGCGGGATTGTTTCTATATCGCTAAGTGCGGCCACATTTACATATAGTTAACGACGCTATCGCCGTTAGCGATCTTCTTAACGACTTTAGCGGTACAAAAGTACCGCTAAATCGCTAAGAAAAGGTGCCACACTAGCGATATATACTTACCCAGCGGGAGCGCCGACGAGAAAATAGGGTCCGGAACGATTCCAGCGACGAGCGAGATCACAGCAGGAAGCTCGTCGCTGGCAGATGCCGCACTGAACAACATCGCTAACGGGATCGCTAAATAGTGACGTTTTTTAGCGATCCCGTTAGCGATATTGTTCAGTGTGGCATACCCTTAAGAATCTGGTTTATCTTGAATCAGCCAAGCTACTTAATCCTGGACAGGCCAGGTGGGCCTTGTTTTTCACACGTTTTAATTTTGTGGTTTCTTTTCTTCTGTCACGCTGTTACTGCATACAGGAGGTCTGGGGTCTATGCTGACCCTAAGCTGGGGTCCTGACTAATCCCTCTACCTGGAGGTACTGTTAATGGTACAGAGGTCCAGGCCACCAGCGTAATCCCTACCTCCTGAGGATCCCTGAACCTCAGTGATCCAGTCCTGAGAAGGACCCTGATCACACACCGGGGACTGGTAGGTATATGCCTAAACACAGTAATAAACGAATGAGACAGTACAAGGGGTAAACTAAAATCCACCTTGCATACAAAAATCACACCACAGGAAACAGAGGGGACACCAACGGGTACGGAGATAAATGATAAAGCGAGGAGGGGGAAAAGACCACACAGGTACTCTTAACTTCAGCCTTCACCATACAACGATCCGCTCTGCTGGTCTGCATGAATGCTTTCACCGACACTTCCCCAGCAGACAGGCAGGTATTTGAAGGAAACCAATTATCACAACATTAATTGCAGCTGAGCGAGGCTGGTCTAGTCCAGCACAGAGAGAGGAAGAATTAACTCCCTCTCTGCCGAAAAAACACCCAGCACCAGAAACTCAGCTGTGAGAAGTCAGGGTGTGCAATCGCGACGATCTTCGCAGCGACACACCCGTGACAGTACCCCCCCTTCTACGAGGGGCCTCCGGACCCTCAGGGCCGGGTTTATCTGGGTGAGTAGTATGGAAGGCCCGAACCAATCGGTCTGCGTTAATATCCGACGCAGAAACCCACGTCCTCTCCTCAGGACCATACCCCCTCCAATGAACAAGGTACTGAAGGGACCGGCGATTAAGACGTGAATCGATGACTCTCGACACCTGGAACTCCAAGTTACCATTGACCACCACAGGAGGAGGAGGTAAAGGTGAAGGTATCACCGGCGCCACATACCTCTTAAGCAACGATCTGTGGAACACATTATGAATTTTAAATGTAGGAGGGAGGTCAAGACGGAATGCAACTGGATTAATTATAGCACTGATCTTGTATGGCCCGATGAACCTGGGACCCAGTTTCCAGGAGGGAACCTTAAGTTTTATATTTTTGGTAGACAACCATACCAGATCGTTCACACTTAGGTCCGGACCAGACACTCTCCTATCAGCCATACGTTTGTATCGGTTCCCCATAGTACTCAGATTATTCAGCACTCCTCTCCACACTGAAGCAAGTGACGACGAAAATCGTTCCTCCTCAGGAACCCCAGAAGAGCCCCCCCTATTGAAAGTACAAAACTGGGGGTGAAAACCATATGCCCCAAAAAACGGGGACTTACCAGTGGACTCGCTCCGCCTATTATTTAGAGCAAATTCTGCCAGAGGCAAGAAAGAAGCCCAGTCCTCCTGGTTCTCTGACACAAAACACCGGAGATATGTCTCCAAGCTCTGGTTCAGACGCTCTGTCTGACCATTGATCTGCGGGTGAAAAGCCGATGAAAATGACAACTGCATCCCCCGCCGTGTACAAAATGCTTTCCAGAATTTGGACACAAACTGAGAACCCCGATCCGACACCACATCAGTGGGTACCCCGTGAAGCCTTACAATCTCCCCAATAAACACCTGCGCAAGAGTTTTAGCATTAGGAAGAGCAGGAAGAGCGATAAAATGTGCCATCTTGCTGAACCTGTCCACTACAACGAGTATGACTGTTTTACCCGAAGATGGCGGGAGGTCCGTAATGAAGTCCATAGACAGATGAGTCCACGGACGCTCCGGAATCTTCAAAGGTAAGAGGGTCCCCGACGGACGGGTATGTGGGGTCTTAGAGCGCGCACAAACCTCACAGGACGCGACAAAAGTTACCACCTCCCTATGTAAGTTAGGCCACCAAAACCGGCGCGAGAGGAGATCCTCAGTTGCTTTACTCCCTGGGTGTCCTGCCAAAGCAGAATTATGGTGTGCCTCGATCACCTTTTGTCGCAACTGATTTGGAACAAACAGTCTCCCTGGAGGTCCTACAGGGGCGTCCCCCTGAGCCTCCAATACCTCCTCCTCAAGCTCAGAGCATACTGCCGACACCACCACCCCCTCCTGAAGGACCGGAACCGGGTCCTCCGTATTCCCAGCCCCTGGGAAACAGCGAGATAAGGCATCCGCCTTAACATTTTTTGACCCAGGACGATATGTGACGACAAAATTAAACCTGGTAAAAAACAACGACCACCTAGCTTGTCTGGGATTCAGACGTTTAGCGGACTCTAAATATAGCAGGTTTTTGTGATCGGTAATGACGGTGACCGGGTGGACTGCCCCCTCCAAAAAATGACGCCACTCCTCAAAAGCCAACTTAATGGCCAAGAGTTCCCTATTGCCGACATCATAATTCCTCTCAGCGGACAACAATTTTTTAGAGAAGAAGGCGCACGGATGCCATTTACCAGGGGACGAACCTTGTGACAATACTGCTCCCACCCCTACCTCGGAAGCGTCCACCTCAACAATGAACGGCTGTGACGCATCAGGTTGAATAAGTATGGGTGCTGAAGCAAAACATTTTTTCAAAGAGGAAAACGCTTGACAAGCCTTGTCAGACTACTTTGAAAAATCCGTCCCTTTTTTAGTCATGTCTGTGAGAGGTTTAACTATGGACGAAAAATTACGAATGAACTTCCGGTAGTAGTTAGCAAACCCCAGGAAACGTTGTAATGCCTTAAGATCCTCTGGCAGATCCCACTCAAGAACTGCCGGCACTTTCCCAGGGTCCATACGAAAACCGGATGCTGCACCAGGAACCCTAAAAACTGAAGTTCCTGTACGGCGAACACACACTTCTCCCATTTGGCGTACAGTTTATTATCCCGCAAGATCTGTAACACCTGCCTAACATGCTCCTGATGAGACACAAGATCCGGCGAGTAAATTAAGATATCATCCAGATATATGACCACAAATTGTCCCTTTAGGTGGCGAAAGATGTCATTTACAAAGTGTTGAAACACCGCCGGGGCAATACTCAGACCAAATGGCATGACAAGGTTCTCATAATGCCCCTCCGGAGTGTTAAACGCCGTCTTCCACTCATCCCCCTCCTTCATCCTAATCAGATTGTACGCCCCCCTGAGATCCAACTTAGAGAACCATTTGGCACCCACGATCTGATTGAAGAGATCGGGAATAAGTGGGAGCGGATACGGATCTCAGACCGTAATCCGATTAAGCTCACGGAAATCCAGGCAAGGGCGTAGGCCTCCATCTTTTTTTTTCACAAAGAAGAACCCCGCGGCCACCGGGGAAGATGAAGGTCTAATATGCCCCTTAGCCAGACTCTCTGAAATATAATCCTTCATGGCCTGTCTCTCAGGACCAGAAAGGTTATACAACCTAGATTTCGGTAACTTGGCCTCAGGGAGCAGGTTAACAGAACAGTCATACTCGCGATGAGGAGGTAGTTCTTGACACCCTTTCTCCGAGAATACATCCTCAAAGTCCACCAGAAATGGAGGTAAGGCCCTAGGAGCGACCGCCCCAATGACCGTATTAATGCAGTTTTTATTACAGAATTCACTCCATTGGCTTATCTCTCTGGATTGCCAATCAATAACCGGGTTATGCTTGGTTAACCAAGGAAGGCCCAGCACTATATGAGTGGGAAGACCCTCCAACACATAACAAGACAACAGTTCTTTATGTAACGCCCCCACTTGAAAATCTATGTTATGCACTGCTTGCAAAAAACTTCCCTGACCGAGAGGTCTGGCGTCGATCGAGAATATGGGGACGGGTTTAGTCAACACACTCAATCGCATACCTTGAACCCGGGCAAAGCGAGCATCCACCAGGTTAGCCCCGGAACCACTATCCAGAAGAACAGATATCCTCTCAGTTCTCGCACCCACCACCACCTCCGCCGGTACGAGAAACTGAGACGAACTTAGGGACGAAATACTTACTCCCAGATTGCCGTCCACCACACAATCTGGGATCAATAGTTTTCCGGCGACTTCTCACTCTGCAAAGGACGGGATGGACACCCCCTAATAAAATGTCCCTTTTTTCCACAGAAGAAACAACCTCCTGTTTTGTGGCGCCGGACCGATCCCCTCCCCCGGAATGATGTCCCTCCTAATTGCATAGGCTCCTCTGGACTGACCAGGGGAAGCTCCATATAAGGACCCTCGAGGAAGGTGAAGTCATCACAGGGGGCGAAGTTACCCCGCTGTAAGGTTCTGTGTACATGTTCCTGAAACTCAGTTTGTTCATCAGCCATTTTACTTTCTGTCTTGCTGCAGCTATCTTGCCCTCAGTCAAAATGGAGTTTCCAGCTTGCATGTTCCCGCCCTGATTCTCTCCTTTTGCTTCTTAAGCAGCCACAGCTGAGCAATCAGTGCTTCAGAATCTAGCCTGCAGTGAACCTGTGACCTGACTCCTAAAGCCTTGGACCTTGTACTCCAGCTATTCCTACTGAGGAACTCTGAAGCACTTGTGGACTCTGAACCCTGCTCTTTGAAAGACCCACGTTTGCATGGACTTACGGTAACAGAGAAGAAGATCCTGAACCTGTTGTGGAGAGTGATTGCTGAGCTTAGATTACTCTGGCCTGCTGTGTCTCCTGCTTCTGTGTCTGCAAACTGTGTGACTATTTTTGCCAACTTGTATGAAGTAATACAAGACTTTCTATATCAAACCTGTGTCTCATGTATTTTCATCGCACCCAAGCACAAGACGCTATATGAACTGTACTACATACATTACAAGATTCTGAAGCCAAAACGTTAGTGTCTGCTGGGTCTGGAAAGGCTGTGTCTGCTGTAACTGTGGATATCGGATGTCCGGTTGTACTTTCTGTGATGACAGTGGTTGTGACTTCTCACAACCATTCCAGGTGAGCAATTCCCTTAAGTGTTTTTTTTTTCTGCAGTGTTACCACAGGTAAACACTATTGTTTTTTTTTTTTTTCTTTTCTCTTTTTTGTCTGCTGTAACTGTGGATATCAGATGTCCGGGTGAACTTTCTGTGATGATAGTGGTTGTGACTTCTCACAACCATTCCAGGTGAGCAGTTCCCTTAATTTTTTTTTCTCTCTGCAGTGTTACCACAGGTAAACACTATTGTTTTTTTTTCTCCTCTCCTCTTCTTCCAGTACTCCTGTCTTAAAAGATCTGGAAAATGGAGGCCCGCATAAAGGAACTTTGCGGAGTGACTGATAATATCCTTGCAGATTTGCAGAATATAAAGACCCGTTTTTCAAGCCTACAGGACCTCACTAATCACAATTTGCAAGTGTTTGGACAGACTGCCCAGGATTTGCGAGCCAGGATTGAGGTTCTAGAAGAGCGAGTCCAGGCTCCTGCCGTAGCCCCGAGTTCTGGGATTCCCAAGTTGCCCCCTTTTCGTTTTGGCGGTGAACGTGAGAAATTCAGGGGATTTATTAATCAATGCAATCTTTTTTTTTCTGCACATGCTTCACAATTTCCCACTGAACGATCTAAGGTGCTTACTATAATTATGTTGCTTACCAACAAGGCTTTGATGTGGGCAAACCCTCTGATTGAGACTGAGGATGATTGTTTGAATCACCTTGATGCTTTTATTTCAGCCATGGGGCAGGTGTTTGATGACCCCAATCGAGGTGCAACAGCTGAAGCAGCCATGTTAGCTTTGCGCCAAGGTAAGCACTCGGTAGCTGAATATGCCTTGGATTTCAGGAGATGGGCCCTTGATACCACCTGGGACAGTTCCGCCAAAAAATCTATTTTTCGAAAGGGGTTATCTCCACTGATTAAGGATGAACTTGCTCGTGCCGACCCTCCCACTGCGTTAGGTGACTTTATTAACTACTGCATCCGTATTGATACTCGTCTGACTGAACGCAGGCAAGAGAGATGGTTCGAAAGCAATCGCACTAACCTTTTCCTACCTTCCTCTCCAGCTAAGGAACCTTTGAGTAGGATTACACGGGAACCTGAACCTGAACCCATGCAGGTAGACTCTTTACAACGACGGGTTAGTGATGCACGCAAGGAACATCGTTTTAAGGAAAATCTATGTTTCTATTGTGGTAAGTCAGGGCACTTCATTATAAACTGCCCCAGCCGTTCTCGTAAGACTACTGCAGCACTCATTCATTGTGAGTGTTGCGAGAGGGGATCTGTCAGGTCCGAGCCTCAGGCTCCAGAGAGATCTGCAGCAACAGATCTTGATTTCTCGGACTTAAACTCCGTTACCTCTGAGGACGTTGACTGTGTAAACGCTGCCATTTTTCAAGTTTCCTCAGCGGTGTCCCAGCTGAGTTGTAAGAAAAACAATTCTCATTGCTTTCTTTCCATCAAACTCTGGGTTGACTCAGCTTGGGTGTCTAGCTCTGCTATGATCGACTCAGGGGCAAGTGGAAATTTTATGGATGTCTCCTTTGCTCTGAAACAGGGGATACGTTCAGTGAAGAAGGCTACTCCAGTACAGATGGAAACTGTGGATGGCTCCCTGCTGACCTCTGGACCAGTGGATCAGGAAACAGAGCCTTTGAGGGTTCTTATGGGTAAAGATCATCAAGAGAAACTGTCCTTTATGCTTATCTCTTCTCCCCACTTTCCCATTATTCTAGGGCTACCATGGCTGCAGGCTCAGAATCCTACCATTAACTGGGAGACCAAGGAATTACACTTTCCAGAGAAACAGATGAGTCCAAAAGTTTCAGCTTGCTCTGTTCCTAAAGGAACCATGTCAGTCCCTGAACTACCAGCTGTATACCAGGACTGTGTGGATTTATGTGACAAGAAGAACGCTGACCAGCTTCCTCCTCACCGTCCATATGATTGTCCAATTGAATTATTGCCTGGAGCAGAGATACCTTTTGGTAAGATCTGCCCCCTGGCGGGGCCCGAGCTAAAGGCTTTAAAGGATTACATAGACGAAAATCTAGCCAAGGGCTTCATACGCCCCTCTTCATCTCCTGCAGGTGCACCCATCTTCTTTGTAAAGAAGAAAGATGGATCTCTGAGACCATGCGTAGACTATAGGGAACTCAATAAGGTTACTATTAGAAACCGTTATCCATTGCCTTTAATCCCTGAGTTATTGGAGAGAGTGCGACATGCCAAAATTTTCTCTAAACTAGATCTTCGTGGGGCCTATAACTTAGTCCGTATTAGACCTGGGGATGAATGGAAGACTGCATTCAGGTCACGCTATGGACACTTTGAATATCTAGTTATGCCTTTTGGTCTGAGTACCGCCCCAGCCACTTTCCAACACTTGGTGAATGACATCTTCAGGGATCTCCTAGATACATTCGTGGTAATTTATTTGGATGATATTCTAATTTTTTCTAACTCCACAGAGGAACATCATGGACATGTGAGAATGGTCTTGGAACGTCTAAGACAAAATCATCTTTACATCAAACTTGAAAAGTGTGAATTCCATAGGACCGAAATTCAATTTCTGGGGTATGTACTGTCTACACAAGGAATTAGTATGGATGGAAGCAAAACCCAAGCCATCAAGGATTGGCCAAGTCCTAGAAATGTGAAGGAGGTACAGCGCTTCATCGGGTTTGCCAACTTCTATAACGTTTCATTAGAAATTTCTCTGAGGTAGTGTCACCTATCACCCAACTTACCCGGAAACAGTCTAGGTTCTCCTGGACTCCCCAAGCCCAGGAAGCATTTTCCCGTCTAAAAGATAAATTTACCACTGCACCTATCCTAGTACATCCCAACCCCGAGCTTGCCTTCATAATAGAGGTGGATGCTTCAGACTGTGCCGTTGGAGCTATACTCTCTCAGAGAACAGGTGAGAAGAATGTCTTGCATCCCTGTGCCTTCTTTTCCCAGCAGTTGTCTTCGGCTGAGAGGAACTACGATGTGGGCAATAGAGAGTTGTTGGCCATTATTGCCGCCTTCAAAGAATGGAGACACCTTCTTCAGGGAGCTGCACAGCAAATAGTCGTCCTGACAGATCATCGTAACCTTGAGTTTATCAGGTCGGCTAAGTGCCTGACTCCTCGCCAGGCTCGCTGGAATCTTTTCTTAAACCAATTTAATTTTATCATTTCTTATAGACCAGGATCGCGCAATGGAAAGGCTGATGCACTCTCTAGGATTTACTCAGCAGAGACACGTCCAATTACTCCTCCTAAGACTATTCTTCCTGACTCTAGATTCCTAGGAGTAATTCATAATCAAGACCTACTTAAGGACATCAAGGAAGCATACCATGCGGATTCCTTTTTGGCACAACCCCCAAGGGACGTAAGTCTTGTCTTTAAGAATGGTGTGTGGATTCAGGGACAACGCCTGTATATTCCTGAAACAGTCAGATTGAGAGTATTGCAACTCATTCACGATTCCAAGATAGCTGGGCATAGAGGAATTCTAAAGACACAGGAATTTCTCTCTCGTTTCTTTTGGTGGCCCACTTGCAGGAAGGATGTTTTAAACTATGTCACTTCATGTGAAGTCTGTGCAAGATGCAAAACACCTCGCTCCTCACCAACTGGTCTGTTACAGCCTCTTCCCACCCCGTCCCGCCCGTGGGGATCCATTTCTATGGACTTCATTGTGGAGTTACCAACCTCTCAAGGGAAGAACACCATTCTAGTGGTGGTTGACCGTCTAACAAAGGCAGCTCATTTTATCCCTTGTGTCGGCTTACCCACTGCAAAACAGACATCAGATTTGATGATTAAAGATGTGTTTCGCTTACATGGATTACCGGATGAGGTTATTTCGGATCGAGGGGTGCAATTCACTTCTAGGTTTTGGCAAAATTTCTGTGCAGCATTGGACATTAAAGTAAACCTTTCTTCTGCTTTTCATCCCCAGACTAATGGACAGACCGAACGAACCAATCAAACCCTGGAGCAGTATCTCCGCTGCTTTATCTGCCACCTACAGGATGATTGGGTGGATCTACTTCCATTAGCTGAGTTCTCGTATAACAACTCTCAGAGTGCCTCCACTAAGCAGTCTCCTTTTTACTCTAATCTAGGTTATCATCCTAACATTCTACAACGATTTCCCATAGAAACGCCTTTACCAGCAGTGGCTGAAAGAATCACGTCTTTACAGAAGAATATGGATCTTCTAAAGGAGAATCTGGAATCGGCTCAGGAAAGGTACAAGAAAGCAGCAGATAAATTTCGTAAACCTGCACCAGTTTTCAAGGTAGGAGACTTGGTCTGGCTGTCAACCAGAAATCTTAAGTTAAGGATTCCATCGTCTAAGTTGGGACATAAGTACATTGGACCCTATAAAATCAGTAAAATTATAAGTGCCGTTGCTTGTCGTCTTCAACTGCCCAGAACTATGAGAATTCACCCTGTCTTTCATGTATCCCTACTAAAGGCTGTGACACCCAATACGTTTCCTGGACGTTCTTCTCCTTGCCCTGACCCAGTGCTAGTCGATGGTCAGGAAGAATTTGTGGTGGAAAGGATTTTAGATTCCAGGTTGTATAGAAATCAGTTACAATATCTGATTAAATGGCAGGGCTACCCAGTGGAGGACAACTCATGGGAACCAGTCAATAACGTTAATGCTCCTCGCTTGCTCCGTCAGTTTCATCAGAGGTACCCACACAAGCCTGACCTGAGGTCATCCGGAGGTTGTCCCTAAGGGGGGAGTAATGTAAGGTTCTGTGTACATGTTCCTGAAACTCAGTTTGTTCGTCAGCCATTTTACTTTCTGTCTTGCTGCAGCTATCTTGCCCTCAGTCAAAATGGAGTTTCCAGCTTGCATGTTCCCGCCCTGATTCTCTCCTTTTGCTTCTTAAGCAGCCACAGCTGAGCAATCAGTGCTTCAGAATCTAGCCTGCAGTGAACCTGTGACCTGACTCCTAAAGCCTTGGACCTTGTACTCCAGCTATTCCTACTGAGGAACTCTGAAGCACTTGTGGACTCTGAACCCTGCTCTTTGAAAGACCCACGTTTGCATGGACTTACGGTAACAGAGAAGAAGATCCTGAACCTGTTGTGGAGAGTGATTGCTGAGCTTAGATTACTCTGGCCTGCTGTGCTCCTGCTTCTGTGTCTGCAAACTGTGTGACTATTTTTGCCAACTTGTATGAAGTAATACAAGACTTTCTATATCAAACCTGTGTCTCATGTATTTTCATCGCACCCAAGCACAAGACGCTATATGAACTGTACTACATACATTACACCCGCACCTCTCCCGAAGCCGTCTGTCAATACGAATAGCAAGGGCCATAGCGGCTTCCAGTGACGTGGGAGGGTCATACTGTGCCAGCACATCCTTTAATTTGTCAGATAAACCTTGACAAAACTGGCTCCTAAGAGCCGGGTCATTCCACTGGGTGTCCGTGGCCCACCTACGGAACTCCGAACAGAATTCCTCTGCCGGACGATCTCCCTGCTGGATCCTATGTAACTTAGATTCAGCAAGGGAGACCCGATCCGGATCATCATACACAAGACCCAGAGCCGTAAAAAACCCATCCACTGACTGGAGAGCTGGGGAGCCCGGGGGGAGAGCGAACGCCCAGGATTGGGGGTCTCCTTGTAGGAGCGAGATGACAATCCCCACCCTTTGTTCCTCACTCCCAGATGACCGGGGTCGCAGCCGGAAGTACAATTTACATGCCTCCCGGAAAGCAAAAAACTTGTGCCGCCCCCCAGTGAATCTGTCAGGGAGAGCTACTTTAGGTTCAGGTCCGGCCTGCTCCGGGGGGTACAAAACCTTGGACTTAAGTCCGCCAGCTCCATGGACAGACTCTGCAACTGCCGAGCTAGACTGACTACTGGATCCATGGTGACTGGAGAAAATCTTTAGTGGGTCGGTGAAAATGTCACGCTGTTACTGCATACAGGAGATCTGGGGTCTATGCTGACCCTAAGCTGGGGTCCTGACTAATCCCTCTACCTGGAGGTACTGTTAATGGTACAGAGGTCCAGGCCACCAGCGTAATCCCTACCTCCTGAGGATCCCTGAACCTCAGTGATCCAGTCCTGAGAAGGACCCTGATCACACACCGGGGACTGGTAGGTATATGCCTAAACACAGTAATAAACGAACGAGACAGTACAAGGGGTAAACTAAAATCCACCTTGCATACAAAAATCACACCACAGGAAACAGAGGGGACACCAACGGGTACGGAGATAAATGATAAAGCGAGGAGGGGGAAAAGACCACACAGGTACTCTTAACTTCAGCCTTCACCATACAACGATCCGCTCTGCTGGTCTGCATGAATGCTTTCACCGACACTTCCCAGCAGACAGGCAGGTATTTGAAGGAAACCAATTATCACAACATTAATTGCAGCTGAGCGAGGCTGGTCTAGTCCAGCACAGAGAGAGGAAGAATTAACTCCTCTCTGCCGAAAAACACCCAGCACCAGAAACTCAGCTGTGAGAAGTCAGGGTGTGCAATCGCGACGATCTTCGCAGCGACACACCCGTGACATCTTCCTGGCACTAAGAATGTTAAGGCGGATGCCCTCTCGAGGAGTTTCTTTGCGGACTCGCCTGAGTTATATGATCCTACTGTTATTTTGAAAGAGGGTGTAGTTCTTTCCGCCATCTCGCCCAATTTGAGACTGGCTCTGGAAGGGTGTCAGGAGGATAAACCCGAGCGCTGCCCTATTGGGAAATTGTTTGTCCCAGACCAGTGGAAGAAGAGTGTGATGTCTGAGATTCATTGTTCCGCGTTGGCTGGTCATCCCGGGATTTTTGGTACCAGAGACTTGGTGAGTCGGTCCTTTTGGTGGCCTACTTTGTCTCGTGACATCGGAATTTGTGCAGTCCGGTGGGACTTGCTCTCGCTCCAAGCCTTGCTCTCGCTCTAGTGGTTTGTTAATGCCATTACCTGCGCCCAAGAGGCCATGGACCCATATCTCTATGGATTTTATTTCCGACCTCCCTGTTTCTCAGAGAATGACCGTTATCTGGGTAATCTGTGATAGGTTTTCCAAGATGATACATCTTGTGCCATTACCTAAGTTACCTTCCTCCTCCGAATTGGTGCCTTTGTTCCTTCAGCACGTGGTTCGGTTACATGGCATTCCGGAGAACATTGTGTCTGACAGAGGAGTCCAGTTTGTTACCAGATTTTGGAGGACATTTTGTTCTAAACTTGGTGTTCAATTATCTTTCTCCTCTGCTTTTCATCCTCAGACCAATGGACCAACCGAGAGAACAAACCAGACATTGGAGACTTATTTGAGATGTTTTGTGTCTGCTGATCAAGATGACTGGGTCTCTTTTTTGCCTTTGGCTGAGTTTGCTCTTAATAATAGGGCTAGCTCTGCCACCTTGATGTCTCCATTTTTCTGCAATTTTGGGTTTCACCCTCGATTTTTGTCGGGACAGGCGGAGGCTTCTGTCTGTCCAGGTGTTGACTCTGTTGTGGAGCGAATGCAGCAGATTTGGGACCAGGTAGTGGAGAGGTTGTCTCTCTCTCAGGAGAAGGCCCAACGGTTTGCCAACCTGATGGTCCTCGGTTTAAAGTGGGGGACTTGGTTTTGTTGTCCTCAAGAAATATCCCTATGAGGGTTGCATCTTCAAAGTTTAAGCCTAGGTTCATTGGACCTTATAAGATCATGGAGATTCTTAATCCTGTTTCCTTCCGTTTGCTTCTTCCAGGGACATTTAAGATCCATAACGTGTTCCACAAGTACTTATTGAAGAGGTTTGTCGAGCCAGTGGTTCCTATGGCTGCGCCTCCTGACCCTGTTTTGGTTGAGGGCAATCTGGATTATGTGGTTGAAAAAATATTGGATTCTCGTTTTTCTAGACAGAAACTCCAGTATTTGGTTAAGTGGAGAGGTTATGGTCAGGAGGACAATTCTTGGGTGTTTGCTTCGGACATCCATGCTAGGAGACTGATCCGTGCCTATCACCGAGCTCATCCTGATCGGCCTGGTTGCACAAGTGAGGGTTCGGTGACCCCTCCTCAAGGGGGGCGTACTGTTATGAATGTGCTAGAGATAGTTTCTGAGCAGAGGCTCCCTCTGGTGGTTACAGACAGTACTGAACCTTTTAGCGAGGAATGGCAATCTGGGTTCACTGACTGGTCTGATATAAGGGAGGTTCCCTCCCATGATGGTTGCCGGTGATCAATTGTTCTTGTCTCAATTGTGGTTCCTGGTTCATTTGGAAGTTTGCTGGAGTCTTGCCTGCATCTTCTGCTATCAGATAAGATATTTTCTGCTTTTATTTTTGTGCTTGCTTTTTGCATTGTTCCCTGCACTTCTGTGGAGGTCAGCCAGGTCCCCTCCTGGGGGCTTGTGCTCCTCTCAGTTTATCTGAAGCCACTGTTATTTGTTCATTTTCTTTTTCCTGTTTTTTCATTGGCTGCGGCTTGGTTTTGTTCACACTGAGATCTGATTTAATGGGTGGCGAGATCATGTAATCTCAGTATTTTTGTTATCAGAATTGTTGGATTTTTGTAGGGTTTTCTGGGTTGCAGAAAGTAATCTCTCCTGTCCTATCCTATTTAGTCAGCTTGTGGCCCCAGCGTTTGCTCATTCTATTTTCTGTCTGTGTCTGTATTTCTTCTTGTCTAACCGCCATTACATGTTTGGGGGCTTCCTATGTTCTTTGGGGATCTGCTCCAGGGCAGATAGCTTTCCTCTTTCTGCCTTTAGGTGTAGTTATCTCTCAGGCTGTGACGAGGCGTCTAGGATCAACGTAGGAACGCTCCACGGCTACCTCTAGTTGTGTGGTTAGTTTAGGAATCTGCAACCCATTATTTACCAACATCTCAGGTGTTCGGCTGCCCGGCTGTTGTTCCTGTCCTCCTCAGCTACCTAACACAACAAGACACATCTTTACAACAATTGTTAAGAGGAGACTTTGTGCAGCAGGCCTTCATGGTAAAATAGCTGCTAAGAAACCACTGCTAAGGACAGGCAACATGCAGAAGAGACTCGTTTGGGCTAAAGAACACAAGGAATGGACATTAGACCAGTGGAAATCTGTGCTTTGGTCTGATGAGTCCAAATTTGAATTCTTTGGTTCCAACCACCGTGTCTTTGTGCGACGCAGAAAAGGTGAACGGATGGACTCTACATGCCTGGCTCCCACCGTGAAGCATGGAGGAGGAGGTGTGATGGTGTGGGGGTGTTTTTCTGGTGACACTGTTGGGGATTTATTCAAAATTGAAGGCCTACTGAAGCAGCATGGCTACCACAGCATCTTGCAGTGGCATGCTATTCCATCCGGTTTGCGTTTAGTTGGACCATCATTTATTTTTCAACAGGACAATGACCCCAAACACACCTCCAGGCTGTGTAAGGGCTATTTGACCAAGAAGGAGAGTGATGGGGTGCTGCGCCAGATGACCTGGCCTCCACAGTCACCAGACCTGAACCCAATCGAGATGGTTTGGGGTGAGCTGGACCGCAGAGTGAAGGCAAAAGGGCCAACAAGTGCTAAGCATCTCTGGGAACTCCTTCAAGATTGTTGGAAGACCATTTCCGGTGACTTTCTCTTGAAGCTCATCAAGAGAATGCCAAGAGTGTGCAAAGCAGTCTTCAAAGGAAAAGGTGGCTACTTTGAAGAACCTAGAATATAAGACATATTTTTAGTTGTTTCACACTTTTTTGTTAAGTATATAATTCCACATGTGTTAATTCATAGTTTTGATGCCTTCAGTGTGAATGTACAATTTTTATAGTCATGAAAATACAGAAAAATCTTTAAGTGAGGTGTGTCCAAACTTTTGGTCTGTACTGTACATACATACATGCACTGTACACACACACATATGGACATATACAAAGACACACACTAATTTATGACCTCAGGTGTTCAGATGAGCCCTGAAGGAGGTTGGCCACAGTGCAGAGATCAGCTGGAGATGGCTGCAGAACCCACTGTGGGGGATGGGGACACAGAGCGGAAAGGACTGATATCAGCCCCTGCTGTCCAGTGCAGTGAGCCTCCTCCCCCGACCTCGTCTCTGTGAGGAGATGCTGCTGGGGATAGAACAGTGGAGGGAGCAGGAGACCCCTGTAAGTCCTGCTCTTCCTCCACTGTTATCCCCTGCATGCTGTGCCGCCCAGGCCCCCTGACTACAGGTGAATACTGACCATTGGGACGTGCCATGCAGGAGGACAGAGGCGGCAGCCAGTGAGCGCTCTCATTAGTCTGGTGAGGAAAGCGTTCATTGGCCAGCGTCTCTCCCTGCATGACACGTCCCCTTTTTGAACTCCTGCACTCTGCGCACCACTCTCTCCTCGGCTCTGGGTAGTCGCATGATTACTGGAGGGAGTGAGAGGGGCCCGATGCTGCATGACACGGGGCCCCCTCTCTCCTGCCCGTAATCTTGACTCAGTGGCCCCATAGCGGCTGCATACTGTGCCGCTATGGGCAGTACGCTCCTGCCTGCAGGGGCCCCTCTCCACCTTCGGGCCCTGGTGCAGTTGCACCGGCGGTATGTCCGCCCCTGGAGTTACCATTAGACACCGTTGTTTGGTGACTTCCTGAAAAAAAAACAACTTAGTACTGTACAATTTGCAATGGTGCATGAGAAAAATATTTTTCTTGCAGGATCATTTGGAAATCAAAATAAAAATACACTGTGTACATTGATGTAAAATGCATAAATAGTAGGGGCCTATATTAAGGATCTGTAATACGGACGTATACATCAGCTGCTAAAGTGGATGACCAGGATTAGAAGAGAGGATTCTGCTGTTATTCCAGAAACAGCGCCTCTCTCTTCCATAGGCCACGTTCACACGTTCAGTATTTGGTCAGTATTTTACATCAGTATTTGTAAGCCAAGACAAGAAGTGGAACAATCAGAGGGAAAGTATAATAGATTCACATCACCACTTCTGTATTTATCACCCACTCCTGGTTTTGGCTTACAAATTATGAACGTGTGAACGCGGCCATAGGGTACATACTCACTGGAGTCAAAAACAGACGATTGCAAGCCGATAAAAAATCAGATTGCAATCGGACCAATGTTATTCAATAGGTGACTTCTCATTTGCAATATTTTTCTCAGCTGTGCTGTCCGATTTATACGCACCGGTGTCCTTTGAAAAGCCTGCAATTCATCCCCGGCTAAAATCACACTGACAGCTCACAAAACACTAGATATATACACGTAGAATATATATATATATATATATATATATATATATATATTTTATATGTCATTGTGACACATATATATATATATATATTTATAGTTCATACATTTCTACATAGTATAATAGCCGCTAATTCAGTGCCGGCTTTTGTGAAATTACAGACCCGACATGAAATGACACATGATTTACATACAGTTAACCATGTCATTTAATGTAGTGTAAGCTTTCCGGGGGTTTAGCTCTAGGATCGCTGTCTGGGTAGACAGAATGGCACGGAAACAGTTCATTCAGACAGCAGTTTGGTGAAACTGGCCGCAACCAGTTTTATTAAGTCCACAGCACACAGATAAAAACAAATCATAAACAGAAAACCTGGGCTTGTCTAGCCACTAAATTACACTTAGATAGATGGCCCTCTCTATCCGGGACCAGACTCTACCAGTCTGTGCCCAAAACAACACATATCACATATGTTACCAGTATGGAGTTTCACAGATACTCCTCTTTATGTCCGAAGGCAACTCCAATGTCCAGACTTGAGAGAGGTCACTCCTATTCAGTCGCTATTCGCACGGATTTCACTGCGACTACTCCTGTGTCCGGGGTACTTCCTGCACCAGACTGAGATAGCTCACACTCTTAGAGACTGCTTCTTGTGCCAGGACACCTCCCTGTGTCTGGGCTAAGACAGCTCCCACACTCTTGGAGACACCTTCTGTGTCTGGACCCTTGTCCAGACTGAATGAGCTCTCTGACTGTGCTCACAAGCACCTACTTCTGGCTTCCTAATCAACCCTGAGTGGATTCAGGTCTGAGCTGCAAGCATGTACTGAATGGCAGGTGTAGTGACCTTTCTTTACCACCAGGTTTACAAAGCCACACATTTCGCTCATACAGTCAGCAAGGTACTTAGGTGAAATATACACCTCATTCACCACATATTCCTTCACTGTCTCACAGTAGTTTGATATATGTCTTAATAATGGGTTAAAGCCACCTTGCTATTGGAAGGTGACTTAAGCCAGGTTAATAATTGAGAGTTGTCAATTAGATAACTATTAATATTAATCCTATTGTATGAAATAAAAATAAAACACACACACTTTAATTAAAAATCATTTTAATGAAATAATCACACAGTTTTTGACCATCTTTTATTTTAAAGGTAATCTGTGCGAAGCCCTTGTTCTCCTGTAATAAAAATAAAATAATAAAGCAACATTATTCTTACCTATCCGGTGCACAGTCAGGTCCCATGTTGTAATGTTTTATTTTTATTTCATACAATAGGATTAATAATTGATAGTTGTCTAATTGACAGCTCTCAATTATTAACCTGGCTTAAAGTCACCTTTCAATAGCAAGGTGGCTTTAACCCATTATTAACCCATTAGCCACCGCTACAGGGCAATGGGAATAGACGGGCTAAGTGCCAGAAAGGGCGCATCTAATTATAGATTTGACTTTTCTGGGGTGGCTGGAGGCAGATGTTAGTAGCCAGGGGGGGGCACAAAATAAATGCACCCTCCCTAGGCTATTATTATCTGCCCCCACTCGCTAGCTTTGTCTGTCTGGTTGAGAAAATAGCACAGGAGCCCACGCATTTTTTTTCAACGAATTTATACCTTTAATTAACCCCTAGCTGTATGAAATTTTGCACACATACACTCATGTCATTGTTAGTGAAAACCATATATCAAACTACATGAAATGACATGGTTAACTGTATGTAAACCATGTGTCATTTCAAGTCGGGTCCGAAATTTCACAAAAGCCGGCAATTGAATTAGCGGCTATTATACTATGTAGAAGTGTATGACCTATATATATATATATATATATATATATATATATATATATGTATATATATATATACAGTACAGACCAAAAGTTTGGACACACCTCTTTCAATTATTTTTCTGTATTTTCATGACTATGAAAATTGTAGAATCACACTGAAGGCATCAAAACTATGAATTAACACATGTGGAATTATACATTACACTTTACAAAAAAGTGTGAAACAACTGAAAATATGTCTTATATTCTAGGTTCTTCAAAGTAGCCACCTTTTGCTTTGATTACTGCTTTGCACGCAGAAAAGGTGAACGGCTGGACTCTACATGCCTAGTTCCCACCGTGAAGCATGGAGGAGGTGGTGTGATGATGTGGGGGTGCTTTGCTGGTGACACTTTGTGGATTTATTCAAAATTGAAGGCATAGTGAACCAGCATGGCTACCACAGCATCTTGCAGCAGCATGCTATTCCATCAGGTTTGCGTTTAGTTGGACCATCATTTATTTTTCAACAGGACAATGACCCCAAACACACCTCCAGGCTGTGTAAGGGCTATTTGACCAAGAAAGAGAGTGTTGGGGTGCTACACAGATGACCTGGCCTCCACAGTCACCAGACCTGAACCCAATCGAGATGATTGGGGTGAGCTGGACCGCTCACCGCTTCAATTTTGAATAAATCCCCAACAGTGTCACTAGCAAAGCACCCCCACACCATCACACCACCTCCTCCATGCTTCACGGTGGGAACTAGGCATGTAGAGTCCATCCGTTCACCTTTTCTGCGTGCAAAGCAGTAATCAAAGCAAAAGGTGGCTACTTTGAAGAACCTAGAATATAAGACATATTTTCAGTTGTTTCGCACTTTTTTGTAAAGTGTAATGTATAATTCCACACGTGTTAATTCATAGTTTTGATGCCTTCAGTGTGATTCTACAATTTTCATAGTCATGAAACTACAGAAGAATCTTTGAAGGAGAAGGTGTCCAAACTTTTGGTCTGTACTGTATATATATAGAATTATTTGCTTTTTGTGTAAAAATTTTTTTTTACAATGTGATTTTTACATAATTTTTTACATAGAGATAACTGCTCTATGAAAAACGTCATGTTAAACGTCATGTTAAAATCGCATTGCATACAGATGGAAAACGGATGGAAAACAAATGGTACGATTAAAAATCGCATGACAATCGCATGACAATTACATATATTCGGACCGTTTTTTTTCCAGCAGCTTAACCACATTCACTACACTCAGGATAGGCGGCAATACTAGACACAGACTGTGAAGAAGAGAGGCGCTGTTTCTGGAATAAGAGCAGAATATTTAGGTACTGGTAGAAAAGACCCTCAGCAGAATGTAATCACTTGGATGCATTTTATTTATTTTGCACCCAGACATTCCTTCCTTTACAGGTTATGCTTTAATGTAAAGTGCTTGGCAAATGTATATACACCTCGACCTCATTTTTATGAATTTGGTGCCGATCTCGTGATACTGCACTTTTTTTTGCTGATATAAAATCATACCCAAAATGACATTATATTATAAATGTGATCCTCTATCTGAATACAGGCAGAAAATGACTTGTGCGCAGTCAGATGCTGGCTTTATAGGGTTGTGTGTGGTGAGATTATTCTAGTCATAGGCAGAGAAGGGTTAAGGGAGGACAGGAAACAAACTACTGTCTGCGCCTGGGAAAGGGAGACTTTATAAATACAAATGTCGCTCACATATAAGGTTGGCCTATATTACATACCTAGGGAGGGGGCAGTTATAGCAGAAAGCCTTCACACCCATCCTGTCTACAAACATACCATAGCATGCTATTCTCCAGACCTCCTCTTCTTCACAATTAACCCCTGCGTCCTCTAACACACAAACATCACATTCTGCAATGTGACAAATAAACACAAAACAATCTAATATTGTAACACACAACACCCTAAATGTTGTCTATGCCGTTGATTGGACATGTGAATCCTCCCCTGTGATCTGACACTGTGATTGTTGTGTTTAGTCTTCACCTTCCAGCCCCCCAGGGTCCACACCCCTGTGGGAGTGAGGCTGGAGCTGATAGGATCTCAGCAGGCCCCTGGCTTCCTTGCTTTGTTGTTGCCAGTTCAGCCTGACTGGTTTTTATATCCTTTCTCCCAATAGTAAGCGCCTGTAACATAGGGGTCTGGTAAATTAGAGGTGGGGGAGAGAAGTGATGGACAGTTTGAGAATTTCACCATTTTTTTCTTATATTAACACGTAAAATGCAGGTAAAGCCTTTCCCGTCTGGAATGCTGTTGGCGTAGCGCTTTCTTGTAAGGAGTTTTCTCTATAGCTGAAGGGGCCATGACTAGAATATATAAGATGTGGGAAGTCACATGAAAACCTGTCTGCTGTTCAGCATTTGCCTGTAGTCTTTATTTCTTTATTGAATGTTTTTTCATTTTCCTTTCGAGAGTATAACGTACAAGTTAAAATGTTATATAATCACACGAGTATAACATAAAAGCTAGCAGGGTAGAAGATACTAATATTCCGCACCGGCCTCTGCTGCGTTACTTCCTTTGTTTCCAATCTTCAGCTCAATGTGGCAGGTTCACATTAAGGATCTGTGCACACGTCTTTTTCAATCGGATCCCGTCATGAACCTGCCTTAAAAAAAGCACTTAAAAACATTGCAAAGAATGAACACACAGTATGCATTGTTATGCATCGTATCCTTCTATGTGTTTCTAATATTTAGCGAGTTTGGTTCCTTTGGGGTTAAATCTGTCCTGCATTTCCTATGAAATCCTTTTTAATGACACATCTCATACCACATGTGTTGTGCTTTTATCATACCTTGTCCTTATTGACTAAGTTTTCTTATAGTGGGGGAAATAAGTATTTGACCCCTTGCTGATTTTGTAAGTTTACCCACTGACAAAGACATGAGCAGTCTATAATTTTAAAGGTAGGTTAATTTTAACATCACATTGTATAAATTATATAGATTTATTTGCGTTTTGCAGTGAGAAATAAGAATTGGATTTCCTACCAACCATTAAGAGTTTTGGCTCCTACAGTCCAGTTAGACGCTTCTAATCAACTCGTTACCTGCACTAAAGACAGCTGTCTTACATTGTCACCTTTATAAAAGACTCCTGTCCACAGACTCAATTAATCAGTCAGACTCTAAGGGTACCGACAACGATACGACCTGGTAGGGATCGTTGCTGCGTCACTTTGTGGTCGCTGGTGAGCTGTCACATTGGCAGACTCACCAGCGATCAGAACCAGCGAGCACGCAGTGCAAGCAGCGGGTAACTAAGCACCGCGCGGCACCTAGTTACCCGATATGTACCCTGGTTAACGGCTCTCAGCGCTCTACAGCAGACGCTGTGAGCCGGTAACCAGGGTACATATCGGGTAACTAGGTGCCGTGCGGTGCTTAGTTACCCGATATGTACATTGGATACCAGCTCGCTGATCGTCGGTCTCCCTCTGTCACATGCAGCTGGCGCTGGCCAGTGGGAGACCAACAATGAAAAAATGGTCCAGGACATTCAGCGACGATCAGCGATACCCAGCAGGGGGGCTGATCGTCGCTGCGTGTCACACAGAGAAATCGCTGGCTAGGTCGCTGTTGCGTCACAAAATCAGTGACGCTTCAGCGATCTCGCTAACGATCTTGCTTAGTGTGACGGGGGCTTAACCTACAACATGGGCAAGACCAAAGAGCTTTATAAGAATTCCAGGGACAAGATCATAGACCTGCACAAAGCTGGAATGGGCTACAAAACCATACGTAAGATGCTGGATGAGAAGGAGACAACTGCTGGTGCAATAGTAAGAAAATGGAAGAAATACAAAATGACTGTCAATCGACATCGATCTTGGGGCACCATGCAAAATCTCACCTCGTGGGGTAGCCTTGCTCATGAGGAAAGGGAGAGATCAGCCTAAAACTACACAGGGGAGCTTGGTAATGATCTCAAGACAGCTGGCACCACAGTCACCAAGAAAACCATTGGTAACACATTACACCGTAAAGGTTTAAAATCCTGCAGTGCCTCCAAGGTCCCCCTGCTCAAGAAGGCACATGTGCAGGACCGTCTGAAGTTTGCCAATGAACACCTGGATGATTCTGTGAGTGATTGGAAGAAAGTGCTGTGGTCAGATGAGACAAAAATTGAGATCTTTGGCATTAACAACTCGCCATGTTTGGAGGAAGAGAAATGACATATGACCCAAAGAACACCATCCCCTCTGTCAAGCATGTACAGTACAGACCAAAAGTTTGGACACACCTTCTCCA
Organism: Oophaga sylvatica; assembly: GCA_033576555.1. Classification (NCBI taxonomy): domain Eukaryota; kingdom Metazoa; phylum Chordata; class Amphibia; order Anura; family Dendrobatidae; genus Oophaga; species Oophaga sylvatica. The sequence continues at coordinate 907,842,933 of JARQOD010000001.1, read as the reverse complement.
ACGATTTTTCTGTATTTTCATGACTGTGAAAATTGTAGAATCACACTGAAGGCATCAAAACTATGAATTAACACATGTGGAATTATACATTACACTTTACAAAAAAGTGTGAAACAACTGAAAATATGTCTTATATTCTAGGTTCTTCAAAGTAGCCACCTTTTGCTTTGATTACTGCTTTGCACGCAGAAAAGATGAACAGATGGACTTTACATGCCTGGTTCCCACAGTGTCACCAGCAAAGCACCCCCACACCATCACACCACCTCCTCCATGCTTCACGGTGGGAACCAGGCATGTAGAGTCCATCCGTTCACCTTTTCTGCGTGCAAAGCAGTAATCAAAGCAAAAGGTGGCTAATTTGAAGAACCTAGAATATAAGACATATTTTCAGTTGTTTCACACTTTTTTGTAAAGTATAATGTATAATTCCACATGTGTTAATTCATAGTTTTGATGCCTTCAGTGTGATTCTACAATTTTCATAGTCATGAAAATTCAGAAGAATCTTTGAATGAGAAGGTGTGTCCAAACTTTTGGTCTGTACTGTAGGTGGAAGCATTATGTTTTAGGGGTGTTTCTCTGCTAAGGGCACACGACTACTTCACATCAATGGGAGAATGGATGGAGCCATATACCGGAAAATCCAGAGTGACAACCTCTTTCCCTCCGCCAGGCCATTAAAAATGGGTCGTGGCTGGGTCTTCCAGCAACACAATGGCCCAAAACATACAGCCAAGGCAACAAAGTAATGGTTCAAAAAGAAGCACATTAAGGTCGTGGTGTGGCCTAGCCAGTCTCCAGACCTTAATCCCATAGAAAACATATGGAGGGAGTTGAAGCTCCGAGTTGCCAAGCGACAGCCTCAAAATCTTAATGATTTAGAGATGATCTGCAAAGAGAAGTGGACCAAAATTCCTCCTGACGTGTGCGCAAACCTCATCATCAACTACAAAAACATCTGACTGCTGTGCTTGCCAACAAGGGTTTTGCCACCAAGTATTAAATCTTGTTTGCCAGAGGAATCAAATACTTATTTCCTCCACTGTAAGTGTGGATAGATCAACCAACAATAGTACTGTGGCTATAATATTTTGAGTCTTACATTTTTGCCTAAAGCTATTTGTCTTATATAGACTCATCATTAGGGTCAGGGTGAGTTTCCACGGTCAGGAAACGCTGCGTGTTTGGCGCTGTGCGCTGGCGCAGCGCCAAACACGCAGCGTTCAGATGTTACAGCATAGTGGAGGGGATTTAAAGAAATCCCGTCTCCACTATGCGTAACAACACGCAGGCGGCAGACCTGCGTAAACGGACATGCGGCGCGTCTTTTCAGACCGCAGCATGTCCTAGCGTATTGCGGCGACGCTGCGTCGCCGCAACGGAATTTCACGCAGGGCTATGTAGCCCTGCATTCTTTCCGGAGGTGTTCCGGAGGTGTCCTGAACACCTCCGGAAAGAGCGCGCGCCAGAAATGGGGCGGGGCTTAGACGGAGCGGAATTTCAGCTCCGTCAAATGCGCTGTGGTTCCGTATCGTGGAACCACAGCCTCAGACTGGGGTGTCTGGGGCCCACAGGGGGAACGGACTCTAAGGGCCCACCCTACAGCTATATGCTAATACCTGTTAGCCGTTATAGTGGAGCATCAACTGTAAAACACAGGATTCTCCAGAACATCTACTGTGCGCCATCATTACTGGTGTTAGAACTCTCCTGTTAGGTTTTTTCTATCTTGCTGGTCACATGACCTTTTTTGCCTACTTAATCCTGCTCCGCCCATCTGGCTTTGCTGGACTTCATTGTAACTTCTACTCTTAAGCTAGCCGGGTGCTTTGTTACCTTACTCAAATAGTTTTGCTTGGTCTTCAGACCTCTATGTTCTATGTTGTTTTGTTTTTCTTTTTACTGATACAACTTCTGTTAGGAGGTGTCCACCTTTTCTCCCAGTCCCTAGTGCTTGTAGGGATCCCTTCCTCGCATCTATAGGTCTTCGTTCAGACTAGCTGAGGACTTTAGCGGGTCTGATCGCAGGATCAGGTTCCCCGTTACATCGTAGGGATTGAGCTTAGTTTTATTGTAGGGACAGATATCCCTTTCTTTCCTTAGTGTTTGTAGCAGAACATAACAACTGGGAAGTACAATTACAGCAGCTTCCATTAAAGGGTTCTTTGATGAAAACAAGTTTTTTCACCAATCCATAGGTCAGGTAGGTGATAACTCATTGATCGGTAGAATCCAACCATTGGAATCCTCACCGATCGGAAGAATGGGGAACTTTTATCCCTTACAAGGAACGTTTATCCCCATTTTAAAATGAAACGAGACATATGGGATGTCTGACCGCAGCCCCATTCATCCTCTGGACTTCCAGAAAAAGCCAAGTACAGCCACTTAACCCCTCTCTGACATTAGACGTACTATCCCGTCCATAAAACCCGTGACAATCTGACCATGGACGGGATAGTACGTCATAGGCGATCAGCTGCGCTCCCTCCGGGAGCGCAGCCAATCGCCGCCGGGTGTCAGCTGATTATCACAGCTGACACCCATGACTGTGTGTCAGGAGCGGTCACGGACCGCTCCCGGCACATTAACCCCTTGCACACCGCGATCAAACATGATCGCGGTGTACTGGGGGCACAGGGAAGCATTGCGCAGGGAGGGGGCTCCCTGCGCGCCCCCCTGAGACCCTCAGACCAGCGCGATGTGATCGCGCTGTTCTGAGGGCTTCCTCCCTCCCAGGACCTGGATCCAAGATGGAGCCGGGGTCCTGGAGGGATGCGGCATCCTCAGTGCCTGCTGAGAGCAGGCACTGAGAAGCCTGCTGCACTGCCTGAGCGATCGCTGGTGTGACAGAGTGCTGTGCACACTGTCACACCAGCGATCTGATAAAATACAGTGATGTCCCACCCTGGGACAAAGTAAAAAAATAAAAATAAACATGTTTTAAAAAAAAATCCAAAATGAATAATAAAAAAAAAAAAATATTCCCCAATAAATTCATTTCTTCCTGTAAATAAAAAAAACAAAACAATAAAAGTACACATATTTGGTATCGCCGCGTCTGTAACGACCCCCCCTATAAAACTGTCCCACTAGTTAACCCCTTTAGTGAACCCCTTAAAAAAAAAAAAAAAACAAAGCAAAAAATCAACGCTTTATCATCATACTGCAGAACATAAAGTGGAATAACACGCAATCAAAAAGACCGATATAAATAAACATGGTACCGTTGAAAACGTCATCTTGTCCCGCAAAAAACGAGCCGCCATACAGCATCATCAGCAAAAAAAAAAAAAAGTTATAGCTCGCAGAATAAAGCGATGCAAAAATAATTATTTTTTATATAAAATTGTTTTTATTCTATAAAAGCGCCAAAACATAAAAAAATGATATAAATGAGGTATCGCCATAATCGTACTGACCCGAAGAATAAAACTGCTTTATCAATTTTACCACACGCGGAACAATAAAAACGCCTCCCCCAAAAGAAATTCATGAATTGCTGATTTTTGTTCATTCTAACCTCCCAAAAATCGAAATAAAAAGCGATCAAAAAATGTCACGTGCTCAAAAATGGTACCAATAAAAACGTCAACTCATACCGCAAAAAATAAGACCTCACATGACTCTGTGGGCCAAAATATACAAAAATTATAGCTCTCAAAATGTGGCGATGCAAAAAACTATTTTTGCAATAAAAAGCGTCTTTTAGCGTGACAGCTGCCAATCATGAAAACCCGCTATAAATAGTAAATCAAACCCCCCTTTATCACCCCTTAGTTAGGGAAAAATAATAAAATAAAAAAATGTATTTATTTCCATTTTCCCATTAGGGTTAGGGTTGCGGCTAAAGTTAGGGTTAGGGTTGGTGCTAAAGTTAGGATTAGGGTTAGGGTTGGGATTAGGGGTGTGTTAGGGTTAGGTTTGTGGTTAGGGTTGGGACTAGGGTTAGGGGTGTGTTGGGGTTAGGGTTGGAGTTAGAATTGGGGGGTTTCCGCTGTTTAGGCACATCAGGGGCTCTCCAAATGTGACATAGCGTCTGATCTCAATTCCAGCCAATTCTGCGTTGAAAAAGTCAAACGGTGCTCCTTCACTTCTGAGCTCTGCCATGCGTCCAAACAGTAGTTTATCCCCACATATGGGGTATCAGCGTACTCTGGACCCCAAGAGTTATTGTGCAATTTGTCCTATTTCTTCTGTTACCCTTGGGAAAATAAAAAACTGGGGCGAAAATATCATTTTTGTACAAAAAAAAATATTTTTTGTTTTTACGGCTGTACATTATAAACTTCTGTGAAGCACTTGGGGCTTCATAGCGCTCACCACACATCTAGATAAGTTCCTTGTGGGGTCTATTTTCCAAAATGGGGTCACTTGTTGGGGATTTCCACTGTTTAGGCGCATCAGGGGCTCTCCAAATGCGACATGACGCCCCCAGACCATTCCATCAAAGTCTGCAATCCAAAACGTCACTACTTACCTTCCGAGCCCCAACGTGTACCCATACAGTAGTTTTCTCCCACATATTGGGTATCAGCATACTCAGGACAAATTGGACAACAACTTTTGGGGTCCAATTTCTCCTGTTACCCTTGTAAAAATAAAATATTGGGAGAAAAAATCATTTTTGCAAAAAAAAAATATATATTTTTTATTTTTACGGCTGTGCGTTATAAACTTCTGTGAAGCACTTCGGGGTTCAAAGTGCTCACCACACATCTAGATAAGTTCCTTGTGGGGTCTATTTTCCAAAATGGGGTCACTTGTGGGGGGTTTCCACTGTTTAGGCGCATCAGGGGCTCTCCAAATGCGACATGACGCCCCCAGACCATTCCATCAAAGTCTGCAATCCAAAACGTCACTACTTCCCTTCCGAGCCCCAACATGTGCCCATACAGTAGTTTTCTCCCACATATTGGGTATCAGCGTACTCAGGACAAATTGGACAACAACTTTTGGGGTCCAATTTCTCCTGTTACCCTTGTGAAAATAAAATATTGGGGGCGAAAAAATCATTTTTGTAAAAAAAAAGGATTTTTTATTTTTACGGCTGTACGTTATAAACTTCTGTGAAGCACTTCGGGGTTCAAAGTGCTCACCACACATCTAGATAAGTTCCTTGTGGGGTCTATTTGCCAAAATGGGGTCACTTGTGGGGGGTTTTCACTGTTTAGGTGCATCAGGGGCTCTCCAAATGTGACATGACGCCCCCAGACCATTCCATCAAAGTCTGCAATCCAAAACGTCACTACTTCCCTTCCGAGCCCCGACGTGTGCCCATACAGTAGTTTTCGCCCACATATTGGGTATCAGCGTACTCAGGACAAATTGGACAACAACTTTTGGGTTCCAATTTCTTCTGTTACCCTGGTGAAAATAAAATATTGGGGGCGAAAAAATCATTTTTGTAAAAAAAAAAATTTATTTACGGCTGTACTTATAAACTTCTGTGAAGCACTCGGGTTCAAAGTGCTCACACACATCTAGATAAGTTCCTTGTGGGTCTATTTGCAAATGGGGTCACTTGTGGGGTTTTCATGTTTAGTGCATCAGGGGCTCTCCAAAGTGACATGACGCCCCAGACCATTCCATCAAAGTCTGCAATCCAAAACGTCACTATTCCTTCCGACCCGACGTGTGCCCATACAGTAGTTTTCGCCCACATATTGGGTATCAGCGTACTCGGACAAATTGGACACAACTTTTGGGTTCAATTTCTTCTGTTACCCTGTGAAAATAAAAATTGGGGGCGAAAAAATCATTTGTAAAAAAAAAAAAAGATTTTATTTTACGGCTGTACGTTATAAATTAGTGAAACACTGGGGTTCAAAGTTCTCACCACACATCTAGATAAGTTCCTTGAGGATCTAGTTTCCAAAATGGTGTCATTATGGGGTTTCCACTGTTTAGCAGATCAGGAGCTCTCCAAACACGACATGGCGTCCAGCCAATTCTGCGTTGAAAAAGTCAGACGGCGCTCCTTCCCTTCCAAACTCTGCCATGCACCCAAACAGTGGTTTACCCCCACATATGGGGTATCAGCTTACTCAGGACAAATTGCACAATAACTTTTGGAGTCTTGCTACCCTTGGAAAAATAAAAATTGGGGTGAAAAGATCATTTTTGTGGAAAAAATATGATTTTTAAATTTTACGGCTCTACGTTATAAACTTGTGTGAAGCACTTGGGGGTTCAAATTGCTCACCAAAGATCTAGATAAGTTCCTTAGGGGGTCTAGTTTCCCAAATGGGGTCATTTGTTGGGGTATCCACTGTTTAGGCACATCAGGGGCTCTCCAAATGCAACATGGCATCCAATCTCAATTCCAGCCAATTTTGGTTGGAAAAAGTCAAATGGTGCTCCTTCCATTCCGAGCTCTGCCGTGCGCCCAAACAGTGGTTCCCCCCCACATATGGGGTATCAGCGTACTCAGGACAAATTGGAAACTGGTGCCAGCACCGCACCCCCTCTTTTTGTCCAGGGCCCCCGTACTTATCCCTATGTGCCGGGTAGTGGCACCAGCCCTGATCATCGCAGTGTGTCAGGTCTGCATGCGCGCTCCCCTACCTGTGCTTTTAACGTTCCCATGCCCCTAAAAACCTTTTTTTCCTTCTCTCGGGCCCACCGTGTATTTCACCTCCACCCCGCCCAACCAGTCCGACCTTGCTCATCGTGTACTTACCTTTTGGCACATTATAAATTTTACACTTACCCATTTATATATTGCTAACAGCATATTTTGTTTACAGGTACCTGCTCAGTAGATGCCAAGCCATAATTGGCAAACACCATTACCATTAGTGTCTTTGTGACGACACAGCATTTCTTCTTAATTATGCCGAACATAAATTCAGTAGGCCCAGAATCATAAATTGTTGTCTGAAGTATTGACTCTTCTTGTAGGTTGAATTGATATTTGCAAATAGACAAATGGTTATTTACTTCCTTTATCAGCTCCTACAGTTTATTGTACTGTTATCTTTGCAAAGCAGAGATACGTTGTGATGATATTATATACATATTCCTTCTCAGACATCATTTAGTTAGGGCCATATACATATAGTTTGTTGTTTTTGGACCCTTGCTGTATGTTATTGTGGACAACATATCATCGTTTCTTTTATGTACAGTGGGTATGGAAAATATTCAGACCCCTTTAAATTTTTCATTCTTTGTTTCATTGCAGCCAAATGGTAAATGCAAAAAAGTTCATTTTTTTCTCATTAATGTACACTCTGCACCTCATCTTTACTGAAAAAAACAGAAATGTAGAATTTTTTTCAAATTTATTAGAAAAGAAAACCTGAAATATCACATGGTCATAAGTAGAGTTGAGCGAAACAGGTCGGTCAGACTCAAAAGTCGCCGACTTAAGCCAAAGTCGGGTTTCGTTGGCCGAAACCCGACCATAGCGTGCAGTCGGCCATGCGGTCGTCGACCCAAGCGCCCAAGTCGGTTTTGCCATAATGCTTGCAGGCTCCTTTTTTCAGCCAATGAGCAAGGACGTACACTGTGGGCAATGAGATGACATGGGCAGCGTCCACCACCATCTTAGAGAAGGGCATTGCAGTGATTGGCTTGCTTTGGGGGGCATCATAGTGTCTATAAAAGCCCTCACCGCCGACCTCCATTTTACTTCTGCCGATATTAACAGTAGGGAGAGGTTGCTGATGCTGTTTATCAGTAGGGAGAGAGTTAGGGCAGGAAAGAGAAGTTCTTCTGTTATTGTGCTGATAGCAATTGTGCTGTACAGTTAGTGTGCAGTGACAGAGGAGGATTTTCTTGTGTGCAGCAGCACTGGTTATTAGGCTGCCTGATAGCTGTATTGCTGTGTGTACACTGCTGTGCAGACTGCCTTTTACACAGCACTAATACTTTGATTCTTTTTTTCTGCAATACTTACCGACCGTTCATTTTTTCCCACACCGTGTAGAGCTGTACGCTCCTCACACACTACCGTGTACAGGCTAGTATCACGGGCAAATACATGCTGACTATCTGTGTGTGACTCCGGAAATATATACGGAGATTGCAATTTTCCCCTACACCGTATACAGCTGTCCGCTTCTGATACAGTACCGTACATCTGCTCTTTGTATTACGGTCAAATCCATACTGAGTAAGCATCTGTGTGTGACTCCGGAAATATATACGGAGATTGCAATTTTCCCCTACACCGTATATAGCTGTACGCTTCTGAGACAGTACCGTATATCTGCTCTTTGTATTACGGTCAAATCCATACTGAGTGGGCGTCTGTGTGTGACTCCGGAAATATATACGGATATTTAAATTTTCCCCTACGCCATATACAGCTGTACGCTCCTCATACAGTACCATATATCTGCTGGTATTTTGGTACATTTTCCCAAACATGAGGAAGTATGGTGGAAAAGGCCGCGGACGTAGGCGGGGGGGGCCAGCTGGGAATGGTGGTGGTGGTGGTGCATCTGCTGGTAGTGCCAAAAGTACAATAGCACCTAAGGCAGGAGGTGTTGAGCCTGCATCATCGTCTGGCTCCAGAAGGCCTGGAAGGCTCCCTTTTTTGGGAGTAGGTAAACCACTTTTAAAGCCGGAGCAACAGGAACAGGTTTTGGCTTACATTGCCGAAACAGCCTCCAGCTCTATCGCCTCCTCTTCAGAAGTTTCAAAAAGTGCAAGCACTGAGTCGTCAGTGCAGGCTCCTGGTCAGGAACAACACCTTTCCTTGTGTCTTTCACCCCCACCAAAAGTGAAGGATGCGGCAGGCCACACTTCAAATTACTCCATGGAGCTCTTTTCACATACCATGCCTGGGTTATCAAGTCAAATCCTGAATTCCCCAGTCCAAGATGAATATGACATGGAGTGCACTGATGCACAGCCACTGCTATCTGATTCTTCTGGTACATTCACCCAGAGCACTACATTGCCCTCACAGTCTACTGTCCAGAATCTGACCCTGATGAAACTCAGGTGCCCCTTCCCTCATACTCTAACACCTTACACGGTGACACAGAGGAAGGTGCAGATGAAACTGAATAGGAGGTGATGGATGACCCAGTTGTTGACCCGGATTGGCATCCATTGGGGAAGAGGGTGCCGCTGGCAATAGCTCAGAAGATGAGGAGGATCCGCGGCAGGCATCAACATCGCAGGCAAGCGTGGATGGACTACAAAACCTCACTGACTTTGAACGCCTACATTGCCAAACTGATCTCATTAGAGATGATGCCCTTCCGTTTGGTTGAAAGCGCAGCGTTCCGAGAGCTCATGGCCTACGCTGTCCCACACTATGACCTACCCAGTCGGCATTTCTTTTCTAGAAAAGCCATCCCTGCCCTCCACCTGCATGTGAAAGACCGCATTGTCCATGCACTCAAACAATCAGTGAGTGGAAAGGTGCACCTCACATTAGATGCATGGGCCAGAAGGCATGGCCAGGGCCGTTACGTGTCCATCACTGTGCACTGGGTTAATGTGGTGGATGCAGGGTCCACTGGGGACAGCGGCGGTGGGACAGTGCTACCTAGCCCACTGTAGAGGCGTTCGACCCTCCTGCTCCTCCAGAAGCAAAAGCTCGTCAACAGAGCGCAGTCGCACGAGCACTCCATCCGCAGCTGCCAGTGTTGCACACGAGGTGTCCCACTATCGATCAGCTAGTAGTAAGCGTTAGCAGGCTGTTTTAAAGATGATGTCTTTGGGCGACAACAGACACACTGCAGAGGTACTAGCCGACTACTTGCAGCCAGAAACTGAGTCATGGCTGGACAGTCTACATCTTGAGCCAGGCAAGGTAGTCAGTGATAACGTCCGAAATTTTGTGGCGGCCATAGCCCTGGCAAAACTCAGACACATACCTTGCCCGGCACACACCTTGAACCTGGTGGTGCAGTGCTTCATAAATAATTATCCGGAGTTACCAGCCCTGCTCCATGAGGTGCGAAGACTGTGCTCGCACATCCGTCACTCGCCCGTACACTCCAGTCATATGCAGAGGCTGCAGCGATCGCTCCACCTCCCCAAGCACCGCCTAATCATAGACGTTGCAGCAAGGTGAAACTCCACCATGCACATGGTTGAGAGGCTGTGCGAACAGAGGCAGGCTGTAATGCATTTGTGGGAGGATCCACGGGCAGGCAGTTTGAGGGCGGACATGGAGTTGTTGTGTGTGCAGTGGTCAAAGCTGAAAGACCTCTGTAAAGTCTTTCAGTGTTTTGAGGAATGCACACGGCTGGTAAGTGGAGATGACGCTATCATAAGCATGAGCATCCCACTTATGCGTCTGCTCATGCAAACTTTGATGCACATTAAGGATCAGGCGTCTGCAGCGGAGGAGGAGGGAAGCCTTCATGACAGTCAGGCATTGTCTGCTTAGGGAACTGTCCTGGACGAGGTGGAGGAAGAAGAGGATGAGGATGAGGGGAATGATTATTTTGGGGAGGATGACTGTTGTGAATGTTTTGGAAATGAATTCTGAGCAGAAGCTCCCTCTGGTGGTTACAAACAGTACTGAACCATTCAATGAGGATTGGCAATCAGGAGTTACAGACTGGTCTGATATAAGGGAGGTTCCCTCCCATCATGGTTGCCGGTGATCAATTGTTCTTGTCTCAACTGTGGTTCCTGGTTCACTTGGAAGCTTGCTGAGTCTTGCCTCTTCTTCTGCATTCAGATAAGATACTTTCTGTTTTTTTTGTGCTTACCATTTGCATATTTCTCTGCATTTCTGTGAGGTTAGCCAGGTTCCCTCCCGGGGGGCTTGGGCTCCTCTCAGTTCCGCTGGAGCCATTGTTATTTGTTCATTTGCCTTTTCCAGTTTTTTCTGTGGCTGCGGCTTAGTTTTGTTACACCAGAGAACTGATTTAGGTGGTAGAGGTCATGTGATCTCAGGTGTTTTTGCAATCAGTAGCGTGGGCATTTTTTAGGGTTTTTTTGGATTGCAGGGAGTATCCTTTCTATCCTTTTCTGTCTAGGCAGATTGGGCCCCAGCGTTTGCTCATACTATTTTCTGTCTGTGTCTGTATTTCCTCTTGTCTAACAGCCATTACATGTTTGGGGGCTTCCTATGTTCTTTGGGGATCTGCTCCGGGGCAGATAGCTTTCCTCTTTCTATCTTTAGGTGTAGTTAATCTCTCAGGCTGTGACGAGGCGTCTAGGACCAATGTAGGAACGCTCCACGGCTGCCTTTAGTTGTGGTGGTTAGTCAGGGTACTGCAATCCAATAGATTCCAACCTCTCTGGTGTATTGCCGTTTTTGCCTGCTCTCCTCAGCTACCAAAACATAACAGATGACGCTTCTCAGGGGGCAAGAGAAAATGTTGGCTTGCCAAGGTCAGGTACAGGGTTTGAGCGTGAATGGAGGGATGTGGATTTGTAGAACGTGCTTCACCCACCACTGGCAGTGCATCATTGACATCTGGAACATTGGCCCACATGTGTGATTATGTCTTGCGGATCCTAAAAAGGGACCCCCGCATTGCCAAAATTATGAAGGATGATGACTGCTGGTTGGCCAGCATCCTCGATCCATGCTATAAAGGCAAATTACAGAACATCATGCCACAGGAGAACCTAGAGCTAATATTGGTGAACAAACAAGCAACTCTGGTAAACCATTTGTTAGAGGCATTCCCAGCACACAGCAGCGGTGCAGGTTCTACCACGAGCCGTACTGGGCCAAATGTAAGAGGTATTCGTGGTGTACACAGCCGAAGTAGCATTGAAGACTGGGGTTTCATGACCATGTTGTCGTCTGATTTCTTGAGTAACGCTCACACGACTGGTAATACTAAATCAATTGCATCAGACAGGAGACAACAGTTGTCAACTATGGTTCAAAATTACCTCTCCTCCCCTATCGATGTTCTTCCTCACAGTTCATTCCCCTTTGACTACTGGGCCTGTAAACTGGACACCTGGCCTGAATTGGCACAATATGTCTTACAGGAGCTCGCTTGCCCTGCTGGTAGTGTGCTTTCAGAAAGAGTCTTCAGTGTTGCTGGATCAATCCTGACAGAAAGAAGGACCCGGCTGTCGACCCAAAATGTAGGTGATCTCACCAACATTAAAATGAACCATGCCTGGGTTTCAAAGGATTTTGTACCATCTTCCCCTGATGACACATAGGTTGCCAGCAAAACGGCTCGCTTTGTCCTCCTCTTCCTCCGACTACTCCAATTCCTGCATTTGCAGCTGCTGAACGTCCAGCCTACACCTCAACATATGTCACTTTTTCCACCTCCCTAACTGGGCTGTCCCCCCACCAGGGCCGGCGTCAGCACGTGGCGCACCCAGGCAAGTGCCGGGGCCCCGAGCAGGTGGGGGGGCCCACTCGCCGTCAGAGACACCGGCGTACTATGAGGGGCTCTGTGCCAGTTCCCGGCGCCCACGAGTGTGCACCCCTTGCTTGCTCAGGGCCCCAGCACTTGCAATACTTACCTCTCCCTGCTCCACTGCTGTGATGTCTTCCGCATTTCCTGACAGTGACATTCTGGTCAGAGAGCGCGATGATGTCACGTCTGTGCGCCCTCTGCCTGAACAGTCACAGTGCAGAGAGCTGGAAGATGGCGATGCTGAGGAGTCCAGAGTAGAGCAGTGCCCAGCGGGGAGAAGTATTTCATTTTTTTTAATGGTTGGAGCAATATATGGGGAGCATTATACATTGGAGAATTGTATATGTGGCCAATCATACACTTGAGCATCATAGATAGGGCCCATTATACACTGGAGCATCATCCATGGGGAACATCATATACTGGATCATCATATGGGGCCCATTATATATGGAGCATCACATGGAGGCCATTATATATGGAGCATTATATATGGGTACCATTATATTTGGAGCATTATATGGGGCTCATCACACACTGGAGCATCATATATGGGGCCCATCATATACTAGAGCATTATATGTGGTTCATTATTTATGGGGCATCATATAGAGCCCTTATATATGGAGCATCATATGGAGCACATATGGGTCCTATTCTGTATGGAGCATTATATGGAGCCCATTCTGTATGGAGCAATATATGGGGCTCATTATTCTGTATAGAGCAATATATGGGGCTCATTATTCTGTATGGCACACTATGTGGTGCCCATAATACTGTATGGAGAACTATACTGTCCATTTTTTGAGCTATTGTAGCATTTAAAATAGATATCACTCATGTAATGTAAGAAGTGAAGTATTTGGCATTGTACTATACCTATATTTCTCTACCGTATCGGAGCATCATGAATTGTGATATGTGTTAAAGGGGCCCACTGGGGGGCGTGGCTGGCCTATGGAGAGATAGAAAGCAGACCTTCTGAGCTCCTGCAATCCCTGCTATAAATCTGCATTCTTGAGCGTCCCTATGCATCGTCTACCGGCCATGGGCAGAAAGAAAGGCTCTCTGAGATCGGCTGTGACCGCTGCTGCCGCTGACGGCACTTTACACAAATACCTCCGGGACTCCGGGGATTCAGGCCTACGGGCCTCACAGAAGCCTGTGGAGAATCCAGACTGCCCTGAAGCAGAGAGCCCGAAGCTTCCTACAACGGGGGAGAAGGCGGGGGCTGAGAACAGACTCTCCATCTCAGTGATCCCAGCGGGGGAGGCCCTGCAGAAGTCTCCTGTGATGGAGCATTCCCACAGTGACAGCGACGAGCTCACAGGTGACTCCAGGCAGGATAGGAGTGTGGAGGCCCTGTCTGGACAGACTCCCCTGGAGTTTTTACTGCAGACCCCCTCCTCTCTTGAGCTACCGAAGCAGAGGGTCAGAAAGAATGCTCCTCAGTCCTGCTCATCGGCTGGCTCTGCTTCCCCTGACTCTGAGGGAGGCGAGGGATCAAGCTGGGACTGGCAGGCACACCTAAAAGCCCTACCTACCAATGCGGATCTGGACCGGCGCTTCCAGAAGCTGGAGCAATTATACACCCGCAATATGGCAGAGTTACAGAAGGATTTACATCATGTGGGCCAGAGGGTCTCGGAGGTGGAGGATGCGCATTCTTCATTGAGCTCCACTGTTGATACTCATGGCGGGGTGCTGCAGGCTCTCGCTTTACAGATCTCTAACTTATGGTTCCATCTGGACGACGTGGAGAATCGTCATCGTCGTAACAATATCCGCATTAGGGGCCTGACAGAGGACATTGGCGCGGCTCAGCTGGACGGTTGGGCGCAATCGTTTTTTGGCTCTCTTCTTAACCAGGACCCTGCGACCGCCATTGAAATTGATCGCATCCATCGATCCCTGGGACCTAAACCCACTGACCCGTCTCGGCCCCGCGATGTCATCTGCAGGATCCATTTCTTCAAAATCAAGGACCGGATCCTTAATAAAGCCAGAGAGCAAGCCCAGTTACAGTTTCGTGATCGACCCATCCAGCTGCTTCCACACCTGGCGAGACGTACGCTTCTTCAGCGCAAGGCGCTTCGGCCGTTGTTGGAGGCTCTCCGTTCCAAAGAGATCGTTTATCGCTGGGGCTATCCCTTTCAGCTCTTGGCCCGTAAGGATGGACGGTTGGCCACCTTTCGCTCTCTGGGCGATTTACCGAATTTCCTGAGCACCTTTGAACTGCCGATGATCTCTCTTCCGGATTGGCCTAAGGTGGAGTCTCCCCCGATTATGGCTCCGGGTGGCGACTGGTCGGTGGTTCGTCCGCGGGAGCACCGTGAGAGAAGAAATCGCAGGGATCCGGCTATATGATATGCATTACTGCTTATTTTCTTGAGTACTTTGTTTCCTCATGTTCAGCTTTGGAAGCCTTTGGTTGGTGGATGTACATTAGGGGGGGGCGGGCTGCTGGGCTCACACGGCCTTCTCCCTTGTTGATCTTTCGCTTTATTGCGGATTAATGTAAAACGCCTGAGGATATGCTCGGGTGGGGAGGGTCGTGGGGGCTTGGGGCCGGTTCTCCGGTAAATTTACAGTGTTACTGTTTGCGGGATTGCTTGGGAATGCGGGTTATGGGGGACTGCGCTACGCAGTGCCTTACAGTTATAAAGTTATATTTTTTAACATTGCGGGGAGGGGGTTTGGGACAGGTTCTGTCTGTTCTGGGTAGGTTATCATGCTTGCTCTTAGGGCGATCCGGCGGGGTTGGGGGCCTCGGTGGGACACCGCTTTCCTGGTGGCGCTCTGGGGTCCTGAATTTCGTGGGGTCATTGTTTCCCGATTGGGATTAAGCTTTAGTTTGAGGAATTTCGGTTCCTGTGTACATTCGGGGGGTATGGGTTTTGTTCATGTTCTGTTTTTCTGCTAGGTTCTTTTCTTCTTCTTCTTTCTGCTCTTTTTCTACTCTTTGTGTCCGGCCTTCCTCTCGTTGGTCCTCCCGCCCGGCTCCTAATTTGTTCCTCTTCTGCGTGGTCCCATGGCTGATCTCACTTTTTGTTCTTATAATGTCTGTGGCCTTAATAGTCCTGGAAAACGGGGACAGATCTTGTACCATTTGCATAAAAAAAGGGTAATGGTGGCCATGCTGCAGGAGACACATTTTAAGGCAGATCAGCTTCCCAGATGCTCAACCCGCTTCTATTCTTCATGGCACCACGCTCCGAATCCGGAGGCTAAAGTAGGTGGAGTGTCCATAGCCCTTCATAAAAGCTTCCAGCATTCGGTGGTGGAGGTAGAGGCGGGTTCAGATGGTCGCTACCTTTTTCTGAAATTGTTGATTGGAATGCATCGGTATACCTTCGCTAATCTGTATTTTCCTAACTCAGCTCAGGTGTCTTTTGGACTGGAGGTGATAGACAAGCTGACCAGGTTTGCCGAGGGTTCTACTGTTATCTTGGGGGGTGACTTTAACCTATTCTTCAATGCGGAGATGGATTCGTCAACAGGTAGGTCCTCTGTCTCTCTTGCAGCCTTGAGGCGTTTGAAGAAGGGTCTCATTGCCTTACGGGTGGTGGACTTATGGCGTACACTTCACCCTACTACAATGGATTATAGTTACCACACATTGGCACATAATTCATATAGTAGACTGGACCACGTTTTTGTATCACACTCACTATTGGATGACAATCCCACGTGTTCCATGGGGGCGTTCTAGTGGTCTGATCATGCACCTGTTTATGGCTCATGTAGGCAGTCCTCGGCGTGTGAATGGGAGTTTTCCTGGCGCCTAAATGACAATTTATTGCAGGATGCTATGTGTGTTGCGGATGTGCGCAGGGCTGTTGAGGACTTTGTCAAGGTGCATGAGTCAGATGACACGGGCGCCCCTATACAATGGGAGTCCCTTAAGTGCATATTGCGGGGCATATTTATCTCCCATGGTTCGCGTCTGAAAAGGGATAGGGTTAGTACGTTACGAGCTCTGCTGGCAGATCTGGGTGCTCTGGAGATGGCCAATAAAAGGAGACCCTCGGACGCACGACTGGCGGAACTCTCAAATGTTCATCATAAGATCTTGAAAATTCTAGACCAAAAATCGCTGTGTTACCGCAATAAATGGCGCAAGAATTATTATGAGTATGGCAACAAGGCAGGCACTTTGCTCGCCAGAACCTTGCGTCCGAGGGCTCCCAACTCTTATTTATTTTCCATTAATGATCAGCGTGGCCGAACAGTTCATTCCAATGGAGAAATCTTGGAGGCCTTCCGGTCATATTATGAGACCTTGTACAATATTGACCCCTCTCCGACTGGGGACCCGTTTCTGCCATCACAGCGTATTTTGGATTACTTAGAGACCTTTGCCCCGCGACGCTTAGACCCCGAGACGATTAATGCTTTGGAGGGTGACATGACGTTGGAGGAGGTGGCCCTGGTCATCAAGGACTTAAAGGTGGGCAAAAGCCCGGGACCTGACGGGTTCACGCCCAGATTCTATCGCACATTTGGGGACATTTTGGGGCCGGTAATGCTTCGGGCTTTTAATGCTGTGGCCAGGGGAGATCAGTTTCCTTCACAGACCCTACAAGCTGTCATCATGGTGTTGCCGAAGCCTGGGAAGGATCTTTCAAGTTGTGGTAACTTTCGCCCTATCTCGCTCATTAATGTAGACATGAAGGTCTACGCTAAGGTCATGGCGTGGCGGCTTCGCCCACACTTGCCTGGCCTCATACACAGGGATCAGGTGGGCTTTGTTCAGGGCAGGGAGGCGGGAGATAATACCCTAAAGACATTGGCTCTTATGGATCATGCACGAGCTTTGGGGTCACCTCTCTGCCTCCTTTCCATTGATGCTGAGAAGGCGTTTGACAGGGTGCATTGGGGCTTTTTGGCAGCAACTCTCTCACGGATTGGTCTGGGTCCCCATATGTGCTCTTGGATTTTGGCTCTATATAGATCGCCTACGGCTAGGGTGAGAGTCAATGGGTCGCTTTCCATGCCTTTTCGTATCGGGAATGGAACGCGCCAGGGGTGCCCCTGTCACCGACCTTATATGTGCTGGTCATGGAGGCGTTGGCTAATGCCTTACGCAAGGATGCCACTCTCCAGGGGTTCTGTAGGGGTGGTTTTCATCAGAAAGTGTCCTTGTTTACTGATGATCTCCTCATATATATGTCCTCGCCACATATAGGGATTCCTACGGTGATGAAACATTTCCAAACCTTTGGCGAGCTTAGCAATTTTAAAGTTAACCATAAGAAATCGGAGCTGCTCAATGTGTCCCTGTCGGGAGAGGAGGCGGAGAGGATAAGGCTCAGTGGGGTTTTTGCGTGGCAGCCTTTAGCCATAACATATCTGGGGGTGAAAATAGCATCGGACGCTTCCAAATTATTTGACCTTAATTATGGCGCTCTGTTGCATCAGATTGAGGAGGATCTCAAGAAGTGGAAAGTACTGCAATTGTCTTGGTTCGGCAGAGTCAATGCTTTGAAGATGAATATCCTTCCCAGGCTTGTCTACCTGTTTCAGACCATACCTTTGGTTGTGCCTAGACCCTTTTTTGATAGATTACGGCGCGCAGCTTCGAGGTTCGTGTGGGGGTCCTCCCGTCCGCGCATACGGCATTCTATTTTGATCCGCCCAAAACTGAATGGGGGGGTCGGATTACCGGACTTTCTGTTGTATTATAGAGCCACTGTTTGCAAGAAAGTCCTAGACCTGACTTACCGAGGGAAGGAAAAACTATGGGTAGAAATAGAGAGACATAACGGCCCAGTAGCGGCACAGGGCATATTTTGGCTGCCAAAATTGGCACGCTATCGCGATGGGGACTTGTCCCTGATCTTGAGGACACTGCTGACTATATGGGACGGCTTCGCGCCCGGGGTCGGTTTAGTGTCGGTTCCTGGTCCCCTGACGCCCCTTGTTGGTAATGCTGCCTGCCCATCTTTAACGAGGGGGCTCCCTGCTCTGCCGGTTTTTGACACCTGGGTTTTTTCCCTGCGCAATTTTTACACGCAATCAGGCTACGTTGGCCTTGGGGACATTCTGGGGACCGGAGCTGGCACAGCAGGCGCGTGGTTGATGTACTTTCAGATGCGTAGTTATGCCTCCTCATTGGAGGCACTGGTCCGCCCACGTTTGCGACTTACAGACTTTGAACAGCTATGTACGGGTGGGACTGCTCCTGTCCATGATGTTTCTTTGATGTATCGCCTCTTGGTTGCGGGAAAGACAGGGGACTCTTTGCCCCCATTTGTGAGTGGTTGGGAACGGGAGTTGGGTAGAACATTCTCGCCAGACTTATGGTTTAAAGCTTTCCACATGACTCACAAGGGCACGATAGCTGGCCGTGCTCAGGAGGCGAATTACAAACTGTTGTCTCGCTGGTACAGAACCCCTTCTAGACTGGCGAAGATGTACTCCACTTGTACTGATGAGTGCTGGCGCTGCGGCAGTGGCTATGGCTCCTTCGTCCACATTTGGTGGGAATGCCCCAAGATAGTCCCAATTTGGAGGGAGGTGGGGTTATTGTTTTCTAAATATAGTGGGAGATCCGTCTCAATCACGTTAGAAATGGCCCTTCTATCAATGATCCCGGGAAGGGTGCAGCTCATTTAAAAAGGGCTCCTGCATTTCTTTCTGCAGGCGGTCCGTCAATTGATCCCCAGGTGTTGGAGATCTATCCATCCACCCTCGAAAATCCAATGGGTGGAACTCATGGACGACATACGTTACATGGAGGAGCTTAGGGCAGCCGATGCAGGGAGGTCTGAGTCCTATCTGCGAATGTGGAGTGAGTGGGTGACATTTAGGGGCTCTCCGGAGTTCCGGGATTGGCTTTCTCGGGGCTGTTGAGGCTTCCAGGGGTAGAAGTGGGTGGCGGTGAATAGACTTTCTGATGGATATGGGCAATGAGTGGCTGGGTGGACAGGCGAGAGTCGGACCTTTCTCTATCTTTGTTCTTCTATTGTCTTTTCTTCCTCTTCTCTTCTTTTTCCTTTTCTTTGGCTTTTGCTTTTCTTTACTCTTTTCAGTTTCTTCTTATATTTTCCTTTTATGGTGGATGCTGCCTCTCTCATTCTGTTCTTGAAGTTTATTAAAGCAAAGTGCCTGGGTATTGTGAACAATGTTCCTATGAGTTTACCAGAGCCCGGAATACTACTGAATGCTATGTTTCTAAACATTACTGTATAATTCGGTGCTGGAGGTTGTCTTGTGTTCTAGATGTACTTGCTCTATTTCATTGCCGAGAGAGGCGCTGCACTATAACTGTTTACGCAACTTGTTTGTTGCCTTTTGTATTACATAAATGCTATAATAAAAACTATTTGAACCATAAAGGGGCCCACTGAGACTTTTTGGCCCAGAGCCCACGAAAACCTGGAGCCAGCCCTGCCCCCCCCCACAACTTTAGCCAAATAACCCCCAGTTTTCAATGCGTTACTATTATTATAAAGTAAATTAAGGTTTACAAGCTTAAGTAACAAGAATTTATGTTGTTGGCATTGAAATGGGCACTGTAGGTGTGTTTACTGTCCTCTCCCTGCCGACTTTTGTTCCCCATTGACTTGCATTGGGGTCGGATTTTCGACTCCGACCCAACCTTTTCCGTTAGTCGGCCGACTTCGTTATACTCGACTTTTGAGAAACCCGACTCTACCCTAAAAAAGGCAAAGTCGCTTCTATTCATAAGTATTCAAACCCTTTGCTCAGTGTTGAGTAGAAGCACCTTTTGAGTTAGTACAGCCATGAGTCTTCTCGGGAATGATGCAACAAGTTTTTCACACCTGGATTTGTGGATCCTCTGCCATTCTTCCTTGCAGATACTCTCCAGTTCTGTCAGGTTGGATGGTGAACGTTGATGAACAGCCATTTTCAGGTCTCTCCAGAGATGCTCAATTGGGTTTAGGTCAGGGCTTTGGCTGGCCAAGTCAAGAATGGTCACACAGTTGTTCTGAAGCCACTCCTTTGATATTTTAGCTGTGTGCTTAGGGTAATTGTATTGTTGGAAGGTGAACCTTCAGCCAAGTCTGAGGTCCAGAGCACTCTAGAAGAGGTTTTCATCCAAGATATCTCTGTACTTGGCCGAATTCATATTTACTTTAATTGCAACCCACCGTCCTGTCCCTGCAGCTCAAAAACACCCCATAGCATGGTGCTGCCACCACCATGTTTCACTGTTGGTATTGTATTGGGCAGGTGATGAGCAGTGCCTGGTTTTCTCCACACATATCGCTTAGAATTATCACCAAAAAGTTATATCTTCGTCTCATCAGACCAGAGAATCTTATTTCTCATAGTCTGGGGGTCCTTCATGTATTTTTTTAGCAAACTATATGCGGGCTTTCATATGTCTGGCTCTGAGGAGAGGCTTCTGTCCGGCCACTCTGCCATAAAGGCCCGACTGGTGTAGGGCTGCAGTGATAGTTGACTTTGTGGAACTTTCTCCCATCTCCCTACTGCATCTGTGAGCTCAGCCACAGTGATCTCAGGGTTCTTCTTTACCTCTCTCACCAAGGCTCTTCTCCCACTATTGCTCAGTTTTGCTGGACGACCAGGTCCAGGAAGACTTCTGGTGGTCCCAAACTTCTTCCATTTAAGGACTTAATTCCCAAGGATGTGATGGTACGTCATAGTAGATAGCGGCTGGGTGTCAGCTAATTCTCAAAGCTGACACCCGGCACTAAGTGCCAGGAGTGGTCACGGACCGCTCCCGGCACTTTAACCACCGGCACACTGCGATGAAACATGATAGCAGTGTTCCGGCGGCTGCAGAGGGGCTGGCAACCGCAGGGTCCCGATCGCTGCCATGGAGACCCGATGTCGACACAGCGACATCTGGGTCTCCAGGCCTGAGGGACTTCCTGACATGCGCAGTGATGACCAGGAAATCTCTCAGGTTAGTGCTATAGAAGCTGCAGCGCTGACAGCTTATATAGCATGCAGATCTGCATGCTATAGAAGCGATCAGCTTGCACAAAAGGAGTGTCTAATAGTGGGACAATGTGTAAACATAAGAATTAAATAAAACATTTTTTTTAATACTTGTAAAAATATGTTAAAAAATAATAATAAAAAAATCAATTTATTCCAGCAATAAATAAATATTTTAATAAAAAAATCTAAACAATAAAAGTACACATATTTGGTATTACCACGTCCATAATGACCTACCCTATAAAACTGTCCCATTAGTTAACCCCTTTAGTGAACACCATAAAAAAACAAGGCAATAAACAATGCTTTATCATCATACCGCCGAGCAATAAGTGGAATAACACGCGATCAATAAAACGGATATAAATAAACGTGGTACCACTGAAAACATCATCTTGTCCCACCAAAAATAAGTTGCCATAAAGCATCATCAGCGAAAAAATAAAAAAGTTAAAGCTGTCAGAATGAAGGGATGCAAAAATAATTATTTTTTCTTTAAAATAGTTTTTATTGTATAAAAGCGCCAAAACATAAAAAAATGATATAAATGAGGTATCACTGTAATCGTACTGACCTGAGGAATAAAACTGCCTTATCAATTTTACCACACACAGAACGGTGTAAACACCCCCCCAAAAGAAATTCTTGAATTGCTGGTTTTTGTTCATTCTGCCTCCTAAAAATCAGAATAAAAAGCGATCAAAAAATGTTATGTGCCCGAAAATGGTACCAATAAAAACGTCAACTCGTCCTGCAAAAAACAAGAGCTCACATGACTCTGTGGGCCAAAATATGGAAAAATTATAGCTCTCAAAATATGGTGATGCAAAAACTATTTTTTGCAATAAAAAGCATCTTTTAATGTGTTACAGCTGCCAAACATAAAAACCCGCTATAAAAGCCAGCTATAAATAGTAAATCAAACCCACCTTATCACCCCCTTAGTTAGGGAAAATAATAAAATAAAAAATGCATTTATTTCCATTTTCCCGTTAGGGTTAGCGTTGGGGCTAAAGTTAGGGTTAGGGTTGGGGCTGGAGTTGGGGTTAGGGATTGGATTACGGCTAGGGTTGGGATTAGTGTTAGGATTGGGATTAGGGTTAGGGTTGGGATTAGGGTTAGTGTTGGGATTAGGGTTGGGATTTGTGTTCGGGGTGTGATAGGGTTAGGTTTGTGGTTAGGGTTATGGTTCAGGTTGGGATTAGGGTTAGGGTTGTGTCGGGGTTAGGGTTGGAATTTCCACTGTTTAGGCACATTAGGGGCTCTCCAAACGCGACATGGCGTCCAATCTTAATTCCAGCCAATTTTGGTTTGAAAAAATGAAATAGCGCTCCTTCCATTCCGAGCCCTGCCGTGCGATCAAACAATTTTCTCCTTGTACCCTTGTGAAAATAAAGAAATTGTTTGTAAAAGAGCGTTTTTGTGACTAAAAAGTTAAATGTTCATTTTTTCTTCCACATTCCAAATATTCCTGTGAAGCACCTGAAGGGTTAATAAACTTATTGAACGTGGTTTTGAGTACCTTGAGGGGTGCAGTTTTTAGGATGGTGTCACTTTTGGGTATTTCCTGCCATATAGACCCCTCAAAGTGACTACAAATGTGAGGTGGTCCCTAAAAAAAAATGGTTTTGTAAATTTTGTTGTAAAAATGAGAAATCGCTGGTCAACTTTTAACCCTTATAACTTCCTAACAAAAAAAATTTTGTTTCCAAAATTGTACTGATGTAAAGTAGACATGTGGGAAATGTTATTTAGTAACCATTTTATGTGACATATTTCTGTGTTTTAAGGACATAAAAATTCAAAGTTTGAAAATTGCGAAGTTTTAAAAAATTTCGCAATATTTCCATTTTTTCATAAATAATCGCAAGTTATATCAAATAAATTTTACCACGAACATGAAGTACAATATGTCACGAGAAAACAATCTCAGAATCGCCAAGATCCGTTGAAGCGTTCCAGAGTTATAACCTCATAAAGGGACAGTGGTCAGAATTGTAAAAATTGGCCCGGTCATTAGCGTGCAAACCACCCTTGGGGGTTAAGGGGTTAATGTTGAAGGAACTCAATGCTGGCATCAACCAAAGTGTAGCAACCTAGTTCAATACTGCTAATATACTCGGAGCAGTAAGAAGGTAGGGGCTTCTATTTACAAGCCGTTTCATATAATTAGGGGAATATTACTATCACTATATCTAGAGCACCTATGTTAACTATATCAAGGTTGGATTTTCAATTTTGACCAATTTAAATTGGTTATTACTATTTTGTGGTTCATGTCTTTACAACAGAGAATTATTGGCTGAAAAGCAAATTGGATAAAAAGAATAGTATTAACAGTATTTCACCATCTGCTCGTCCACCATTGTATGCGCTTCTGTATAACATCACAGTCACAGAGACACACTATTTGACTGCATGTAATTTGCTGAAAAGTATAATAGGCAGACCATTGTATCTTTTATATGTAAGACCTACAGGTGGCAGCTATTCATATTATTTATCCACGTTGACATAAAATGGTGTAGCTCCTGTGGCAGCAAGTTCATATTCTCCCAGTCATTTTCATCTAGATGATATTAGGCATCATGATGGTGCCAAATGGAAGTCCATTCAAATAATGTTTTCCAAATGCAATGATGAATGTCATTTGCTTGGCTCTGACCGACTGTACGGACTGCTGCCAAAAATCCAACTGCAATGTTAAGCAATAAACATAATTGGGCTCCTGCTCATTGTAGGAGGACAGCATCCAGCGCTGGATGGACATTTTTCTCATGCTGAAATGTTTTGCTTAATTATTTAAGATCAACATGTTTCCTGACACTGCCATTTTTCTTCCATCCTCAACCTACATCCGAAAACAGTCTTACGCACTTACTTGAATATACAGTTGTGTGAAAAAGTGTTTGCCCCCTTCCTGATTTCCTATTCTTTTGCATGTTTGTCACACTTAAATGTTTCAGATCACCAAACAAATTTAAATATTAGACAAAGATAACACAAGTAAGCACAAAGTTTTTAAATGAAGGTTTTTATTATTAAGGGAAAAAGAAATCCAAACCTACAGGGCCCTGTGTGAAACAGTGATTGATTAAAGTTTTGATTGGAGTGCTTAATGGTCCCCTTCTTCCCAGAGCCATAACTTTTTTATTTTTCCGCCAATATGGCTGTGTGAGGGCTTGATTTTTGTGGGACGAGTTGTACTTTTGACTGACAACATTGTTTTTCCGTATAGTGTACCGGAAAACAGGAAAAAAAATCCAAGTGCGGTGAAATTGCAAAAAAAAATGCAATTCCACACTTGTTTTTTGGTTTGTTGTTTTTTTTAACTATGTTCACTGGGTGCTAAAACTGACCTGCCATTATGATTCTCCAGGTCATTAAGAGTTCGCAGATGGCAAACATATCTAGGTTGTTTTTTATTTAAGTGGTGAGTTTGTAAAAATGAAAAAGACGCCTTTTTCCGAGACCCGTTGTGCCTCCATTTTTTGGGATCTGGGGCTGGATGTGGACATATTTTTTACGTGCCGAGCTGATGCTTTTATCAATACCATTTTGGGGTAGACACGATCTTTTGGTCACCTGTTATTGCATTTTATAGCAATGTTGCGGCAACCAAAAACATAATTCTGGCCGATGTTCTCTGCAATGTGATCAGTATGCAATCCGTATGCAATATGATTTTAACATGAGCTTTTACATACAGCAGTTCTCTGTATGTAAAAGCTCATGTTAAAATCGCGGTATAATACACAACTGCACACATCGTTTTTAAACCAAATATTCTACAAAACATGTATCTATCTATCTATTAGATAGATAGAGTAAAAGCCTGCTGCGTACAGTATAGAATAGGTTATAATAGTATTCTATATACTAGATATACATATATGTCAGTGACACACATATATATATACAGCTCTGGCAAAATTTAAGACCACTGCAAAATTTTCAGTTTGTCTGATTGTTCTCTTTATAGGTATATTTTTGAGTAAAATGTAAATTGCTCTTTTATTCTATAAACTACTGGCAACATGTCTCCGAATTTCCAAGCAATACATTTTGTATTTATTTTCCCAAAATGAGAAATGGTCAAAATAACAAAAAAAATGCAGTGTTTGCAGACCACAAATAATGCTAAGAAAACAAGTTCATAATCATTTAGAAACAACAATACTAATGTTCTACCTCAAGAAGAGTCCAGAAATCAATATTTTGTGGAATAACCGTGATTTTTAATCACAGCTTTCAGAGTCTTGGCATGCTTTCCACCAGTCTTTCACACTGCTTTTGGGTGACCTTATGCCACTCCTGGTACAAAAATTTAAGCAGTTCTTCTTTGTTTGATGGCTTTTGATTAGCCATCTTCCTCTTGATTACATTCCAGAGGTTTTCAATGGGGTTCAGGTCTGGAGATTGGGCTGGCCATGACAGGGATTTGATGTGGTGGTCCTTCATCCACACATTGATTAACCTAGCTGTGTGGCATGGCGCATTGTCCTGCTGGAAAAAACATTCCTCAGAGTTGGGGAACATTGCCTGAGCAGAAGGAATCAGCTGTTTTGCCAGGATAACCTTGTATGCGGCTTGATTCATATGTCCTTCGCAAAGATTAACCTGCCTAATTCCAACCTTGCTGAAGCTTCCCCAGATCATCACCGATCCTCCACCAAATTGCACAGTGGGTGCAAGACACTGTGGCTTGTATGCCTCTCCAGGTCTCCGTGTAACCGTTGGAGGACCGGGTGTTGGGCAAAGCTGAAAATTAGACTCATCAGAGAAGATTTCCTTACCCCAGTCTTCTATGGTCCAATCCTTATGGTCTTTGGCAAACTTCAGCCTGGCTCTCCTTTGCTTCTCATTGATTAAAATGAAAGCCTTTATTCTAGCCATTCATGACTTGAGCCCTGCCTCTAGGAGCCTGTTACAAACTATTCTTAAAGTGCACTTCACCCCAGCTGCCATTTGCCATTCCTTTTGTAGGTCACTTGATGTCATCCTGCGGTTGCTGAGTGACATTTGAATAAGATGACAGTCATCCCGGGTCATCCAGTGGAGAGTCGTTTTTGCCCTCTGCCGGTCTGTAGCTTTGTTGTCCCCAATGTCTGCTGCTTGACATTGTTGTAATGGACTGACTGTCTTAGAAATTTTAAGGATGGAGGAAACATTACGCTCACTGTATCCCTCTGCTAGTAAAGCTAGAATTGAGCCCTTCATTTCCTCACTCAAGACTTTTCTTTTCAACTCCTTTGGCATGGTTAAAAGTTATTTTTTCATTCCTATTACTTTTGGGATATTACTAGCACTTGTTTTGCCATCCAGCTTGTCCTATTGCAAGAGGATTGTGAACACCACAGCAGTGTTTTTTATACTTTCCTTCATTAAATAAGATTTGGTTCAGGTGATCACCTAATCAGAAGCACATTAAGTAGAATGAGGTGTACTCTGGTTGGAATTCAACTGACACTGGAATAGAATGGCTGTCAGACATGTAGAGAAGCTGATTTTTATAAAACTGTGCAGTGGTCTCTTAATTTTTGCCAGAGCTGTATGTATATATTTATACTGTACTAGTGATGAACCCGTTCTACGCCCGGGTGGCAAGCATTTTTATTGGTATATGGTCTCCCATCCTGGTATGTGCTGCCCCCTCCTATCCTGGTATGCATGGTCCCCTCACCCCCCAATCCTGGTATGCAAGGTATCCCCTCATCCCTATCCTGGTATGCATGGTCCCCTCACCCCCAATCATTGTATGCATGGTCCCCTCCCCCCAATCCTGGAATGCATGGTCCCCTGTTATGTTTCGGTAGCTGAGGAGGACAGGAACAACAGCAGGGCAGCCGAACACCTGAGATGTTGGTAACTGATGGGTTGCAGATTCCTAAACTAACGACACAACTAGAGATAGCCGTGGAGCGTTCCTCCTAGAACGTTGATCCTAGACGCCTCGTCACAGCCTGAGAGATAACTACACCTAAAGGCAGAAAGATGAAAGCTATCTGCCCCGGAGCAGATCCCCAAAGAAAATAGGAAGCCCCCAAACATATCATGGCGGTTAGACAAGATGAAAATACAAACATAGGCAGAAAATAGACTGAGCAAACGCTGGGGCCACAAGCTGACTAAATAGGATAGGACAGGAGAGATTACTTTCTGCAACCCAGAAAACCCTACAAAAATCCAACAATTCTGATTACAAAAATACTGAGATCACACGATCTCGCCACCCACTAAATCAGATCTCAGTGTGAACAAAAACCAAGCCACAGCCGCTGAAAAAAACAGGAAAAAGCAAATGAGCAAATAACAGTGGCTGCAGAAAAACTGTGAGGAGCTCAGGCCCCAGGAGGGGACCTGGCTGACCTCCACAAAAGTGCAAAAAACAATGCAAAAAGCAAGCACAAAAAGAAAAGCAAAAAATATCTTATCTGAAAGCAGGAGATGCAGGCAAGACTCCAGCAAACTTCCAAATGAACCAGGAACCACAATTGAGACAAGAACAATTGATCACCGGCAACCATCATGGGAGGGAACCTCCCTTATATCAGACCAGTTCGTGATTCCAGATTGCCACTCCTCGCTGAAAGGTTCAGTACTGTCTGTAACCACCAGAGGGAGCCTCTGCTCAGAAACCATCTCTAGCACATTCATAACAGTTCCCCCCCTTGAGGAGGGTCACCGAACCCTCACTTGTGCAACCAGGCCGATCAGGATGAGCTCGGTGATAGGCACGGATCAGTCTCCTAGCATGGATGTCCGAAGAAAACACCCAAGAATTGTCCTCCTCACCATAACCTCTCCACTTAACCAAATACTGGAGTTTCTGTCCAGAAAAACGAGAATCCAATATTTTCTCAACCACATACTCCAGATTGCCCTAAACCAAAACAGGGTCAGGAGGCGCAGCGATAGGAACCACTGGCTCGACAAACCTCTTCAATAAGGACTTGTGGAACATGTTATGGATCTTAAATGTCCCTGGAAGAAGCAAACGGAAGGAAACAGGATTAAGAATCTCCATGATCTTATAAGGTCCAATGAACCTGGGCTTAAACTTTGGAGATGCAACCCTCATAGGGATATTTCTTGAGGACAACCAAACCAAGTCCCCCACTTTAAACCGAGGACCATCAGTCCTATGCCGGTTGGCAAACCGTTGGGCCTTCTCCTGAGAGAGAGACAACCTCTCCACTACCTGGTCCCAAATCTTCTGCATTCGCTCCACAACAGAGTCAACACTCGGACAGACAGAAGCCTCCGCCTGTCCCGAAGAAAATCGAGGGTGAAACCCAAAATTGCAGAAAAATGGAGACATCAAGGTGGCAGAGCTAGCCCTATTATTAAGAGCAAACTCAGCCAAAGGCAAAAAAGAGACCCAGTCATCTTGATCAGCAGACACAAAACATCTCAAATAAGTCTCCAAGGTCTGGTTTGTTCTCTCGGTTGGTCCATTGGTCTGAGGATGAAAAGCAGAGGAGAAAGATAATTGAACACCAAGTTTAGAACAAAATGTCCTCCAAAATCTGGTAACAAACTGGACTCCTCTGTCAGACACAATGTTCTCCGGAATGCCATGTAACCGAACCACGTGCTGAAGGAACAAAGGCACCAATTCGGAGGAGGAAGGTAACTTAGGTAATGGCACAAGATGTATCATCTTGGAAAACCTATCACAGATTACCCAGATAACGGTCATTCTCTGAGAAACAGGGAGGTCGGAAATAAAATCCATAGAGATATGGGTCCATGGCCTCTTGGGCGCAGGTAATGGCATTAACAAACCACTAGAGCGAGAGCAAGGCTTGGAGCGAGAGCAAGTCCCACAGGACTGCACAAATTCCCTGACGTCACGAGACAAAGTAGGCCACCAAAAGGACCGACTCACCAAGTCTCTGGTACCAAAAATCCCAGGATGACCAGCCAACACGGAACAATGAATCTCAGACATCACACTCTTCTTCCACTGGTCTGGGACAAACAATTTCCCAATAGGGCAGCGCTCAGGTTTATCCTCCTGACACCTTTCCAAGGCCAGTCTCAAATTGGGCGAGATGGCGGAAAGAACTACACCCTCTTTCAAAATAACAGTAGGATCAGATAATTCAGGAGAGTCCGCAAAGAAACTCCTTCGAGAGGGCATCCGCCTTAACATTCTTAGTGCCAGGAAGAAAAGAAACCACAAAATTAAAACGTGTGAAAAACAAGGCCCACCTGGCCTGTCTAGGATTAAGTCGCTTGGCTGATTCGAGATAAACCAGATTCTTATGGTCCGTGAGGACCACCACCTGATGTTTGGCTCCTTCCAGCCAATGTCTCCACTCTTCAAAGGCCCACTTCATGGCCAATAACTCCCGATTACCCACGTCATAATTATGTTCAGTTGGAGAAAATTTTCCAGAGAAAAAGGCACAAGTGTTACTCTTAGAGGTCTCTGGATCTCTTTGGGACAAAACGGCACCTGCCCCAATTTCAGAGGCATCAACCTCCACCTGAAACGGTAGAGAAACATCAGGCTGCCGTAGAACAGGAGCAGAAGTGAATCTCTGCTTAAGTTCCTGAAACGCAGAGACTGCCTCAGAAGGCCAGTTCACCACATCAGAACCCTTTTTGGTCAAATCAGTCAATGGTTTAACAATACCGGGGAAATTACCAATAAATTTACGATAAAAATTGGCAAAACCAAAAATCTCTGAAGAGCCTTTAATGAAGTAGGTTGGACCCAATCACAGATGGCTTAACCCCTTCACCCCCAAGGGTGGTTTGCACGTTAATGACCGGGCCAATTTTTACAATTCTGACCACTGTCTCTTTATGAGGTTATAACTCTGGAACGCTTCAACGGATCTTCGCGATTCTGAGATTGTTTTCTCGTGACATATTGTACTTCATGATAGTGGTAAAATTTCTTCCATATAACTTGCATTTATTTATGAAAAAAACGCAAATATGGCAAAAATTTTGAAAATTTTGCAATTTTCAAACTTTGAATTTTTATTCCCTTAAAACAGAGAAATATGTCACACAAAATAGTTAAGAAATAACATTTCCCACATGTCTACTTTACATCAGCACAATTTTGGAAGCAAAATTTTTTTTTGTTAGGAAATTATAAGGGTTAAAAGTTGACCAGCGATTTCTCATTTTTACAACAAAATTTACAAAGCCATTTTTTTTCGGGACCACCTCATATTTGAAGTCACTTTGAGGGGTCTATATAGCAGAAAATACCCAAAAGTGACACCATTCTAAAAACTACACCCCTCAAGGTACTCAAAACCACATTCAAGAAGTTTATTAACCCTTCAGGTGCTTCACAGGAGCTGAAGCAACGTGGAAGGAAAAAATGAACATTTTACTTTTTAGTCACAAAAATGATCTTTTACAAACATTTTTTTTATTTTCACAAGGGAAAAAGGAGAAAAAGGACTGATAAAGTTGTTGTGCAATTTCTCCTGAGTACGCCGATACCCCATATGTCAGGGAAAACCACTGTTTGGGCACACGGCAGAGCTCGGAATGGAAGGAGCGCAGTTTGACTTTTCCAAACCAAAATTGGCTGGAATTGAGAACAGACGCCATGTCGCGTTTGGAGAGGCCCCGATGTGCCTAAACAGTGGAAACCCCCCACATGTGACCCCATTTTGGAAACTAGACCCCCTAAGGAACTTATCTAGATGTGTGGTGAGCAGTTTGAACCCTCAAGTGCTTCACGCAAGTTTGTAATGTAGAGCCGTGAAGAAAAAAAATCATATTTTTTCCACAAGCATGATGTTTTAGTCCCCAAATTTTTATTTTCCCAAGGGTAAGAGGAGAAATTGAACCACAAAAGTTGTTGTCCAACTTGTCCTGAGTACGCTGATACCCCATATGTGGGGGGGAACCACTGTTTGGGCGCACGGCAGGGCTTGAAAGGAAGGAGCGCCGTTTGACTTTTCCAAACCAAAATTGGCTGGAATTGCGAACGGACGCCATGTGCGTTGAGGGCCCCTGATGTGCCTAAACAGTGGAAACCCCCCACATGTGACCCCATTTGGAAACTAGACCCCCTAAGGAACTTATCTAGATGTGTGGTGAGCACTTTGAACCTCAAGTGCTTCACGCAAGGTTTGTAATGTAGAGCCGTGAAGAAAAAAATCATATTTTTTCCACAAGCATGATGTTTTAGTCCCCAAATTTTTATTTTCCCAAGGGTAAGAGGAGAAATTGGACCACCAAAAGTTGTTGTCCAACATGTCCTGAGTACGCCGATACCCCATATGTGGGGGGGAACCACTGTTTGGGCGCACGGCAGGCTTGAAAGGGAAGGAGCGCCGTTTGACTTTTCCAAACCAAATTGGCTGGAATTGCGAACGGACGCCATGGTTGCGTTTGGAGGGCCCCTGATGTGCCTAAACAGTGGAAACCCCCCAATTGACCCCATTTTTTGGGAAAATAGACCCCCTAAGGAACTATCTAGATGTGTGGGAGCACTTTGAACCCTCAGTCTTCACGCAATTTTTTAATTGAGCCGTGAAAAAAAAAAAAATCTTTTTTTTTCCACAAACATGATGTTTAAAGTCCCCAAATTTTTTTTTTTCCCAAGGGAAAGAGGGAAAATTTGGGCCCAAAATTGTTTTCCAAATGTCCTGATACGCGATACCCCATATGGGGGGGAACCACTGTTTGGGCGCCCGGAGGGGTTAAAGGGGAAAGGGGCGCCGTTTGAAAATTTTCCCAAAAAAAAATTGGTGAATTGGAACGGAGCCCTGTTCTTTTTGGGGGCCCCCCGATGTGCCTAAAAAGTGGGGAAAAACCCCCCCTGTGACCCCATTTTGGAAACTAAAACCCCCAAGGAACTTACTGATGGTGGGAGCACTTTGAAAACCCCCAAGTCTTCACGAAGTTTGTAATGTAGACCCGGAAAAAAAAAAATCTATTTTTCCACAACAGATTTTTTAGTCCCAAATTTTTATTTTCCCGGGGGAAAAAGGGAAATTGGACCCAAAAATTGTTTGTCCAACATGTCCTGATACGGGATACCCCCCAAAGTGGGGGGGAACCATGTTT
>JARQOD010000001.1:907760790-907810524 GCA_033576555.1 Oophaga sylvatica | reverse complement strand
TTCTATAAAATAGTTTTTATTATATAAAAACGCCAAAACATAAAAAAAAATATAAATGAGGTATCACTGTATTCGTACTAAACCGAAAATAAAACTGCTTTATCAATTTTACCACACGCGGAACGATGTAAACGCCCCCCCAAAAGAAATTCATGAATTGCTAGTTTTTGCTCATTCTGTCTCCCAAAATCGGAATAGAAAGTGATCAAAAAAATGTCATGTGCCCGAAAATGGTACCAATAGAAAAGTCAATTCGTCCCGCAAAAAACAAGACCTCACATGACTCTGTGGGCCAAAATTTGGAAAAATTATAGCTCTCAAAATGTGGTGATGAAAAAACTATTTTTTGCAATAAAAAGCGTCTTTTAGTGTGTGACAGCTGCCAAATATAAAAACCAGCTATAACTAGAGTTGAGCGATACTTTCCGATATCCTAAAGTATCGGAATCGGAATGGTATCGCCGATATCACTAAAATATCGGCGATACCCGATATCGATACCGGAAGTCCCATGTAAGTCTATGGGAACAAAATATCGAAATTAAAAAAAACCCATTCTTGCCTTGTTGGTTAATTGTACATGAAGGAAAACAACAAAGAGTAATGTAGAATGTATTGTGGAAGGTTGAGGAGACATTAAAGGCATAGATGTTTAACCCAATCAAATGGAAATAGCATAAATATTTTTTTTTTAAAGATGTTCGGATTGACGAAGAAATTGACAATGTTAACGTTTTTTATATTTTGGCAAATATGTATATACACAACTTCCATGCTCTTCATCTTCACCTTTTAACTTTTCACACACTTTCTCCTCATAATCTTCTGCAGCATCATCTTTTTCATCAAATTATTTTTCATCTTCACCTTCTTATCTTCTTCTTAAACTTCTTGCTATTCATCTTGTTAACATTACTCATATTCTTCTTATTAAACTATTATTCTTATTCATATTTGCTTCATCTTCTTCATCATATTCTTATTTGTGACAGAGAATCCTGTACTTGTAATCTGTCAAAGTATGAATTTTTCATCC
The DNA here is from genome assembly GCA_033576555.1 of Oophaga sylvatica. Lineage (NCBI taxonomy): Eukaryota > Metazoa > Chordata > Amphibia > Anura > Dendrobatidae > Oophaga > Oophaga sylvatica. The sequence continues at coordinate 907,809,488 of JARQOD010000001.1, read as the reverse complement.
TTCCGTTCTTGCTGTCACAAAAGATTTAAATTACAACAGTATTTGTCCGTGTTCAGTTTAGCCTGCAGCAGCAGGCATTTTCCAGGGGCACCACGAGGAGGAACGGACTCACCCCCATACACTGCTTAGTCTTCTTCTGCTTATAATTTAGAGCATATATTTTGCTCTTCATTTTGGTCTTATACTTCATGTTCTTCTGCTTTTAGATCTTCTGCTTATTGTTCTTGTGTCTCTTGTTCCGTATCTTGTATTTGTAGCACAATCTTGTACCAGCTGATGTTACTGGGACAACGGTTACTAAGCAGGAGGTACCTGTGCTCCAAAGCACTACCAAGGACCAGCAGACGTTGCTGGAACTCGGATACCGAGATGGAGGCACCTAGGCCAAAGGCACTGCGGAGAACCAGCTGACGGTACTGGAACCCGGAGGGGCAGCAGAAAGGAAAAGAGCCAATGGCACAACCGAGGACCAGCTGACGTTACTGGGACACGGTTACTAAGCAGGAGGTACCTGTGCTCCAAAGCACTACCAAGGACCAGCAGACGTTGCTGGAACTCGGATACCAAGATGGAGGCACCTAGGCCAAAGGCACTGCGGAGAACCAGCTTGACGGTACTGGAACCCGGAGGGGCAGCAGAAGGAAAAGAGCCAATGGCACAACCGAGGACCAGCTGACGTTACTGAACCCCAGTAACACAGGAGCAAGTGTTGACTGTGCTAACAGCACTTCCGAGCAACAACTGGCGGTGTTGGAGCCCAGGGTCAAGGAGGATGTTTAAATACTAGATAAAGTAATTTCCTTGTTACCTGTCAATTTTAAATGTCTATACTTCAAAAAGAGAAAGATAACCTTTACTACCATAAGATGATGATTTCATTTAAACTAATATCTAGATAAATAAAGAATTGACAAACATAAACACATACATTAACATGTTGAACAGCAATGCAAACCACAAAATAAATTAGTTAAGGAATCTGCTATACGGTTGTACATAAAAGCATACAAGTACATATCTGAATCCATTAATGATGGATAAGTAACAGTATGTACACCATTTTTATTGTATAGACAATGAATGTCTGACTTCAAAACATCATCAGCATTACAAGTTATCTGTGACATTACTAAAATGTTACATTTGCTGAATAATGTCACTAAACAGTTTATACAAAATTATACAATTTCCATCATGTAATACTCATAATATGTGGCAATAATCATGTTTATTAACAAACATAACCTTTAAAAAGTGCATAGTGCATAGTGAAAATTGCTAGTTATGCCTGACTGTCGACTTGCAAGCATGACAACGGATAGATAAGGTATATATAGATGAGACTGCATAGCCACAGATGGTGAATGGCGATGTAATACTGTACCTCAATAAAGTGTGCGTCACTACTACATAATTTTTTTTATATAGCTTTATAAACAGGGTACGTGGATGTATGCTTGCGCCTTTGTTTTGACGCACAGACTGCCTTCCTGCTGAGACGCGTTGGGTAGTGAACAGTTGTGTGCAGTGTTCACTGTAGTCTGAGGTTTTCCTTTTTGGAGTGCAGATCACGCTCCAGTTAGTTCTTCAACCACTGCTGGTTGTAGTCTGCTGAGCGTGTGTCACTGGCACATCCTTGAAATTTTTCTCTAATTGTTGCTGCTCCACTCTATTACAAATAAATAAAATCTATTAGTGTGACGCGCTTCCATCCGTATACAATACATTGGTTGCAAACACTATAGAAGTACAGAAAGGAGCTTTTCACAGATTGTGGACAGTTGTGTTCAGTGTTCACTTCAGTCTGTGTTTTTTACTTTTTTGAGTGCAGATCACGCTCCAGTTACTTGTTCAAGCACTGCTGCTTGTACTCTGCTGAGCGTGTCTCAGTGGCTCATCCTTTTCATTTATCTCCAATTGGTTCTGCTACATTCCATTTAAAATAAATCTAATCTATTAGTCTAATAGATTACATTTATTTTAAATGGAATGTAGCAGAACCAATTGGAGATAAATGAAAAGGATGAGACACTGAGACACGCTCAGCAGAGTACAAGCAGCAGTGCTTGAACATGTAACTGGAGCGTGATCTGCACTAAAAAAAGTAAAAAACACAGACTGAAGTGAACACTGAAACACAACTGTCCACAATCTGTGAAAAGCTCCTTTGTGTAGTTCTATAGTGTTTGCAACCAATGTATTGTATACGGATGGAAGCACGTCACACTAATAGATTTGATTTTTTTTTGTAATATAATGGAGCTGCACCAATTCCACAAAATAAAAAAAAAAAAAAAAAAAAAAAAAGAGTCAGTGACACGTGCAGATGCCTACAAACAGCGGTGGATGCAGAGCAAACTGCAGCGTCACCTGCACTGTCACACACACACCTTGCACAGAGCTGTTAAAACAACACTGGCAAAATGAAGCTTTACACAGCGGTTGGTAAACTAGCCTGCCTCAAGCACAGTAGTACACAAAATCGCAATATCTAACTGTCCCTCAGAGTGAGCAGAGTAGCGTTCTGTCCCTTACTGAGTTCACAGCACAGTGACGCTAAAATGGCGGCGGCGCCTTTTATAGTGCATTCTGACATCATTTCAGCAGCCAATCACAGCCATGCCATTAGTTAAGATGACCGCAGCATTACAGGATGTGCCCACACTTCGTAGGATTCCTCATTGGCTGACTAAAATCACATTGCCTGTCTCAAAGAATTATGGGAACTTCCGATTCCGGTATACGATATGGAAAAAGTATCGGAATTAAGTATCGGAATTCCGATAACGCGAATATCGCCGATACCCGATACTTGCGGTATCGGAATGCTCAACACTAGCTATAACGCTTCTTTCACAACGTCCTGATATTTCCGGTACTGGAGATGTCAGTGTCTGTGTGTTTAATACCTGCGGCACACGTGTGGAATGTGTGTGCTGCATCAGTACCAAACGGACTGGCGCCAGGGAAGAAGCGTTACAGAAAGCGCTGTTCCCTGGCGCCGTGTGCTGAACACGGCTCTCATCATTCTCCCTTGCTCTGCTGGCGATCGGCGCAAACAGGGGAGAATGATAAGAGTTACATTTAACCCCTTAACGACCGCCAATACGTCTTTTCACGGCGACAGTTAAGGGTACTTAAACCACAGTGCCGCTTTTTTTTAACCCTGACATATGGGGTATCATTGTACTCAGGACAAATTGTACAACAACTTTTGGGGTCCAATTTCTCCTGCTACCCTTGAAAAAATAAAAAATTGGGGGCGAAAAGATAATTTTTTGTAAAAAAATGATTTTTTATTTTTAGGGCTCTACCTTATAAATTTCTGTGAAGCACTTGGGGGTTCAAAGTGCTCACCACACATCTAGATAAGTTCCTTAGGGGGTCTACTTTCCAAAATGGTGTCACTTGTGGAGGGTTTCCACTGTTTAGGCACATCAGGGGCTCTGCAAACACGACACGGCGTCCAATCTCAATTCCACACAATTTTGCATTGAAAAGTCAAACAGCGCTCCTTCCCTTCCGAGCTCTGCCATGCGCCCAAACAGTGGTTTACCTGCATATATGGGGTATCAGCATACTCAGGATAAATTGTACAAATTTTGGGGTTCCAATTTCTCCTGTTACCCCTGGGAAAAAAAAATTGGATCTGAAGTAAATTTTTTAAAAAAAAATTAAATGTTCATTTTTTTTAAAACATTCCAAAAATTCCTGTGAAGCACCTGAATGGTTAATAAACTTCTTAAATGCTTAAATGTGGTTTTGAGCACCTTGAGGGATGCAGTTTTTAGAATGGTGTCACTTTTGGGTATTTTCTATCATATAGACCCCTCAAAGTGACTTCAAATGTGATGTGGTCCCTAAAAAAATGGTGTTGTAAAAATAAGAAATCGCTGTTAAATTTTTAACCCTTATAATTTCCTAACAAAAAGAAAATTTGGTTCCAAAATTGTGCTGATGTAAAGTAGACATGTGGGAAATGTTACTTATTAAGTATTTTATGTGATATATCTCTGTGATTTAAGGGCATGAAGACTGGTGGCAAGCATGCCAAGACACATGAAAGCTGTTTTTAAAAATCATGGTTATTCCACAAAATACTGATTTCAGAACATTAGTATTGTTGTTTCTAAATGATTATGGACTTGTTTTCTTTGCATTATTTGATGTCTGAAAGCACTGTTTTTTTTAAATTTTGACCATTTTTCTTTGTCAGAAAAAAAACACAAAATTTATTGCTTGGAAATTCCGTGACATGTTGTCAGAAGTTTATAAACTAAAAGAACAATTTTCATTTTACCCAAAAATATACCTATAAAGAGAAATCAGACAAACTGAACATTTGAAAGTGGTCTCTTAATTTTTTCCAGAGTTGTATATGGTCCATGTTCTCTGTTACCTTTGTTAAAATTATAAATAAAGCAACATTTTTGTGAAAAATAACTAATTTTTCATTTTTTGCTTCCACTTTGTTTTCACTCATGTGAAGCATATACAGTATTAGGTAAACAAACTTTCTAAATGTTGTTTTTAATTTCTTGAGGGGTGCAGTTTTTATAATGGGGTATCTTTTGTGTGTGTTTTCTAACATATAAGCTCCTAAAATCACTTTAAATGTGAAGTGGTCCCTAATAAAATAAGTTTTAGGCTACTTTCACACTTGCGTTTTTTTGCGCTGCGTATCGAGCGCACATAAAACGCATTAAAAAAACGCGTGCAAATGCTTGTAAACGATGCGAATATTTAGTCGCATAAGCGTGCGCATTACGACAAAAAAAGCAGCGCTTCGATGCGATTGTATGCAATTTCAAGCGTTTTTGCATGCGTTTGCGCTTTTTAGGCGCATTTCACAGGAGGAAAATCCTTGAAAAATTCTTGCAACAGACTCCACCAATGAGACACCAGTGGACGTGTGTTATGGGAAATCTTTATATAGAGCCTGTTTACAGCCATTCTTCACATTTGATTGCATTTGCCTTTGTGACATGGATCTGCGCTGGAACAGTTTCCACTTCTACTTGGATCTGGACATTGCGATGGCTCAGGCTTATGCAGTTGCTTGCCATGAAGAAAGGGAGAGAGAGGACAGCGAAGACGGCAGCGGCGGCGTTTGTGGGTACATCCCATTGTTGAACTCCGGGAGAGCCGTGGAGTGTACCACACCCTCTATAGCGAGCTGCAGGCAAACCCTAGAAATTTACCGACTACACCCGGATGTCACAAGAAACCTTCAGTGATTTACTTGGTCGGGTCCAACAATTCATCTGGAGACAGGACACACAGCTCCGTCGGGCGATTCCTCCAGAGAAAAGACTCCTGGTGACATTACGGTACGTAATATTGCTAAACCAATGCCTGCATCATTTTATTTGTTCTGCCATGTACTATTCCAAAAGCTGCCAGAATTATTATTCTGCCATCTAGTAAACAAAGACCTGCAGAATTATTTGTATGCCATTTTTTTTTCTCTTTAGTTAAATGTTTTAAAAATACTAATACAATAATATATATTGTTTTTCTTTCTCAGATTCCTTGCTACTGGAGAGAGCCTCTCTTCACTCCACTTCCAGTACAGGATTGTATCTCCACCTTGTCAGGAATTGTTGTGGACACCTGCCGGGCATTGTGGAATGTTCTCTGTCCAGAATTTATGCCCCTGCCCACCACCGAAAAGTGGCTAGAAATAGCAGAAAAATTCTGGACAACCTGCAATTTCCCCAACTATTTGGGAGCAGTTGATGGGAAACACATCCGGATCATCAAACCCAAAAGAATAGGCTCGGAGTACTACAACTACAAAAAGTACTTCTCTACAGTTCTCATGGCCATTGTTGATGCAGACTGTATGTTTGTTGCAGTGGACATTGGGGCATTTGGCCGTGGAAATGACTGCCAGGCTTTTAAGAACTCGAACATGGGCCGGAGGTTGTATGGAAACCAGTTCAATTTCCCCATGCCACGGCCTCTTCCCCACACCGAAGGTCCGCCACAGCCATTTGTCATGGTTGGGGATGAGGCATTCCAGATGTGCCAACACCTGCTCAAACCCTACTCCAGCCGAGACTTGGACCACAACAAAAAAATATTTAATTACAGGCTGACCAGGGCCAGAAGAACAGTAGAGTGTGCCTTCGGTATACTTGTTTCCAGATGGCGCATTCTGGGCACAGCCATTCATCTGAAACTGGAAACAGTGGATGAAGTGGTGAAGGCATGTGTGGTGCTACATAATTTTGTTATGTCTAAAGAGCACCCAAACTTTGAACTTGATGATACAGCTCCTAACCCATTGCCTGAGTTCACTCAGCACCCTCTCAGGTCTTCTGTTGAAGTTGGCCAAATGAGGGACCAATTTGCAGCCTACTTCAAGTCAGATGTAGGACTGGTGGAATGGCAAGAACAAATGGTGTAAAAAAAGTGTTCTTGTCTGTATGTTAATAAAAAACCTGTGTTTATACCTGTACCGAGTGCAGTCTGTGTTTTTACACTCAAATACAATAATCAACTGGCCAGGTTCACCAGTGAATTCATGATGCTGTGGTTTTTTGTGCATCATAAATTTACTAGTAATCCTGACCAGGTGACTATACATACACACACACAAATTGTAAGACCTTTATCATTTCTACAGTTTGGGTTCAATTTGCAGCGACGGTGGAGATAAAACAAATAATATTTGTGTCACCTGGCCTGATGTTACAAATACTGATTTGTGGATGCACTAGCATCTGTCACTCTTTATTATACCTGACCTGGTGACTATAAATATTATTTGTAGTATCATCACTGTGGCTTCATTTTGAACGCACTGGAGAGATAATAAAGTTTATACATCTTCTTCAATCCCCAGGCCTGGTGTCATGCTGAAGTGGTGATGCCCCAAATAACGCATCCTCACTTCAGAATGTATCACACCTGGGCAGGTGAATACACATGAGTTATAAGCTGCAGCATTGCTGCAGTATGCTAGAAATAAATGCCGACTGAAGAGACGCTGCAAGTTAAAACTCATGTGTATTCACCTGCCCAGCTGTGATAGTAATATACAAGGCTGGGCAGGGGAATACACATATGAGTTATAAACTGCAGCATTGCTACACTATGATAGAAATATATGCAGACTGAAGCGACGCTGCAGGTTAAAACTCATGTGTATTCACCTGAACAGGTGTGATAGTAATGATCAAGGCCAGGGGATTGTACATATAACGTATATTTTCAACATCATCTCCTCCGTTTATTCAACACACACTGAATAGAGGATGTGATTAATTACAAGGTATATCTAGAATCCCTGGCCTTGTATCACAAGTGAAATGATGGTAAAAACACACCATACTCATTTAACTTTCTATGATACCTGGCAAGGTAAAATAGATATGCCTTGCACTCAACACCATCCTCTATTCAGCCTGTGCAATATTAGCAGACAGAAGAGAGTGGTGAGGAAAATACAAGTCATATATTTGTGTTTTTGACTACACATCTCCAGGAATGACACAAACATGTGTCATTCCTGCAGTTATGTGTAGGCAAAAACGCAAAGTGTACGGCGCAGTGTGTGTACGGCGCAGTGGGTGAAGGTGGCGAAAGACACATTAATCAAACCGTTTTTACTAAAAGCATAATTGCACATTTATTTGTTACAACAAATCAAAAAATACCATTTTTATTGAGGACGTTTTGGGGGAGATTGGGATACTCTGGGGTGTGCAGAGATGACGAACGGCTGGAAAGCGAGGAAGGTGTTCGAGGGGAAGGGGCGACGAAAGTAGTGGGGGAAGGAAGATCAGACATGGAAGTAGAGGCAGGTAGAGACACATTACGAGGAGAGGGGGGATGGACAAACAAAGTCTTCTTTCTCTTCTTGGGGCAGGAGTCCCCTGCATGGTCCGACTTCTGTGTGACCGCCTTTGGCTTGTGGACCGTGGCCTTGAAACATAAAACACAGAATGTCGGTCACCCGTCTCATGCTCTGTGGTGGCGGTGCTCTGAGGAGGACAAGTGGTGGCAGTGGTCCAAGGAGGAGAAGGGGTGTCTGTGCTCCTTAACTGCTGCAGAGTGGTGGCGGTACTCCAAAAGGAGAAGTGTCGTCTGTGCTCCTAAACTGGTGCTGAGTGGTGGGGTACTCCTAGAAGGAGAAGTGGCGTCTGTGCTCCTAAACTGGTGCTGAGTGGTGACGGTACTCCTAGAAGGAGAAGTGGGTCTGTGCTCCTAAACTGTTGCTGAGTGGTGGCGGTACTCCTAGCAGGAGAAGTTGTGGCTGTGCTCCTAAATGGTGGATAGTGGTGGGGTACTCCTAGCAGGAGAAGTGGTGGCTGTGCTCCTAAACTGTTGCTGAGTGGTGGCGGTACCCTAGCAGGAGAAGTGGTGGCTGTGCTCCTAAAATGGTGGATAGTTGTGGCAGTACTCCTAGCAGGAGAAGTGGTGGCTGTGCTCCGAAAATGGTGCGGAGTGGTGGCAATGCTCCTAGAAGGAGAAGTGGTGGCTGTGCTCTGAAAATGTTGTGTAGTGGTGGCTGTGCTCCTATAAGGAGAAGTGGGGGCAGTGGCCCAAGCAGGTACTGTGGTGGCGGTAGTCCAAGACTGGGGAACAGTGTCTGTGGTGGTGGTGCTCCAAACAGGAGCAGCGCTTGCCATGGTGGTGGCGACGGTGGAGTGTCCAGCAGTACTCGGACTTGTGGTGGTGTAGTGGTGACTCGGAATACTGGTGGCCGTGCAGTGGTATGCAGCAGAAGTCGGTAGTGATGTGTGGAGAATCAGTGGTGGCACAGTTGGATATGCAACCACTGACTGCTGCACGTACCGATTCTGCTGCATAGCCTGCAAGTAAGCAGTGTTGCAGGCCTGCAACACACTCAGCTGTTGCTCAAGACTAAGGTGTTCCGCCATGCCCCTTTCAATTTTACTGAAAAAATGGTCTGTTGAGGTCGGCCTCCAGCCTATCAAGCCACTGGTCGACACAGTGGAAGCGGTGATCCATGTGGGTAAAACCCCGTTCCATTAGTGAAAAACCGCTTTCCACTGTGCCTGACAGCGACTTCATATTGCCATGAAAGGCCTCGCTCAAGTGCATGAACTCGGGCAAGACATTCCTGTCCAAGGCCCTCTGCCGCTGGCAGGAAGTGCCCGCATAACTAGTGGCAGAGACCTGGTACAGGGGAACACCTGACTGACCAGTTTCCTGGTCACCAGCTGTCCGTGTTGCTGACCTGCAAGTTGCTTCCTGGATGTCGGATGGCTGGGACGGGTCCAAGGTCGTCCGAGGAAGGACCGCTTCAGGGACAGGCTGTATGGTGCTGCTCCAGGTGCTGTGGAAAGAAAAGAAAAACATTACTATCATGCATTTACAAGAAGCATCAGCTGTGGAATAGAAAAGCACGGATTTAAAAAAAAAAAAAAATTTGGAAAACTTACGCTCTGCTGGCAACGACCGGTCTCAGGAATGCCAACTCGCGATTGTAGAGATATTTTCTTCTGGTCCTTGCTGCTGAACCACTGCAAACCTGTCCCTCTGCACGAACATCAGTGTTGAAGCGGTCCTTCATCGAGCGCCAACGTGTGCGGACTTTGTTCACTGTTGGAAAAAAAATATATACAATGCACTCAGGGCAAAATGTGTCTCATCACACACACGAGTGAAAATTGCAAGCAGTCAATGAAGCATAAAAAAGTCAATAGCATACACAGGCAGTCACTGCTGAACCAGATGACACTGTTGGGTTTGCCGGTAGAATATATCTACCAGCAAACCCATCAGTGCCATCTGGAACAAGAGTGAATGCAGCATAAAAAAAGAAATACAATGCACAACATAGCAATACTATACACAGGGCAGTCACTGTTGAACCAGATGACACTGTTGGGTTTGCCGGTAGAATATATCTACCAGCAAACCCATCAGTGCCATCTGGAACAAGAGTCACAGCGGCATTACAGAGCATGGAAATACTTACTAAACGCCTTTTTGAGGTTTGGAGAGGCGCTGTCCCAGCCATCCATCAACGCTGCGGCCACCTCGTTCAATAGCCGCCGGCTCACCACATTGTCCTTGTCCTGCGGATCACGGCTGTCCCACAACGGGACACGCTCATGGACCTGGCAGATGAGGGCCTCGTTGTCCACATAGAGGTCCTCGTCCCGCTGTGGAACCTAGTAAAAACAAAAATAAATATTACAATCTTGTATATATTGCATACATTAAAAGAGACCAAAAAAAAAAGAGACATTCAAAAGACTATATACTTATATTCCGTCTCGACACCGGGACTTGTCTTGGCTACGACTGCTCCTGCGGTTCTGACTCCTCAATCGCTGTGTCCGACGCTGATGTCTGAAAAAGGAACAAAAATTTTAGACATTTGTAGATTCAGCAGCTATACTTACCCAAAGGCAGGAAGATACTCACATCATGCTCTGCTTGGGCCAGTTCTTGCCGGGATGGCGAATACTGTGATCCAGAAGAAGACATGCTGCAATAAAAAAAATACAAAGCTTTAGTACATATTACATTGGAAAGGACAGGCAGTCATTTGGTTAAGAATATTCACATTCTTGCACTTTGGATCCAAAGTTTGTGCTGTCTTGGCTGTGTCTTGAAGGCTGTCTAGTAGGGGTCCAGGCTGTATGTGCAGGCAGTGTAGTAGGGGTCCAGGCTGTGTGTGCAGGCAGTTTAGTAGGGGTCCAGGCTGTATGTGCAGCTGAAGCATGCAGTTTTCTCCAGGCAGTCTAGTAGGTCCAGCTGTTGTCAGCTGAAGTCTCCAGGCACTGTATAGGGTCCAGGCTGTATCTTCCAGCTGTATCAGCAGTGTCTTCAGGCAGTCTGAGTAGGGGTCTGTCAGCACTGAAACACCTTCCTTTATCTCCACCCCCCACAAACAATGTTTCTTGTTTAGGGGTGTTTTAGACAAGTGTCTAGACATTGTTTTACTCAAAAATCGCGTGCGCGCACAACGCTGAGGAGCGCACAGCCACGCACCCACCAGCGCACTCATAGACTGTAATGTTATTTTATGCACATAGCGTTGCACACTGCGCACTGCGCATTTTTAAAGTGGTGGGACGGAAAAAAAATGCAACATGTAGCGTCTAGCGAGTCTGGCGCACACCTGGAAAATGCGCTGCGCACTGCCAAACGCTGATGAGCGCGTTCAAGTGCAAGACCCTGCGCCCGCCATTTTAAGATAGGGAACATAGCGCATGCGACCGATAGCACACGATGCACTGCGCGATAAAACGCAAGTGTGAAAGTAGCCTTATACATTTGGGGCATACAATGAAAAAGTGCTGCTAAACTTTTAACCTTTCTACATTTCCATTTCTAGAAAATAAATATGTTTAAAAAATGATGCTCATGTAAAGTAGACATGTGAACTGTTACATATTCATTTTTTTTAGTGGTAAGACGGTTTGAAGGGCATAAAAAATCAAACTCAAAATTGTAAATTATCCAAAATGTCATGAAATTTCAATTTTTTTCATAATAAATGTAAATACCGTAATGTCGACCTAATATACTACTAAGATGAGTACAATGTGTCACAAAATAAACATCACTGGGATATTTGAAGCATTTCAGAGTTATTAACACATAAATGGACACTTATCAGATTAAGAATTTGTCTGGTCAGAAAGGTAAATCAGCTTCAATGTTCAGGTTAAAAAGTAATTTTCTTGCCTTGTCACCTTCTTAAAAGGTTCTTCCTATTTTTTCCTCATTACTTTCCCTTACCTTATTGTTATGTTCACATGTTGCATTTGCTTTGTTTTATATCCAAATTTTAACGCCTAAAGAGCAAACCACTTTGTACTGTAGGTTAATGACTAGGCTTAATTTTGAAATCTGACCACTGTCACTTATGTGGGTAAAACTCTGGAACGCTTCAATGGATCCCACTGATTCTGAGACTGTTTTTTCGTAACATAATGTAGTTTATGATAGTGGTAAAATTTCTTCAAAATGTTTTGTTTTATTTGTGAAAAAAGTAAATTTGACAAAAATTGAAAATTTCACAATTTCAACTTTAATTTTTAGACCTCTAAATCAGACCTCACAAAATAGTTAATAAATAACATTTCTCACATGTCTACTTTACATCACACAATTTTGAAAGACATTTTTTTTCTTAGAAAGTTATAAAGGTTGAAAGTTGACCACAAGTTCTCATTTTTCAACAAATTTACAAACCATTTTTTTTAGGACCACCTCACATTTGAAGTGACTTTGGGGCCTATATGACAAAAATACAATGTGAAGGAAAAAATGACATTAACCTTTTCCAAAAAATTTACTTTGGACACAATTTTTTATTTCTCAAGGTACAGAGAAAATGAACCACAAATTTATTGCGAAATTTCTCCTAACACCGAACCTCATGTGTGGAGGAAGACCACTCTTTAGACGCACGGCAGGGCTCAGAAGGAAGAGCACCATTGAGGTTTGAATGTAAAATTGGCTGGAATCGAGTGCGGACATCATGTCGCGTTTGGAGAGCACTGATGTGCCTAAAAGTGGAAACCCCCACAAGTACCCTATTTGGAAACTAGACCACTCAAGGGACTTTCTAGATGTTTGGTGAGCACCTTGAACCTCCAGGTACTTTACAAAAGTTTATAACAGAGCTAAGAAATTAAAAAACATATTTTCCCGCAAAATTTCTTTAGCCACAAATTTATATTTTCCTCAAGGGTAACAGAGAAAATGGACTTCAGAATTTGTTGTGCAATTTCTCCTGAGTGTGCCAATACCCATGTGTGGGTGAAACCTACTTTGAAGCACAGTGCAAAGCTCAAAAGGGAAGGAGCGCCATATTATAGTGCAGATTTTACTATTTAGGCCACGTCAGACACAACGTATAAAATAGAGTAGTATTTCAATATTTGCAGATGACACTAAACTCTGCAGGTAATAAATACAGAGGGATAATTTTATATACAGAGGATTTATGTAAACTAGAAGCTTGGCTGATAAATGGCAAATGAGCTTTAATGGGATAAATGTAAGGTCATGCACTTGGGTAAACAAATAAGATGCATAATATGTGCTAATTGTAAACACTGGCAAAACTGTCACTGAAAAAGACCTGGTTATGGGTGGACGACAAACTCACATTTAGTGGCCAATGTCAGCAGCTGCTGCCAAGGCAAATAAAATATGGATGCATTAAAAGAGGCATAGATTCTCATTAGAGAACATAATTTTACCTCTAACAAGTCACTGGTGCGACCACACTTAGAATACGTGTGCAGTTCTGGTCTCCGGTGTATGAGAAGACATAGCTGAACTGAGCGGTGCAGAGAAGAGCAACCAAGGTTGTTAGAGACTGGGGTCGCAATACCAAGACAGTTATACACTTGGGTTATTTAGTTGGAAAAACGAAGGCTTAGGTGATCTTATTACAATGTATAAATATATGAGGACAGTACAAAGACCTTTCTAATGATCTTCTTAACTCTTAGACCTGTGACGGGACAAGGGCATCCTCTACTCTGGAGGAAAGAAGGTTAGCCATAATCACAGACCAGATTCTTTGCTGTAAGAGCAGTGAGACTATGGAACTCTCTGTCGTCAATGTTGTAATGAGTGATTCCTTACTAAAATTTAAGAAGGGACTGGATGCCTTTCTTGAAAAGTATAATATTACAGGCTATATTCACTAGTTTCCTAGATACTGCGTTGATCCAGGGAGCTAGTCTGATTGCCATATGTGGAGTCGGGAAGGAATTTTTTTCCCCAATGTGAAGCTTACTGTTTGCCACTTGGGTTTTTTTTTGCCTTCCTCTGGATCAACATGTTAGGGCAGGTTAGGATAGGATATGGGTTGAACTAGATGGACTTAAAGTCTTCCTTCAACCTTAATAACTATGGTACTATGTTACTATGTATTTAACAGTCGTAATACACAGAAAAGTTCCCTTAACAGTGATCCATTTTTCATCCGTTGTCAAGGTGTGGCTGTGTATTTTGCGCATGTAAGCATTCATATGTCATCCGTATGGCGAGATTTTCTCGCCGGCTTGCAAAACCGACATATAATGGATCCCAATGACAGGTTTTAATTCAAAAAGGAAAGAATAGATATATACACATAGAATACACATATATATACACATGTCATTGTGACACATATATATATGTACATATATATATATTTATAGTTCATACACTTCTACATGGCATAATAGCCGCTAATTCAATTGCGAGAAAAACTCAAATAGCACTTGGATCAATGTTATTCTATGGGGCAGCTCCTTGCAGCCGATTTTTTCTCGGCCGTATTATACGGGCTGAGACAATCGCAGCATGCTGCGATTGTCAGCGTATTACGGGCATAATACGCCAATGCAAGTCTATGGGTGCGAGAATAATACGGATTACACACGGACCACACGTGTGACTTGCGGGAAATACGCACCGGTGTCCTTTAAAAAAGCCGGCAATTCAGTTTGCTATACTGTAAAATCACACTGACATGTTTAATAAAGAATGGAAAGAATAGATACAGTACAGACCAAAAGTTTGGACACATTTCATTTAAAGATTTTTCTGTATTTTCATGACTATGAAAATTGTAAATTCACACTGAAGGCATCAAAACTATGAATTAACACATGTGGAATTATATACTTAACAAAAAAGTGTGTAACAACTGAAATTATGTCTTATATTCTAGGTTCTTCAAAGTAGCAACCTTTTGCTTTGATGACTGCTTTGCAAACTCTTGGCATTCTCTTGATGAGCTTCAAGAGGTAGTCTCCGGGAATGGTTTTCACTTCACAGGTGTGCCCTGTCAGGTTTAATAAGTGGGATTTCTTGGGATTTCTGGCCTTATAAATGGGGTTGGGACCATCAGTTGTGTTGTGCAGAAGTCTGGTGGATACACAGCTGATAGTCCTACTGAATAGACTGTTAGAATTTGTATTATGGCAAGAAAAAAGCAGCTACCGTATATACTCGTGTATAAGCCGAGATTTTCAGCCCATTTTTTAGGGCTGAAAGTCCCCCTCTCGGCTTATATGCGGGTCATATACGGGCTCGGAGGGGAAGGGGAGCGGGGGTGTCAGATCATACTCATCCCTCCACCGGCGCGGTCTCTGCAGCCCCCCTGCTTCTCCCACAATCTCCGGCTCCTTCCTGCAGCTGTCACATGGCACCGCTCATTAAAGTCATGAATATGCACATATTCATGACTTTAATGAGCGGTACCATGTGACCGCTGTAGGAAGGAAGCGCTGAGGAGAGCGCCGGGAGAAGAGGAGAGGCTGCAGAGACCGCGCCGGCGGAGGGGTGAGTATAGCGATATTTACCTGTCCCGTTCCACCGCTGCACGCTGCGTCCTTGTCCGACTCCTCTGGCTGCGAATGATCAGGCAGAGGGCGCAATGACGTCGTTAGGGCGCGCCGCGCCCCCTGCCAGATCATTCACAGCCAGAGGAGTCAGACGAGGACGCAGCGTGCAGTGGTGGAACTGGACAGGTAAATATCTCAGGTGCTGGGGTCCTGAGCGAGCGGTGACACCGGCACCTGTCCCCCATAGCGCGCCGGTGTCACCGCCTGCTCAGGACACCGGCACCTGGCCCCCAGCGACGAGAGGTGAGTATGTCATTTTTTTTTTGCAGCAGCAGCAGCATATGGGGCATAATTGTGCAGCATATGGGGGCATAATCTGGAGCATATAGGGCATAATCTGGAGCATATGGTGGCATAATCTGGAGCATAGGGGGCATAATCTGGAGCATATGGGGGCATAATATGGAGCATATGGGGGCATAAGCTGTGGAACATATGGGGGCATAATCTGGAGCATATGGGGGCATAATCTGGAGCATATGGGGGCATAATCTGGAACATATGGGGACATAATCTGTGGAACATATGGGGGCATAATATGGAGCATATGGGGGCATAATCTGTGGAACATATGGGGGCATAATATGGAGCATATGGGAACATATGGGGGCATAATCTGTGGAACATGGGGGTATAATATGGAGCATATGGGAGCATATGGGGGCATAATCTGTGGAACATATGGGGGCATAATCTGTGGAACATATGGGGGCATAATCTGTGGAGCATATGGGACATAATCTGTGGAGCATATGGGGCATAATCTGTGGAACATATGGGGGCATAATCTGGAGCATATGGGGGCATAATCTGTGGATCATATGGGGGCATAATCTGGATGCATATGAGGGCATAATCTGACATATGGCATAATCTCAGCATGGCATAATCTGGAGCATATGGGGGCATAATCTCTGAAGCATATTGGGCATAATCTGGAGCATATGGGGGGCATAATCTGGAGCATATGAGGGCATAATCTGTGGAGCATATTGGGCATAATCTGTGCAGTATATGGGGGCATAATAATTTTTCACCCTAGGCTTATACGCGAGTCAATAAGTTTTCCCAGTTTTTTGTGGCAATATTAGGGGGGTCGGCTTATACACGGGTCGGCTTATACATGAGTATATATGGTAAGTAAAGAAAAACGAGTGGCCATCATTACTTTAAGAAAAATTGGGAAAACTTTGAAAGTGTCCCCAAGTGCAGTTGAAAACACCATCAAGCGCTACAAAGAAACTGGCTCACATGAGGACCGCCCCAGGAAAGGAAGACCAAGAGTCACCTCTGCTTCTGAGGATAAGTTTATCTGAGTCACCAGTCTCAGAAATCGCAGGTTTACAGCAGCTCAGATTAGAGACCAGGTCAATGCCACACAGAGTTCTAGCAGCAGACACATCTCTACAACAACTGTTAAGAGGAGACTTTGTGCAGCAGGCCTTCATGGTAAAATAGCTGCTAGGAAACCACTGCTAAGGACAGGCAACAAGCAGAAGAGACTTGTTTGGGCTAAAGAACACAAGGAATGGACATTAGACCAGTGGAAATCTGTGCTTTGGTCTGATGAGTCCAAATTTGAGATCTTTGGTTTCAACCACCGTGTCTTTGTGCGACGCAGAAAAGGTGAACGGATGGACTCTACATACCTGGTTCCCACCGTGAAGCATGGAGGAGGAAGTGTGATGGTGTGGGGGTGAGTTGCTGGTGACACTTTTGAGGATTTATTCAAAATTGAAGGCATACTAACACAGCATGGCTACCACATTATTTTGCAGTGGCATGCTATTCCATCCGCTTTGCGTTTAGTTGGACCATCATTTATTTTTCAACAGGACTATGACCCCAAACACACCTCCAGGCTGTGTAAGGGCTATTTGACCAAGAAGGAGAGTGATGGGGTGCTACGCCAGATGACCTGGCCTCCACAGTCACCAGACCTGAACCCAATCGAGATGGTTTGGGGTGAGCTGGACCGCAGAGTGAAGGCAAAAGGGCCAACAAGTGCTAAGCATATCTGGGAACTCCTTCAAGATTGTTGGAAGACCATTTCCGGTGATTACCTCTTGAAGCTCATCGAGTTCACTTCAGGTCAGCCAGGGACTCCACACAGCCTCACAGACTACCGCTAAGGTGATCTGACAAGGCTATTAATAATATCTGTCCTCACTCACTTACTTTTCCTGTCTGGTGGAGAAAATACCGTGGGAGCCCACTCATTTTTTAACAATGAATTTACATGTTTAATTAACACCTATACGTCCGAAATTTTGCACACATATACTCATATAATTATTAATCAAAACCATATATCAAACTACATGAAATGAAATGGTTTACTGTATGTAAACCATGTGTCATTTCATGTTCGGTTCAGTAATGATTTTACAGAAGCTGGCAATTGAATTGTATAAACTATAAATATATATATTGTAACATTTCCAGGGGATATAGCTCTAGGATCGCTGTCTGGGTAGACAGAGTGACACGAAAACAGTTCATTCAGACAGCAGTTCTGATGAAAACTGGCCGCAACCAGCTTTATTAAAGTCCACAGCAAACAGATAAAAATAAAGCATAAACAGAAAACCTAGGCTTGTCTAGCCACTAATTACACATAGATAGATTGCCCTGTCTATCCGGGTCCCGGCTCTACCAGCCTGACCCAAAACAACACATATATGTTACCAGTATGGAGTTTCACAGATACTCCTCCTTGTGTCTGAAGGCACCTTCAATGTCCAGACTTGAGAGAGATCCACTCCTATTCAGCCGCTATTCGCACGGATTCGCACTGAGACTACTCCTGTGTCCGGGGTACTTCCTGCACCCAGACTGAGATAGCTCAAACTCCTGGAGACGCTTCTTGTGCCGGGACACCTTTCTGTGTGTCCAGACTAAGCCAGCTCTCTGACTGTGTTCCAACACACCTACTTCTGGTCTCCTAATTAACACCTGAGTGATTTCAGGCCTGAGCTGCAAGTGTATACTGAATGTAAGGTGTAGTGACCTTTCTCTACCACTAGGTCTACAAAGCCACACACCTCACTTATACCAGTCAGTAAAGTAGCTAGGTGAAATATACACCCCATTCAATACACATACTCTCACTGTCTCACATATCCCCCCCCTCTTCTCCAGACCGGAGGGCTGGTCATCCAGACCGGAGGGCTGGTTAACAATCCAACAGAGACAGTGAACTCTGGACCAGTCATGGCCCTCATCAGCTTCATCTTCACCACTGTCATTTGTATCTTCACCTGAGTCATAGCCAACATCAGCTTTCTCTTCATCTGAAGCATCCGCACTACCCTGTACCCTCCCAGGCCTATGCTCTCTGCGGGCCTGGGTATCCTGCACGGTTTCATCTTGACCTTAGGGCCGGGCTCAGTTTCGATATAGTGCCTGGCCAGAGAAGTACGACCAGGCACGTCAGAACACCTCTGCTGATTCTTCCACAGAAACTCTCGTACCTCCTGTTTTTGGGGCACTGACCCTGTGTCACCAACTGTCACAGGAGGTATAGGGTTTTTTTTCACCTTTCTCTAATTCCCCCTGAACCTTTTTTAGCACATCTACTTTCTTAAATATCAGTTGGTTCATAAATTCTATTTCACAGAACTTAAGCACCCCTGCCATGGTCTCTGACCATTTTGAGCCACACTGTTCCCACAATTGGCACTGTAGAGGAAGCTGATCGTTTTTCTTTTTCGGTACACATAATTCATCCTCTTCTTGTACAGGCTCTTCTGGTAGAACATGCTCAGAAGCCCTACCGTCAGTCTTACATTCTGCCTCTTCAGTCACATCATTATGGTCTCCAATATTTCCAATTATTCCAGCTTTCAAGTTCTCCTTGATAGCGGCATCTGTATACTCAGAACCCGCCGGATTCTTCTCTTTCACCACGTTCTGCATCCCATCTGGGCTCCCGTGTGTCTGTAGCGGCAACGGAGTGACACATCGCTTTTCCCATTTGTTGGGACGTGGCTCCGATGTAGCCTCCCTGAAAGTGCGCTTGAGCTCACCAACGCCAGCCCGATGTCTCAAAATCTCATCTTGTGACTTATCCAGATCCTTGGTATCACTCGGGAACACTGCTGGGGCTCCGGGCGCCGAACTTCCAGCCTGAGCTTCCCGAGTGGCAGCTACTGATGAGGCATCTGGTTTGGTGTCTACCACTTCTATGGCTTTTTCCACCTCTGCAGCATCACCTTCAGAGTCCTTGGCATGATGCAGATCCACACCACACACCGACAACTTCTCATCTTCAACAGCATCCACTTGTGCTGTGTTCAGTTTCAGAGTCCTGCCTTTAAAGCTCAGCTCTCCTCCTTTCACCTTAGTCTTCGCCAGGGAACCGGCCAACTGTAAAACATCCTCAGATGCCATCTTCTGTCTGGCTGTAAGGTCAGCATCAGTTTTCTTCTCAGGACTCTCAACCTCCTCTGCTACCATGCCTTCCTCATTTGCACTGGTTGCTTTATGGTCATCAGATGATTCACTATCACTATCTGACCCCTTTTTCTCAGCCACATCTGGCTCACTGTCAGGGCTATACACTTCATTTTCATTCACATCCTGCTCACTGTCAGGGTTATACAATTCATTTTCATTCATATCCTGCTCACTGTCAGGGTTATACAATTCATTTTCATTCACATCCTGCTCACTGTCAGGGTTATACAATTCATTTTCATTCACATCTTGATCTGGAACCTTAGTTAACATGTCATCCACAACATTAACTTCACCATCTGGTCCCTCAAGTATGTGACTATGTGACAACCCCAGCACTATACTTCTATATAGCTCAGGTACTAGGAGCTGACTCACGACCTCTCCCTGGACTTCAGTGTCCCTATACAATAGGCTATTGTCCATGGCAGCATGAGGAAACCTCTCCTCAGAGCCAGGCTCCTGGGAAACCTCATTTAGAACAATCATATTTTCCTGTGCCGTCCTAAGAGAGGGGTCTCGCCACTGCTCACTCTCAAAATTGTCACAGGACACAGGTAAGTAAGGGACACTCGGTTCCCGAGAACCACCATCCTCGTCTCCCAACATAACCTGCAAAGGAACTTCATCACCATCACAGTCATCATTATTATCAACATCATTATCATGACTATGATCAGTATCATCATCACTATCATGGTCATCATCACTATCATGATGATCATCATCATCATCATTATCATTATCATCATCATCATTATCATGGTCATCATCATTATCATGATCATCATCATTATCACATAAGTTTAACGGCCCACTAGCATTGTGTTCCGCCCCTCGGGACTGCACACCCTCAATAGGAGCTTCATCACACTGTCCATCAGAAACATTTCTCCCCCAGAGATCCTTAGACCGGGGAAAGTCATTACCCAATATGACGGGGTGCACCAGGTTCTTCACTACCCCCACTTCATATGAAACCTCCCCGAGTTTGGGGACCAAGTCCACGGCAGTCTCTGGGTAGACTTTGGTGTCTCCATGGATGCACACCATACTCAGGTGCTTATAAGGGATGAAGTCCCTATCAATCAGGCTGTCACATACGGAAGTCACTGGACTCTCTGAGTCCAAGAGGGCCTGTGCTGGGCAGTCATTTACAACCACCGGGGACCCCTGTGGTCCAGTCTCTTCGGCTGAGGTGGACACACACACAGGTTCTGCGCAGAGAGAGAGGGATCTGCCAACATCACAACACATAGGCTCCCCCTCTATTGGACAGTTGGCTGCAATTTCACGCCAGCTCCAACACTGTCCATCACACTCTCCCACCCACATGTCCCCTCGGGCCTGAACCCGCTTATCAGCATACCCCATGTCCCCAACAGCTGGAACGCTCTTACCGCGAGAGTTCAGCGTCCGGGAACTCCGAAGTGACGACCTCTCAGACGGCTGTACCTCAGGAGGACGTGCTTGGGTGTAGCGGTCCACTATCACCTTTTCAACTCCATAATCAAGCCTGCTGACTGCAGACTCCCAACTGTATCTCCAGTCATGAACTCCCCTGGCACGGGCTGTCACCGTAACACCCAGCCGGGTAAGAATCTCCGCTTCCAGCTTGCCATAGTCTTGGCTGTCCTGCTCGCTCAGGTCAGCATATGCCCTTTGGGGCTCTCCAATCAGATAGGGTGCGACCATCATGGCCCATTCAGATAGGGGCAGATTCTCCTTCTCTGCCAGTCTCTCAAACCTAATGAGATATACCTCCACATCATCACGAGGCGTCATCTTTTTCAAGGACCGTCTTACCGCCTTCTTTACAGCGGACAACGCAGGTGCCTTCACAACACTACTCTGGGACGATGCGCCACAAGTCTTTTGCTGTGCTGCAACCTGCTCAAAAAACAACCGGTTATTCTCCTGCTGCTGCTGCAGGAATTGCTGCTGGGCCTGCTGCATGCGCTGCTGGTGCTGCAGGCGCTGCTGCTCCATGCTCTGCTGCATGCTTCGCTGGGCCTGGGCCAGGTACTCAATGAGCTCCTCCATACTGCCGGACTTATCTGTCTCAACCACGGCAGTCTTATGTTGCACATTAACTTGCGCCATTTGTTCAAACAGCGCCTCCATGCTGTCATCCATGCTGTCAGACTTCTCTGTCTCAACAACGGCAGTCTTCACTCAAGACATACACACTCCACAGTTTTTTCCACAGAAACTTCAGCTCTGCTGTGCAGACACTTTTTTTTTTTTTTCTCTGCAAACTCTATTAGGGCCACTGTCTCTTTAAGACTGCTCCAATAGACGTTTCTCTTTTGCTGCTGCACACTCCACAGTCTTTTCCACAACAAGTTCAGCTTTGCTGTGCAGACACACTTTTTTTTTTTCTTTTGCAAACTCTATTAGGGCTACTGTCTCTTTAAGACTGCTCCAATCAGACGTTTCTCTTGACACACTTTTTTTTTTTCTCTGCTGCTATTTCAACAGACTTCACCTTTATTGCTGTCTCTAAGCCACCGTGCTGCATGCACACTCCAGCACTAACTGTATCAGCCACTGCGCTGCCCCAGCATTCTCCGCCAATTGTAACATTTCCAGGGGATATAGCTCTAGGATCGCTGTCTGGGTAGACAGAGTGACACGAAAACAGTTCATTCAGACAGCAGTTCTGATGAAAACTGGCCGCAACCAGCTTTATTAAAGTCCACAGCAAACAGATAAAAATAAAGCATAAACAGAAAACCTAGGCTTGTCTAGCCACTAATTACACATAGATAGATTGCCCTGTCTATCCGGGTCCCGGCTCTACCAGCCTGACCCAAAACAACACATATGATATATGTTACCAGTATGGAGTTTCACAGATACTCCTCCTTGTGTCTGAAGGCACCTTCAATGTCCAGACTTGAGAGAGATCCACTCCTATTCAGCCGCTATTCGCACGGATTCGCACTGAGACTACTCCTGTGTCCGGGTACTTCCTGCACCCAGACTGAGATAGCTCAAACTCCTGGAGACGCTTCTTGTGCCGGGACACCTTTCTGTGTGTCCAGACTAAGCCAGCTCTCTGACTGTGTTCCAACACACCTACTTCTGGTCTCCTAATTAACACCTGAGTGATTTCAGGCCTGAGCTGCAAGTGTGTACTGAATGTAAGGTGTAGTGACCTTTCTCTACCACTAGGTCTACAAAGCCACACACCTCCCTTATACCAGTCAGTAAAGTAGCTAGGTGAAATATACACCCCATTCAATACACATACTCTCACTGTCTCACAATATATATATAAACTATAAATATAGTATATAGTATATTTATATATATATTGTACATATATATATGTATGTATACAGGGGCGGAACTATCGTGGAAGCAGGGAAGCAGCTGCCATAGGGCCCGGGCTAGCAGGGGGCCCGTCCCTGCTGCAGCTGTCTCCCCTGCGGCTGTGTTCCGCCGCCCATGGCCTGAGAGTCGGCGGTTCCCTGTGCTGGCTGTCATGCTGACAGCCGGCGCAGAGAAGCTGCTGCGTGCCGTCTCCCAGGAATCAATTGCACTGGTGTCTATACAGACGCCAGTACAATTGAAGCTCTGACCGCCGGGTCAGAGCGACGTCTGCAGCGTGATCATGTCATGTGATCACGCTGCTGACGTCACTCGTCGGCGGCGCCCAGAAGGGTGAAGACTGGTGGTGAGTGTGCTCCACTGTGGAGCTGAAGATACCACCGAAGATTAACGGGGGCACATACTGTGTGAGTGATAACTCTGCATTCTTGGCTGCATTACTACTTGAGGGGCACATTACTACTGATGGGAGAATAAGAGGGCTTATTACTAGTTATGGGGGCATAATGTGCCTGCATTAATAGTTATGCGGGACATGGTTACTAGTAATGGTAGCATAAGGGGGCTGCATTGCTACCAGTCCATTATATTATATTGTGTTTCCATAATGTCTGCTTTAAATACAGCTCTGATTTGGGCAAAAAGCTGGCCGTTATGAGACTGAAGAGTATTTTTTGGGCCTAGAGAATTGCTGTGATTTGCTCCGCCCACTGCTATTGGCTCCGCCCACTATCAGAACCCCGCCCCCCCCCGCGCCCGTTTGGGAGAGGGGGCCCCGTTCAAAATTTTGCTGTGGGGCCCCGCCATTTCTAGTTACGCCACTGTATGTAATATATACATAAATGTCACAAATCACAATCAGGGCCGGCTCCAAGTTTTTATGGGCCCCGGGTGAAAGAGTCTCAATGGGCCCCTTTAACACAGACCACGATTCATGATGCACAGATACGGCAGAGAAATATGGGTATAGTACAATGCCAAACATTTAACTTCTTACATTACATGAGTGATATCTATTATAAATTCTACAATAGCTCAGAAACCATCGAATTCTCACAGCGCACAGTACAGATCGGACAGTACAGTCCTCCATACAATATTATGGGCACCACATAGTCTCCCCGTCAGCACCCATATAACACCCCATGCAGGATGTCACCCCCCCATCCCCCATATAATGCTCCATACAGAATACTGTACCCAATATAATGCTCCATACAGAATACTGGACCGCATAAATTGCTCCATACAGGATACTGGTCCCCATATAATGCTCCATACAAAATATGGAGCTCTCCTCTGCACTGCGCTGCGCTCTGCATTGTTACGGCTCAGGAGAGGCAGTATCACGTCCCCATCACCTCCATCATGGCCTCCCCATCACCTCCATCAATGCCTTCTCCCCATCACCTCCATCATTGCCTTCTCCCCATCACCTCCATCATGGCCTTCTCCCCATCACCTCCATCATGGCCTTCTCCTTATCACCCCATCATTGACTTCTCCCCATCACCTCCATCAATGCCTTTCTCCCCATCACCCCCCATCATTGCCTTCAAGTTCTCCCCATCACCTCCATCAATGCCTTCTCCTCATCACCCCCATCAATGCCTTCTCCCCATCACCTCCATCACTGCCTTCTCCCCATCACCCCCATCATTGCCTTCTCCCCATCACCTCCATCATGGCCTTCTCCCCATCACCTCTATCATGGCCTTCTCCCCATCATGGCCTTCTCCCCATCACCTCCATCATGGCCTTCTCCCCATCATGGCCTTCTCCCCATCACCTCCATCAATGCCTTCTCCCATCACCCCCCATCATTGCCTTCAAGTTCTCCCCATCACCTCCATCAATGCCTTCTCCCCATCACCTCCATCAATGCCTTCTCCTCATCATTGCCCTCTCCTCCACCTACACACACACAGCAACATTCACCTGTCTGCACATTCACACACGCGCTCTCTCTGTCACAGCCGGCCGCTGAATGATGACATGATCCAGCGGCGCTGCTGTGAGAGGAAGCGCAGGCGCCCTGCAGAGGGAGCCTGGAGCTGCGGATTGCGGAGGCACAGGGAGAGTGAGTATTGTGCCGGGCCGGCTCCTCCGCTGACGGCGCCGCGGGTGCTGACGCCGGCCCTGGTCACAATGACATGTATATATATATATATATATATATATATATATATATATATGTATTCTACGTATTCTATGTGTATATATCTATTCTTTCCATTCTTTATCAAACATGTCAGTGTGATTTTACAGTATAGCGCACTGAATTGCCGGCTTTTCTAAAGGACACCGGTGCGTATTTCTCAAACGTCACACATGTGGTCCGTGTGTAATCCGTATTTTTCTCGCACCCATAGACTTGCATTGGCGTATTACGCCCGTAATACGCTGACAATCGCAACATGCTGCGATTGTCTCGGCCCGTATAATATGGCAGAGAAAAAAATCGGCTGCTGGGAGCTGCCCCATAGAATAACATTGGTCCGCGTGCTATGCGAGTTTTTCTCGCATAACACTCGTCCGTATTCCTCTCTAGTGTGATGCCGGACTTATGGTTTGAGGGTGCCATGACCCAATGGTAAAGCCGAGGTGCCAGAACAGTAGAATGCCCCATAAGTGACCTCATTTTACAAACTACACCTCTCAATTAATTAATCTAGGGGTGTAATGATCATATTCATACCAAAGGTGTGTCACAGAAGTTTATACCATTGGGCAGTGAAGAAAAAATAATTACATTTTTACCACAAAAATTTCATTGTAGCCCCAGATTTAACATTTTCACACAAGTGGGTAAAATTGGCACCATTCAATGGAGACTATTGAAGCATGCTAAAAGTAAAAAAAATGTTTTTAAAAATATAAAAAAAATAATAAAAATATAAAAGTTCAAATTACCCCCCTTTTATCCCATTCAAAATAAAACAATAAAAAAAAACATACACAGATTTGGTATCGCCGCATTCAGAATTGCCCGATCTATCAATAAGAAAAGGAATAACCTGATCATTAAACGGCGTAGCAAGAAAAAAAGTCAAAACGCCAGAATTTTTTTTTTTGGTCACCGCAACATTGCATAAAATGCAATAACGGGCGATCAAAGGATCATATCTGCACCAAAATGGTATCATTAAAAAAGTCAGCTCGGCGAGCAAAAAATAAGCCTTCACCCAACGCGAGATCACGAGAAATGGAGACGCTACGGGTATTGGAAAATGACACCATTTTTTTTTTTAAACAAAAAGTGATGCGTTGGAAGTAAACATTGGCTAACCAAGATGTTAAACTGAACAATACCTGATCACCTTAAGGGCCAACCAAAGTGTGAAAGTAAGCAGTGTCCTACAACCTTAAGGGTATGTGCACACATTGCAGATTTGCCTGCAGAATTTTCTGCACAGAACCCGTACCTCTTGGCAGAAAATGCAGGTGCGTTTTGATGCGTTTTTGATACGTTTTTTCATGCGTTTTTTCATGCATTTTTGTATCTGTTTTTGTAACCTAAATAAGGATGTTATTTAACAAAAAAAATAACGTTTATGATGTAATTTCTTGTCCAACCTCCTCTTTTACATATTTCCAACCTACACTCCTTTACACGCACAGACAGATGATAATAGATAGATACAGTTAGGTCCATAAATATTTGGACAGAGACAACATTTATCTAATTTTGGTTCTAGACTTTACCACAATGAATTTGAAACAAAACAAATCAGATGCAGTTGAAGTTCAGACTTTCAGCTTTCATTTGAGGGTATCCACATTAAAATTGGATGAAGGGTTTAGGAGTTTCAGCTCCTTAACATGTGCCACCCTGTTTTTAAAGGGACCAAAAGTAATTGGACAAATGACTCCAAGGCTATTTCATGGACAGGTGTGGGCAATCCCTTTGTTATGTCATTCTCAATTAAGCAGATGAAAGGGCCGGAGTTGATTTGAGGTGTGGTGTTTGCATTTGGAAGGTTTTGCTGTGAAGGAAACATGTGGTCACAGGAGCTCTCCATGCAGGTGAAACAAGCCATCCTTAAGCTGCAAGAACAGAAAAAAACCCATCCAAGAAATTGCTACAACATTAGAAGTGGCAAAATCTACAATTTGGTACATCCTGAGAAAGAAAGAAAGCACTGGTGAACTCATCAATCCAAAAAGACCTGGGAGCCCACGGAAGACAACAGTGGTGGATGATCGCCGCATACTTTCTTTGGTGAAGAAGAACCCGTTCACAACATCAACTGAAGTCCAGAACACTCTCAGTGAAGTAGGTGTATCTGTCTCTAAGTCAACAGTAAAGAGAAGACTCCATGAAAGTATATACAAAGGGTTCACATCTAGATGCAAACCATTCATCAATTCCAAAAATAGACAGGCCAGAGTTAAATTTGCTGAAAAACACCTCCAGAAGCCAGCTCAGTTCTGGAAAAGTATTCTATGGACAGATGAGACAAAGATCAACCTGTACCAGAATGATGGGAAGCCAAAAGTTTGGAGAAGAAAGGAAACGGCACATGATCCAAGGCACACCACATCCTCTGTAAAACATGGTGGAGGCAACGTGATGGCATGGCCATGCATGGCTTTCAATGGAACTGGGTCACTTGTGTTTATTGATGACATAACAGCAGACAAGAGTAGCCGGATGAATTCTGAAGTGTACCGGGATATACTTTCAGCCCAGATTCAGCCAAATGCTGCAAACTTGATTGGACGGCGCTTCATAGTACAGATGGATAATGACCCCAAGCATACAGCCAAAGCTACACAGGAGTTCATGAGTGCAAAAAAGTGGAACATTCTTCAATGGCCAAGTCAATCACCAGATCTTAACCCAATTGAGCATGCATTTCACTTGCTCAAATCCAGACTTAAGAGGGAAAGACCCACAAACAAGCAAGACCTGAAGGCTGCGGCTGTAAAGGCCTGGCAAAGCATTAAGAAGGAGGAAACCCAGCGTTTGGTGATGTCCATGGGTTCCAGACTTAAGGCAGTGATTGCCTCCAAAGGATTCGCCACAAAATTTTGAAAATAAAAATATTTTGTTTGGGTTATGTTTATTTGTCCAATTACTTTTGACCTCCTAAAATGTGGAGTGTTTGTAAAGAAATGTGTACAATTCCTACATTTTCTAACACATATTTTTGTTCAACCTTCAAATTAAACGTTACAATCTGCACTTGAATTCTGTTGTAGAGGTTTCATTTCAAATCCAATGTGGTGGCATGCAGAGCCCAACTCGCGAAAATTGTGTCACTGTCCAAATATTTCTGGCCCTGACTGTAGATAGATAATTGATAGATGATAGACTGATAGATAATAGATAGATAGATAGATATTAGATAATAGATATAGATAGATAATAGATAGATAATAGATAGATAGATAGATAAATAGGGGATAGATAGATAGATAGATAGGATAGATAATAGATAGATAGATAGATAGATAGATAGATAGATAGATAGATAGATAGATAGATAGATAGATAGATAGATAGATAGATAGTGGATAGATAGGGGATATATAGAAAGATAGATAAATAGATAGATAGATATTAGATAAATAGATATTAGATAGATAGATGATAGATAATACATTGATTAGATAGATAAATAGATAGATAGATAAAATGGTACATAAATAGTTAAAGACACACACAAAATCTTCACGCAATATCTTTAATTTTAAAAAAAAGAGAAAAAAATGGCGTGGGCTCCCGCGCAATTTTCTGCGCCAGAGGGGGAAAGCAGTCGGCCAGGGCCAATATTTCTAGCCTGGGAAGGGGTTAATACCCATGGAGCTTCCCGGGCTATGAATATCAGCCCAAAATTACGTGGGGTCCCCCTAAAATTTATAGCCAGAAAGGCTACGCAGACAGCTGTGGGCTGATATTCATAGCCTAGGAAGGGTCCATGGATATTGGTGCCCCCCTGGCTAAAAATACCGGCACCCAACAGCCCCAGAATTGGCGCATTTGTACAATGCGCCAATTCCGGCACTTAGCCCCTCTCTTCCCACTGCAGTGAGCGGTAGTATATGGGGTAATAAGGAGTTAATGTCACCTTGCTATTGTAAGGTGACATTAAGCCAAGTTAATAATGGAGAGGTGTCAATAAGACACCTTCCATTACTAATCTTATAGTATCAAAGGGTTAAAAAACACACACACATAAGAATAAAGTATTTTAATGAAATAAAACACAACACGGTTTGCCATCTTTATTGCACACCCAATCCATCATGGCCTTCTCCCCATCACCTCTATCATGGCCTTCTCCCCATCATGGCCTTCTCCCCATCACCTCCATCATGGCCTTCTCCCCATCATGGCCTTCTCCCCATCACCTCCATCAATGCCTTCTCCCCATCACCCCCCATCATTGCCTTCAAGTTCTCCCCATCACCTCCATCAATGCCTTCTCCTCATCTTTGCCCTCTCCTCCACCTACACACACACAGCAACATTCACCTGTCTGCACATTCACACACGCGCTCTCTCTGTCACAGCCGGCCGCTGAATGATGACATCATCCAGCGGCGCTGCTGTGAGAGGAAGCGCAGGCGCCCTGCAGAGGGAGCCTGGAGCTGCGGATTGCGGAGGCACAGGGAGAGGTGAGTATTGTGCCGGGCCGGCTCCTCCGCTGACGGGCGCCGGGGTGCCTGACGGCGAGTGGGCCCCCCGGCCTGCTCAGGGCACCTAAACTTGCCCGGGTACGACGGGTGCTGACGCCGGCCCTGGTCACAATGACATGTATATTTATATATATATATATATATATATATATATATATATATATATGTATTCTATGTGTATATATCTATTCTTTCCATTCTTTATCAAACATGTCAGTGTGATTTTACAGTATAGCGCACTGAATTGCCGGCTTTTCTAAAGGACACCGGTGCGTATTTCTCAAACGTCACACATGTGGTCCGTGTGTAATCCGTATTTTTCTCGCACCCATAGACTTGCATTGGCGTATTACGCCCGTAATACGCTGACAATCGCAGCATGCTGCGATTGTCTCGGCCCGTATAATATGGCAGAGAAAAAATCGGCTGCTGGGAGCTGCCCCATAGAATAACATTGGTCCGCGTGCTATGCGAGTTTTTCTCGCATAACACTCGTCCGTATTCCTCTCTAGTGTGATGCCGGACTTATGGTTTGAGGGTGCCATGACCCACTGGTAAAGAACCTGAGGTGCCAGAACAGTAGAATGCCCCATAAGTGACCTCATTTTACAAACTACACCTCTCAATTAATTAATCTAGGGGTGTAATGATCATATTCATACCAAAGGTGTGTCACAGAAGTTTATACCATTGGGCAGTGAAGAAAAAATAATTACATTTTTACCACAAAAATTTCATTGTAGCCCCAGATTTAACATTTTCACACAAGTGGGTAAAATTGGCACCATTCAATGGAGACTATTGAAGCATGCTAAAAGTAAAAAAAATGTTTTTAAAAATATAAAAAAAATAATAAAAATATAAAAGTTCAAATTACCCCCTTTTATCCCATTCAAAATAAAACAATAAAAAAAAAACATACACAGATTTGGTATCGCCGCATTCAGAATTGCCCGATCTATCAATAAAAAAAGGAATAACCTGATCATTAAACGGCGTAGCAAGAAAAAAAGTCAAAACGCCAGAATTATTTTTTTTTGGTCACCGCAACATTGCATAAAATGCAATAACGGCGATCAAAGGATCATATCTGCACCAAAATGGTGTCATTAAAAAAGTCAGCTCGGCGAGCAAAAAATAAGCCTTCACCCAACGCGAGATCACGAGAAATGGAGACGCTACGGGTATTGGAAAATGACACAATTTTTTTTTTAAACAAAAAGTGATGCGTTGAAAGTAAACATTGGCTAACCAAGATGTTAAACTGAACAATACCTGATCAACTTAAGGGCCAACCAAAGTGTGAAAGTAAGCAGTGTCCTACAACCTTAAGGGTATGTGCACACATTGCAGATTTGCCTGCAGAATTTTCTGCACAGAACCCGCATCTCTTGGCAGAAAATGCAGGTGCGTTTTGATGCGTTTTTGATACGTTTTTTCATGCGTTTTTTCATGCATTTTTGTATCTGTTTTTGTAACCTAAATAAAGATGTTATTTAACAAAAAAAATAACGTTTATGATGTAATTTCTTGTCCAACCTCCTCTTTTACATATTTCCAACCTACTCTCCTTTACACGCACAGACAGATGATAATAGATAGATAGATAGAATAGATAGATAATTGATAGATGATAGACTGATAGATAATAGATAGATAGATATTAGATAAATAGATATTAGATAGATATTAGATAGATAATAGATAGATAGATGATAGATAATAGATAGATAGATAAATAGGGGATAGATAGATAGATAGATAGATAGATAGATAGATAGATAGATAGATAGATAGATAGATAGATAGATAGATAGATAGATAGATAGATAGATAGATAGATAGTGGATAGATAGATAGGGGATATATAGAAAGATAGATAAATAGATATAGATAGATAGATAGATATTAGATAGATAGATATTAGATAGATATGATAATACTGATAGATAGATAGATAGATAGATAGATAGATAGATAGATAGATAGATAGATAAATAGATAGATAGATCAAATGGTACATAAATAGTTAAAGACACACACACAAAATCTTCACGCAATATCTTTAATTTTAAAAAAAAGGGAAAAAAATGGCGTGGGCTCCCGCGCAATTTTCTGCGCCAGAGGGGGAAAGCAGTCGGCCGGGGCCAATATTTCTAGCCTGGGAAGGGGTTAATACCCATGGAGCTTCCCCGGGCTATGAATATCAGCCCAAAATTACGTGGGGTCCCCCTAAAATTTATAGCCAGAAAGGCTACGCAGACAGCTGTGGGCTGATATTCATAGCCTAGGAAGGGTCCATGGATATTGGTGCCCCCCTGGCTAAAAATACCGGCACCCAGCAGCCCCAGAATTGGCGCATTTGTACAATGCGCCAATTCCGGCACTTAGCCCCTCTCTTCCCACTGCAGTGTAGCGGTAGTATATGGGGTAATAAGGAGTTAATGTCACCTTGCTATTGTAAGGTGACATTAAGCCAAGTTAATAATGGAGAGGTGTCAATAAGACACCTATCCATTACTAATCTTATAGTATCAAAGGGTTAAAAAACACACACACATAAGAATAAAGTATTTTAATGAAATAAAACACAACACGGTTTGCCATCTTTATTGCACACCCAATCCATGCGATGCCCTTGGTCTCCTATAATAAAAGTAAAAAAATAAACCCACCGTATACTCCCTGTCCGACGCAGTCCAATTAATAACGTGTCCCACGACGATTTCCCCTATAGAGCAGTGACATCAGGTGATGTTACTGCTCTATAGGGCCTCCCAGTGATGCACTGACAGGAGACAATGGCTACCTGAGTTCATTCTCTCACTTTATGGCAATGCTGCATGTGAATTTTCTCACCCAGCATTGCCGGCGAGAGAATGAACTTAAGTGACCTAATTTTCTCACCGGCGGAGGGATCCACCGCGGAGGGTTTCCTCCGCTGTCAGTTCATCGAGGAAGCCGTGGAGAGCATTGACATCACCCGATGTCAATGTTCTACACCGGAAATCATAGTGGGACACTCGTTAATAACTGGACTACAGCGGAAAGGTAATGTATAGGTTGTTTAATTATTTTATTTTTATTAAAGGAGACAAGGGCTTCGGGGATTAGGTGATTGGTAAGTATGCACTCTGTTATGTGTTGTATGTTATGTGTATGTTCTGTATGTTATGTGTATGTAATGTATGTTCTGTATGTTTTGTTTTTTCTACATTCAACACATTAGCCGGATGATGGGACTACTACTGTCTCATCATTGGCTAATGTGTCACTCACTGTCAGTGTAGCAGTCATAGATAGATGGGACTTGTAGTCCCATTGGACGATGCCTACATACATACACAGCCCCGCAGACCCCCCGGACAGCCCCAGGAGACCCCGCAGACCTCCGACAGCACCGCAGACCTCTGCACAGCCCTGGCAACCCCCTGAAGACCCCCGTACAGCCCCGGAAGACCCCCGGACAGCACCGCAGACCCCCGCACAGCCCCGGACAGCCTCGCAAGACCCCGGACAGCACTGCAGACCACCGCAGACCCCACACAGCCCCGGCAACCCCCCACACACTATACACGCACACACACATAGCTGTTCTGTTTATGTAGCTGAGGAGAAAAAGCAAAAACAGTAATACACCAGAGAGCTGGAACCTATTGGATTGCAGTAACCTGAACTAACCACACAACTAGAGGTAGCCATGGAGCGTTCCTACGTTGATCCTAGATGCCTCGTCACAGCCTGAGACTTAACTACACCTAAAGGCAGAAAGAGGAAAGCTATCTGTCCCGGAGCAGATCCCCAAAGAAAATAGGAAGCCCCCAAACATGTAATGGCGGTTAGACAAGAAGAAGAATGGACACAGACAGAAAATAGAATGAGCAAATGCTGGGGCCCAATCTGTCTAGACAGAAAAGTACAGGAAAGGATTCTTACTGCAATCCAAAAAAAAGCTAAAAAAATACCAACTCTTCTGATTGCAAAAACACCTGAGATCACACGATCTCTACCACCTAAATCAGATCTCTGGTGTAACAAAACTAAGCCGCAGCCACTGAAAAAACAGTAAAAAGCAAATGAACAAATAACAGTGGCTTCAGATAAACTGAGAGGAGCACAGGCCCCCAGGAGGGGACCCGGCTGACCTCCACAGAAGTGCAGGGAACTATGCAAAAAGCAAGCACAAAAATAAAAGCAGAAAATATCTTATCTGAAAGCAGAAGATGCAGGCAAGACTCAGCAAACTTCCAAATGAACCAGGAACCACAATTGAGACAAGAACAATTGATCACCGGCGACCATCATGGGAGGGAACCTCCCTTATATCAGTCCAGTCCGTGATCCCAGATTTCCATTCCTCGCTGTGAGGTTCAGTACTGTCTGCAACCACCAGAGGGAGCCTCTGCTCAGAAACCATCTCCAGCACATTCATAACAGTACCTCCCCCTTGAGGAGGGGTCACCGAACCCTCACTTGTGCAACCAGGCTGATCAGGATGAGCTCAGTGATAGGCACGGATCAGTCTCCTAGCATGAATGTCCGAAGCAAACACCCAAGAATTGTCCTCCTGACCATAACCTCTCCACTTAACCAAATACTGGAGTTTCTGTCTAGAAAAACGAGAATCCAATATTTTCTCAACCACATACTCCAGATTGCCCTCAACCAAAACAGGGTCAGGAGGCGCAGCCATAGGAACCACTGGCTCGATAAACCTCTTCAATAAGGACTTGTAGAACACGTTATGGATCTTAAATGTCCCTGGAAGAAGCAAACGGAAGGAAACAGGATTAAGAATCTCCATGATCTTATAAGGTCCAATGAACCTAGGCTTAAACTTTGGAGATGCAACCCTCATAGGGATATTTCTTGAGGACAACCAAACCAAGTCCCCCACTTTAAACCGAGGACCATCAGTCCTATGCCGGTTGGCAAACCATTGGGCCTTCTCCTGAGAGAGAGACAACCTCTCCACTACCTGGTCCCAAATCTGCTGCATACGCTCCAAAACAGAGTCAACACCCGGACAGACAGAAGCCTCCGTCTGTCCCGAAGAAAATCGAGGGTGAAACCCAGAATTGCAGAAAAATGGAGACATCAAGGTGGCAGAGCTAGCCCTATTATTAAGAGCAAACTCAGCCAAAGGCAAAAAAAAGAGACCCAGTCATCTTGATCAGCAGACACAACACATCTCAAATAAGTCTCCAAGGTCTGGTTTGTTCTCTCGGTTTGTCCATTGGTCTCAGGATGAAATGCAGAGGAGAAAGATAATTGAACACCAAGTTTAGAACAAAATGTCCTCCAAAATCTGGAAACAAACTGGACTCTTCTGTCAGACACAATGTTCTCCGGAATGCCATGTAACCGAACCACGTGCTGAAGGAACAAAGGCACCAATTCGGAGGAGGAAGGTAACTTAGGTAATGGCAAAAGATGTATCATCTTGGAAAACCTATCACAGATTACCCAGCTAACGGTCATTTTCTGAGAAACAGGGAGGTCGGAAATAAAATCCATAGAGATATGGGTCCATGGCCTCTTGGGCACAGGTAATGGCATCAACAAACCACTAGAGCAAGAGCAAGGCTTGGAGCGAGAGCAAGTCCCACAGGACTGTACAAAGTCCCTGACGTCACGAGACAAAGTAGGCCACCAAAAGGACCGATCCACCAAGTCTCTGGTACCAAAAATCCCGGGATGACCAGCCAACGCGGAACACTCTTCTTCCA
The DNA here is from genome assembly GCA_033576555.1 of Oophaga sylvatica. Classification (NCBI taxonomy): domain Eukaryota; kingdom Metazoa; phylum Chordata; class Amphibia; order Anura; family Dendrobatidae; genus Oophaga; species Oophaga sylvatica. The sequence goes on along the minus strand of JARQOD010000001.1, from coordinate 907,773,973 downwards.
CTGGTCTGGGACAAACAATTTCCCAACAGGGCAGCGCTCAGGTTTATCCTCCTGACACCCCTCCAGAGCCAGTCTCAAATTGGGCGAGATGGCGGAAAGTACTACACCCTCTTTCAAAATAACAGCAGGATCAGATAACTCAGGAGAATCCGCAAAGAAACTCCTTGAGAGGGCATCCGCCTTAACATTCTTAGTGCCAGGAAGAAAAGAAACCACAAAATTAAAACGTGTGAAATACAAGGCCCACCTGGCCTGTCTAGAATTAAGTCGCTTGGCTGATTCGAGATAAACCAGGTTCTTATGGTCCGTGAGGACCACCACCTGATGTTTGGCTCCTTCCAGTCAATGTCTCCACTCTTCAAAGGCCCACTTCATGGCCAATAACTCCCGATTACCCACGTCATAATTACGTTCAGTTGGAGAAAACTTTCGAGAGAAAAAGGCACAAGGGTTACTCTTAGAGGTCTCTGGATCCCTTTGGGACAAAACGGCACCTGCCCCAATTTCAGAAGCATCAACCTCCACCTGAAACGGTAGAGAAACATCAGGCTGTTAGAACCCTCTTGTTAGGTTTTTTTCAGTTTGATGGTCACATGACCTTTTTTCCCTATTTAGTCTGGCTCCGCCCTTCTGGCTTTGCTGGACTTCATTGTATTATCTACTTTTAAGCTAGCCGGGTGCTTAGGTGCCTTACTCAGTCAGTTTTGTTTGATCTTAGGATCTCTAAGTAATTTTTCTGTTTTATTTTCCCTGCTACAATTTCTGTTAGGAGGTGTCTACCTTTTCTCCCAGTCCCTAGATCTTGTAGGGATTCCTCCCTCGCAACTATAGGTCTTCATTCAGACTAGCTGAGGACTTTAGCGGGTCTGGTCGCAGGATCAGGTTCCCCGTTACATCGTAGGGATCCAGCTTAGTTTTATTGTAGGGACAGAATTCCCATCTTTCCTTAGTGCTTGTAGCAGATCATAAAACAGGCTGCCTTAGAACAGGAGCAGAAGTGAATCTCTGCTTAAGTTCCTGAAACGGAGAAACAGCCTCAGGAGGTCAATTCACCACATCAGAACCCTTTTTGGTCAAATCAGTCAATGGTTTAACAATACCGGAGAAATTACCAATAAATTTACGATAAAAATTGGCAAAACCCAAAAATCTCTGAAGAGCCTTTAATGAAGTAGGTTGAAACCAATCACAGATGGCCTGAACCTTGACCGGGTCCATCTCAATAACAGACGGAGACAAAATGAATCCCAGAAATGAGACCTTCTGTACGCCAAAAAGACACTTTGATCCCTTCACATACAGTGCATTCTCTCTCAAAATCTGGAACACAGTCCGAACATGTTTCACATGAGAGTCCCAGTCGTTGGAAAAAATCAAGATATCATCCAAATAAGCAATCAGAAATTTATCCACAAAATCCCTGAAAATATCATACATGAAGGATTGGAAGGTGGAAGGAGCATTAGTGAGCCCAAAAGGCATCACTAGGTACTCAAAATGCCCCTCTGGGTATTAAACGCCGTCTTCCATTCATCCCCGTGCTTAATGCGAATAAGGTTATACGCCCTCCTGAGGTCAAGCTTGGTAAACCAACTAGCAATTTTCACTCTGGAAAACAGGTCAGAAATCAAGGGTAGCGGATATTGATATTTCACAATGATCTTATTCAGGAGGCGATAATCAATACACGGCCTCAATGAACCATCCTTTTTGGCCACAAAGAAAAAACCGGCGCCCAAGGGTGAAAAGGATAGTCTGATATGACCCTTCTCCAATGACTCCTTGATATAAGATCGCATAGCATCGTGTTCAGGTACAGATAAGTTAAAAAGGTGACCCTTAGGAAATTTACCACCAGGCACTAACTCAATAGCGCAATAGTAGCTTCTGTGAGGAGGTAAGGACGCAGACTTACTTTCACTAAACACATCAGAAAAATCAGTCAAAAAGTCAGGGACATCTTGAGACTGGGGAGAGGCAGAAAAAACAGGAGTGTCAGTATTAACACATTGGCAACCCCAACTGGTCACAGACACAGATTTCCAATCCAAAAGAGGATTATGAGTCTGTAACCAAGGGAAACCCAGTACAATAATGTCATGAAGATTATGCAACACCAGAAATTTGCAACTCTCCTGATGATCAGGTTCAACCCTCATTATCACCTGAGTAGAAAATTGGGTCTATTCTCCGCCAAAGGGGTAGAATCAATGCCCAGTAAAGGAATAGACTTCCGCAGTGGTATCATGGGAAAGCCACAACATTTGGCAAAGCCAAAATCCATCAGGTTAATAGCTGCTCCTGAATCAACAAAAGCCTGAGTCGAAAATGTGGACATGGAGCAAATGAGGGTAACAGTCAACAGAAATTTAGTCTGAACACTACCCAAGACAACTGAGCGCGCAAAACGTCTTCCCCGCTTAGGACAGACGGAAATAGCATGAGAGGCGTCACCACAGTAGAAAAAGGGGGAAGCCAGCGCCGCACATGATCAGCATGAAATAATTTAAGTGCAACTGCACATGTATATTCTAACTGTTTTTTAAAATTGAGACATTTAGCAAACAATTGATCAATTCTTTGAGCTACCCCGCCACGACAAGGCATTCTCATATGGGGCAGTACCTACTCTACGTTTTTCATTTTCACTGTGCCATTGCGGCCTCCTGAATTATTAAAAGCATAACTGCAAAAAAACTGTAAAAGCAGGACTGCAAAAACTGCAAAAGTACCTGAAGCATTCAGTTATGCTCCAGGTACTTTTGCAGTTTTTGCAGTCTTGCTTTTCAGTTTTTTGCAGTTATGTTTTTTTGCAGTTATGCTTTTAATTATTTAGGAGGCCGCAATGGCACAATGAAAATAATAAGCTTAGAGTAGGTACTGCCCCATATGAGAATGCCTTGTCGTGGCGGGGTAGCTCAAAGAATTGATCAATTGTTTGCTAAATGTCTCAATTTTAAAAAACAGTTAGAATTATGTGCAGATGCACACAAATTATTTCATGCTGATCATGTGCTGCGCTGGCTTCCTCCCCCCTTTTTTCTTGTATTGGTAAGTGGCTAACCACCACTGGTTGCCGTGCGCGCTGGGTCATGCATGCCATTTTATCTGTTTTTTTTTTTTCTTTCTTACAATTGACTTAAGCTGCTATACACACATACAGCAGCCCTGCCCTGCCCCAGGCTATATGTAATTGTGCACCTGTGCCTGTGCCTGTTTCACTCTTTATCTGTGGTTGCTGGTTTGGCGGATGTGGAGGTCAGATCTGACATGTCCATCCTTGGACCTGGTCGGCCTTTTACCTGCATCTGTCGGACTGGCACCCGGGGGTGATTCAGTTATGCTCCAGGTACTTTTGCAGTTTTTGCAGTCTTGCTTTTCAGTTTTTTGCAGTTATGTTTTTTTGCAGTTATGCTTTTAATTATTTAGGAGGCCGCAATGGCACAATGAAAATAATAAGCTTAGAGTAGGTACTGCCCCATATGAGAATGCCTTGTCGTGGCGGGGTAGCTCAAAGAATTGATCAATTGTTTGCTAAATGTCTCAATTTTAAAAAACAGTTAGAATTATGTGCAGATGCACACAAATTATTTCATGCTGATCATGTGCTGCGCTGGCTTCCTCCCCCTTTTTTCTTGTATTGGTAAGTGGCTAACCACCACTGGTTGCCGTGCGCGCTGGGTCATGCATGCCATTTTATCTGTTTTTTTTTTTTCTTTCTTACAATTGACTTAAGCTGCTATACACACATACAGCAGCCCTGCCCTGCCCCAGGCTATATGTAATTGTGCACCTGTGCCTGTGCCTGTTTCACTCTTTATCTGTGGTTGCTGGTTTGGCGGATGTGGAGGTCAGATCTGACATGTCCATCCTTGGACCTGGTCGGCCTTTTACCTGCATCTGTCGGACTGGCACCCGGGGGTGATTCAGTTATGCTCCAGGTACTTTTGCAGTTTTTGCAGTCTTGCTTTTCAGTTTTTTGCAGTTATGTTTTTTTGCAGTTATGCTTTTAATTATTTAGGAGGCCGCAATGGCACAATGAAAATAATAAGCTTAGAGTAGGTACTGCCCCATATGAGAATGCCTTGTCGTGGCGGGGTAGCTCAAAGAATTGATCAATTGTTTGCTAAATGTCTCAATTTTAAAAAACAGTTAGAATTATGTGCAGATGCACACAAATTATTTCATGCTGATCATGTGCTGCGCTGGCTTCCTCCCCCTTTTTTCTTGTATTGGTAAGTGGCTAACCACCACTGGTTGCCGTGCGCGCTGGGTCATGCATGCCATTTTATCTGTTTTTTTTTTTTCTTTCTTACAATTGACTTAAGCTGCTATACACACATACAGCAGCCCTGCCCTGCCCCAGGCTATATGTAATTGTGCACCTGTGCCTGTGCCTGTTTCACTCTTTATCTGTGGTTGCTGGTTTGGCGGATGTGGAGGTCAGATCTGACATGTCCATCCTTGGACCTGGTCGGCCTTTTACCTGCATCTGTCGGACTGGCACCCGGGGGTGATTCAGTTATGCTCCAGGTACTTTTGCAGTTTTTGCAGTCTTGCTTTTCAGTTTTTTGCAGTTATGTTTTTTTTGCAGTTATGCTTTTAATTATTTAGGAGGCCGCAATGGCACAATGAAAATAATAAGCTTAGAGTAGGTACTGCCCCATATGAGAATGCCTTGTCGTGGCGGGGTAGCTCAAAGAATTGATCAATTGTTTGCTAAATGTCTCAATTTTAAAAAACAGTTAGAATTATGTGCAGATGCACACAAATTATTTCATGCTGATCATGTGCTGCGCTGGCTTCCTCCCCCCTTTTTTCTTGTATTGGTAAGTGGCTAACCACCACTGGTTGCCGTGCGCGCTGGGTCATGCATGCCATTTTATCTGTTTTTTTTTTTTTCTTTCTTACAATTGACTTAAGCTGCTATACACACATACAGCAGCCCTGCCCTGCCCCAGGCTATATGTAATTGTGCACCTGTGCCTGTGCCTGTTTCACTCTTTATCTGTGGTTGCTGGTTTGGCGGATGTGGAGGTCAGATCTGACATGTCCATCCTTGGACCTGGTCGGCCTTTTACCTGCATCTGTCGGACTGGCACCCGGGGGTGATTCAGTTATGCTCCAGGTACTTTTGCAGTTTTTGCAGTCTTGCTTTTCAGTTTTTTGCAGTTATGCTTTTAATTATTTAGGAGGCCGCAATGGCACAATGAAAATAATAAGCTTAGAGTAGGTACTGCCCCATATGAGAATGCCTTGTCGTGGCGGGGTAGCTCAAAGAATTGATCAATTGTTTGCTAAATGTCTCAATTTTAAAAAACAGTTAGAATTATGTGCAGATGCACACAAATTATTTCATGCTGATCATGTGCTGCGCTGGCTTCCTCCCCCCTTTTTTCCTGTCACCACAGTAGAAACATAACCCATTGCGCTTTCGAAACTCATGACACTGTGCCCCAGAAGTCACTCCATCACACTGCATGGGCCCAGGAGCTGGCTCAAAAGGCAACATCATCTCACGCATACCTCTGCGCTCACGCAAACGTCTGTCAATTTGAATAGCCAATGACATAGAATCATTGAGACCAGAGGGAACAGGGAATCCCACCATGACATCCTTTACATTCTCTGACAGCCTCTTCCGAAAAAGGGCGGCCAAAGCATCATCATTCCATTTGGTCAGGACTGCCCACTTTCGGAATTTCTGACAGTACAACTCAGCGTCTTCAAGACCCTGATTTAATGCCAACAAGGTCTTTTCAGCTTGATCAGTGACATTAGGTTCATCGTACAACAACCCCAGAGCCTGAAAAAATACATCAATATCATTCAAAACAGGATCCTCAGGTGTCAGGGAAAAAAGCCCAATCCTGAGGGTCGCCGCGCAGGAGAGAGATGACAATTTGAACCTGCTGTGCTGCGCTCCCCGAGGACTTAGGCTTTAAGGCAAAAAACAACTTACAGTTATTTTTGAAATTCAGAAATTTATCCCGATCCCCCAAAAACAAATCTGGCATGGGAATCCTAGGTTCCACAACCGGCAACCTAGCAAGATAGGTAGCAATACTCTGAACCTCAGTGGCAAGCTGATCCATACGGTCAGACAACTGTGCAAACTCCATTGAGAGAAAAAAAAAATCCTCCTCAGCATGCAGAGAAAAAGAGGGAAAAAATGCAACAAACAGAAAAAAAAAAATCTCTGACAACTTTTTTCTTTCCACACTATTCTTCCCTTCTGTGAGTACCATATAATTTTCAGTTTGGCCGGTGATACTGTTATGTTAGATATCTGAGAAGGACAGGAACAACAGCCGGGCAGCCGAACACCTGAGATGTTGGTAACTAATGGGTTGCAGATTCCTAAACTAACCACACAACTAGAGGTAGCCGTGGAGTGTTCCTACGTTGATCCTAGATGCCTCGTCACAGCCTGAGAGATAATTACACCTAAAGGCAGAAAGATGAAAGATATCTGCCCCGGAGCAGATCCCCAAAGAAAATAGGAAGCCCCCAAACATGTAATGGCGGTTAGACAAGAAGAAAGCACGGACACAGACAGAAAATAGAATGAGCAAACGCTGGGGCCACAAGCTGACTAAATAGGAAAGGACAGGAGAGATTACTTTCTGCAACCCAGAAAACCCTACAAAAATCCAACAATTCTGATTACAAAAATACTGAGATCACACGATCTCGCCACCCACTAAATCAGATCTCAGTGTGAACAAAACCAAGCCGCAGCTGCTGAAAAAGCAGGAAAAAGCAAATGAAAAATCAACAGTGGCTACAGACAAACTGTGAGGAGCACAGGCCCTAGGAAGGGACCCGGCTGTCCTCCACAAATGTGCAGAAAACTATGCAAATAGCAAGCACAAAAAGAAAAGAAATATCTTATCTGAAAGCAGCAGACGCAGGCAAGACACCAGCAAACTTCCAAATGAACCAGGAACCACAATTGAGACCAGAACAATTGATCACCGGCGACCATCATGAGAGGGAACCTCCCTTATATCAGTCCAGTCAGTGATCCCAGATGGCCATTCCTCGCTGGAAGGTTCAGTATTGTCTGTAACCACCAGAGGGAGCCTCTGCTCATTCACAACATCAATGGGTGCACAAACGCTGCAGTTTAGGACAATGATTTGAAATGCTGCAGAAAATAAAACGCTGAAAATCGGTGTGTTTTTTTCTGCAGCATGTGCACAGCAAACCTGCGTTTTCCATAGAATTACATTGGCTGTGCACTGTGCTGCGGGTTGGATGCATTTCTGCGCGTTCAAAAACGCTGCGGAAGCGCATCTAAACTCGCAACGTGTGCACATACTCTAATGCTCTGCCAATGTCTTAGGTAAATTATTCCAGACCAATTCCCCTCCCTCCACCATTACATTTGTAATTGTGTATTTTTTCATGAACTCATGTGAACTTTCTTGTTCAGAATAGTTGTTTTTTTTCAGACAAAAAAAAGTTTTTCCACTAAATAATTTGATCAAATTGCCCTTTTTTCCAAAAATGGTTTTATGATTTCACATATGTCTTGCATTGGTGAACTGTGTTCATGGTTTTGTCATGGAAGCAATGCTGAATTTTGGGATCCTGAAAAACACAGCAAAACCTGCTTTTTGTAAGCAGCTTCTTTGCTGCCATGAGAGCAGGTTTTGATAGCAGAAAAAAAATGCAGCAAAAATGTAGCGTAAACATAGATAATTAAAGTTTATCCCTCCCTACTTTTCCCTAATGTTCCCAACGTTTGTTTATAAAACTTCTTGTGTGTATTGTATTCCCCTCCCTTTAAAAAAAAACAAAAAAAACTGACAAAAAAGGTATTTCCATGTAAAAAAGTGGTAAAACATAAAAAACAATATAAATTGGTTATCACCGTAGTAATCAACACTCATAATAAAATTGATATGTCAATTATGCTGCATGGTGAACTGTATAAAAAAAAATAACAAAAAATTATATTATTGTTTTTTTTCTTTAAAAGTGATCAATGTGTCCTGTAGACTGTGAGCCCTCGCGGGCAGGGTCCTCTCTCCTTCTGTACTTGTGTGTCCTTGTCTAGCACATGTTTATTGTATCTGTCTATATTTTTCCTTTCATATGTAAAGGCCATGGAATAAATGGCGCTATATAAATGTATAATAATAATAATAATAATAATAATGTGTCCTATGCACATAAATATTGTACCAAAATTATACCTACAACTTGTCCCAAGAAAAAAACATGCCCTCATGCAAATTAATCTACTGAAAAATAAAAAGGCGTATCAGAATATTATTTTTAAGTTATTGCTTAGCCTTTCTTCAGAGTCTTCTCTTGCAGCATGCACTTTCAACCTTCCTTCTAAATGCTGCCAATCAGAGCTTTAGCAGTCTCAGACACTGCAAAGGTGTGATTGTCAGCCTCTGGGAGGAAAGGGTAAAAGAACATACCTCCAGAGAAGACAGAAGAAACACCCAGTTAGACTGTGTAGGAAAAATTCACATACTGAGCTGCCGTCTTTCCCTGCACACAGTATAGGACAGGGATGTCAAGGTCAAACACACTGAGGGCCAAAAAAACAAATTTGCTACAAGCTGAGGGCCGGACTGACGCCGGCCCTGCTACCGGTGCATTGTGGGAAATGTAGTGTTGGTGGCAGGTGCGTGCAAAACACCAGCAGGCGGCTGTGGCCTGCGGGCCGGATCTAATAGTAATTAAATATCATCCAGGGGGCCAAAGATAATCAATTCGCGGGCCGGATCTGGCCCGCGGGCCTTGACTTTGACATATGGGGTATAGGAGGTATGAGATGCCGTCTTTCCCTGCTCACAGTATAGGAGGTATGAGGTGCCCTCTTCCTCTGCTCACAGTATAGGAGGTATGAGATGCCGTCTTTCCCTGCTCACAGTATAGGAGGCATGAGGTGCCCTCTTCCTCTGCACACAGTATAGGAGGTATGAGATGCCGTCTTTCCCTGCTCACAGTATAGGAGGTATGAGGTGCCGTCTTTCCCTGCACATAGTATAGGACGTATGAGATGCCCTCTTCCCCTGCACACAGTATAGGAGGTATGAGGTGCCCTCTTCCCTTGCACAGTATAGGATGTATGAGGTGCCCTCTTCCCTTGCACAGTATAGGAGGTTGAGGTGTCATCTTCCCTGACAGTATAGGTGTTGAGTTCCCTCTTCTCCTGACAGTATAGGAGGTTGAGGTGCCCTCTTTCCCCTGCACCAGTAAGGAGGATGAGGTGCCCTCTTCCTTTGCACACAGTATAGGAGGTATGAGTGCCTCTTTCTCTGCACACAGTATAGGAGGTATGAGGTGCCCTCTTTCCTGCAAGTATAGGAGGTATGAGGTGCCCTCTTTCTCTGCACAAGTATAGGAGGTATGAGGTGCCTCTTCTCCTGACACAGTATAGGAGTATGAGGTACCATCTTCCTGCCACAGTATAGGAGGTATGAGTGCCTCTTCCCTGCACGCACAGTTACGGAGTATGAGGTGCCTCTTCCTCCGCACAGTATAGGAGGTATGAGGTGCCCTCTTTCTCTCAACAGTATAGGAGGTATGAGGTGCCTCTTCCTTTGCACACGTATAGAGGTATGAGTCCTCTTCCTGCACACAGTATAGGGGTATGAGGTGCCTCTTTCTTGCACACAGTATAGGAGGTATGAGGTGCCTCTTCCTGCACACAGTATAGGAGGTATGAGGTGCCCTCTTCTCTGCACACAGTATAGGAGGTATGAGGTGCCTCTTTCCTGCACACAGTATAGGAGGTATGAGGTGCCCTCTTCCTGCACACATATAGGGTATGAGTGCCTCTTTCCTGCACACAGTATGGAGTATGAGGTGCCCTCTTCCTGCACACAGTATAGGAGGTATGAGTGCCCTCTTTTCTGCACACAGTATGAGGTATGAGGTGCCCTCTTTCTGCACACAGTATAGGAGTATGAGGTGCTCTTCTCTGCACACAGTATAGGAGTATGAGGTTCCTCTTCCCTGCACACAGTATAGGAGGTATGAGGTGCCTCTTCCACTGCACACAGTATAGGAGGTATGAGGTGCCCTCTTCCTGCACACAGTAGGAGGTTGAGGTGCCCTCTTTCTCTGCACACAGTATAGGAGGTATGAGGTGCCTTTCCCTGCACGTATAGGAGGTATGAGGTGCCCTCTTTCTTGCACACAGTATAGGAGGTATGGTTGCCCTCTTCCCCTGCACACAGTATAGGAGGTATGAGGTGCCTCTTCCCCTGCACACAGTAAAGGAGGTATGAGGTGCCCTCTTTCTTGCACACAGTATAGGAGGTATGAGGTCCTTTTCCTGCACCAGTATAGGAGTATGAGGTGCCTCTTCTGCACACAGTATAGGAGATGAGGTGCCCTCTTCCACTGACACAGTATAGAGGTATAGGTGCCCTCTTTCTCTGACACAGTATAGGAGGTATGAGGTGCCCTCTTTCTCTGCACACAGTATAGGAGGTTGAGGTGACTCTTCCCTGCACACAGTATAGGAGGTTGAGTGTCCTCTTCACTGCACACGTATAGGAGGATGAGGTGCCTCTTCCCTGCACACATATAGGAGGTATGAGGTGCCCTCTTCTTGCACACATATAGAGTTGAGTGTCCTCTTCCCTGCACAGTATGGAGGTATGAGTGCCTTTTCTCTGCACACAGTATAGGTATGAGTGCCTCTTCCTGCAACATATAGGAGGTATGGGTGCCCTTTCTCTGCACACAGTATAGGAGGTATGAGGTGCCTCTTTCTTGCACACAGTATAGGAGTATGAGGTGCCCTTCCTGCACACAGTATAGGAGTATGAGGTCTCTTCCCTGACCATATAGGAGGATGAGGTGCCTCTTCCACTGCCCAGTATAGGAGGTAGAGGTGCCTCTTCCTGCACACAGTATAGGAGATGAGTGTCCTCTTCCCTGACAGTATAGGAGGATGAGTGCCCTTTCCTGCACACAGTATAGGAGGTTGAGTGCCTCTTCCTGCACACAGTATAGGAGGTATGAGGTGCCCTCTTCCCTGCACACAGTAAAGGAGGTATGAGGTGCCCTCTTTCTTGCACACAGTATAGGAGGTATGAGGTGCCCTCTTCACTGCACACAGTATAGGAGGTATGAGGTGCCGTCTTTCCCTGCACACAGTATAGGAGGTATGAGGTGCCGTCTTTCCCTGCACACAGTATAGGAGGTATGAGGTGCCCTCTTCCCTGCACACAGTATAGGAGGTATGAGGTGCCCTCTTCTCTGCACACAGTATAGGAGGTATGAGGTGCCCTCTTCCTTGCACACAGTATAGGAGGTATGAGGTGCCATCTTCCCTGCACACAGTATAGGAGGTATGAGGTGCCCTCTTCCTGCACACAGTATAGGAGGTATGAGGTGCCTCTTCCTCTGCACACAGTATAGGAGGTATGAGGTGCCTCTTCTCCTGCACACAGTATAGGAGGTATGAGGTGCCCTCTTCCTGCACACAGTATAGGAGGTATGAGGTGCCCTCTTCTCCTGCACACAGTATAGGAGGTATGAGGTGCCCTCTTCCACTGCACACAGTATAGGAGGTATGAGGTGCCCTCTTTCTCTGCACACAGTATAGGAGGTATGAGGTGCCCTCTTCTCTGCACACAGTATAGGAGGTATGAGGTGCCTCTCTCCTGCACACAGTATAGGAGGTATGAGGTGCCTCTTCTCTGCACACAGTATAGGAGGTATGAGGTGCCATTTCTCCTGCACACAGTATAGGAGGTATGAGGTGCCCTCTTCCTCTGCACACAGTATAGGAGGTATGAGGTGCCCTCTTCTTGCACACAGTATAGGAGGTATGAGGTGACCTTCTTCTCTGCACACAGTATAGGAGGTATGAGGTGCCCTTCTTCTCCTGCACACAGTATAGGAGGTATGAGGTGCCCTCTTTCCCTGCACACAGTATAGGAGGTATGAGGTGCCTCTTCCTCCTGCACACAGTATAGGAGGTATGAGGTGCCCTTTCCCTGCACACAGTATAGGAGGTTGAGGTGCCCTCTTTCCCTGCACACAGTATAGGAGGTATGAGGTGCCCTCTTTCCCTGCACACAGTATAGGAGGTTGAGGTGCCCTCTTTCCTGCACACAGTATAGGAGGTATGAGGTGCCCTCTTTCTCTGCACACAGTATAGGAGTATGAGGTGCCTCTTTCCTGCACACAGTATAGGAGGTATGAGGTGCCCTCTTTCCTGCCACAGTATAGGAGGTATGAGGTGCCCTCTTTCCCTGCACACAGTATAGGAGGTATGAGGTGCCCTCTTTCCCTGCACACAGTATAGGAGGTATGAGGTGCCACTTTCTCCTGCACACAGTATAGGAGGTATGAGGTGCCCTCTTTCCTGCACACAGTATAGGAGGTATGAGGTGCCCTCTTTCTCCTGCACACAGTATAGGAGGTATGAGGTGCCTCTTTCCTGCACACAGTATAGGAGGTATGAGGTGCCCTTTCCCCTGCACACAGTATAGGAGGTGTGAGGTGCCCTCTTTCCCTGCACACAGTATAGGAGGTATGAGGTGCCCTCTTTCCCTGCACACAGTATAGGAGTATGAGGTGCCCTCTTTCCCCTGCACACAGTATAGGAGGTTGGAGGTGCCCTCTTTCCCTGCACACAGTATAGGAGGTAGTGAGGTGCCCTCTTTCCTGCACACAGTATGGAGGTGTGAGGTGCCCTCTTTCCCTGCACACAGTATAGGAGGTATGAGGTGCCCTCTTTCCTGCACACAGTATAGGAGGTATGAGGTGCCTCTTCTCCTGCACACAGTATAGGAGGTATGAGGTGCCCTCTTTCCTGCACACAGTATAGGAGGTATGAGGTGCCCTCTTCTCTGCACACAGTATAGGAGGTATGAGGTGCCCTCTTTCCCTGCACACAGTATAGGAGGTATGAGGTGCCCTCTTTCCCTGCACACAGTATAGGAGGGTATGAGGTGCCCATCTTCCCTGCACACAGTATAGGAGGTATGAGGTGCCCTCTTTCTCTGCACACAGTATAGGAGGTATGAGGTGCCCTCTTTCTTGCACACAGTATAGGAGGTATGAGGTGCCCTCTTCTCCTGCACACAGTATAGGAGGTATGAGGTGCCCTCTTTCCCTGCACACAGTATAGGAGGTATGAGGTGCCTCTTTTTCCTGCACACAGTATAGAGGTTGAGGTGCCCTCTTTCTCTGC
>JARQOD010000001.1:907718176-907760690 GCA_033576555.1 Oophaga sylvatica | reverse complement strand
CCCAATATTTTATTTTCACAAGGGTAACAGGAGAAATTGGACCCCAAAAGTTGTTGTCCAATTTGTCCTGAGTATGCTGATACCCAACATGTGGGAGAAAACTACTGTATGGGTACACGTTGGGGCTCGGAAGGGAAGTAGTGACGTTTTGGATTGCAGACTTTGATGGAATGCTCTGGGGGCGTCATGTCGCATTTGGAGAGCCCCTGATGCACCTAAACAGTGGAAAACCCCCCACAAGTGACCCCATTTTGGAAATTAGACCCCACAAGGAACTTATCTAGATGTGTGGTGAGCACTTTGAACCCCTAAGTGCTTCACAGAAGTTTATAACGAACAGCCGTAAAAATAAAAAATATTTTTTTTTTACAAAATTATTTTTTTCGCACCCAATATTTTATTTTCACAAGGGTAACAGGAGAAATTGGACCCCAAAAGTTGTTGTCCAATTTGTCTGAGTACGCGGATACCCAATATGTGGGAGAAAACTACTGTATGGGTACACGTTGGGGCTCGGAAGGGAAGTAGTGACGTTTTGGATTGTAGACTTTGATGGAATGGTCTGGGGGCGTCATGTCGCATTTGGAGAGCCCCTGATGCGCCTAAACAGTGGAAAACCCCCACAAGTGACCCCATTTTGGAAAATAGACCCCACAAGGAACTTATCTAGATGTGTGGTGAGCGCTATGAAGCCCCACGTGCCTCACAGAAGTTTATAACGTACAGCCGTAAAAACAAAAAAAAACATTTTTTAAAAAAAAAATGATATTTTTGCCCCCAGTTTTTTATTTTCCCAAGGGTAACAGAAGAAATAGGACAAATTGCACAATAACTCTTAGGGTCCAGAGTACGCTGATACCCCATGTGGGAGTAAAACTACTGTTTGGGCGCATGGCAGAGCTCAGAAGGGAAGGAGCACCGTTTGACTTTTTCAACGCAGAATTGGCTGGAATTGAGATCAGATGTCATGTCACATTTGGAGAGCCCCTGATGTGCCTAAACAGCGGAAACCCCCCAATTCTAACTCCAACCCTAACCCCAACACACCCCTAACCCTAGTCCCAACCCTAGCCACAAACCTAACCCTAACACACCCCTATCCCTAATCCCAACCATAACCCTAATACTAACTTTAGCGCCAACCCTAACCCTAACTTTAGCCGCAACCCTAACCTTAACCATAACCCTAATGGGAAAATGGAAATAAATACATTTTTGTAATTTTATTATTTTTCCCTAACTAAGGGGGTGATAAAGGGGGTTTGATTTACTATTTATAGCGGGTTTTTATGATTGGCAGCTGTCACGCTAAAAGACGCTTTTTATTGCAAAAAATAGTTTTTGCATCACCACATTTTGAGAGCTATAATTTTTGCATATTTTGGCACACAGAGTCATGTGAGGTCTTATTTTTTGCGGTACGAGTTGATGTTTTTATTGGTACCATTTTTGAGCATGTGACATTTTTTGATCGCTTTTTATTTCGATTTTTGGGAGGTTAGAATGAACAAAAATCAGCAATTCATGAATTTCTTTTGGGGGAGGCGTTTATACCGTTCCGTGTGTGGTAAAATTGATAAAGCAGTTTTATTCTTCGGGTCAGTACGATTACGGTGATTCCTCATTTATATCATTTTTTTATGTTTTGGCGCTTTTATAGAATAAAAACAATTTTATATAAAAAATAATTATTTTTGCATCGCTTTATTCTGCGAGCTATAACTTTTTTATTTTTTCGCTGATGATGCTGTGTGATGGCTTGTTTTTTGCGGGACAAGATGACGTTTTCAGCGGTACCATGATTATTTATATCGGTCTTTTTGATCGCGTGTTATTCACTTTTTGTTCAGTGGTATGATGATAAAGCACTGATTTTTTGCTTTGTTTTTATATATTTTTTTTAAGGGGTTCACAAAAGGGGTTAACTAGTGGGACAGTTTTATTGGGGAGTCGTTACGGACGCGGCAATACCAAATATGTGTACTTTTATTGTTTTATTTTTTTTATTTACAGGAAGAAATGAATTTATTGGGGAATATTTTTTTTTTTTTTTTTATTTTGTAATTTTTTTTTTACACGTTTATTTTTTTTTTTTTTACTCTTTTACATTGTCCCAGGGTGGGACATCACTGTAAAATGTCAGATCGCTGGTCTCACAGTGTGCACAGCACTCTGTGAGACCAGCGATCTCACAGGCAGCACTGCAGGCTTCTCAGTGCCTGCTCTCAGCAGGCACTGAGGACGCCGCCTCCCTCCAGGACCCCGGCGCCATCTTGGATCCGGGTCCTGGGAGGGAGGAAGCCCTCAGAACAGCGCGATCACCGCGCTGTTCTGAGGGTCTCAGGGGGGCGCGCAGGGAGCCCTCTCCCTGCGCGATGCTCCCCTGTGCCCCCAGTACACCGCGATCATGTTTGATCGCGGTGTGCAAGGGGTTAATGTGCCGGGAGTGGTCCGTGACCGCTCCTGGCACACAGTCCCGGGTGTCAGCTGTGATAATCAGCTGACACCCGGCGGCGATAATCTGCGCTCCCCCCAGGAGCGCAGCTGATCGCTATGACGTACTATCCCGTCCGTGGTCAGATTGTCATGGGTTTTATGGACGGGATAGTACGTCAGATGTCAGAGAGGGGTTAAGGCAGGGCTGCAATGATGTTGAAATGTGTTATGGGGGATAAAGTTCATTTTCTAGCCAAATATTGACTTTGCAAGTAATTGCTGTTAAGCTGATCACTCTTTATAACATTCTGGAGTATATGCAAATTGCCATTAGAAAAAATGAAGCAGTAGACTTTGTAAAAATTAATATTTGTGTCATTCTCAAAACTTTTGGCCATGACTGTACTTACTGGTGGAGTGGGTGGACTCTGAGTCAGCGACACTTTGCTGGGTGAAATCACGGTAGTAAAGGTGCTTGCTTGAAAAAGCACACATTAGGCAATCCCAAAAAAAAAGAAATAAGGAAAAAAGCAGCACACTCCGTTTACCGTGTCATAAAAACCTAAGTCCTTTATTTAAGAAAAGTTCACATGGACAAGGTTTGTGAGGGCAGGACAAATGCAGGCATGCAGACAAAAGAACAGGACTACGGCCGTTTCACGTTTAACATGCTTCCACGGGTCCAGATGGAAGCATGTTAAACGTGAAACGGCAGTAGTCCTATACTTTTGTCTGCATGCCTGCATTTGTCCTGCCCTCACAAACCTTGTCCATGTGAACTTTTCTTAAATAAAGGACTTAGGTTTTTATGACACGGTAAACGGAGTGTGCTGCTTTTTTCCTTATTTATTTTATTTTTTTGGATTGATTATATTTTTACCAGCTGGAGGAAAGTATATGCAAACGAATCTCGAAATTGTAAAACTTCATCTCTATTTGTCACCGTTTCCCTATACAGAGGAGTAAATAAGCATTGAACACATCACTAATTCTAAGTAAATATATTTCTAAAGGTGCTATTGACATGAAATTCTCACCAGATGTTGGTAGCAACCCATCCAATCCACACAGGCAAATAAATCAAACCATAGATGTCCATAAATTAAGTTACATGTAAAAATGAGGAATTGCACATGGCTAAACGAATGAAAACACATATGGCCACTCCAAAATAGTCAATTTATACAAGGAGAAAAAAAAAAGGTGTTCAATGACTAAAAACATGTAAGTTTTATTAGAGAAACAAAGAGGAGAAGCTAGCCCATAAATATTATATGTAATATGTGTGCCTTATTGAGAGCAATAATCAAAACACGAAACGGGCGTTCGGAACCATATTACTGGTGACCACACCTGATGGAAGATTTTATCTGTAAGAACCCTTTGCCATAACAGACATTTCTACGTACTTGCTGGGATGTGATTGACTATTTTGATCATTGTGGGTGTTATTCTTAATAGTATTCATTTCCTGGTATTGTGCCCTATGTTTGTCTATGTATGCACTGCATACTTAAAATTGGATGTAGAACTGTGGAATATTTTATAGGCAAAGACCAATTTTGCTACATATATGTTATGTTGGATCCTACATGATCTCACGGAATCATTGTCCAAAAAGTCATAAAAAATAACAAATTTTATTAAAGAATAAATTGCAAAACATGACACATATATCAATGAACAGCTAAGATGACAAAAGTACATAGAAGGCTCATGTGTGAAGGACAACAAACGTTGGTTATATCACAGGAAGAGTACAATGACCAAAGCTGAGCAAACGACACCTCAAAAAAAATGTTCAAAGTATAAGCATATTCAAAAAGTGCATAGTGCCTTTAAGGTGCAGTATATGTAGAAAAAAAACCCAGTCAAAGAAAGGGTATATAGCAAAGGTAAATGCTAATTTCCAAATGTCTCAGACCCAGGACAAATAAAACCATAGGGGATTCTCAGCTTACCCATAATACTGCCTGCCAACGTGTGTCCGGTGCAGCCCCGACGCACGTTTCGCGTAGGCTTCCTCAGGGGGCTGCAGCATAAGAAAACACTCCACTATACATGAAAACATAGGAACTAAGGTGTAGAAAAAAGAAAGCCGAAACTTTGCATTGATGAGTCAAAATTTGTCATATTTTATTATTATTATTATTTTTATTATATTTATTGAAACAGAGCGTAGTTTCTTCACTATAGGGCTGGAGAATGGTTCAATAATGAGTGTCTTCAGGCAACAGTGAAGCACAGTGGAGATATCTTGCACGTTTTGGGCTGCATTTTAGTAAATGGAGTTGGGAATTTGTTCAAGATTAATGATGTCCTCAGTGCTGAGAAATACAGGCAGATACTTATCCATCAATACCATACCATCAGGGAGTTATCTGTTTGGCTCCAAACTTATTCTGCAGAAGGACAACAACTCCAAACATACAGCCAATAATATTAAGAACTAGCTTGAAGACAAATGATTTTTCCGACATTGGAGATTTTTCCTTAAAAAAAGTCATCTTTATTCAGAAAATCTTCATGGTTAAAAATCAATACATGAGGGGGAAGCCCCCAACGTCTGACGCGTTTCAGACCTGAAGCGGTCCTTCCTCTAAGGCATACAAACATAAAATCAACAATTCCTTTATATGTTCTCAACCATTGCAAAAGCACATGTGGTTAATTAAGGAGACCACTTCCATTTAACTATTTAACAACCAATTCTATTTTCATAGAATGTGGTCACACAAAAAACGCATGTCAATGTTATAAATACAGCATAAAGTGCATATGTGCATGCTAATTCCATGTGCATATTAAACAAATAAAGATATTTATATACATCACTTATTGTGAACTGATAAGGTTAGCTAAAGATCTACAAACATTAAATTCTAAACCTTTTTTTCATATATGGATACAATCATATAAATACAATGTACCAAAATCTCCCGAATTTGTGCAGATATCTCAACAAAAATGCACGAAAAACATTTTACAATAAAGGTTTAGAATATGATCTCATAAAAAAGTGCATAATAACACCTAAATGCTGCAAAGAATATACATACCTATTTTCATATGCATATTCAATTAATCAATCACTACAAATATGAATATGCATATGAAAATAGGTATATATATTCTTTATTGTAACCATATATGAAAAAAAGGTTTTTAGAATTTAATGTTTGTAGCTCTTCAGCTAACCTTATCAGTTCACAATAAGTGATGTATATAAGTATCTTTATTTGTTTAACCCCTTCCCGACCCATGACGCCACGTAGGCGTCATGAAAGTCAGTGCCAATCCGACCCATGACGCCTATGTGGCGTCATGAAAGGATCGCGTCCCTGCGGGTCGGGTGACCAGGGTCACTGAAAGGTCACCCGACCGGCACAGGACCCTTTGTGCTTCACCACAGGGGGGTTGGCTTAACCCCCCCGTGGCCACGATCGCTCTGATTGGCTGTTAAAAGTGAAACAGCCAATCACACGGATTCACGGCGGCGATTCACGGCGAAAGATGGCAGCGGTCGGTCACCGCCGTCACTAAAAGCTCCCCTTGTCCTGGCCTCCTCTGCCCCCACCTTCCGATCCCCCCCCTCACTTCCGACCCCCATACTCACCTCTCCCGGTCCTCCGATGTCCCTGGATCCTTCCCGGCGGCTGCCCGGGATTCTTCATGGGCGCCGCCATCTTGGAAAACGGCGGGCGCATGCGCAGTGCGCCCGCCGGCCGGCGCATGCGCAGTGCACCCTGCATAGTCAAAAAATTTATTTTGATCACTGTGATAAACTGTCACAGTGATCAAAATAAAAAAAAGTAAGTGAACCCCCCCTGTCATAGGTAGGGACAAATAATAAAGAATTTTTTTTTTTTTCCTATTAGGCCCTGTGCACACGTTGCGGATTTTGCTGCGGATCCGCAGCTGATTCGCTGCTGATCCGCACGATTGCTGCTGATCCGCAGCTGATTTCGCTGCTGATCCGCAGCGATTTCGCTGCTGATCCGCAGCTGATTTCGCTGCTGATCCGCAGCTGATTTCGCTACTGATCCGCTGCTGATTTTGCTGCGGATCAGCAGCGAAATCAGCAGCGAATCAGCAGCGAAATCAGCTGCGGATCAGCAGCGAAATCAGCTGCGGATCAGCAGCGGATTTCACTGCTGATCCACAGCTGATTTCACAGCTGATCCGCAGCTGATTTCGCTGCTGATCCGCAGCGGATTTCGCTGCTAATCCGCAGCTGATATCGCTGCTGATCCGCAGCTGATTTAGCTGCGGATCCGGCGCTGCGGATCCACAGCAGATCCAGAAACCATGTACAGTACAATGCAAATACATGGTAAAAAAAACGCTGTGCACATGCTGCAGATTTTTCAGCGCAGATTTGCTGCGGTTTTAAATCCGCAGCATGTCAATTCTTTGTGCGGATTCCGCAGCGATTTTACACCTATTCCATTATAGGCGTAAAACCGCAGAGAAAAACCTCAGCAAATCAGCGCTAAATACGCAGGTAAAAGGCAGGTCGTTTTACCTGCGGATTTTAGAAAAATCCGCAAGTGAATCCGCAACGTGTGCACGGGGCCTTAGGGTCAGGCTGGGTTCATATTGCATTATGGCAGTCCGTTAGATGGACTGCGTTTCACCGCGGTATAACGCGGTGTAACGCAGTCCGTTAACGCTGCTATTCACCCCATTTGTGTGCGCATCGCAACGCATGCCATGAAGCGGCATGCGTTCGCGACGTGTCGTCATTCAGTGACGGAGCCTTGGACGCAGGCTGCAGCGTCTGGGCTCCATCACCGCTAGCACAGATGAATCATCGCTGATTCCTCTGCACTAGCGGGTATAGCATAACGCGATCGCGTTATGCTATACCGTTACCAGCCCGTCAACGCTACGTGTTGAACGGGCTGGTAAAACGCAATATGAACCCAGCCTTAGGGTTAGAACTAGGGTTAGGGTTAGAACTAGGGTAAGGGTTGGAATTAGGGTTAGGGTTGGAATTAGGGTTAGGGTTGGAATTAGGGTTAGGGTTGGAATTAGGGTTAGGGTTGGGATAAGCGTTAGGGGTGTTTTGGGGTTAGGGTTGGGATTAGGGTTAGGCTTTGTGGTTAGGTTTATGGTTAGAGTTGGGATTAGGGTTAGGGATGTGTTGGGGTTAGGGTTATGGTTAGGGTTTGTATTAGGGTTGGGGGTGTGTAGGGGTTAGGGTTGGGGTTAGGGGTGTGTTGGGGTTAGGGTTGGAGTTAGAATTGAGGGGTTTCCACTATTTAGGTACATCAGGGGGTCTCCATACGCGACATGGCGCCACCATTGATTCCTGCAAATTTTGCGTTCAAAAAGTCAAACAGTGCTCCCTTTATTCCAAGCCCCGACGTGTGCCGAAACAGTGGTTTATCCCCACATATGGGGTATCAGCGTACTCGGGAAAAATTGCACAACAACTTTGGGGGTCTAATTTCTCCTGTTACTGTTGGGAAAAAAAAATTGGGGACTAAAAAAGTTATTTTTGTGGGAAAAAAAATGATTTTTTATTTTCACGGCTCTGCGTTATAAACTTCTGTGAAGAACTTGGGGGTTCAAAGTGCTCACCACACATCTAGATAAGTTCCTTGCGGGGTCTAGTTTCCAAAATGGGGTCACTTGTGGGGAGTTTATACTGTTTAGGCACATCAGGGACTCTGCAAACGTAACATGACGCCCGCAGACCATTCCATCAAGTCGGCATTTCAAAACGTCACTACTTCCCTTCCGAGCCCCGAAGTGTGCCCATACAGTAGTTTTCTCCCACATATGTGATATCAGCATACTCAGGACAAATTGGACAACAACTTTTGAGGTCTAATTTCTCCTGTTACCCTTGGGAAAATAAAAAAATTGGGGACTAAAAGATCATGTTTGTGGAAAAAATATGATTTTTTTATTTTCATGGCCCGGCGTTATAAACTTCTGTGTAGCCCTTGGGGGTTCAAAGTGCTCACTACACATCTAGATAAGCTCCTTGGGGGGTCTAGTTTCTAAAATGGGGTCACTTGTGGGGGGTTTCTACTGTTTAGGCACATCAGGGGCTCTGCAAACGCAACATGACGCCCACAGAACATTCCATCAAGTCTGCATTCCAAAATGGCGCTCCTTCCCTTCTGTGCTCTCCCATGCACCAAAACAGTGGTTCCCCCCCACATATGGGGTACCAGTGTACTCAGGACAAACTGTACAACAACTTTTGTGGTCCAATTTCTCCTGTTACCCTTGTGAAAATAAAAAATTGCGGGTTAAAAAAATCAGTTTTTGAGGAAAAAAATGATTTTTTATTTTCACGGCTCTGCATTACAAACTTCTGTGAAGCACGTGGGGGTTCAAGGTGCTCACCACACATCTAGTTAAGTTCCTTGAGGGGTCTAGTTTACAAAATGTGGTCAATTGTGGGGGGTTTCTACTGTTTAGGCACATCAGGGGCTCTGCCCGCCCGCAGACCATTCCATCAAGTCGGCATTTCAAAGCGTCACAACATCCCTTCCAAGCCCTGACGTGTGCCCAAACAGTGGTTCTCCCCCACATGTGAGGTACTAGCATACTTAGGACAAATTAGACAACAACTTTTGGGGTCCAATTTCTCCTGTAACCATTGTGAAAATAAAAAATATGGGGCTAAATAATCATTTTTGAGAAAAAAAAATGATTTTTTATTTTCACGGCTCTGCGTTATAAACTTTTGTGAAGCACCTGGGGGTTTAAAGTGCTCACTGTGCATCTGCACAAGTTTCTTAGGGGGTCTAGTTTCCAAAATGGGGTCATTTGTGGGGGAGCTCCAAGTTTAGGCATACAGGGGCTCTCCAAACATGACATGGTGTCCGCTAACGACTGGAGCTAATTTTCCATTCAAAAGTCAAATGGCGCTCCTTCCCTTCTGAGCCCTGCCGTGCGCCCAAACAGTGGTTTATGACCACATATGAGGTATCGGTGTACTCAGGAGAAATTGCCCAACAATTTTAGGATCCATTTTATACTGTTGCCCATGTGAAAATGAAAAAACTGAGGGTAAAAAAATTTTTGTGAAAAAAAAGTATTTCTTTTTTTTAAGGATCAATTTGTGAAGCATCTGGGGGTTCAAAGTGCTCACTCTGTATCTAGATAAGTTCCTTGGGGGGTCTAGTTTCCAAAATGGGGTCACTTGTGGGGGAGCTCCAATGTTTAGGCACACAGGGACTCTCCAAATGCGACATGGCAACCGCTAAATATTCCAGCATATTTTCCATTCAAAAAGTCAAATGGCGCTCCTTCCCTTCTGAGCCCTGCCGTGCGCCCAAACAGTGGTTTATGACCACATATGAGGTATCGGTGTACTCAGGAGAAATTGCCCAACAAATTTTAGGATCCATTTTATCCTGTTGCCCATGTGAAAATGAAAAAACTGAGGCTAAAAGAAAATTTTTGTGAAAAAAAAAGTACTTTCTTTTTTTTATGGATCAATTTGTGAAGCACCTGGGGGTTCAAAGTGCTCACTCTGCATCTAGATAAGTTCCTTGGGGGGTCTAGTTTCCAAAATGGGGTCACTTGTGGGGGAGCTCCAATGTTTAGGTACACAGGGACTCTCCAAATGCGACATGGCAACCGCTAAATATTCCAGCATATTTTCCATTCAAAAAGTCAAATGGCGCTCCTTCCTTTCTGAGCCCTGCCGTGCGCCCAAACAGTGGTTTATGACCACATATGAGGTATCGGTGTACTCAGGAGAAATTGCCCAACAAATTTTAGGATCCATTTTATCCTGTTGCCCATGTGAAAATGAAAAAACTGAGGCTAAAAGAAAATTTTTGTGAAAAAAAAAGTACTTTCTTTTTTTTAGGATCAACTTGTTGAAGCACCTGGGGGTTCAAAGTGCTCAGTCTGCATCTAGATAAGTTTCTTGGGGGGTCTAGTTTCCAAAATGGGGTCACTTGTGGGGGAGCTCCAATGTTTAGGCACACAGGGACTCTCCAAATGCGACATGGCAACCGCTAAATATTCCAGCATATTTTCCATTCAAAAAGTCAAATGGTGCTCCTTCCCTTCTGAGCCCTGCCGTGCGCCCAAACAGTGGTTTATGACAACATATGAGGTATCTGTGTACTCAGGAGAAATTTCCCAACAAATTTTAGGGTCCATTTTATCCTGTTGCCCATACAAAAATGAACAAATTGATGCTAAAAGAAAAATTTTGTTGGAAAAATTAAAATGTCCATTTTTTCCTTCCACGTTGCTTTAGTTCCTGTGAAGCACCTGAAGGGTTAATAATCTTCTTGAATGTAGTTTTGAGTAGCTTGAGGGGTGCAGTTTTTATAATGGTGTCACTTTTGGGTATTTTCTGCCATATAGACCCCTCATAGTGACTTCAAATGTGAGGTGGTCCCTAAAAAAAATGGTTTTGTAAATTTTGCTGTAAAAATGAGAAATCGCTGGTCAACTTTTAACCCTTATAACTTCCTAACAGAAAAAAAATGTTGTTCCCAAAATTGTGCTGATGTAAAGTAGACATGTGGGAAATGTTATTTATTAACTATTTTGTGTCACATATCTCTCTGGTTTAACAGAATAAAAATTCAAAATTTGAAAATTGCGAAATTTTCAAAATTTTGGCCAAAGTTCCATTTTTTTCACAAATAAACGCAAAAATTATCGACCTAAATTTACCACTAACATGAAGCCCAATATGTCACGAAAAAACATTCTCAGAATCGCTAGGATCCGTTGAAGCGTTCCTGAGTTATTACCTCATAAAGGGACACTGGTCAGAATTGCAAAAAATGGCAAGGTCTTTAAGGTCAAAATAGGCTGGGTCATGAAGGGGTTAATATGCACATGGAATTAGCATGCACATATGCACTTTATGCGGTATTATAACATTGACATGCGTTTTTTGTGTGACCACATTCTATGAAAATAGAATTGGTTGTTAAATAGTTAAATGGAAGTGGTCTCCTTAATTAAACACATGTGCTTTTGCAATGGTTGAGAACATATAAAGGAATTGTTGATTTTATGTTTGTATGCCTTAGAGGAAGGACCGCTTCAGGTCCCAAATGCGTCAGGCATTGGGGGCTTCCCCCTCATGTATTGCTTTTTAACCATGAAGATTTTCGGAAAAAATATGTTTTTTATGGGAAAATCTCCAGTGCCGGAAAAATCCTTTGTCTTCAAGCTTGTTCATATGTGGTAGTCAGCCACTGAGTTCCAGGCACGGCCGGACTCCAAGCATAGTCTGGTGAGCAATCATCCTTTCCATCTGCTTTCCTATTTTTGATTATTAAGAACTATCTGCAGCATAAAGAAGAACAAGAAGTCTTGGCAGTGATAATACAGCCCCCAAAATGCCCCGATTTCAACATGATCGAGACTTTCTGGGATTACATGAAGAATTAGAAGAATTTTTGCAAGCCTACATCCAAAGAAGATCTGTAGTTAGCTCTCCAAGATGTTTGGAACAACCTCCCTGTCGAGTTGTTTCAAAAACTGTGAGCAAGTGTCACGTACCTAGAAGAATTGATGACATTTTGAAGGCAAAGGGCGATCACAGCAAATATTGATTTGATTTAGATTTCTCCTTTGTTCATTCACTTTTCATTTTGTTAGTTGATGATAACAAACTATTAACACTTATTTTTTAAAGCATTCTTGCTTTGCAGCATTTTTTCCACAGCTGCCTAAAACGTTTGCATATTGGAGATTTATACGTGATTTCCATGAAAAATAGTGAAATAACCTCTCTTACTGTTACTTGACTCCAATGTGGATAAATGTTTGTCGAAAGGTTAATTAACTGGAACTCCCTTCAAATAACATGACTATTCATCACTAGCTCCTTCCACACGTCTTCTGTGTCACATTCCATCCAACTCCTACTGTCCCGATTCCCATTTCACAGGATTTCATCAATTATCTATAGCCAATTAGTCCAAAATTTGCACAAAAAATGGTATCTGACAATGTTCTCTATGTCATCTCAGAAAATAACTACTTGAAAAAATATATACAGTACAGACCAAAAGTTTGGACACACCTTCTCATTCAAAGATTTTTCTGTATTTTCATGACTATGAAAATTGTAGAATCACACTGAAGGCATCAAAACTATGAATTAACACATGTTGAATTATACAATACACTTTACAAAAAAGTGTGAAACAGCTGAAAATATGTCTTATATTCTAGATTCTTCAAAGTAGCCACCTTTTGCTTTGATTACTACTTTGCATGCAGAAAAGGTGAACGGATGGACTCTACATGCCTGGTTCCCACCGTGAAGCATGGAGGAGGAGGTGTGATGGTGTGGGGGTGCTTTGCTGGTGACACTGTTGGGGATTTATTCAAAATTGAAGTGGTGAGTAGGGTTGAGCATTCCGATACCGAAACCCGGTTCCGATACCTGAAATCCAATGTAAGTCTATGGGAATAAAATATCGGAAGTAAATACTTCCGATATTTTGTTCCCATAGACTTACATTGGATTTCAGGTATCGGAACCGGGTTTCGGTATCGGAATGCTCAACCCTAGTGTCCATCTCGATTGGGTTTAGGTCTGGTGACTGTGGAGGCCAGGTCATCTGGCGTAGCACCCCAACACTCTCCTTCTTGGTCTAATAGCCCTTACACAGTCTGGAGGTGTGTTTGTGGTCATTGTTCTGTTGAAAAATAAATGATGGTCCAACTAAACGCAAACTGGATGGAATAGCATGCTGCTGCAAGATGCTGTAGTAGCCATTCTGGTTCAGTATGCCTTCAATTTTGAATAAATCCCCAACAGTGTCACCAGCAAAGCACCCCCACATCATCACACCACCTCCTCCATGCTTCACGGTGGGAACCAGGCATGTAGAATCCATCCGTTCACCTTTTCTGCGTGCAAAGCAGTAATCAAAGCAAAAGGTGGCTACTTTGAAGAACCTAGAATATAAGACATATTTTCACTTGTTTCACACTTTTTTGTAAAGTGTAATGTATAATTCCACATGTGTTAATTCATAGTTTTGATGCCTTCAGTGTGATTCTACAATTTTCATAGCCATAAAAATACAGAAAAATCTTCGAATGAGAAGGTGTGTCCAAACTTTTGGTCTGTACTGTATATAAATAAAAATAAATACCAACAATTCATCCAATATAACAAAATTTCATTTTATTAAATAAGGACACCCACAAGGACAAGGGTACACTAAAACATTTGACAAGATATAATGAATGGGAAAGACATACAGTACAGACCAAAAGTTTGGACACACCTTCTCATTCAAACATTTTTCTGTATTTTCTTGACTATGAAAATTGTAGAATCACACTGAAGGCATCAAAACTATGAATTAACACATGTGGAATTATAATACTTAACAAAAAAGTGTGAAACAATGAAAATATGTCTTATATTCTAGGTTCTTCAAAGTAGCCACCTTTTGCTTTGATTACTGCTTTGCACACTCTTGGCATTCTCTTGATGAGCTTCAAGAGGTAGTCACCGGGAATGGTTTTTCAACAGTCTTGAAGGAGTTCCCAGAGATGCTTAGCACTTGTTGGCCCTTTTGCCTTTACTCTGAGGTCCAGCTCACCCCAAACCATCTCGATTGGGTTCAGGTCTGGTGACTGTGGAGGCCAGGTCATCTGGCGTAGCACCCCATCACTCTCCCTCTTGGTCAAATATCCCTTACACAGCCTGGAGGTGTGTTTGGGGTCATTGTCCTGTTGAAAAATAAATGATGGTCCAACTAAACGCAAACCGGATGGGATAGCATGCTGCTGCAAGATGCTGTGGTAGCCATGCTGGTTCAGTATGCCTTCAATTTTGAATAAATCCCCAACAGTGTCACCAGCAATGCACCCCCACATCATCACACCTCCTCCTCCATGCTTCACGGTGGGAACCAGGCATGTAGAATCCATCCGTTCACCTTTTCTGCGTCGCACAAAGACACGGTGGTTGGAACCAAAGATCTCAAATTTGGACTCATCAGACCAAAGCACAGATTTCCACTGGTCTAATGTCCATTCCTTGTGTTCTTTAGCCCAAACAGGTCTCTTCTGCTTGTTGCCTGTCCTCAGCAGTGGTTTCCTAGCAGCTATTTTACCATGAAGGCCTGCTGCACAAAGTCTCCTCTTAACAGTTGTTGTAGAGATATGTCTGCTGCTAGAACTCTGTGTGGCATTGACCTGGTCTCTAATGTGTATAATCCCATTTATAAGGCCAGAAATCCCACTTATTAAACCAGACATGGCACATCTGTGAAGTGAAAACCATTTCCAGTGACTACCTCTTGAAGCTCATCAAGAGAATGTCAAGAGTGTGCAAAGCAGTAATCAAAGCAAAAGGTGGCTACTTTGAAGAACCTAGAATATAAGACATATTTTCAGTTGTTTCACACTTTTTTGTTAACTATATAATTCCACATGTGTTAATTCATAGTTTAGATGCCTTCATTGTGAATGTACAATTTTCATAGTCATGAAAATACAGAAAAATGTTTGAATGAGAAGGTGTGTCCAAACTTTTGGTCTGTACTGTATATTAAATACCAAGGGGAGCGGGTCAGCACATACTGTACAGCAATATTAGTAATAATCAATATCAAATGTAAACACTAGAGATTGAAAACTGTATCATGAACACCCAAAAGAGGGGATAAAATATATATAATCCCCTAAAAGGTATATAAAGTGCAGTGCAACATGAATGGTATGCTTTTTTATATGATTGTAGGTCAAGTTATATTCATTAATTCCATTAATCTACTCAGAAGCTCTTGTCACAGGTACAGTCAACAGTAATCATAACTCTCTCTATGTATCATCACCGGTATAGAAAGGTGCACAGCTCAATAAAACATAATGTATTATCATAGGTATAGATGGAAAAAAGACTGATACTAACCGGAACTCATGCTGCATGTGTGGCGCCAGCACATGCAGCATGAGTTCCGGTTAGTATCACTATCTTTCCTGCAGGACAGTCCGGTCCGAGGGGTGTCGCTCTTCTTGGTCCGGTGTCTCCCATCTTCTTATGATCACCGTCCTCGTGCTTCATGTAGATGACGCGTCCCTGCATCATCCACAGTCTTCTCTGCATCGCGCTCCTGCGCGGGCGTACTTATCTGCCCTGTTGAGGGCAGAACAATGTCCTGCAGTGCGCAGGCATCGGGAAAGGTCAGAGAGGCACAGCGCCTGTGCACTGTAGGCCTTTGCGCTGCCCTCAACAGGGCAGAGAAGTACGAATGTGCAGGAATGCAATGCCGGGGAGACTGTGTGGACGATGCAGTGATGCATCATCCACACCAACCAAGAAGGAGGACGGCGATCATAAGAAGATGGGATGCACTGGACCAAGAAGAGCGACCACTGTTATGTTTCGGTAGCTGAGGAGTGCAGGTAAAAAAGGAAATACACCAGAGCAGTTGGAAACTATGAGATTGCAGTACCCTGACTAACCACCACAACTAGAGGCAGCCGTGGAGCGTTCCTACGTTGGTCCTAGACGCCTCGTCACAGCCTGAGAAACTAACTACACCTAAAGATAGATATAGGAAAGCTATCTGCCCCGGAGCAGAACCCCAAAGATATTAGAAAGCCCCCAAACATGTAATGGCGGTTAGACAAGATGAAATACTGACACAGAAAGAAAATAGTATGAGCAAACGCTGGGGCCCAAACTAACTAAATAGAAAAGGATAGGAAGGGTACTTACTGCAATCTCAGAAAACCCTGAAAAGCGCCAACTCTACTAATTTCAAAAATACCTGAGATCACACGACCTCTACCACCAATGCAAAATGGTGTAACAAAATCAAAACAGCAGCCACTGAAAAAACTGGAAAAAGCAAAAGTACAAATATCAGTGGCTGAACAAAACTGAGAGGGCAGAAGCCCCCGGAGGGGACCCTGAAGGCCCCCACAGAAGTGCAGGACAAAATGCAAAAATAAAGCACAAACACAAAAGAAGAAAATGTCTTATCTGTTAGCAGGAGATGCAGACACGACACAGCAGGCTACAAGGGAAACTGGAATAAAGGATTCAGACCAGAACAATTGATCACCGGCAACCCTGATGGGAAGTGACTCCCTTATATAAGACCAGTCAGTAACACCTGATTCCCAGTCCTCACAATCTTCACTGAACAGACCAGCACCGCTTGTAACCACCAGAGGGAGTCTCTGCTCAGAACTCATCTCAAACCCATTCACAACAGTACCCCCCCTTGAGGAGGGGTCACCGAACCCTCATTTGAGCAACCAGGTCGGTCAGGATGAGTTCTATGATACGCACGGATGAGTCTCCTAGCATGGATGTCCGAAGCAAACACCCAAGAATTGTCTTCCTGACCATAACCTCTCCACTTAATCAAATACTGGAGTTTCCGTCTAGAAAAACGAGAATCTAATATTTTCTCAACCACATACTCCAGATTGCCCTCAACCAAAACAGGGTCAGGAGGCACAGCAGCAGGAACCACTGGCTCAAAAAACCTCTTCAACAAGGACTTGTGGAACACGTTATGGATCTTAAATGTCCCTGGAAGAAGCAAACGAAAAGAAACAGGATTAAGAATCTCAATGATCTTATAAGGTCCAATGAACCTAGGCTTAAATTTAGGAGATGCTACTCTCATAGGAATATTCTTTGAGGACAACCAGACCAAGTCCCCCACTTTAAACCGAGAACCATCAGTCCTATGCCGGTTAGCAAACCGCTGGGCCTTCTCCTGAGAGAGGGACAACCTCTCCACTACCTGGTCCCAAATCTGTTGCATACGCTCCACAACAGAGTCAACACCTGGACAGACAGAAGCCTCCGTCTGTCCTGAAGAAAATCGAGGGTGAAACCCAGAATTACAGAAAAACGGAAACATCAAAGTGGCAGAGCTAGCCCTATTATTAAGAGCAAACTCAGCCAAAGGTAAAAAAGAGACCCAGTCATCCTGATCAGCAGACACAAAGCATCTAAGATAAGTCTCCAATGTCTGGTTTGTTCTCTCAGTTTGACCATTGGTCTGAGGATGAAATGCCGAGGAGAAAGACAATTGAACACCCAGTTTAGAACAAAAAGTCCTCCAAAATCTGGAAACAAACTGGACTCCTCTGTCAGACACAATGTTCTCAGGAATGCCGTGTAAACGAACCACGTGCTGAAAGAACAACGGCACCAATTCAGAGGAGGAAGGCAACTTAGGTAATGGCACAAGATGTATCATCTTGGAAAACCTATCACAAATTACCCAGATGGTGGTCATTCTCTGAGAAACAGGAAGGTCGGAAATGAAATCCATAGAGATATGGGTCCATGGTCTCAACAAACCACTAGAGCGAGAGCAAGGCTTGGAGCGAGAGCAAGTCCCGCAGGACTGCACAAATTCCCTGACATCACGAGACAAGGTAGGCCACCAAAAGGACCGACTAACCAAGTCTCTGGTACCAAAAATTCCGGGATACCCAGCCAATGCGGAACAATGAATCTCAGACATCACACTCTTTTTCCACTGGTCCGGGACAAACAATTTTCCAACAGGGCAGCACTCGGGCCTATCCTCCTGACACCCCTCCAGAGCAAGTCTCAAATTGGGCGAGATGGCGGAAAGAACTACACCCTCTTTCAAAATAACAGAAGGATCAGATAACTCAGGAGAGTCCGCAAGGAAACTCCTCGAGAGGGCATCCGCCTTAACATTCTTAGTGCCAGGAAGAAAGGAAACCACAAAATTAAAACGTGTGAAAAACAAGGCCCACCTGGCCTGTCTAGGATTGAGTCGCTTGGCAGATTCCAGATAGACCAGATTCTTATGGTCCGTAAGGACCACCACCTGATGTTTGGCTCCCTCCAGCCAATGTCTCCACTCTTCAAAAGCCCACTTCATGGCCAATAACTCCCGATTACCCACGTCATAATTACGTTCAGTAGGAGAAAATTTTCGAGAGAAAAAGGCACAAGGGTTACTTTTAGAGGTCTCTGGATCTTTTTGGGACAAAACGGCACCTGCCCCAATTTCAGAGGCATCAACCTCCACCTGAAATGGCAGAGAAACATCAGGCTGCCGTAGAACAGGAGCAGAAGTGAATCTCTGCTTAAGTTCCTGAAACGCAGAGACTGCCTCAGGAGGCCAATTCACCACATCAGAACCCTTTCTGGTCAGATCAGTTAATGGTTTAACAATAACCGAGAAATTACCAATAAATTTACGATAAAAATTGGCAAAACCCAAAAATCTCTGAAGAGCCTTTAATGAAGTAGGTTGGACCCAATCACAGATGGCCTGAACCTTGACCGGGTCCATTTCAATAACAGATGGGGACAAAATGAATCCCAGAAATGAGATCCTCTGTACGCCAAAAAGACACTTTGATCCCTTCACATACAGAGCATTCTCTCTCAAAATCTGGAACACAGTTCGAACATGTTTCACATGAGAGTCCCAGTCATTAGAAAAAATCAAGATATCATCCAAATAAACAATCAGAAATTTGTCCACAAAATCCCTGAAAATGTCATTCATGAAGGACTGGAAGACGGAAGGAGCATTAGTGAGCCCAAAGGGCATCACTAGGTACTCAAAATGCCCTTCAGGGGTATTGAATGCCGTCTTCCATTCATCCCCGTGCTTAATGCGAATAAGGTTATACGCCCCCCTGAGGTCAAGCTTGGTAAACCAAGTAGCGTTTTTCACCCTGGAAAACAGGTCAGAAATCAAGGGTAACGGGTATTGATATTTCACAGTAATATTGTTCAAGAGACGATAATCAATACACGGCCTTAATGAACCATCTTTTTTGGCCACAAAGAAAAAACCGGCACCTAAGGGTGAAGAGGATGGTCTGATATGACCCTTCTCCAATGATTCCTTGATATAAGACCGCATAGCGTCATGTTCAGGTACAGACAAGTTAAAAAGGCGACCTTTAGGGAATTTACTACCCGGCACTAATTCAATAGCGCAGTCATAGCTCCTATGGGGAGGCAAGGATGCAGATTTACTTTCGCTAAACACATCAGAAAAATCAATCAAAAAGTCAGGAACATCCTGAACCTGGGGGGAGGCAGAAAAAACAGGAGTGTTGGTATTAATACATTGGCAGCCCCAACTGGTTACAGACACAGATTTCCAATCCAAAACAGGATTATGAGACTGTAACCAAGGGAAACCCAGCACGATAATGTCATGCAGATTATACAGAACCAAAAATTTGCAGCACTCCTGGTGATCAGGTTCAACCCTCATTATCACCTGAGTAGAAAACTGGGGTTTATTCTCAGCCAAAGGGGTAGAATCGATCCCAGTAGGGGAATAGACTTCTGTAGGGGTATCAAGGGAAACCCACAACGTTTAGCAAAATCATAATCCATCAGGTTAATAGCTGCTCCAGAATCAACGAAAGCCTGAGCAGAAAAT
This sequence comes from Oophaga sylvatica, assembly GCA_033576555.1. Classification (NCBI taxonomy): domain Eukaryota; kingdom Metazoa; phylum Chordata; class Amphibia; order Anura; family Dendrobatidae; genus Oophaga; species Oophaga sylvatica. Next base: position 907,740,864 of record JARQOD010000001.1, on the reverse strand, counting down.
GAGGACAGAGAGCATATCAGAGTGACAGTTAATAAAAACTTAGTCTGAACACTACCCAAGACAACTGAGCGTGCAAAACGTCTTCCCCGCTTAGGGCAGACTGAAATAGCATGAGAGGCATCACCACAGTAGAAACATAAACCATTGCGCTTTCGAAACTCATGACGCTGTGCCCCAGACACCACTCCATCACACTGCATGGGTTCAGAAGCTGGTTCACAAGGCAACACCATTCCACGCATACTTCTCTGCTCACGCAAACGTCTGTCAATTTGAATCGCTAATGACATAGAATCATTGAGACCAGAGGGGACAGGGAATCCCACCATAACATCCTTTACATTATCTGACAGACCCTTCCGGTAAAGGGCTGCCAAAGCGTCGTCATTCCATTTGGTCAGGACTGCCCACCTACGGAATCTCTGACAGTATAACTCAGCGTCATAAGGCCCCTGATTTAATGCTAACAAGGCTTTTTCAGCTTGATCAGTGACATTAGGCTCATCGTACAATAACCCCAAAGCCTGAAAAAATGCATCAACATCACTCAAAACAGGATCCCCAGGTGTCAGGGAAAAAGCCCAATCCTGAGGATCGCCGCGCAGGAGAGAGATGATCATTTGAACCTGCTGCGCTGCGTTCCCTGAGGACTTAGATTTTAAGGCAAAAAACAATTTACAATTATTTTTGAAATTCTGAAACTTAGCTCGATCCCCTAAAAACAAATCTGGCATGGGAATCCTAGGTTCCACAACAGGCAACCTAGCAAGATATGCAGCAATATCTGAACCTCAGTGGCAAGCTGATCCACACGGCCAGACAACTGTGCAAACTCCATTGAGAGACAAGATCCTCCCCAGCACCCAGAGATACAGAGGGAAAAAAAAAAAAAATGCAACAAATAGAAAAATATCTCTGACAACTCTGACAACCTTTTTTCTTTCACAATATTTTTTCCCTTCTGTGAGTACTATACAAATTTCAATTTTTAGGGCCGGTGATACTGTTATGTTTCGGTAGCTGAGGAGTGCAGGTAAAAAAGGAAATACACCAGAGCAGTTGGAAACTATGAGATTGCAGTACCCTGACTAACCACCACAACTAGAGGCAGCCGTGGAGCGTTCCTACGTTGGTCCTAGACGCCTCGTCACAGCCTGAGAAACTAACTACACCTAAAGATATATATAGGAAAGCTATCTGCCCCGGAGCAGAACCCCAAAGATATTAGAAAGCGCCCAAACATGTAATGGCGGTTAGACAAGATGAAATACTGACACAGAAAGAAAATAGTATGAGCAAACGCTGGGGCCCAAACTAACTAAATAGAAAAGGATAGGAAGGGTACTTACTGCAATCCCAGAAAACCCTGAAAAGCACCAACTCTACTAATTTCAAAAATACCTGAGATCACACGACCTCTACCACCTAAATTAGTTCTCTGGTGTAACAAAATCAAAACAGCAGCCACTGAAAAAACTGGAAAAAGCAAAAGTACAAATATCAGTGGCTGAACAAAACTGAGAGGGCAGAAGCCCCGGAGGGGACCCTGAAGGCCCCCACAGAAGTGCAGGACAAAATGCAAAAATAAAGCACAAACACAAAAGAAGAAAATGTCTTATCTGTTAGCAGGAGATGCAGACACGACACAGCAGGCTACAAGGGAAACTGGAATAAAGGGATTCAGACCAGAACAATTGATCACCGGCAACCCTGATGGGAAAGTGACTCCCTTATATAAGACCAGTCAGTAACACCTGATTCCCAGTCCTCACAATCTTCACTGAACAGACCAGCACCGCTTGTAACCACCAGAGGGAGTCTCTGCTCAGAACTCATCTCAAACCCATTCACAACAGACCACCCGCAGGTGAGTATAATAAAAGTTATTTTTCAGTTCTTCTAGGTCGCGTTGGGGGCAGACGTACAGCATTATAGAATGCTGTATATCAACCCTGAAATGCGGTGCCAGCATCTCATATCGGCTAATATATATTGATTTTCATTTTTTACTTTTTAAAGATTTCAAAAAGGAAAATGGGCTGATGCAAAAGTTTGGGCATCCTTGGAGATTTATGTGCTCAGATAACTTTGACCAAGTTTTCAGACCTTAATCAGCCTGTTAGGGTTATGGCTTGTTCACAATCATCCTTAGGAAAGGCCAGGTGATGCAACTTTCCCAGCTTTATAAAATCCCAGCCTCCTGCTGCCAAAAAACTGCAGCCATGGTGTTTTCTAAGCAGCTGCCTAGCACTCTGAAAATGAAAATGTTGGAGGCCCACAAAGCAGAAGGCTATAAGAATGGCAAAACGTTTTCAAGTTGCCCTTTCCTCAGTTCGAAATGTAATTAAGAAATGGCAGTTATCATGAACAGTGGAGGTCAAGATAAGGTCTGGAAGACCAAGCAAAATTATAGTGAGAGCCTTTCATAGGATTGCTGGAGAGGCAAATTGGAACCCCATTTTGACTGCAAAAGACCTTTAGAAAGATTTAGCAGGCTCTGAAGTTGTGGTACATTGTTCTACTATTCAGAGACACCTGCACAATATGGCCTTCATGGAAGAGTCATTAGAAGAAAACCTCTCCTGCGTCCTCACCATAAAATTTAGCATCAGAAGTATGCAAAAGAACATCTAAACAAGCCTTATGCATTTTGGAAGTAAGTCCTGTAGCCAGGGCCGGCGTCAGCACCCGGCATCCCGGGCAAGTGCCGGGGCCTTGAGCAGGCGGGGGGGCCCACTCGCCGTCGGGCACCCCGGCGCCCGTTAGCGGAGGAGAGTGGTGCCAGCACCGCCAGTGGGCCCCCCCGCTTGCTCAGGGCCCTGGCAGCAGCCAACGCAATACTTACCTCTCCCCGTGACTCCGCAGCTCCAGGCTCCAGGGGACGCCTGCAGGGCGCCCGCGCTTCATCTCACAGCAGCGCCACTGAATGACATCATCATTCAGCGGCCGGCTGTGGCAGAGAGAGCGCGGACGCCGGACAGATGAGATGTGTGGGTGAGATGTGTGTATGTGTGTGTGTAGTGTATGTAGTGCGGTGCTTTGTGTGTGTGTATGTGAGAGAGTGCTGTGGTGCTGTATGTGTGATGGTGGTGGGGGGAGGCAGTGATGATGATGATGGGGAGGCGATGATGATGATGATGTTGGGGAGGCAATGATGATGGGGAGGCGATGATGATGGGGAGACAATGATGATGGGGAGGTGATGATGATGATGATGATGGGGAGGCAATGATGATGGGGAGGAAATGATTATGATGATAGGGAGGCAATGATGATAATAATGGGGAAGCAATGATGATGATAATGGGTAGTCTTTCCACAGCGCCCTTTCCTGAGCCGTAACAGCACAGAACGCATTACAGTGCAGAGGAGAGCTCCATATTTTGTATGGAGCATTATATGGGGACCAGTATCCTGTATGGAGCATTATTTGGGGTCCAATATTCTTTATGGAGCATTATATTTGGCCCATAATATTGTATGGAGGACTATGTGGTGCCCATAATATTGTATGGAGGACTGTACTGTCCAGTCTGTACTGTGCGCTGTGAGGATTTGGCGGTTTCTGAGCTATTGTACAATTTACAATAGATATCACTCATGTAATGGAAGAAGAGAAGTGTTTGGCATTGTACTATATCTATATTTCTCTGCAGTATCTGTGCATCATGAATCGTGGTCTGTGTTAAAGGGGCCCACTGAGACTCTTTCGCCCGGGGCAGATAAAAACCTGGAGCCGGCCCTGCCTGTAGCCTAATGAGGTTAACATAGAATTGTTTGGCCACAATGATCAAAGCTATGTGTGGAGAGCAAATGGCACAGAACCATTCAGGGTGCCCGAACTTTAGCATCGGCCCAATTTCCTTTTTTAACTTTTAAAATGGAAATAATTATTATATTTACACATATATATATATATATATATATAATTTTCTTCTTGCCTAAAATACAAAGGAAATGTGTCATCTTTAACTTTAGCCCATTTTAAGATCATTTCATCTTCAACTTGCTTACCTATTCCCAATGACAGTAATTTTGACCAGGGGTGCCCAAACTTGAACATGCCACTGTATGTCACATTTCATGAGCCTGATAGAGACATATTAGGTTGGAGCGTCAATATTGATTACTTGTATAGAGCAAAAAAGAACTTTTTGTATTTATGGAATCTCATTGAACAGTGTTGTCTTTACTGTACATTTTTGTCATTTATTGATAATAATAGGAAGGCAAAGGTGATGATAACCTGTTCTTGTGTCTCAATGGGTAGTCCAGGTTGTTTCAGACAGCCAGCTATCCCCTCCTGAACATGTTAACTCAGACTCTCTATATTAATGTAGAGACTTTAATACATAAAAATGCAATAAAAATACATAATAATACAGAGAAAATACAAAAATAAGTTTCATCAGTTTTCAGTGAGAAGAAAAAAAAAAGTTTGTTCGCCTTCTCCGATCTATCAGTTAGTGAAAGCCGGACAGCCCACAGATGGCATTCGAGAGCTGTCCAATTTTTGTCACTAACCCATAGACTTTCATTGTTGAGTTTGATCGGATACTCTGATCTCAATCGGACACGTCTCTGCGATTTTTGGGCAAAAATCACGAACATGTCATCATCCTCATAAACAGTCACAGATGCAAGTGCTATCCTTGAAAAAATAGCCTTAAAGCTGTATGCCGACGATTATTTTTTGGAGAGTTTTTGATGCTGCGTATTTTCACTGTGTCAAAAACGGAGTGTCTTACAGTTCCAGCAAAGTGGCTGGGATTTATAGAAATCTCCTGCCCACTGTACTTTTTTTTTACTCATCCTAAACTGACCAGCGGTATGTGGTTCAAATCCGCAACATGTCAATTTCTCTTGTGGGTACGCTGAACTTTATATGAAGATTTCACCCATAGTCATTCATTAGATGTGGACAATCCGTAGATAAAAAACACACAGGCGGTTTTAGATTGTTTACTCACGGGAAACCCATCAAAAACCCAAGTAATCCGCACATGACTAAATCCATAAAGTTTTATCAAATGTGAATACTGTACCAGGAAGTTTCATAAGCGTGAAAACATAATACACCATCAAGAGATAAAAATACAGCGTAAAAAATGCAATAAAAATACAGTAAGAATGCAATGAAAATGCGCAAATACATTATTTACTTAATAGGTGCACAAATGGTGCAGAAAATCTGCAACATCAAAAGCTGATCGTGGGAACGTAGTCTAACCCCCAGATGTCAGTGATTTTTCTTGTATGCAATAAAAAGGCCTTAGTTTCATCAGTACTTTGTATGAGAGTTTCATCAGGGGTTTGGTCAGGGAGTCAGAATTTTGTCAGAGTTTCATCAGTTTTTCTCCGATGAAAAAAAATCCAACTGATGAAGGTTTCTCAGCTTTCAAGCAATCCATGAAAAACGGACAACACATAGATGGTATCTGAGCGCTGTCCAATTTTTTCATGGATCCATAAACTTGCATTGCTGAGTTTGGGCTGAGACCTGGATTGGACATGTCTCCGCGATTTGTGTGGATCACTCAGTCTGCAAGAATAGACGGATGAGTGAACCGCTCCATAAACAATAATAGGTTCCATTTTTATCCATCAAAGCCAAAAATGGAACTCGCACTGACATCTGAATAGGCCTAGAGAGCAGGATAATGATGGTGCTTTACTTCCAAAAAATTGATATATCACAGATCAGAAACATCAAACAACATTCTTACACTTTTTATTTATTTTCTTTCATTTCTTTTTGGGTATTTTTTGTGCTTATATAAAAAGTTAACAGGGTAAATATTGTGTTGTGTTCTTAATATCAGAGTTAGAATAGCCAAACACTTTGTGCCTGAGTCAGTAAACTTGGGGAAAGTTACACCACATCAGCTCTAAAAGCTGTAACCAAGGAAACCATTTACTATGGAATATTCTATTCTGCAGTCTACACATGGTGCTGCACCAGTAATTACTTTCTATGTCAGCACTTACATTTATGTGGCAGGTCAAATATACTCCAGTTCTATCCCTCTCTGACGTCATATGATAAAAACAACAGCAAAAATCAAATGGAGCCGGTGATCCAGAGTAATAAGCAACATCCTACATGCCTGCAGCATCTCATAGGTAAGTGCGACTCGGAATTTGGATATTTACTTGCATGACACAAATCTATCAGCGATAGAATGTATGAAATATGAATGGAATCAACATCCATGTAGATTTTACCCTTGGTCTAACCCATTACCCCAGTGCTAGTGTCTACCTGCAGCACAGGGATACAGTTCAGACGTAGTTCAGACTTACCACAGCGCTCCCCATGCCACTGCCGTAGGCATATTACTGATAGAGGATTGTCAGTGAGGGAGGCAGTGGGAGCCATAGAGTGTTCACCAGGTAAAGTGACTGTGTAGGAGAGAGAGCCCCCGCTGTGTGACTGGGCCAGAACCAAGGGGGCTGTCACTTAAGTTCTAAGGGGGTACGTTCCAGGGGGAAGGAACTGCAGGATGACACAGAGACTGTTCTGGAAAGTACGGGGCGGGGCGACTATAAAAGGAGCACAGGAGACCAGCTTGGGGCACTTGACGCGGAGTCAAGCACGAGACAGGAAGGAGGAACCTGGCGGGCATTGCGGAACAGGAATAGGCCAGCCGCTTCACGAGAGAAAGAACGGGGGCTCACGTGATTTGGGGAGAGGATGACCCGAGCGAAACGAGGAGGTAGCAGAACTCTGACACCCGCAGCCGCTACTGTCCCGCTCCAGCCCACGGCTACGGCCTGTGTACTGACATCCGTGACCGCCACTGCCCTGCTCTAGCCCGCGGCTGCGGCCTGTGCACTGCAACCCGCGGCTGCTACTGTACCGCTCCATCCCGCGGCTGTGGCCTGTACGTCAGGATCCGCGGCTACCGCCACCTCACCTCCGAGTGGGGTGGTATCGATGCTGGGGAACTTCTCCAGGGCCTGTTGCGCCCCATCTGCCCCTGGGCGTAGGAACGCCCGAAGCCCACAACAGCTCTTCGTCGGCTGGGCCCAGCTGCTGAGATGCCGAACGGACACCTCCCGGACGTCAGAGATGAATGATTGACACTCCGTTAACTGTTCATTATAGTTCTTGGACATTTAGACGGCCTTATCACGGCCCTATAGTCGTTGGCACCTGCCTACTAGTCGTTTGCTCAGTTATTTGTGTATTATTGTCTATTTTCCCTGTGAGGAGAACTACTGTCAGCTTAAAAGTAAATCCTATAACCCCTATATAAAGGTTCAGTTTAAGCTTGCTCCGTCTCCGACTCGTCACTGCATCCGCGTACCTGCGAATACCACAACTGTACATAACAAAAGTATAGTCACTTTCCAGTCCCATTGTCAAGAGTAACTTTAACAACGTCAGGACGCCACTGTCTTCCAAGCAATGCTAATACATAGATGAGGCTGTTATGAAAAGTAGCGTCTATGGAAAGTGTCGGGTTTATGTCTGTCTATTTCTAATGTCACCTACTGTTCAGGTACGGACACCGAATACGGACTTCTCCAGGAAGTCCGTGTTACAATTCGGATTCGGCTGCCAGAACACCGGGTGTTTGTCGCGCTCTCATGTGCTTGGCAGCGCAGCATCTTGAACTATATGATGATGATTTATCCATAAGAATCCAAAGGAGTGTGCTCAGAAGACTGAATTGCTTTCAGTTATTAATTGTAGCAGGAGGAATGCTACCAGCAAACAGGTGCATCTTGGATAAAAACTATATTTTTATTGCATATATTTAAAATTGTAAGTACAAATAACCAATAAAAACCACAGTCATGTTTCGAATGTCTGTCCTTAAGGGCAACCTGTTATGTAAATAAACAATATTAACCTGCAGATATGGGGTTCATCTGTAAGTTAACCCCTTTATTCCATCCGACGTACTATTCTGTCCATGTGACCCTGGACCTCATTCCCATGGACGAAATAGTACGTCCCATGCGATCAGCTGCGCTTCCGGGGGGAGCGCAGCTGATCGCAGCTGGGTGTCAGCTGATTATCACAGCTGACACCCGGCACTATGTGTCAGGAGCAGTCACGGACCACTCACGGCACATTAACCCCTGGCACACCGCGATCAAACATGGGGGGCTCCCTGCATGCTCCCCTGAGACCCTCAGAACAGCGCGATGTGATCGTGCTGTTCTGAGGCCTTCCTCCCTGCAAAACCCCAGATCCAAGATGGCCACCGGGTCCTGCAGGGAGGCGGCTTCCTCAGTGCCTGCTGAGAGCAGGCGCTAAGAAAGCCTGCAGCTCTGCCTGTGAGATCGCTGGTATCACAGAGTGCTGTGCACACTGTTAGACCAGCGATCTGGTATTATACAGTAATGTCCCACCCTGGGACAAAGTAAAAAAGTAAAAAAAATAAAAATAAACATGTGTAAAAAAAATTCCAAAATAAAAGGAAAAAAAATATTCCCCAATAAATTCATTTCTTCATGTAAATAAAAAAAAACAAAACAATAAAAGTACACATAATTGGTATCATCGCGTCCTAACGACCCACCCTATAGAACTGTCCCACTAGTTAACCCCTTTAGTGAACCCCTTTAAAAAAAAAACAAAGCAAAAAATCAATGCTTTATCATCATACTGCCGAACAAAAAGTGGAATAACACGCGATCAAAAAGACAGATATAAATAAACATGGTACCCCTGAAAACGTCATCTTATCCCGCAAAAAACGAGCCGTCATACAGCATCATCAGTGAAACAATAGAAAAGTTATAGCTCTCAGAATAAAGCGATGCAAAAATAATTATTTTTTATATAAAATTGTTTTTATTGTATAAAAGTGCCAAAACATAAAAAATGATATAAATGAGGTATCACCGTAATCGTACTGACCCGAAGAATAAAACTGCTTTATCAATTTTACCACACGCGGAACGGTATAAACGCCCCCCCAAAACAAATTCATGAATTGCTGATTTTTGTTCATTCTAACCTCCCAAAAATCGAAATAAAAAGCGATCATAAAATGTCACGTGCTCAAAAATGGTACCAATAAAAAGTCAACTCGTACCGCAAAAAATAAGACCTCACATGACTCTGTGGGCCAAAATATGCAAAAATTATAGCTCTCAAAATGTGATGTTGCAAAAGCTATTTTTTTGCAATAAAAAGCGTCTTTTAGCGTGACAGCTGCCAAACATAAAAACCGATATAAATAGTAAATCAAACCCCCCTTTATCACCCCCTTAGTTAGGGAAAAATAATAAAATTAAAAAAATGTATTTATTTCCATTTTCCATTAGGGTTAGGCCCTGTGCACTCGTTGCGGATTGTGCTGCGGATCCGCAGCAGAACCGGACGCCATGTACAGTACAATGTTAGTGAAGGGAAAAAAAAAAAGCTATGCACATGATGCAGCATTTTCCGTGCGGATTTGGTGCGGTTTTAAAACTGCAGCATGTCAATTCTTTGTGCGGATTCCACAGCGGTTTTACACCTATTTCATTATAGGTGTAAAACCGCAGGCAAATCCGCACTAAAACCGCGGCAAAAACGCAGTAAATCCACGCTAAAACCGTCATTTTACCTGCGGTTTTAGCAAAATCCGCAAGTAAATCCACAACGTGTGCACGGGGCCTTAGGGTTAGGGTTAGGGTTGCGGCTAAAATTAGGGTTAGGGTTGGGGCTAAAGTTAGGATTAGGGTTAGGGTTGGGATAAGGGTTTTTTTGTTTTTACTGTACTGTACGTTATAAACTTCTGTGAAGCACTTGGGGGTTCTAAGTGCTCACAACACATGAAGTGCAATATGTCACGAGAAAACTATCTCAGAATCGCGAAGATCTGTTGAAGCGTTCCAGAGTTATAACCTCATAAAGAGACAGTGGTCAGAATTGTAAAAATTGGCCCGGTCATTAACGTGCAATCCACCCTTGGGGGTGAAGGGGTTAACAGCGTTGTGAACCTGTGCAGTGTCCACACTGAGAGCCCCTGTGCCGCAAGGAGCTACCTTTTATTCCTCCCAGCAGCGTTCGGCTTTCAGTCATAGGGGTTGTCCAGTGCTACTTCAGTCACCTCTCAGTACAGTGATTAACCGTGTCACTAACACTGACTGACAGCCGGGATCAGCATTAGAGACGACTGTCAGTCAGGGCCGGGGGTGCAGTTAGAGCCACTGTTGACTATACACTGAGCGATGACTGAAGTCACGCTGGTGCATCCCTATGACTGAAATCCATATAACGGTGATCGCAAAAGAAAAAACAAAGCCGCGATCCTGCCTATAATTTCTCTCACCTTTGATGTGATCGCACATCAGAGAGGAGAGAAATAGGGTCCCCGGACCCCCGATCCGCTCCGGTACCTCCAGGTGTTTCCCATTTCCCCCTGTCCTCCAGCAGCTCCCCCTGTCCTCCGATCCTCCCGGCCTCTTCATCCTATAAAAAAAATGGCGGGCGCATGCGCAGATTCATTCATTCAGGTAAAAGTACATTTTGATCACTGTGATAAACTATCACAGTGATCAAAATAAAAAAAAAACAGTACATAAGACCCCCTTTATCACCCCCTTAGTTAGGGAAATATAATAAAATAAAGAAATTTTATTTATTTTCATTTTTCCATCAGGGTTAGGGTTGGAATTAGGGTTAGGGTTAGGCTGGGTTCATACTGCGTTATGGCAGTCCGTTAGAAAGACTGCGTTACACCGTGGTATAACGCGGTGTAACGCAGTCCGTTAATGCTGCCATTCAACCCCATTTGAGGGCGCATCGCTGCGCATGCCGTAAAGCGGCATGCGTTCGCGATGTGCCGTTATTCAGTGATGGAGTCTCAGACGCGGGCTGCAGCGTCTGGGCTCCGTCACCGCTAGCGCAGATGAATCATCTGCTGATTCCTCTGCACTAGCGGGTATAGCATAACGCGATTGTGTTATGTTGTACCGTTACCAGCCCGTCAATGCTATGTGTTGAACGGGCTAGTAAAACGCAATAAGAACCTAGCCTTAGGGTTAGGGTTATAATTAGGGTTAGGGTTGGAATTAGGGTTAGGGTTAGGGTTACAATTAGGGTTAGGGTTACAATTAGTGTTAGGGTTACAATTAGGGTTGGAATTAGGGTTGGGATTAGGGTTAGGATTAGGGTTAGGGCTAGGATTAGGGTTAGGGTTGGGATTAGGGTTAGGGGTGTGTTGGGGTTAGGGTTGGAGCTAGAATTGAGGGGTTTCCACTATTTCGGCACATCAGGGGTCTCCAAACACGACGTGGCGTTCAAAAAGTCAAATGGCGCTCCCTCCCTTCCGAGCACTGCCGTGCGCCCAAACAGTGGTTTACCCCAACATATGGGGTATCAGCGTACTCAGGACAAATTGCACACCAATTTTGGGGTTCTAATTTCTCCTGTTAACCTTGGGAAAATTAAAAATAGCTGGCTAAAGAATAATTTTTGTGGAAGAAATTGATTTTTTATTTTCACGGCTCTGCGTTTATAAATTTCTGTGAAGCACTTGGGAGTTCAAAGTGCTCACCACACATCTAGATAAGCTCCTTGGGGGGGTCTAGTTTCCAAAATGGTGTTACTTGCAGGTGGTTTCTACTGTTTAGGCACATCAAGGGCTGTGCAAATACAACATGACGCCAGCAGAACATTCCATCAAAGTCTGCATTACAAAATGGCGCTCCTTCCCTTCCAAGCTCTCCCATGCGCCCAAACAGTGGTTCCACCCCACATATGGGGTATCAGCGTACTCAGGAAAATTTGCACAACAACTTTTGGGGTCCAAATTCTCCTGTTACCCTTGGGAAAATAAAAAAAATATCGGGCTAAACAATCATTTGAAAAAAATGTTTTTTTTTTATATTCACAGCTTTATGTTATAAACTTCTGTGAAGCACTTGGGGGTTCAAAGTGCTCACCACACATCTAGATAAGTTCCTTAAGGGGTATAGTTTCCAAAATGGTGTCATTTGTAAGTGGTTTCTACTGTTTAAGCGCATCAGGGGCTCTCCAAAAGTGACATGGTGTCCAATCTCAATTCCAGCCAATTTTGGTTTGAAAAAGTCAAACGGCGCTCCTTCCCTTCCAAGCCCTGCCGTGCACCCAAACAGTGGTCCCCCCACATATGGGGTATCAGCGTACTCAGAACAAAATGGACAACAACTTTTGTGGTCTAATTTCTCCTGTTACCCTTGGGAAAATAAAAAAATTGGGGACTAATCGATCAGGTTTGTGGAAAAAATATGATTTTTTACTTTCACGCCCGGGCGTTATAAACTTTTGTGAAGCACTCGGGGGTTCAAAGTGCTCACCACACATCTAGATCAGTTCCTTAGGGGGTCTAGTTTCCAAAATGGGGTCACTTGTTTGGGGTTTCCACTGTTTAGACACATCAGGGTCTCTACAAACGTGACATGGCATCCAGCCAATTCCGCGTTGAAAAAGTCAAACGGTGCTACTTCCCTTCCAAGCTCTGCCATGCACCCAAACAGTGGTTTACCCCCACATATGGGGTATCAGCATGCTCAGGACAAATTGCACAAAAACTTTTGCGGTCTTGTTACCCTTGGTAAAGTAAAAATTGGGCTGAAAAGATCGTTTTTGTGGAAAAATATGATTTTTTATTTTCACAGCTCTACACTATAAACTTCTGTGAAGCACTTGGAGGTTCAAAGTGCTCACCACACATCTAGATAAGTTCCTTAAGGGGTCTAGTTTCAAAAATGGGGTCACTTGTTGGAGGTTTCCATTGTTTAGGCACATCAGGAGCTCTCTAAACGCGACATGGCATCCAGCCAATTCTGCGTTGACAAAGTCAAACGGCGCTCCTTCCCTTGCGACCTCTGCCGTGTGCCCAAAAAGTGGTTTACCTGCACATATGGGGTATCGGCATATTCAGGAGAAATTGCACAACAAATTTTGTGGTTAATTTTTTCTTTTAACATTTGTGAAAATAAAAAAAATTGGTTCCGAAGTAAAGTTTTTGCAAAAAAAGTTAAATGTTAAATTTTTCCTTCCACATTGCTTCAGTTCCTGTGAAGCACGTAAAGGGTTAATAAACTTCTTGAATGTGGTTTTGAGCACCTTGAGGGGTGCAGTTTTTAGAATGGTGTCACTTTTGGGTATTTTCTATCATATAGACCCCTCAAAGTGACTTCAAATGTGATGTGGTCACTAAAAAAAATGGTGTTTTGGAAAAATGAGAAATCGCTGGTCAACTTTTAACCCTTATAACTTCGTAACAAAAAAAAATTTTGTTCCCAAAATTGTGCTGATGTAAAGTAGACATGTGGGAAATGTTATTTATTAAGAAATTTGTGTGACATATCTCTCTGATTTAAGGGCATAAAATTAAAAGTTTGAAAATTGCTAAATTTTCAAAATTTTCGCCATATTTCCGTTTTTTTCATAAATAAAAGCAAGTAATATAAAAAATTTTTTGCCACTAACATAAAATACAATATATACCACATACGAAAAAAGGCTGCACTCTATCATACCAAAGCATGACAACATAGAATACATGAAATTTTGAATAGCAATATGGCTTTGGAGTATAAGGAAAAATTTGAGACGCTTAGTATAAACATTTGGCCAAACATTTTAAAGCCCACCAACCATCGTCAAGGTGGTCTCAATTCTGGTGAGTCCCTGACCTAATGTGAACATACCTCTATTAGGCTGATATCTGAATTTCTGGGTGAATGTGCACCTCTGTCAGTAAAGCCTGCATTTATGGGTAAAGTAGGGACCAAGTGTAAATAAAATCACCACCTGGTGGGGGCAGAGTGCTCAGTCAGTAAGCTAACATTCAAAAGTCAAAAAAACCTGACTGGCACATCCAGACTAATGTGAACTAGGTGCAAACCAAGGGGAGCTACCCCCATACAAAACATACGAAAAAAGGCTGCACTCTATCATACCAAAACATGACAACATAGAATATATGAAATTTTGAATAGCAATATGGCTTTGGAGTATAAGGAAAAATTTGAGACGCTTAGTATAAACATTTGGCCAAACATTTTAAAGCCCACCAACCATCGTCAAAGTGGTCTCAATTCTGGTGAGTCCCTGATCTAATGTGAACATACCTCTATTAGGCTGATATCTGAATTTCTGGGTGAATGTGCACCTCTGTCAGTAAAGCCTGCATTTATGGGTAAAGTAGGGACCTAGTGTAATTAAAATCACCACCTGGTGGGGGCAGAGTTCTCGGTCAGTAAGCTAACATTCAAAAGTCATAAAAACCTAACTGGCACATCCAGAAGAATGTGAACTAGGTGCAAACCAAGGGGAGCTACCCCCATACAAAACATACGAAAAAAGGCTGCACTCCATCATAACAAAGCATTACAACATAGAATACATGTAATTTTGAATAGCAATATGGCTTTGGAGTATAAGGAAAAATTTGAGACGCTCAGTATAAACATTTGGCCAAACATTTTACAGCCCACCAACCATCATCAAGGTGGTCTCAATTCTGGTGAGTCCCTGACCTAATGTGAACATACTTCTATTAGGCTGATATCTGAATTTCTTGGTGAATGTGCACCTCTGTCAGTAAAGCCTGCATTTTTGGGTAAAGTAGGGACCTAGTATAATTAAAATCACCACCTGGTGGGGGCGGAGTGCTCGGTCAGTAAGCTAACATTCAAAAGTCAAAAAAACCTGATTGGCACATCCAGACTAATGTGAACTAGGTGCAAACCAAGGGGAACTGTTATGTTTTGGTAGCTGAGGAGAGCAGGCAAAAATGGCAATACATCAGAGATGTTGGAATCTATTGGATTGCAGTACCCTGACTAACCACCACAACTAAAGGCAGCCGTGGAGCGTTCCTACGTTGGTCCTAGACACCTCGTCACAGCCTGAGAAATTAACTACACCTAAAGATAGAAAGAGGAAAGCTATCTGCCCCGGAGCAGATCCCCAAAGAACATAGGAAGCCCCCAAACATGTAATGGTGGTTAGACAAGAGGAAATACAGACACAGACAGAAAATAGTATGAGCAAACGCTGGGGCCCAATCTGCCTAGACAGAAAAGGATAGAAAGGATACTCACTGCAATCCAAAAAAACCCTAAAAAATGCCAACGCTACTAATTGCAAAAACACCTGAGATCACACGACCTCTACCACCTAAATCAGTTCTCTGGTGTAACAAAACTAAGCCGCAGCCACTGAAAAAAACTGGAAAAGGCAAATGAACAAACAACAGTAGCTCCAGCGGAACCGAGAGGAGCCCAAGCCCCCCGGGGGGGGGGGGGACCTGGCTAACCTCACAGAAATGCAGAGAAATATGCAAATGGTAAGACAAAAACAAAAACAGAAAATATCTTATCTGAAACAGAAGAAGAGGCAAGACTCAGCAAGCTTCCAAGTGAACTAGGAACCACAGTTGAGACAAGAACAATTGATCACCGGCAACCATGATGGGAGGGAACCTCCCTTATATCAAGCCACTCTGTGACTCCTGATTGCCAATCCTCATTGAATGGTTCAGTACTGTTTGTAACCACCAGAGGGAGCTTCTGCTCAGAATTCATTTCCAAAACATTCACAACAGTACCCCCCCTTGAGGAGGGGTCACCGAACCCTCATTTGTGCAACCAGGTCGGTCAGGATGAGCTCGGTGATAGGCACGGATCAGTCTCCTAGCATGGATGTCCGAAAAAAACACCCAAGAATTGTCCTGACCATAACCTCTCCACTTAACCAAATACTGGAGTTTCCGTCTAGAAAAACGAGAATCCAATATTTTCTCAACCACATACTCCAGATTGCCCTCAACCAAAACAGGGTCAGGAGGCGCAGCCATAGGAACCACTGGCTCGACAAACCTCTTCAATAAGGACTTGTGGAACACGTTATGGATCTTAAATGTCCCTGGAAGAAGCAAATGGAAGGAAACAGGATTAAGAATCTCCATGATCTTATAAGGTCCAATGAACCTAGGCTTAAACTTAGGAGATGCAACTCTCATAGGGATATTTCTTGAGGACAACCAGACCAAGTCCCCCACTTTAAACCGAGGACCATCAGTCCTATGCCGGTTGGCAAACCGCTGGGCCTTCTCCTGAGAGAGAGACAACCTCTCCACTAGCTGGTCCCAAATCTTCTGCATACGCTCCACAACAGAGTCAACACCCGGACAGACAGAAGCCTCCATCTGTCCCGAAGAAAATCGAGGGTGAAACCCAAAATTGCAGAAAAATGGAGACATCAAAGTGGCAGAGCTAGCCCTATTATTAAGAGCAAACTCAGCCAAAGGCAAAAAAGAGACCCAGTCATCTTGATCAGCAGACACAAAGCATCTCAGATAAGTCTCCAATGTCTGGTTTGTTCTCTCAGTTTGTCCATTGGTCTGAGGATGAAAAGCAAAGGAGAAAGACAATTGAACACCAAGTTTAGAACAAAAAGTCCTCCAAAATCTGGAAACAAACTGGACTCCTCTGTCAGACACAATGTTCTCAGGAATGCCGTGTAACCGAACCACGTGCTGAAGGAACAAAGGCACCAATTCGGAGGAGGAAGGCAACTTAGGTAATGGCACAAGATGTATCATCTTGGAAAACCTATCACAAATCACCCAGATAACGGTCATTCTCTGAGAAACAGGGAGGTCGGAAATAAAATCCATAGAGATATGGGTCCATGGTCTCTTGGGCACAGGCAATGGCATCAACAAACCACTAGAGGAAGAGCAAGGCTTGGAGCGAGAGCAAGTCCCACAGGACTGCACAAACTCCCTGATGTCACGAGACAAAGTAGGCCACCAAAAGGACCGACTCACCAAGTCTCTGGTACCAAAAATTCCGGGATGACCGGCCAACGCGGAACAATGAATCTCAGACATCACACTCTTTTTTCCACCGGTCTGGGACAAACAATTTCCCAATAGGGCAGCGCTCGGGTTTATCCTCCTGACACCCTTCCAGAGCCAGTCTCACATTGGGCAAGATGGCGGAAAGAACTACACCCTCTTTCAAAATAACAGCAGGATCAGATAACTCAGGAGAGTCCGCAAGGAAACTCCTCGAGAGGGCATCCGCCTTAACATTCTTAGTGCCAGGAAGAAAGGAAACCACAAAATTAAAAAATGTGAAAAACAAGGCCCACCTGGCCTGTCTAGGATTACGTCGCTTGGCTGATTCCAGATAAATCAGATTCTTATGGTCCGTGAGGACCACCACCTGATGTTTGGCTCCCTATAGCCAATGTCTCCACTCTTCAAAAGCCCACTTCATGGCCAATAACTCCCGAATACCCATGTCATAATTACGTTCAGTTGGAGAAAATTTTCGAGAGAAAAACGCACAAGGGTTACTTTTAGAGATCTCAGGATCTCTTTGGGACAAAACGGCACCTGCCCCAATTTCAGAGGCATCAACCTCCACCTGAAATGGCAGAGAAACATCAGGCTGCCGTAGAACAGGAGCAGAAGTGAATCTCTGCTTAAGTTTCTGAAACGCAGAGACTGCCTCAGGAGGCCAATTCACCACATCAGAACCCTTTTTGGTCAAATCAGTCAATGGTTTAACAATAACAGGAAATTACCAATAAATTTACGATAAAAATTGGCAAAACCCAAGAATCTCTGAAGAGCCTTTAATGAAGTAGGTTGGACCCAATCACAGATGGCCTGAACCTTGACCGGGTCCATTTCAATAACAGATGGAGACAAAATGAATCCCAGAAATGAGATCCTCTGTACGCCAAAAAGACACTTTGGTCCCTTCACATACAGAGAATTCTCTCTCAAAATCTGGAACACAGTCCAAACATGTTTCACATGAGAGTCCCAGTCATTGGAAAAAATCAAGATATCATCCAAATAAACAATCAGAAATTTATCCACAAAATCCCTTAAAATGTCATTCATGAAGGACTGGAAGACAGAAGGAGCATTAGTGAGCCCAAAGGGCATCACTAGGTACTCAAAATGCCCCTATGGGGTATTAAACGCCATCTTCCATTCATCCCCGTGCTTAATGCGAATAAGGTTATACGCCCCCCTGAGGTCAAGCTTGGTAAACCAAGTAGCACTTTTCACCCTGGAAAACAGGTCAGAAATCAAGGGTAACGGATATTGATATTTCACAGTGACCTTGTTCAAGAGACGATAATCAATACACGGCCTTAATGAACCATCCTTTTTGGCCACAAAGAAAAAACCGGCACCCAAGGGTGAAGAGATGGTCTGATATGACCCTTCTCCAATGACTCCTTGATATAAGACCGCATAGCGTCATGTTCAGGTACAGACAAGTTAAAAAGGCGACCTTTAGGGAATTTACTACCAGGCACTAATTCAATAGCGCAGTCATAGCTCCTATGGGGGGGCAAGGATGCAGATTTACTTTCGCTAAACACATCAGAAAAATCAGTCAAAAAGTCAGGAACTTCCTGAGACTGGGAGAGGCAGAAAAAACAGGAGTGTTGGCAGTAACACATTGGCAGCCCCAACTGGTCACAGACACAGATCTCCAATCCAAAACAGGATTATGAGACTGTAACCAAGGGAAACCTAGTACAATAATGTCATGCAGATTATACAGTATCAAAAATTTGCAACTCTCCTGATGATCAGGTTCAATCCTCATTATCACCTGAGTAGAAAACTGGGGTTTATTCTCAGCCAAAGGGGTAGAATCAATCCCCAGTAGGGGAATAGACTTCCGTAGGGGTATCAAGGGAAACCCACAACGTTTGGCAAAATCAAAATCCATCAGGTTAATAGCTGCTCCTGAATCAACAAAGCCTGAGCAGAAAAAGGGGACAGGGAGCAAATCAGGGTAACAGTCAACAGAAATTTAGTCTGAACACTACCCAAGACAACTGAGCGTGCAAAACGTCTTCCCCGCTTAGGGCAGACAGAAATAGCATGAGAGGTTTCACCACAATTAGAAACATAACCCATTGCGTTTTCGAAACTCATGACGCTGTGCCCCAGAAGCCACTCTATCACACTGCATGGGTTCAGAAGCTGGCTCACAAGGCAACACTATTCCACGCATACCTCTACGCTCACGCAAATGTCTGTCAATTTGAATCGCTAATGACATAGGATCATTGATACCAGAGGGAGCAGGGAAACCTTCCGAAAAAGGGCTGCCAAAGCATCATCATTCCATTTGGTCAGAACTGCCCACTTTCGGAATTTCTGACAGTACAACTCAGCGTCCTCAAGCCCCTGATTTAATGCCAACAAGGTTCTTTCAGCTTGATCTGTGACATTAGGCTCATCGTACAATAACCCCAGAGCCAGAAAAAATGCATCAACATCACTCAAAACAGGGTCCCCAGGTGTCAGGAAAAAAGCCCAATCCTGAGGATCTCCGCGCATGAGAGAGATGACAATTTGAATCTACTGTGCTGCGTTCCCTGAGGACTTAGGTTTTAAGGCAAAAAACAACTTACAGTTATTTTTGAAATTCAGAAATTTGGCCCGATCTCCCAAAAACAAATCTGGCATGGGAATCCTAGGTTCCACAACCGGCAACCCAGCAAGATAGGTAGCAATACTCCGAACCTCAGTGGCAAGCTGATCCACACGGCCAGACAGCTGTGCAAGCTCCATTGAGAGAAAAAAAATCCTCCTCAGCACCCAGAGAAAAAGAGGGAAAAAATGCAAGAAACAGAAAAAAAATAATCTCTGACAACTCTGACAACTTTTTTTTTTCTTTCCACACTATTTTTCCCTTCTGTGAGTACCATACAATTTTCAGTTTGGCCGGTGATACTGTTATGTTTTGGCAGCTGAGGAGAGCAGGCAAAAACGGCAATACACCAGAGAGGTTGGAATCTATTGAACTGCAGTACCCTGACTAACCACCACAACTAAAGGCAGCCGTGGAGCGTTCCTTCGTTGGTCCTAGATGCCTCGTCACAGCCTGAGAGATTAACTACACCTAAAGATAGAAAGAGGAAAGCTATCTGCCCCGGAGCAGATCCCCAAAGAACATAGGAAGCCCCCAAACATGTAATGGCGGTTAGACAAGAGGAAATATAGACACAGACAGAAAATAGTATGAGCAAACGCTGGGGCCCAATCTGCCTAGACAGAAAAGGATAGAAAGGATACTCACTGCAATCCAAAAAAACCCTAAAAAATGCCAACGCTAGTAATTGCAAAAACACCTGAGATCACACGACCTCTACCACCTAAATCAGTTCTCTGGTGTAACAAAACTAAGCCGCAGCCACTGAAAAAACTGGAAAAGGCAAATGAACAAACAACAGTGGCTCCAGCGGAACCGAGAGGAGCCCAAGCCCCCCAGGGGGGGGGACCTGGCTAAACTCACAGAAATGCAGAGAAATATGCAAATGGTAAGCACAAGAACAAAAACAGAATATATCTTATCTGAAAGCAGAAGAAGAGGCAAGACTCAGCAAGCTTCCAAGTGAACCAGGAACCACAGTTGAGACAAGAACAATTGATCACCGGCAACCATGATGGGAGGGAACCTCCCTTAAATCAAGCCACTCTGTGACTCCTGATTGCCAATCCTCATTGAATGGTTCAGTACTGTTTGTAACCACCAGAGGGAGCTTCTGCTCAGAATTCATTTCCAAAACATTCACAACAGGGAGCTACCCCCATACAAAACATATGAAAAAAGGCTGCACTCTATCATACCAAAGCATGACAACATAATTACACTAGGTCCCTACTTTACCCATAAATGCAGGCTTTACTGACAGAGGTGCACATTCACCCAGAAATTCAGATATCAGCCTAATAGAGGTATGTTCACATTAGGTCAGGGACTCACCAGAATTGAGACCACCTTGACGATGGTTGGTGGACTTTAAAATGTTTGGCCAAATGTTTATACTAAGCGTCTCAAATTTTTCCTTATACTCCAAAGCCATATTGCTATTCAAAATTTCATGTATTCTATGTTGTCATGCTTTGTTATGATAGAGTGCAGCCTTTTTTCGTATGTTTTGTATGGGGGTAGCTCCCCTTGGTTTGCACCTAGTTCACATTATTCTGGATGTGCCAGTCAGGTTTTTATGACTTTTGAATGTTAGCTTACTGACCGAGCACTCTGCCCCCACCAGGTGGTGATTTTAATTACACTAGGTCCCTACTTTACCCATAAATGCAGGCTTTACTGACAGAGGTGCACATTCACCCAGAAATTCAGATATCAGCCTAATAGAGGTATGTTCACATTAGGTCAGGGACTCACCAGAATTGAGACCACTTTGACGATGGTTGGTGGGCTTTAAAATGTTTGGCCAAATGTTTATACTCAGCGTCTCAAATTTTTCCTTATACTCCAAAGCCATATTGCTATTCTAAATTTCATGTATTCTATGTTGTCATGCTTTGGTATGATAGAGTGCAGCCTTTATTCGTATGTTTTGT
Source organism: Oophaga sylvatica (assembly GCA_033576555.1). NCBI lineage: Eukaryota > Metazoa > Chordata > Amphibia > Anura > Dendrobatidae > Oophaga > Oophaga sylvatica. The sequence continues at coordinate 907,719,508 of JARQOD010000001.1, read as the reverse complement.
ATGGGGGTAGCTCCCCTTGGTTTGCACCTAGTTCACATTAGTCTGGATGTGCCAGTCAGGATTTTTTGACTTGTGAAATACAATATGTCACGAAAAAACAATCTCAGAATCAGCTGGATCCATTAAAGTGTTCCAGAGTTATAACTTCATAAAGTGACAGTGGTCAGAATTGTAAAAATTGGCCCGGTCATTAAGCTGCAAATTGGCTCTGTCACTAAGGGGTTAAGGAGATTTCCAAAAGACTTCTCTATAGGACAGGAAAAAAATGAAAAAAATTAAAAAATAGTGCATATGTGAGTAAAAATTCACAGAAAATAATGAAATTCATGGTATCATAAACTGTCCTGAAACTATTGATACTTTTACTTATTAAGTGTGTTAAATTGTATGTTTTCCTCATTATTTTCTGATTTTCATGGCTTCAAACAAGTTATAAATTATAGTAATTTATGAGAAACATTGAATATCACCTTAGGCTAAAGGAGATTTGTTTTCAATTGATGTTTTCTGAATGGTTTTTTTGCGCATTAAACATCTAGTGTTTTTTTTTTCAACTTTTAGATTTTTATTTGTGTCTTATGATGAAATGCAACAATTCTTATGAACTTCTTTATGGGTGATTTTTTTATGCTGACCCATTTTTCAAGTTCAATAATTTGTTTATAGAATACTTTAATAAATAATTTGTAAAACACAAACAGTTAGTTTTCTTTTACATTTTTCGCCCATCTTTGCTTGTAAACTTGCCTAGTGATTCAATCTTTCTTGTTGAATTAATGAGGCATCTTGCACTTTGAGATGATGGTACATTGATTAAATACGCCAAAGATCATTATGTAAAGTGACACAAGACTAAAAAGTAAACCAAGATCATGATATTAAGCAGAAATCTTTCAACAACTGTTACCATATAGTAGGAGGAAAAAAACGTTTTCTAATGTGTTATTTATTGTTTGATTTTTTTCTATAATTCAAAATTCAATGCTATTTTAAGATTTGGATCAAGCGATTAAGGGATCAAAATATTCCCAGGCTGTAATTAAATATGTTATAGAGAAAATCTCAATACCTTATATTGGAACTAATCTTGTAATTTACAAATATATTACAAAAAATATTTTCTACAATTTATTGACTTGTCAAGTAATATATGGATCTTAAAATTAGTCATGTGAACAAAACTTTATTTAAAGAGATTTTTCCTCTAAATACATGAATTACTCTGCAGATAGGTGAGAAATGTATTCAGTGTGAACACCTAATTATTAGAGCAAATATATTCGAGTGGAATTGAATTTTACTCGATTTTACAAACACCTGCATTTGCCATAA
>JARQOD010000001.1:907666685-907718076 GCA_033576555.1 Oophaga sylvatica | reverse complement strand
GGGTGCTTCTGTCTTTTCACAGAAGCCGGCATTACCCGGCAATTGAATCAGAGGATATTTTACTATGTAGAAGTGTATAAACTATACATATATGTATATATATATGTCACAATGACATGTATATATATATATATATGTATTCTATGTGTGTATATTTAGTGTTTACAAGGAAATAAAGGTTTTTTTTAGTTGCGATATTTTGTTCCCATAGACTTACATTGGACTTCCGGTATCGTAATCGGATATCGACGATATTTAGTGATATCGGCGATACCAATTCGATACGATATTTTTAGATATCGAGCAGTATCGCTCAACACTACACGTCAGTAGTGGAGGGTCCCTGATACTCGGCATCCACACTCTTTCATTACTTTACTTTCTTCCATACTTGTTAATATTCAGTAAGTTTATGGCTGCTTTCATGATTTAGACCATAGTACTTTAGGGGAAGGCATATTTTATTGATCTCCTTTTTTGTAGTGACCTACTCCATGCAATACTCCTCAATTTTATCAAAATGCTATTTATTTAATTTGGTCTGACTCGCTGACTGACCTTATTTATGACTTTGCTATTTATGCTGAAGCTTATCACATGGCAGATATGCTTTGATTGTGAAAGATGTGCTCAGCTGCTCTTTCTAGGTGTCCCACCTAAAGTCTTTTTCTTGATTCCTCTATATGTCTTGTGTCTCACCATTTTTAAGACATATTTGTCTTTTACAAAAAGTGGTTTACTTTCTAAAATGTTTTACTTTGCCTTGCATCTTTTTACATTAAACGTTTAAATGGGAATCGTGGACATGAGCCACTCCCAAACCCCGGAGTAGAGGAAGAGACCCATCCCACTACCAATCCTATAGGTCTCTCCAAAAATAAAAGTTAGTAGTCAAACAGCTTGACTACAATGACTGTGACTACAATGCACTCCAGCGGGTCCAATGTGCCTGTATGCGCATCCTAGAGGATACATAACGGCCTTCTCATATGATTCCACTCGCTGTCTCACACATGAAATAGATTTTGACCATTCTTTTGGTATGGGCCATTGAAGTACTTGTACAAGTTAATCTTGTGCCCTTTTAGACATTTCTGTTCAAGACAAAATGTAATGTAATTATTTTAGTCTTTCCTCATAAAAATGATCTTTAATTCCCCTTATCAGTTTTTTGGCTCTTGTTTGTACCTTTTCTAACTCCTGAACATCTTTCAATGAATCCAGAACTGAACTGCATATTTCTGATGAGGTTACACTAACTCTTTGTAAAGTGATTGCATTTTGCCCCGGTCCCACGAGTTTATACCTCTTTAATACATGACATTATCATGCTGCCTTCAGAAACCTTTAATTGACATCGCACGTTGTTATTTATTCTGTGATCTACAAGTATACTCAGATCCTTCTGTACAAGTGACCTTCCTTTACTCCCTCTAGAACAGTGATGGCTAACCTTGGCACTCCAGCTGTTGTAAAACTACAACTCCCAGCATGCCCTTGCAACCTGCAGCAGTTGAGGCAGCAGTTGAGGCATGCTGGGAGTTGTAGTTCTCCAACAGCTGGAGTGCCAAGGTCCGCCATCACTGCTCTAGAACAAAAAACGTCATCTTATTATTTGTTATGATTTGGTTGCTGAGGAGAGCAGGCAAAAACGGCAATACACCAGAGAGGTTGGAAACTACTGGATTGCAGTACCCTGACTAACCACCACAACTAAAGGCAGCCGTGGAGCGTACCTACGTTGGTCCTAGACGTCTCGTCACAGCCTGAGAGGTTAACTACACCTAAAGATAGAAAGAGGAAAGCTATCTGCCCCGAAGCAGATCCCCAAAGAACATAGGAAGCCCCCAAACATGTAATGGCGGTTAGACAAGAGGAAATACAGACACAGGCAGAAAATAGTATGAGCAAAAGTTGGGGCCCAATCTTCCTAGAAAGAAAAGGATAGGAAGGACACTTACTGCAATCCAAAAAACCCTAAAAAATACCAACTCTACTAATTGCAAAAACACCTGAGATCACACGACCTCTACCACCTAAATTAGTTCTCTGGTGTAACAAAACTAAGCCGCAGCCACTGAAAAACTGGAAAAGGCAAAAGAACAAATAACAGTGGCTCAGATAAACTGAGAGGAGCACAAGCCCCCGGAGGGGACCTGGCTGACCTCCACAGAAGTGCAGGAAAAAAATGCAAAAAGCAAGCACAAAAATAAAAGCAGAAAATATCTTATCTGTTAGCAGAAGATGCAGGCAAGACTCAGCAAGCTTCCAAGTGAACCAGGAACCAAAGTTGAGACAAGAACAATTGATCACCGGCAACCCTGATGGGAGGGAACCTCCCTTATATAAGACCAGTCTGTAACTCTTGATTGCAAATCTTCACAATCTTCATTGAATGGTTCAGTACTGTTTGTAACCACCAGAGGGAGTTTCTGCTCAGAATTCATTTCTAACACATTCACAACAGTACCCCCCCTTGAGGAGGGGTCACCAAACCCTCATTTGGGCAACCAGGTCGGTCAGGATGAGCTCTGTGATACGCACGGATCAGTCTCCTAGCATGGATGTCCGAAGCAAACACCCAAGAATTGTCCTCCTGACCATAACCTCTCCACTTAACCAAATACTGGAGTTTCCGTCTAGAAAAACGAGAATCCAATATTTTCTCAACCACATACTCCAGATTGCGCTCAACCAAAACAGGGTCAGGAGGCGCAGCCATAGGAAACACTGGCTCGACAAACCTCTTCAATAAGGACTTGTGGAACACGTTATGGATCTTAAATGTCCCTGGAAGAAGTAAACAAAAGGAAACAGGATTAAGAATCTCCATGATCTTATAAGGTCCAATGAACCTAGGCTTAAACTTAGGAGATGCAACTCTCATAGGGATATTTCTTGAGGACAACCAGACCAAGTCTCCCACTTCAAACCGAGGACCATCAGTCCTATGCCGGTTGGCAAACCGCTGGGCCCTCTCCTGAGAGAGGGACAACCTCTCCACTACCTGGTCCCAAATCTGCTGCATATGCTCCACAACAGAGTCAACACCTGGACAGACAGAAGCCTCCGTCTGTCCCGAAGAAAATCGAGGGTGAAACCCAAAATTGCAGAAAAATGGAGACATCAAAGTGGCAGAGCTAGCCCTTTTATTAAGAGCAAACTCAGCCAAAGGCAAAAAAGAGACCCAGTCATCTTGATCAGCAGACACAAAGCATCTCAGATAAGTCTCCAATGTCTGGTTTGTTCTCTCAGTTTGTCCATTGGTCTGAGGATGAAAAGCCGAGGAGAAAGACAATTGAACACCAAGTTTAGAACAAAAAGTCCTCCAAAATCTGGAAACAAACTGGACTCCTCTGTCAGACACAATGTTCTCAGGAATACCGTGTAACCGAACCACGTGCTGAAGGAACAAAGGCACCAATTCGGAGGAGGAAGGCAACTTAGGTAATGGCACAAGATGTATCATTTTGGAAAACCTATCACAAATCACCCAGATAACGGTCATTCTCTGAGAAACAGGAAGGTCGGAAATGAAATCCATAGAGATATGGGTCCATGGTCTCTTGGGCACAGGCAATGGCATCAACAAACCACTAGAGCGAGAGCAAGGCTTGGAGCGAGAGCAAGTCCCGCAGGACTGCACAAAATCCCTGACGTCACGAGACAAAGTAGGCCACCAAAAGGACCGACTAACCAAGTCTCTGGTACCAAAAATTCCGGGATGACCGGCCAACGCGGAACAATGAATCTCAGACATCACACTCTTTTTCCACCGGTCTGGGACAAACAATTTCCCAATAGGGCAGCGCTCGGGTTTATCCTCCTGACACCCTTCCAGAGCCAGTCTCAAATTGGGCGAGATGGCGGAAAGAACTACACCCTCTTTCAAAATAACAGCAGGATCAGATAACTCAGGAGAGTCCGCAAGGAAACTCCTCGAGAGGGCATCCGCCTTAACATTCTTAGTGCCAGGAAGAAAGGAAACCACAAAATTAAAACGTGTGAAAACCAAGGCCCACCTGGCCTGTCTAGGATTAAGTCGCTTGGCTGATTCCAGATAAACCAGATTCTTATGGTCCGTGAGGACCACCACCTGATGTTTGGCTCCCTCCAGCCAATGTCTCCACTCTTCAAAAGCCCACTTCATGGCCAATAATCTCCGATTACCCACGTCATAATTACGTTCAGTTGGAGAAAATTTTCGAGAGAAAAAGGCACAAGGGTTACTTTTAGAGGTCTCTGGATCTCTTTGGGACAAAACGGCACCTGCCCCAATTTCAGAGGCATCAACCTCCACCTGAAATGGCAGAGAAACATCAGGCTGCCACAGAACAGGAGCAGAAGTGAATCTCTGCTTAAGTTCCTGAAACGCAGAGACTGCCTCAGGAGGCCAATTCACCACATCAGAACCCTTTTTGGTCAAATCAGTCAATGGTTTAACAATAACAGAGAAATTACCAATAAATTTACGATAAAAATTGGCAAAACCCAAGAATCTCTGAAGAGCCTTTAATGAAGTAGGTTGGACCCAATCACAGATGGCCTGAACCTTGACCGGGTCCATTTCAATAACAGATGGGGACAAAATGAATCCCAGAAATGAGATCCTCTGTACGCCAAAAAGACACTTTGATCCCTTCACATACAGAGCATTCACTCTCAAAATCTGGAACACAGTCCGAACATGTTTCACATGAGAGTCCCAGTCATTGGAAAAAAATCAAGATATCATCCAAATAAACAATCAGAAATTTATCCACAAAATCCCTGAAAATGTCATTCATGAAGGACTGGAAGACGGAAGGAGCATTAGTGAGCCCAAAGGGCATCACTAGGTACTCAAAATGCCCCTCTGGGGTATTAAATGCCGTCTTCCATTCATCCCCGTGCTTAATGAGAATAAGGTTATACACCCCCCTGAGGTCAAGCTTGGTAAACCAAGTAGCACTTTTCACCCTGGAAAACAGGTCAGAAATCAAGGGTAACGGATATTGATATTTCACAGTGATATTGTTCAAGAGACGATAATCAATATACGGCCTCAATGAACCATCCTTTTTGGCCACAAAGAAAAAACCGGCACCCAAGGGTGAAGAGGATGGTCTGATATGACCCTTCTCCAATGACTCCTTGATATAAGACCGCATAGCGTCATGTTCAGGTACAGACAAGTTAAAAAGGCGACCTTTAGGGAATTTACTACCAGGCATTAATTCAATAGCGCAGTCATAGCTCCTATGGGGGGGCAAGGATGCAGATTTACTTTCGCTAAACACATCAGAAAAATCAGTCAAAAAGTCAGGAACATCCTGAGCCTGGGGAGAGGCAGAAAAAACAGGAGTGTTGGCATTAACACATTGGCAGCCCCAACTGGTTACATACACAGATTTCCAATCCAAAACAGGATTATGAGACTGTAACCAAGGGAAACCTAGTACAATAATGTCATGCAGATTATACAGCACCAAAAATTTGCAACTCTCCTGATGATCAGGTTCAACCCTCATTATCGCCTGAGTAGAGAACTGGGGTTTATTCTCAGCCAAAGGCGTAGAATCAATCCCCAGTAGGGGAATAGACTTCCGTAGGGGTATCAAGGGAAACCCACAACGTTTAGCAAAATCAAAATCCATCAGGTTAATAGCTGCTCCCGAATCAACAAAAGCCTGAGCAGAAAATGTGGACAGTGAGCAAATCAGGGTAACAGTCAACAGAAATTTAGTCTGAACACTACCCAAGACAACTGAGCGTGCAAAACGTCTTCCCCGCTTAGGGCAGACTGAAATAGCATGAGAGGCATCACCACAGTAGAAACATAACCCATTGCATTTTCGAAACTCATGACGCTGTGCCCCAGAAGCCACTCTATCACACTGCATGAGTTCAGAAGCTGGTTCACAAGGCAACACTATTCCACGTATACCTCTACGCTCACGCAAACGTCTGTCAATTTGAATCGCTAATGACATAGAATCATTGAGACCAGAGAGAGCAGGGAAACCCACCATAACATCTTTTACATTCTCTGACAGACCCTTCCGAAAAAGGGCTGCCAAAGCATCATCATTCCATTTGGTCTGCCCACTTTCGGAATTTCTGACAGTATAACTCAGCGTTCTCAAGCCCTGATTTAATGCCAACAAGGTTTTTTCAGCTTGATCAGTGACATTAGGTTCATCGTACAATAACCCCAGAGCCAGAAAAAATGCATCAACATTACTCAAAACAGGGTCCCCAGGTGTCGGGGTAAAAAGCCCAATCATGAGGATCACCGCGCAGGAGAGAGATGACAATTTGAACCTGCTTTGCTGCGTTCCCTGAGGACTTAGGTTTTAAGGCAAAAAACAACTTACAGTTATTTTTGAAATTCAGAAATTTAGCTCGATCCCCTAAAAACAAATCTGGCATGGGGATCCTAGGTTCCACAACCGGGAACCCTGCAAGATAGGTAGCAATACTCCGAACTTCAGTGGCAAGCTGATCCACACGGCCAGACAACTGTGCAAACTCTATTGAGAGAAAAAAAAATAAAAACTCAGCACCCAGAGAAAAAGAGGGAAAAAAAATGCAACAAACAGAAAAAAAAAAAAATCTCTGACAACTTTTTTTTTTTTTTTTTTTTTTTACACTATTTTTCCCTTCTGTGAGTACCATATAATTTTCAGTTTGGGCCGGTGATACTGTTATGATTTGGTAGCTGAGGAGAGCAGGCAAAAACGGCAATACACCAGAGAGGTTGGAAACTACTGGATTGCAGTACCCTGACTAACCACCACAACCAAAGGCAGCCATGGAGTGCACCTACGTTGGTCCTAGACGCCTCGTCACAGCCTGAGAGGTTAACTACACCTAAAGATAGAAAGAGGAAAGCTATCTGACACAGACAGAAAATAGTATGAGCAAAAGTTGGGGCCCAATCTTCCTAGAAAGAAAAGGATAGGAAGGACACTTACTGCAATCCAAAAAACCCTAAAAAATACCAACTCTACTAATTGCAAAAAACACCTGAGATCACACGACCTCTACCACCTAAATTAGTTCTCTGGTGTAACAAAACTAAGCCGCAGCCACTGAAAAAACTGGAAAAGGCAAATGAACAAATAACAGTGGCTCAGATAAACTGAGAGGAGCACAAGCCCCGGAGGGGACCTGGCTGACCTCCACAGAAGTGCAGGAAAAAATGCAAAAAGCAAGCACAAAAATAAAAGCAGAAAATATCTTATTTGTTAGCAGAAGATGCAGGCAAGACTCAGCAAGCTTCCAAGTGAACCAGGAACCAAAGTTGAGACAAGAACAATTGATCACCGGCAACCCTGATGGGAGGGAACCTCCCTTATATAAGACCAGTCTGTAACTCCTGATTGCCAATCTTCACAATCTTCATTGAATGGTTCAGTACTGTTTGTAACCACCAGAGGGAGTTTCTGCTCAGAATTAATTTCTAACACATTCACAACAATTATTAGTGCGAATGTACATAATTCTACATTTCTCCACATTAAGGGTAAGTTCACAATACGCATTTTTTTTCAGCAGCAAAACCTGATCTCTTGGCAGGATAGAGACTACAGAAAAAAAGCATGTTTTTCTTGTTTTTTCTTGCATTTTTTGCTCTGGTTTTTGCATGCTAGATTTGTCTCTTGTGCATGCTGATAAAGTTTAGTGTTGAAAAAAAAAGTCAACACTATTAACAACATTTTCTATATAATAAATAAATGAGATAAACAGTGGTGGACTCAGCCCTGAACCTTGGGGTACACCACTTATAACTGGAGAACATTTAGAATTGTAGTCATTCACCACAACTCTCTGGGTGCGGTCTTTGAGCCAGTTTCCAAATCAATTACAAACCTAACTTCCTATAGACTTTAATTTATCCATTAGGCTTATATGTGGGACACTGTCAAATGCCTTTGCAAAGTCCAAAAATACTATATCCAAAGCTTCTATTCACCTCTTCAGAAAAATAAATCTGGTTGGTTTGACAACGTTTGGCTTAGTAAAGCTGTGATGACTATCAGTTATAATTAAAGTTGAGAGAATTTGTCCGGATTCGGTTGCTGAATCTGAATTTGCCATATTTGTACCCTATTCATGCCGAATGTATGTTTGATGATCGGTTCCGAACATATTCGGTAATTTCTACTCCCATTGACTCTAACGACGTTCGGCTGTGTTCAACGAATATTTCAAAAACAATATTCGCTGCCGATTGTATTTGGAACCGAATTCGAACAAATTCTCTCAACTCTAGTTATAATATCTCTTAAACATTGTTACCATTGTAAGGGTGCGGACAAGAACGGTCGTGTTCCTACCCCTGATGATAACAATTTCTTAAAGCGAATAGTTTCATGTTTTTTTGTACATGTATTCTGATATGTGAAGTGTGAACTATGTCATGCAGTTTTAGGAATGTAATGTGTAATATTGCATAGTGTTTTAGGTAATAATGCTGCTGTGTAGGTATTATAAAGGTAATGCCTAGTGTGAGAAAGGTACACTCCAGTGCCAGTATAAAGGAAACATAGGATAACACATAGTTTAGTGCTTAGGATAAGCATAGAAAGTGTTTGTAATGTACAGCATAGGACTGCATAGGTTAAGATATAGATTAAGATTTAGGACATAGAGTGTGATAAGCATTATAATTGTAATATGCTTAGTGCATGCTGTTAAAAGATGCATAGTGTTTGTAAGGGAGATCTGACCAGCAACAGACTGCATGGACAGATATATTGAAGTGTTTACAAAAAACAAGAAACAAATATCCTAAAATAAAACAAAATAAAAAATATATTGCAAAACATGCATGAAGTTGTAATAATAATAAAAAGGGTATTTGGTAAACATAATTTTGATCAAAAGAATGTACAAGCCATCCCGCCACGTCAAGGCAACCCTTTGTGGGACAGTCCTACTCTTATATTAAAAACCATTCCACTTGTCAAGTGACGTAAATGTGAACAAGGCAGAGGGACTGAACCCACCAGTTGAAGCATAGGCCAGACAGGATGGATTTTTCAGCTCAAAAGCAGGGCGGTCACACCCTTATATGCACAAAATGCACTGAGCACTAAATGAAAAACTGGGTCTGAACTGAAAAAGTAAGTTGATGTGTATGCAAAATGTAAATGCATATCAAACACATGACCATTAAACAGAGAAAACAAAAACAAGAAACAAATATCCTAAAATAAAACAAAATAAAAAATATATTGCAAAACATGCATGAAGTTGTAATAATAATAAAAAGGGTATTTGGTAAACATAATTTTGATCAAAAGAATGTACAAGCCATCCCGCCACGTCAAGGCAAACCTTTGTGGGACAGTCCTACTCTGATATTAAAAACCTTTCCACTTGTCAAGTGACGTAAATGTGAACAAGGCAGAGGGACTGAACCCACCAGTTGAAGCATAGGCCAGACAGGATGGATTTTTCAGCTCAAAAGCAGGGCGGTCACACCTTTATATGCACAAAATGCACTGAGAACTAAATGAAAAACTGGGTCTGAACTGAAAAAGTAAGTTGATGTGTATGCAAAATGTAAATGCATATCAAACACATGATCATTAAACAGAGAAAACAAAAAACAAGAAACAAATATCCTAAATAAAACAAAATAAAAAATATATTGCAAAACATGCATGAAGTTGTAATAATAATAAAAAGGGTATTTGGTAAACATAATTTTGATCAAAAAATGTACAAGCCATCCCGCCACGTCAAGGCAACCCTTTGTGGGACAGTCCTACTCTAATATTAAAAACCTTTCCACTTGTCAAGTGACGTAAATGTGAACAAGGCAGAGGGACTGAACCCACCAGTTGAAGCATAGGCCAGACAGGATGGATTTTTCAGGTCAAAAGCAGTGCGGTCACACCCTTATATGCACAAAATGCACTGAGAACTAAATGAAAAACTGGGTCTGAACTGAAAAAGTAAGTTGATGTGTATGCAAAATGTAAATGCATATCAAACACATGACCATTAAACAGAGAAAACAAAAAACAAGAAACAAATATCCTAAAATGAAACAAAATAAAAAATATATTGCAAAACATGCATGAAGTTGTAATAATAATAAAAAGGGTATTTGGTAAACATAATTTTGATCAAAAGAATGTACAAGCCATCCCGCACGTCAAGGCAACCCTTTGTGGGACAGTCCTACTCTAATATTAAAAACCTTTCCACTTGTCAAGTGACGTAAATGTGAACAAGGCAGAGGGACTGAACCACCAGTTGAAGCATAGGCCAGACAGGATGGATTTTTCAGCTCAAAAGCAGGGCGGTCACACCCTTATATGCACAAAATACACTGAGAACTAAATGAAAAACTGGGTCTGAACTGAAAAAGTAAGTTGATGTGTATGCAAAATGTAAATGCATATCAAACACATGACCATTAAACAGAGAAAACAAAAAACAAAAAACAAGAAACAAATATCCTAAAATAAAACAAAATAAAAATATATTGCAAAACATGCATGAAGTTGTAATAATAATAAAAAGGGTATTTGGTAAACATAATTTTGATCAAAAGAATGTACAAGCCATCCCGCCACGTCAAGGCATACCCTTTTTATTATTATTACAACTTCATGCATGTTTTGCAATATATTTTTTATTTTGTTTTATTTTAGGATATTTGTTTCTTGTTTTTTGTTTTCTCTGTTTAATGATCATGTGTTTGATATGCATTTACATTTTGCATACACATCAACTTACTTTTTCAGTTCAGACCCAGTTTTTCATTTAGTTCTCAGTGCATTTTGTGCATATAAGGGTGTGACCGCCCTGCTTTTGAGCTGAAAAATCCATCCTGTCTGGCCTATGCTTCAACTGGTGGGTTCAGTCCCTCTGCCTTGTTCACATTTACGTCACTTGACAAGTGGAAAGGTTTTTAATATTAGAGTAGGACTGTCCCACAAAGGGTTGCCTTGACGTGGCGGGATGGCTTGTACATTCTTTTGATCAAAATTATGTTTACCAAATACCCTTTTTATTATTATTACAACTTCATGCATGTTTTGCAATATATTTTTTATTTTGTTTTATTTTAGGATATTTGTTTCTTGTTTTTTGTTTTCTCTGTTTAATGGTCATGTGTTTGATATGCATTTACATTTTGCATACACATCAACTTACTTTTTCAGTTCAGACCCAGTTTTTCATATTGAAGTGTTTAGTCTAGCTCACAGTGGGAGAGGTTAGGGCTAGTAAGAAGGAAACTGCTCTCTGTTTCGAAAAGAAAATTATTTTGCAAAGTGCTAAGGTGAAGTTCAAGATGCAGTGGGATGATAGCAGAAGTGAGTACAAAGTATTCTGGGGGTATTAGGCCTTACAAGTCTCCCTGAGGACATTCCTGCAACGTCAAGAGCCTACAGCTCAATACAGGTGCTATGGCAAGCAACTTAACCCATCCGTACAGAGGAAGATCGACGTGGAACCATTGAGGGAAAGGTATCAGATCTCGGATATACTGCGGGACTGAACGGGAAATCCCTGGGGCTGACAGGATCAGTGGATATAGGGATAGTTCAGGAAGAACGGAAAGTAAAGTGGGAAATGTACTGAGTTGCTGAAACATGGAACGGAGGATGCTGCGTCCAATACTGCGTGATACAATCTGATGTACTTGAACTGTCCAGTAAACTATTATGTGTTGAAACAAACAGGGTTGTACCCTGAGTTGTGTGCGTCTATTCCTAAATATGGAGAATTGAAGACAGGGGAGGCATATGGCCTACAAGTGAGTGTAATGCACCCTACACGAGACAGCACACTGGGGCACCTTTTTCCCTTAAAGTACCAGGGCGTTATGGAGCAGCAGATCGACCATGGCTACCGCCCTCTGCCACCTTACACCATAATGGATTTTGAGCGTACTGGTCTATAATTTCCCGGAAAAGACCTGGAGCCCTTTTTGAAAATGGGCACCACATTAGCTTTGTGCCAGTCGCTTGGCACTTTGCCAGTCACTAGAGAGTAATGTCTAGTATTAGGCTTAGTGGCCAGTGTAAAATTACAAGATTTTTTTTAACAAAGATATATGAAAAATGTAAAGCAATTTTTTTTAGATATACTTAACATGATTTCCTGATTTTAATAGTGATCATGTTGACACATTCCCACATTTTCTGCTGGCACATTCCCCTTAAGGTGAACGAGCATCTTTAATAATGAATACTTAGGTGGTTCGTAAGCAATGGGAAATACAGGTGCATCTCACAAAATTAGAATATCATCAAAAAATAATTTATTTCAGTTATTCAGTACAAAAGGTTAAACTCATATAGAGTCAATACAAATAGAGTGATCTATTTCACTTGTTTATTTCTGTTAATGTTGATGATTATGGCATACAGCCAATGAAAACCCAAAAGTCATTATCTCAGTAAATTAGAATAATTAACTAAAAGACCTGCAAAGGCTTCATAAGCATTTAAAAAGGCCCTTTAGTCTGTTTCATTAGGCTCCACAATGATGGGGGAGACTGCTGACTTGACAGATGTCCAGAAGGCAGTCATTGACACACTCCACAAGGAGGGTAAGCCACAAAAGGCCATTGCTAAAGAAGCTGGCTGTTCACAGAGTGCTGTATCCAAGCATATTAATGGAAAGTTGAGTGGAAGGAAAAAATGTGGTAGAAAAAGGTGCACAAGCAACTGGGATAATCGCAGCCTTGAAAGGATTGTCAAGAAAGGGCCATTCAAAAATTTGGGGGAGATTCACAAGCAGTCGAACAAGAAAGATATAATCCAGCTCAACTAGTTCCATAAAAATCTTTCTTTATAGATTATGTTGAAAAATTCTTTAAAATTAATCAATACAACGTAGAAGTCACAACTCCCATTATGGGAAGAAGTATGTGGGCAGACTCGTTTCGAACCTTTCGGTTCTTAGTCCTTAGTCATGCAAGGACTAAGAACCTTAAGGTTCCAAATGCGCCTTCCCACATACTTCTTCCCATAATGGAGGTTGTGACTTCTACACTGTATGGATTAATTTTAAAGAATTTTTAATATAACCATTAAACAAAGTTTTTATGGGACTAGTTGAGCTGGATTATATCTTTCTTATTCAATTGCTTTTCCTGCTGCACTGCAGTTTCTGTGCCCCGATCGCAGGACATCTAAATGGGTGAGCTGACTTTTTGTATTTTCTTATATTCACAAGGAGTGGACTGCTGCTGGAGTCATTGTTTCAAGAGCCACCACACACAGATGTATCCAGGACATGGGCTACAAGTGTCACATTCCTTATGTCAAGCCACTCATGACCAACAGACAACGCCAGAAGTGTCTTATCTGGGCCAAGTAGAAAATTAACTGGACTGTTGCTCAGTGGTCCAAGGTCTTGTTTTCAGATGAAAGTAAATGTTTGGAAATCAAGGTCCCATAGTCTGGAGGAAGAGTGGAGAGGCACACAATCCAAGCTGCTTCAGGTCTAGTGTGAAGTTTCCACAATCAGTGAAGGTTTGGGGAGCCATGTCATCTGCTGGTGTAGGTCCACTGTGTTTTATCAAGACCCAATTCAGGGAAGCCGTCTACCAGGAAATTTTAGAGCACTTAATGCTTCGCTCTTCCGACAAGCGTTTTGGAGATGGAAATTTCATTCTCCAGCAAGTCTTGGCACCTGTTCACACTGCCAAAAGTACCATACCTGGTTTAAAAACAACAATATCACTGTGCTTGATTGGCCAGCAAACTCGCCTGATCTTGACTCCATAGAGAATCTATAGAGTATTGTCAAGAGGAAGGTGAGAAACACCAAACACAACAATGCAGACGAGCTGAAGGCTGCTATCAAAGCAACCTGGGCTTCCATAACACCTCAGCTGTGTCATAGGCTGATCGCCTCCATGCCACGCCGCACTGATGCAGTAATTGATGCAAAAGGAGCCCCGACCAAGTATTGAGTGCATTTACTGAACATACATTTCAGTAGGCCAACATTTCGGATTTTAAAATAATTTTTCAAGCTGGTGTTATAAAGTATTCTAATTTACTGAGATAATGACTTTTAGATTTTCATTGGCTGTAAGCCATAATCATCAACATTAACAGAAATAAACACCTGAAATACATCACTCTGTAATGACTTTATATAATATACAAGTTTCACTTTTTGTATTGTAGAACTGAAATAAATTAATTTTTTGATGATATTCTAATTATGTGAAAAACACCTGTAGATGTAGAATGAAAGTAGCAGACAAAATATAAATGTTATATGTTATGCTATATGCCCCAGAAGCACATTTAAAACATTATTTTTTTTTTGTTTTTTATAAAGCACCATTTTTGTCCACAGGCTGTGTTTAGCACATTCAATAATACCAGATTCAGCCCTCCAACAATAGTACTGCTATTATAGGGAACAGTAATTAAACTTTTCTTTATAAATCCTGGACAACCTGGTTAACCTCTTCAGGACCAGGCTATTTAATTTTGTACTTTTGTTTTTTTTCCTCCCCCTTCTTCCAATAGACATATCTTTCTTAGTTTTGTTTCAGTGCAGCTATATGAGGGTTTGTTTTTGTTTTTGTTTTAATGAATTGTCGTTATCACTCTATTCACTTTCTCAAATAATGTACTGAAAAATGGGAAAAAGCAACACGTGGGGTGAAATGGTTTAAAAAATGCAATTCCACTGTTGTTTTGGTTTTATTTTTAAGACGTTCACTATGTAGTAAAAATGATCTGGCAATATAATACTAAACTCATCATACATTAATTTTTTTTTAGATTTAAGTGTGTTGAAAAAGGTTCAAAACTTCAAATTTAGAATTTGGATTTGAGTCTCCATTTTCTGAAACTTTAATTTTTTTTATAATTCAATGTATGAATCTGTGGGACGGCTTGTTTGTTAGGGTGGTAAGCTGTTTTTTTTTTTACATAATTTTGTGGTAGATACAATATTTTGATGTCTTTTTACTGAATTTTCCAAAGGAGGTGACGGTAATTCTGTCATTAAGATTTTTTCTTCACACCATTTACTATATGGAGATATTAAAACTGTTTATTTTCAGTTTTTAAATTCTTTTATTTTCTAATTAGCAAAAGAGTTGCTCTGAATTTTTAATTTTTAAAACCATATTTGTTAACTTTCACAAATTTGTTTTTGTCCCCCTAGCAGACTTGACCGGCAATTCTTAAATTTCTTATAAAACACACCCATGGCCGAAAGTGTTGCCACCCTTAACCCCTTACCAACATCGGGCTTATATTTATGCCGATGTCGGACTTCCTCCCTTTGATGTGGGCTCCGCCGCTGAGCCCACATCTTTCCAGGGACATGTCAGCTGTTTTGAACAGCTGACAAGTGCCCGCAATAGCCGTGGGTGAAATCACGATCCACCTTCGGGTATTAACTAGTTAAATGCCGCTGTCAAACGGTGACAGTGGCATTTAAATGGCACTTCTGGCCATCGGGTCGGAAATACGCTCACCGGTGACCCGCGTCACGTGATCGCAGGTCACCAGTGCGTCAGCATGACAACCGAGGTCTCCTGGAGACCTCTATGGTTGTCAGTGCCGGATTGCTGTGAGCGCCATCTAGTGGTCAGCGCTCATAGCAAGTCAGTAGTTCAGCCACATAGAGGCGAACTGATCATCGCCTCTATGTAGCTGAGCCTATCGAGTTGTGGCAACTTCTAGTCTCCTATGGAGACTATTGAAGCATGCCAAAAGTAAAAAAAAATAAAAAAAATATAAAAAAAATAAAAAATATATAAAAGTTCAAATCACCCCCTTTTGCCCCATTCAAAATAAAACAATAAATAAAATCAAATATACACATATTTGGTATCGCTGCGTTCAGAATCGCCCGATCTATCAATAAAAAAAGGATTAACCTGATCGCTAAACGGCGTAGCGATAAAAAAAAATCAAAACGCCACAATTACGTTTTGTTGGTTGTCGCAACATTGATTAAAATGCAAGAATGGGCGATCAAAAGATCGTATCTGCACCAAAATGGTATCATTAAAAACGTCAGCTCGGCACGCAAAAAATAGCCCTCACCCTTCCAGAGATCACGAAAAATGGAGATGCTACAGTTATTGGAAAATGGCGCAATTTTTTTTAAGAAAGTTTGGAATTTTTTTTCACCACTTAGATAAAAAAGAACCTAGACATGTTTGGTGTCTATGAATGCATAATGACATGGAGAATCATAATGGTATGTCAGTTTTAGCATTTAGTAAACATCCGAAACATAGTGTAAAAAAACCACCAATATAGTAAAATATAAATTTTATTTGTATCAAAAATATATATATACATGAAACATAACATCCAAATCGCCTATAAGGCACAGATAAGGGAAAGGACAAACAATCACATAAAATGTTGCGGTCCTGGATAAAATATCCACTATAGTACGAGGTGGTGGGTAATGCTCACAGATATATATGCCAATAAATGACCTGCTTCTATTAATGATCTAAAATACATATACCCAAATATATATACAAAGCCGTGCTTCCACAAACTCAGGTCAATAAGCCAAAGAAAGGGGTCAAAAAGACTCACAATGGTATATAATAAACGGTGACGTCACCAAGCTATCCCGAGTATGGACATATATCATAAAGCAGAAATCATAATATAAGGAAATAGCATCCACTCTCAACGTGTCCGTTGAAGCAAGGCACTATAGTGGAAGTTAAAAGATGTTTTGCTGTTTTTTGGCTGCCTCTGGCACTGGGTGCCTTCACTGTGCGCAAGGCATCATGAAATCTGAAGATTACCAAAGGATTTTGGGTCACAATGTAGTGCCCAGTGTCAGAAAGCTGGGTTTGTGTCCTAGGAAATGGGTCTTCTAGCAGGATAATGACCCCAAATATACTTCAAAAAGTACCCAGAAATGATGAAAACAAAGTGATGGAGAGTTCTGAAGTGACAAACAACGAGTCCAGATCTAAATACCATTGAACAACTGTGGAGAGATCTTAAAATTGCTGTTGGGAGAAGGCACCCTTCAAATATGAGAGACCTGGAGGAGTTTGCCAAAATCCAGTTGAGAAGTATAAGAAGTTTGTTGATGGTTATAAGACGCGATTGATTGCAGTTATGTATTCCAAACGGTGTGCAGGCAAATATTAAGTTGAGGGAGCCAACAATTTTGTCCTGACCATTTATGGAGTTTTTATGAAATTATGTCCAATTTTAAAAGGCCCCTAGTTGCCATGATAATGCATCATAACTTGTCAGGAAGTACAAGGACTGGACTGTAAGGGACTGGAGTAAAGTTATTTTTTCGATGAAGATCCCTTTAGTCTGTTTGGAGCATTTGGAAAAATTATTGTCTGGAGAAGAAAAGGTGAGAGCTACCATGAGTCCTGCGTCATGTCAGTTATAAAATCAAGTACAATTTTGCCTAAGAACACTGCTATGTATATAGAATGGGATCTAAGCATCTTCCAAGAACAATTTCTCCCAACAATCCAGGGGCAAATTAGTGATGAACGATGCTTTTTCCAACATGATGGAGACCATGCCACAAGGAAAGTGTTAATGGCTCGGTGAACAAAACATTGAAATTTTGTGTCCATGGCCAGGAAATTCCCCAGATATTAATTCCATTGGAAACCTGTGGTGAATCCCCAAAAAGTGGGTGGACAAACAAAAACACAGAAATGGTGATAAACTCTAAAGGTACTGCCACACTACACAATCCCGCTAGCGATCTCGTTAGCGTCGCATACTAATGAGATCGCTAGCGGGATTGTTTCTATATCGCTAGTAGCTACCTATTTTAGCGATGTCGTTAGGACGCTATCGCAGTTAGCGATCTCCTTAACGACTTTAGCGGTACAAAAGTACCGCTAAATCGCTAAAAAAGGTGCCACACTTAGCGATATATATACTTACCCAGCGGGGCGCCAGCGACGAAAATAGGGTCCGGAACGATTCCAGCGACGAGCGAGATCACAGCAGGAAGCTCGTCGCTGGCAGATGCCGCACACAACAACATCGCTAACGGGATCGCTAAATAGTGACGTTTTTTAGCGATCCCGTTAGCGATGTTGTTTAGTGTGGCATACCCTTAAGAGCTGATTAGACAAGAATGGGCTATCGCCAGTCAGGATTTGGCCCAGAAGCTGATATCCAGCATGTCAGGGCGAATTGCAAAATTCTAGAAAACTAAGGGACAACACAGTAAATGTTGAGTCTTTACATAAACTTGATGTATTTGTCAATAAAAATTTCCGATGTGGTCTGAAATAATACATCCCTGCGCCTTGGTCTTATGGACATGGGATGGATTATTACATCCACAGGCTGTGCGCGCACGATCGCTGCTGGGTGTCAGCTGATTCTGACAGCTGACATCCGGCACTAAGTGCCAGGAGTTGTCCCGCACTGCTCCTGGCACTTAAACCACCTAAATGCTGCACTGTAGATAAATTCCCAACGGGGTATCATTTCCAAAATGGTATCACTTGAGGGGGGATTCTGCTTTTCTAGCAATTAGGGGCTCTGTATAAGGAGTCCACAAACTTTTCTAGGAAAATCTGAGCTCCAGGAGGCAAATAACGCTCCTTCCCTCCAGTGTCTTGCCGTATGGCTAAGCGGTACTGTACAGCCACATATGGGGCATTGCCACGTTCAGTAGAAATTGTGGAACAAATTTTGGTGCCATTTTTACCCACTTCTTGTGTAAAAATATAAAATCTGGGGCTATACTAAATGTTGGTAATAAAAATGTAGTTATTTTTTCTTCACTGCCAATGGTATAAAATTCTGTGACACACCCGTGGTGTTAATATGATCATTGCACCCTAGATGAATTTGTTGAGATGTTTAATTTGTAAAATTGGGTCACTTATGGGGGTTCTGCTGCTCTGGCTTCTCTGGGGCTCTCCCAATGGGTCATGGCACCTACAAACCATAACAGTAAAATCTCCTTGCCTTCTGAGCTTTGCACTGTGCCTGAAAAATATTTCCTGATTATATGTAGGGTATTGGCGCACTCAGGAAAAAATAGACCTCAGTTTATTATAAAAAAAATTGCTATTAGCCCTTTGAAAAATTAAAAACTTGGGGCTAAAGCAACATTTTAGTGGTAAAAATGTAATTTATAGTATTCTTTCTTCACCGCTCAGTGGTATAAAATTCTGTGAGGCACATGTGTTGTCAATATGATCACTGCACCCCTAGATGAATTCACTTTGTAAAATTAGTTCACATATAGGGGGTTTCTGATTTTCTGGCACTTCAGGGGCACTGCCAATGTGACATAGCACCCTCAAACCATTCAAGCAAAATCTGAACTCCAATATGGCGCCTCTTCCCTTCTGAGCTTTGCACTGTGCCACAGAATAGAATTCCCCCAAATATGTGGTATCGGCGTACTCATAAGAAAGTGCACAACAAGCTGTATGGTGCAATTTCTCCTGTTACCCTTATGAAAATGCAAAAATTGGGGCTAACATTTTTGTGGGGAAAATATGATTTTATTATTTTCACGGCTCAACGTTATAAACTTCTGTGAAGCATCTGGGGGTTCAAGGTGCTCACCACACATTTAAATTAAATTCCTTGAGGGTTTAGTTTCCAAGATAGGGTCACTTGTTGGGGGTTTCCAATGTTTATGCACATCAGGGGCTCTCCAAATGGGACAAGAAGTCCGCTAATGAATCCAGGAAATTTTACATTCAAAAAGTCAAATGACACTCCTTCCCTTCCGAGCCCTGCCGTGCACCCAAACAGTAGTTTTCTCCCTCATATTGGGTATTGGCATACTCAGGAGAAATTTCACAACAAATTGTATGGTGCAATTTCTCTCATTACCCTTATGGCTCAACGTTATAAACTTCTGTGAAGCACCTGAGGGTTCAATATGCTCACCACCCATCTAAATTAGTTCCCTGAGGGGTCTAGTTTCCAAAATAGTGTCACTTGTGAGGGATTTCCACTGTTTAGGCACATCAGTTTCCCTCTCCAAACGAGACATGGTGTACGCCAATTGTTCCAGCAAATTTTGCGTTCAAAAAGTCAAATGGCGCTCCTTCCCTTCGAAGCTCTGCCATGCGCCCAAACACTGGTTTTCTCCCT
Source organism: Oophaga sylvatica (assembly GCA_033576555.1). Classification (NCBI taxonomy): domain Eukaryota; kingdom Metazoa; phylum Chordata; class Amphibia; order Anura; family Dendrobatidae; genus Oophaga; species Oophaga sylvatica. Next base: position 907,698,001 of record JARQOD010000001.1, on the reverse strand, counting down.
CATATGGGGTATCGACATGCTCAGAAGAAATTACATAACAAATTTTGGGGTTAATTTTTTTCCTGTTACCCTTGTCAAAATAAATAAATTTGGATCTGAAGTAAATTTTTTGTGAAAAAAATTAAATGTTAATTTTTTCAACATTCCCAAAATTCAAGAGTTAATAAACTTGTTAATAAAATGTGGTTTTGACACCTTGAGGGGTGTAGTTTTTAGAATGGTGTCACTTTTGGGTATTTTTTATCATATAGACCCCTCAAAGTGACTTCAAATGTGAGGTGGTCCCTAAAAAAATGGTTTTGTAAATTTTGCTGGAAAAATGAAAAATTGCTGGTCAACTTTTAACCCTTATAACTTCAAATTCCTAACAAAAAAAAAATTGGTTCCAAAATTGTGCTGATGTAAAGTAGACATGTGGGAAATGTTATTCATTTACTATTTTGTGTGACATATTTCTCTGTGATTTAAGGGCATGAAAATTCAAATGTTGAAAATTGCAAAATTTTCTAAATTTTCTCCAAATTTCCGTTTTTCTTTTCACAAATAAACGCAAGTCATATCGAATAAATTTTACCACTGTTATGAAATACATTATGTCACAAAAAACAGTCTCAGAATCTCCGGGATCCGTTGAAGCGTTCCAGAGTTATTATCTCATAAAGTGACAGTGATCAGAATTGTAAAAATTGGCCTAAATGCAAACCACGTTTGGTGGTAAAAATGGTTAAAAACATAAAATGCTGATAACTGTTTATCAGTAACAAAAGAAACATCTGATTAAAAGAACCAAAAACACTGAAGCAGCAAACTATGTTAAAATCAAAATTTGTGTCAGTCTCAAGACTTTTGGCCAGGACTGTACATACTGAATACGTCAGGGTGGGGTAAGGTGTTACTTGATTTTCCTGCATCTAGGAAAACATATTAAAACATAAAACATAATCACAAATAGAATGGCTTTGGGAATCTATGTGAAAATCCTTTCATGATCCGTTTCCTTCCCTTTGCTCCCTCTTTCCACTAGGTACACTTTGGCGTTGCTTAATCTTACACCTCATTGTTCTCAGTCCTGAGACAGAGCAGCTGGTAAGGTATTGGTGCGTAGGATAAGGGTGGTCTTGCACCATGCCCCCTTCACACACCATCTATAATAGCACTGAGGGCTGTTTGTGTTAGCCTGTGCCATAGGAAAACAGCAGCCCATCTGTATCCAAATCTCTGCAGCTCATGATGAAGCCATACTGGTAATGTGGGACTATTCGGGTTTTGCTGCACACGCAGTCCTCTAATATTCAAGCAGAGGGTCACTAGAGGACGTGACCCTGTTCTTTAAGTTCAGCATACAAAATCCATCCATAAAGCAAAAATGACTTTTACATGATCTTATTACATTGGGGACATGACTTTTTAAAGCCCAGTGATCTAAAATTAAATAACGCCAGAAATTCATAATGTACTTGAGATATATGACAAGTGTAGACCGTAGACGTCTCCGGCCATGACTGTGTAATTATCACAGGCCGGCGCTCGCCCTCCGCTCCAGTTACCCTGACTTCTCTGTTACCTGTGTTCTGTAGGATTTACTGCGTCCACTACAGAATGATTTCATGTATTTACCGACCATTTACATTACGCTGCCCTAGGGCTCGGCATTAAAGCGTTGGATCTTTACGCTGCAGCTTTTTTTTATGTCGGTTGGAAAAAAAATGTTAAGCTTTGCATTTTGTTAAAAAGTCTCCTGGTAAAATATGCAAATTGAGAGCTTAGACTCATTTCCCTGCGCTGTCATTTAGCATATTCATATGACTGTTTCCCATATTCATGTGTCAGTGTGTGCCAATTAAATCTGCATCTTCAGCCACATCAATATGCATGCGTCTACGTACCCAGACACACACAGATGGGGCATACACGTATGAACGTACAGAGGCTGGAGCAAAGAAAAGGATCCTTTTTTCGTGTAGATATTAATCATATTGACCTGTCACCTTTACATTTCCACCACTCGGAATGTCATAGTTTGACTATAGCACAATAGGGCTCCGTGGTTATGCACTGATCATATATGTATTAATTACTTAGTAGTTTTCTGTGCTACAGATATGTTCACCTTTGCCCATAGGCAATTTGTATTTTCGGTCCAAGTGCAAGCCGGCAAAGTGTGGGATCGCACTCAAACCAATGTTATTCTATGGGGCCGCGCTCATGTCCAATTTTTTCCTCGAACCAAATCTGTCAGAGGAAAAAAAATGCACCATTTGCATCTGATATTACGATTGTACTCAGCCATAAATGTTAATGAGTCCATGGAAACCATCAGGCTGCACTCGGATGACATATGAGTGCAGTCCGATTTTCACGGACTGAAACAATGGACAACATGGATACATTTTTTTTTTCCATTTTCTCTTCATACCAGAAAGCTGGATCACACTCTGATCAAACTCTGAACATGATGTAATAAGAAGCATAATCAGCCCGATTCTCTCGAATGAGATCAAATACAGTGGTGTGACCCCAGCATTACTGTGAATTTGGTTAATGTGGTTGTCCAACTTGCATAAAAATATTGGTGAATGCAAAAAAATGGTATAAAATAACAAAAATACTCACTGGTCTGATTTCCCATTGAATCAGCACTGGCTACTTTCATGGTCTCCAAAGTGACAGGAAGCCATCGTGTTCTTTTCTTCACGTGATTGACTGCAGCGGTCAGATGAGTTGAACAGGTCATCATCGGATATGCATTTGATGATATAGAATTGTAGTTTCCTTAACATTGCAACCGGTTCTATGCCTGATTATTCAGGAAATTTAAGAAGAGGAATCAATCATTCCTGTCCCATAGGAGACTAATGGAGCAACTGGAGCCACAGGGGATCAAACTTGTGAACTTTGCTTTTTAATTGCCTAAACTGACACTTTTATTTAGGTTGAACAGTGTTACCAGCAAAGCACCCCCACACCATCACACCACCTCCTCCATGCTTCAGGTGGGAACCAGGCATGTATAGTCCATCCGTTCACCTTTTCTGCGTGCAAAGCAGTAATCAAAGCAAAAGGTGGCTACTTTGAAGAATCTAGAATATAAGACATATTTTCAGTTGTTTCACACTTTTTTGTAAAGTGTATTGTATAATTCCACATGTGTTAATTCATAGTTTTGATGCCTTCAGTGTGATTCTACAATTTTCATAGTCATGAAAATACAGAAAAATCTTTGAATGAGAAGGTGTGTCCAAACTTTTGGTCTGTACTGTATGTAGGAAGAAATTGATTGGGTGTGCAACCGAATATTAAGTTGAGGGCACCAACAATTTTGTCCTGTTCATTTTTGGGGGTTTGTACGAAATTATGTGCTGTTTCCATTTTTTCTCAGTTTTTTTTGTGTTGTTCCAATACACACAAAGGAAATTAACATGTGTATAACAAAATATGTAATTGCAATAATTTTCTGGGAGAAATACTTCATTTTCTGGAACAATTTCAAGGGCACCAACACTTTTGGCCATGACTGAGTATATATGTATGATTTACTTACAGGTGCAATACAGTAAGGACTTAAGAGATGGGTTTTGTTTTTGAGGACATTCAGCTGTAAAGACATGAATGCACAGACACACATGCACCAGCTACATTCAGCCCTTAAAGGATTTTCCCACTTCCAGGACAGCCAATTTATAAATTAAGTAGTCCCTATTGTAAAATAAAAAAAATATGTGCATAAGGCCAGGGTCAAACTTGCGAGAAACTGGCACGAGTCTCTCGCATCAACACCCGGCGCTGCCACCGGCACTCATGCCAGAGCGTGAGGCTACATAGAAATACAGTGTTGATGTGAGGCCGGGGTGTTGATGTGAGAAACTTGCACGAGACTTGTGCGAGTTTCTCACAAGTCTGACCCTGGCCTAAATCCTATACTACCGAGGTCAGCACCAGCACATTGTTATGTCATGTGAGCCCTGCAGCCAATCAGGGTGCAGATCTCTCACTTCTTCTGCTTGGTTGATATTTATCCGAAGGAAGTCACAAAGCAGCAGCCGCTAATCAGCTGCTGGGCATAAATTGGCAAACAAATAGAATAATAAATAATAACCCCAGCAGACCAGACGACAACATCATTGGAATGGCGAGAGGTGAGTATATTTTTGTATTTTGAAATGGAGACTAATCAATGAGAAATAGATTGTGACCCCTTTAAACTACTATGTTTGAGATTAAATCCACGCACTGTAGATGTTTTCCTCCCCAGATTTTGCCACAGTTCAGCGAGGAAAATATAGCAAAGTAAGAACGTGTTATATAACATTTTATTTTGCGTTATTACAGTGGATTTTATTCTACAAACTGCAAAGAATAAAATGTGTCGGGGAAATCTGCAGGCTTTTGTACAACATAATGAGCAAGCTACAAATGTGAAAATCCCCAGCATTCTTATATTTCCAAATGTATATTATCCACCAAGAGTACAAGGTAATTTCAGAACCCAGCCACCAATATTGTACTGCCAATTGACTTATTGTAGCCTAACTGTGCAAGCCACAGGCTCCAATACAGTGGAAGCCAATTTCCCGTGGCAGTGCCAGATTGTGAACTTGCCAGCAACAAGGCTCTTTAAAAAATACAGCCAGTTAAAAGATGAGATTGAAATGTCCCCACAAGTCTCCCTCCTTTCTCTAGATGTAGACCCTATTCCCAGGGAAATTAAATATATCTCCTTACATTTGTTTGCAGTTGCCAAATTACTAATTGGGACCAAATGGAAAACTAGTGATGCACCTACCATAAAATGATGTTATGGACAAGGTTTCAACTCACAATACTTTCAAATTAGCCATAGCTTTTAACAATAATTCTCTATCTACATATGACACCAAATGGTCACGCTTGAACTCATTCTTCTCACCCAAAGCAGAGCGCCTTTCTAGAAGCTAAACCTTTGCCGGTACTTTAACGCAATTTGATTGTCGTATCCTCTGTGTATCAATGTCTGATCTTTCAATGTTTTCCATGTTCAATTTTCTCAGTGAATTATTGTTACCCCTTCTTTTCCTTTTCCTTTTTCCCTGTTTCCCAGGTTATATCTTCCCTTCCCATTCTTATCCCGATACTTCCCTTTACTGTTTCATTTTCTTTTCATTCTTTTCGCCCCTTCCTTTTCTTCCCCCTTTTTATTATCCCTTTCAGTCCTTTTCCCTTCCCCATCCTTTTCCTACATTCTCTCTTCTTTCCCTACCAAACTTTCCTTGCCCCCATCTTTCGAAACCTCCTTTAGCCTTTAAGTTTAGGGGTAGACATGGTATATTGTATTATTGATGTTTTATTTTACTCTGCTGTGAATATTGTCAGTTCTTGTATTGTATTTCACAATTGCATATTTTTTGCAGTCTTCCCTACCCCTTATCTTCCCTTGTTTATCTAAACATTCCATTAATGAAAATGACAAAATACAGCCAGTTAGAGCATATATACATATGCCAAGTGACAAGTGTTATTTTGGATCCAGCAATTTTGGAATGATCATGGTCAGAGGAAAGAATTATTATAGGAACAAAGGGTCCAAAATAGTCCAAATGTAATGTTATTTTTAGGTTCCAAATACAATGAAGCCTATGTAAAGCCTAGAAATATTGTGGCCTAAGATTGTGGCTTAATAATGCATCCTGTATTCTGGTTAGGTGGCAAAAAACATTCTAAAGTTACCATCACATGGAGTTTCTTAATGTAAAAATTGGAGAGGTCTGCACCCAAGATTACAGAAAAAATTTCAAATTAATTATTACAACTTAGAATAAGTTTCATATTCATGTAAATGGAACATCTTACCTTCACTGTGTGCCGAATTATTAGCAAGTGAGTATTTTGACCATATGAAAAAATAGCCGTGTGCACAACCAAGAAGGTGCCAGAGTAGGTTCCCACACCGTATCTAATAGAAAATGAACTCGGCACTCAACTTTAGTATAGTGAGAATAAAGATTTTTATTCACAGTAGTAACACGAAACGTTTCGGTCCTATATCATGGACCTTCATCAGTCACAGATACTACTGGGAAGGGGGTTGATCCACATAGGGAAGAAAGCTCTCAGACTAGCGGTGGACACCGCGTCCAATGCAGAGACCTATCCTCACTGCCGGACTCCTTCACAACAGGTTACTAGTGCAATAGAGGCATTGTCCTCTTCCTCATCTCACCCCACCAATACAGGCTATATCCAGCCCTTTCTTTCTTCCCTATGTGGATCAACCCCCTTCCCAGTAGTATCTGTGACTGATGAAGGTCCATGATATAGGACCGAAACGTTTCGTGTTACTACTGTGAATAAAAATCTTTATTCTCACTATACTAAAGTTGAGTGCCGAGTTCATTTTCTATTAGTATTTTGACCATATCATCATTTTTATACAGATTTTCCACTCCAAACTGTATAAATGTGAATGCTTATTGGATGAAGCAGATCAGGTGATTTGTATTTGTGTAATGAGGAAAGAAAGTGCGGCCTAAATGATAGCAACACGCTTCATCAAAGTGTGCAGAATTACCAGGCAGCTTGTTTTCCTGTTTTTCTAAGCCCCAAGTCCAGGTGGGTACATGCCCCCATTACGTTGGTGCGGTTAGCAGTGGCACTTGGCAAGCGAGGACATAGTGCATTCAGGAGTCTTTGGAGCAGCAGGATGGATGCAGGAAAGTCAGCAACGATGGAAGCAGGTTAAGCACAGTGTGCACGAGAGGTAGAGTAGTCAGAACTAGAGTCTTGAATCTCAATCTGAAGACACAGGTGTGTGTCCAAAAAGGCCTTAAATAGGTCTAGGGAGATGGCGTCATGGGTCCACACCAGACAACTTGCAAAACCCAACGGGGAGCACAACAGAGGCAGCGGACCCAGGAGAAGGGAGCGGAGACCAGGATACCCAGGACAGGTATGTAACAGAATCACTCAAATCTCTACATTATGCTGCTCTCAGATTAAGTGGCAAATACTTAGTGACTGATTCCCTATAATATGATCTTAAAACATCCTGTTATCTGCAGCATGTCATCTGTTTACAGCGATGTACTGCGAAAATGATGATTTTTATGTTAGCTTAAAAATCATGACAGTGTTTTGCTCATTCGTCAGGTGATTGCTGGTCTGAGAGTCACAATTCCAGGTGGTCTAAAGGGCCATAAGACTACCCCAGGCACAGCTGGTGGCGGCCTATCTCACCTGAAAATTGTTGAAATTGAACACGCAGAACCCTTCTTTTACTGTCATTATCAGGGAACCACAGTCAGCAGGAATCAGACCCTAGCTGCGAGATTGAGATGATTTAGTCTGAAATGCTGCTGCGTTTCAGAGAAAGCATAGTTTGAGTAGCCAAGTCTGGTGAGGCCGCCTGCCGGCTTCTGCTCGCTGCCACTCCATTTACCTGAAAAGTGTATGTGTTCTCGGAAACGCCACAGCGTTTCACACCCAAACAAGCCCGGCTATGATCATACAGCCAGGCTCTGAGTTATGCTGCCATGGTTCAGGGAGCATGAATCTAACAACAAGTTGCCTTTAAGTACTTTGCTAGAGTGGCATTACACTAGCTCCATGAATGGTGAAACACTGCAAGCAGTGGTGCCATATGGTTGCATTGTACATAATTTTAATTCAACATTTTAATTGAAGGCCTCTGAAACTTTCTCCTTGTGCACCCTGTGCACCCTTGGTTTTAGTATTCTCTCTCTATGGAATCTCATGCTTTCCGTTTATTCTATTCATTCACCTCTTACATAGGAAGTAGGACAATGCAATGTATTTTAAACAGCCTCCGCTCTCCAGCCTGGGGAGATGTTTGAGTGCAATCTCCAGCTATAATTTCAGCTCTTTGTTCGCAACACTCAGAATTTTTCATGAATAAGTAGTAGTGCATTGGACGAAAGGCTATAGAGTTCACATAAACCGTGCAATGTGTTACTGCCATGTTTGTACATATATGCGTATGTGGAAATGAGCAGCCAGGATTCTCTGCAGTCCGCTCGGTCTTGGAGACCGTGTGGGGCAGAGGCAGCTTCACTTGTCCTCATTTACAACCTGGAGTGGCACAGCTTGTTTGCTTGACCTAGATGGCAAACCTGTACGCAGCTTGGGAAAATGATTAGTGTAAGAGCACGTCAATGCAGTGGGAGGTGACCGAGTTTGGGCGTAATCTGATCGTAAATGTAACACTAATTATTATCATACAAGAGCTGAACAAGCAAAATAAACCATTAAAGTAGTTTACAGTCATCACCAATAACAATTCCTAGGTGTCACTCGTACAACATGTTCATTCACAGGGAGGAAATCAGTTTCTCTCTTAAAGCTGAGCAAAGTCTGCTTGTGACTTTCTGTACATATTGTATGGCATAAGTGAAGAATAAAATAAAGTGTCATTTCTTTAGGATAGATAAAATGCCATTTATAATACATACTGTAGCAATGTATTGTAACACCCAAGAGATATTCTCATCTAGCACATAGATTATAAAAGATGCCAAAAATGGATGATTGATGGGGTCTCACTTCTCAATCCTTCACTTATGAGAAAATATTCATGGAATCGGTGCTTTCTGAAATAAAAATGTGCTAATTATGCATGCAGTCGAGCAGCATCTCACAGGCACTGCTTGCGCCCATTGGTAGAGTTACATGTGACTGCCACGGGCACTCCATTCACTCACAGTTATTTGGGAAGTTTTTATTTTAGACTAGGGTCACATGAGCTTATAAAAGAATCTGTCCAATTTTCACCCAGAAAAATGGGACGATATTTTTTCTCACTTGTCGTCAGTGTGCAATCCGCTCTTTTACTCAGCAGCGATTAATCTTTTACAGTTTCCTATGTTACATTATTATAATCCATCCGTAACAATTGGATGGCATACAGTGGCTCCATATGGAATCCAATTTTTTTCCTCGCTCCCATCGGATTTTGAGGTGAAATCATAGAATGTTAGAGTCAGAAGGAACCTCAAGGGCCATGTGTCCAACCCCCTGCTCAATACAGGATTCACTAAACCATCTCAGACAGATGTCTGTCCCGCTTCTGCTTGAAGACTACCATTGATGGAGAACTCACAACCTCTCGTGGCAGCCTGTTCCACTCATTGATCATCCTCACTGTCATAAAATTTTTTCTAATATCTAATCTGTATCTTCTCCATTTCAGTTTCATCCCATTGCTTCTCGTGTTTCCATGTGCAAATAAGAGTAAGGATGATCCCTCTACACTGTGACAGCCCTTCAGATATTTATAGACAGCTATTAAGTCTCCTCCTACTCTTCTTTTTTGCAAGCTAAACATTCCCAGATCCTTTAACCGTTCCTCGCAGTACATACTTTGCAATACGTTCACCATCCTGGTAGCTCTTCCCTGAACTTGCTCCAGTTTTTCAATGCCTTTTTAAAATGTGGTGCCCAGAACTGGATACAGTATTCCAGATGAGGCCTGACCAAGGAGGAGTAGAGGGGGATAATTACTTCACGTGATCTAGACTCTATGCTTCTCTTAATATATCCTAGAACTGTGTTTGCCTTTTTTGCTACTGCATCACACTGTTGACTCATGTGCAGTCTGTGATCTATTAGTATACCAAATTCTTTTTCACACGTGCTGTTGCTTAGTTCTATTCCTCCCATTCTATAGATTTAATTTTCGTTTTTCTTGCCCAGATGTAGAATCTTGCATTTCTCCCTGTTAAATACCCTACTATTAGTCGCTGCCCATTGTCCAAGCTTATCTAGATCCTTCTGAATCCTTTCTCTGTCTTCTCTAGTGTTAGCTATCCCTCCAAGCTTTGCATCGTCTGCAAATTTGATTAGTTTACCTTCAGTTCCCTTATCTAGATCAATTATAAAAATGTTGAACAACACTGGGGCCAGGAGAGAACCTTGTGGTACCCCACTTGAAATACTCTTCCAATTGGATGTGTAACCATTTATCACCATCCTTTGAGTATGATCACTGAGCCAGTTATGTATCCACCTACCCATAGCCTTGTCAATCCCATACTTGATCATTTTTTCAATAAGGATAGTATGAAATACTTTATCAAATGCTTTGCTGAAGTCGAGATATACTATATCTACCGCTTTTCCCTCAACAACCCAGTCAGTGATTCCATCATAGAAGGAAATTAGATTAGTCTGGCATGACTAGTTTGCTACAAACCCATGCTGGTTAATTACTGTATCCTTTTCCAAGTATTTACATACATGCTGCTTAATCATTTGTTCAAATATCTTTCCTGGTATAGAAGTAAGGCTCACTGGGCTATAATTTCCTGGCTCTGTCTTCTTTCCTTTTTTGAAGATAGGGACAACATTTGCCCTTCTCCAATCTTCTGAGAATTCTTCTGTTTTCCAGGATTTTTCAAAGATTATGGCTAGTGGTTCTGTAATTTCCTCTGCTAACTGTTTCAGTACCCTAGGATGTAATTCATCTGGACCAGGATATTAGAATTCATTTAAAATTAGCTAAGTGTTCCCTCACCATCTCTCTGTTTATGGATAGTGTAGATTCTTTTATTCCTTCGATGGCAACGTGAAGACAGTTGATGTTACGTTTGCTTTCTTAGAGAACACAGATGCGAAATAGGAATTTAAAAATTCAGCCTTCTCAACAACATTTTTGACTACTTCACCCTTTTCCTCCAGTAAAAATCCTATATCATCTTTGACTTTTATTTTGCTTTTGACATTCCCCCCAAAATCCTTTTTTACTGCTTTTTGTCTCCCTTGCAAGCCTTACTTTATTACTGGCCTTAGCTCTTCTAACGCTTGCCCTGCATTTCCTACAGACACCATTATATTCTTCTTTAGATGTGCCACCCTTTTTCCATTTGATATACCTTTCTTTTTTCCTTTTTGACAAGTGATTAAGATCTGTTTTTATCCACCCTAGTCTCTTTTTTGCTTCCTTCTTTTTGGGATTGTTACCAATTGTGCAGTGAGAATTTCATTTATCAAAATCTCCCATCCTTCTTGGACAATTCTATCCTTTAGAACATCCAGACATTGGACCTTTCCTACCCACTTCCTGAGTCCATTAAATCTGCCTTTCTGAAGTCCAACCTTAACCCCTTAATGTCCATTGACGTGCACAGTCCGTCATGGCAAGGTGTCAGTTTTGGCACCTTGACGGGCTGTGCACGTCATCCCTTTGAACTACCACTGCGTGTAAACACGCAGTGGTAGTTCAGTGCCGACAGCTGTCACAGACAGTTGACAGGCACAGCAAGCGGTGTGGGGACCTTTGCCGTCGGTCCCCGCACCCACAGCGCTGTGATTGGTCAGTCAATCTGACTGACCAAACACAGCAGTGATCGCGCAGGAGATGTTGAAATTTCAGCATCTCCAGCGCGATCAGTGCAGGAGCCGGCGCTGCAGTGGCCGAGCGTCCTGCACTGACAGCCGGGAGCGGCGCCCCCGCCGCCCCTGGCTGTTAACCCCCTGACTGCTGCGATCGAGCGCGATCGCAGCGCTCAGGGGGGAGGCAGAGGGTCGGGAGCTCCCTCTGCCTCAGATTGGCGCCCTGCAATGTATTTGCAGGGCCCGATCTCTGCCTTGATGACCCGGGGGTTGTCATGACAACCTCCGGGTCATCTAACAACGGAAAGCTGCTGTGATCATGGTCACAGCAGCTTTCACTATAGTTACAATGCATTGCAATGCTGGAGCATTGCAATGCATTGTAACTGCAATAAAAAGTAAAAAAGTGAAAGTCCCATAAAGGGACAAGTTAAAAAAAAATCATTTTTTAAAAAAAAAATTGTAAAAAAAATATTAAAAAATAATTAAAAAAAATCCCCTAAAAAATACACATTTTTATGTAATAAAAAAATAAAAAACAAAAAAATACACATGTTTGGTATCGCCACGTCCGTAAAAATCCCATCTATAAAAGCGTAACCCTAGTTAACCCTTCAGTGAAAGCCATAATGTTATGTGCCCGAATATGGTACCCATAAAAACGTCAGCTCGTCCTGCAAAAAATAAGCCCAAAGATAACTCTGTCGGCCGAAATATGGAAAAATTATAGCTCTCAAAATACGGCGATGCAAAAATTTCTTACAAAAAATTATTTAAAAAAAAAGCATCTTTTAGTGTGTGACAGAAGCTAAACATGAAAAAGGATGTAAATCTGGTATCGCTGTAATCGCACTGACCCGAAAAATAAAGTCGCCTAATCACTAATACCGCACGAGGAACGGCGTAAAAAAACCCCCAATTCTTCACCTTTTGTGGATTTGTTCATTCTGCCTCCCAAAGATCGCAGTAAGGCGATCACAGTGGTTCCCCCCCACATATGGGGTATCAGCGTACTCAGGACAAAATGCACTTCAACTTTTGGGGTCCTATTTCTCCTGTTACCCTTATAAAAATAAAAATTTGGGGGCAAAAAGGTCATTTTTGTGGAAAAAAATATGATTTTTTTTATTTTCACGGCTCTGTTATAAACGTCTGTGAAGCCCTTGGGGGTTCAAAGTGCTGACCACACATCTAGATAAGTTCCTTGGGGGGTCTAGTTTGCAAAATGGGGTCATTTGTGGGGGTTTCTACTGTTTAGGCACATCAGGGGCTCTCCAAGCGCGACATGACACCAGCAGACCATTCCATCAAAGTCTGCATTTAAAAACGGTGCTCCTTCCCTTCCGAGCTCTGCCATGCATCAAAATAGTGGTTCCCCCCACATATGGGGTATCAGCGTACTCAGGACAAATTGCACAATAGCTTTTGGGGTCCTATTTCTTCTGTTACCCTTATAAAAATAAAAATTTGGAGGCAAAAAATGATTTTTGTGGAAAAAATATGATTTTTTTATTTTCACTGCTCTACGTTATAAACTTCTGTGAAGCACTTGGGGGTTCAAAGTGCTCATCACACATCTAGATAAGTTCCTTGGGGGGTCTAGTTTCCAAAATGGAGTCACTTGTGGGGGATTTCTACTGTTTAGGCACATCAGGGGCTCTCCAAACGTGACATGACACCCGCAGACCATTCCATCAAAGTCTGCATTTGAAAAAGGCGCTCCTTCCCTTCCGAGCTCTGCCATGCATCAAAATAGTGGTTTACCCCCACATATGGGGTATCAGCGTACTCAGGACAAATTGTACAATAACTTTTGGGATCCTGTTAACCTTTGGAAAATAAAAATTGGGGGTGGAAAGATCATTTTTGTGGAAAAGATATGATTTTTTAATTTTACAGCTCTACGTTATAACCTTCTGTGAAGCCCTTGGGGTTCAAAGCTCTCACACACATCTAGATAAGTTCCTTGGGGGGTCTAGTTTCCAAAATGGGGTCACTTGTGGGGGGTTTCCACTGTTTAGGCACACAGGGACTCTCCAAATGCGACATGGCGTCCAATCTCAATTCCAGCCAAAAAAGTCAAATGGCGCTGCTTCCCTTCCGAGCTCTGCCATGCGCCCAAATAGTGGTTTACCCCCACATATGGGGTATCAGCGTACTCAGGACTAATTGCACAATAACTTTTGGGGTCCTTCTATCCTTTGGAAAATAAAAATTGGGATGAAAAGATCATTTTTGTGGAAAAAATATGATTTTTTAATTTTACGGCTCTACGTTATAACCTTCTCTGAAGCCCTTGGGGGTTAAAAGCTCTCACAACACATTTAGATAAGTTCCTTGGGGGGTCTAGTTTCCAAAATGGGGTCACTTGTGGGGGGTTTCCACTGTTTAGGCACACAGGGACTCTCCAAATGCGACATGGCGTCCAATCTCAATTCCAGCCAAAAAAGTCAAATGGCGCTGCTTCCCTTCCGAGCTCTGCCATGCGCCCAAATAGTGGTTTACCCCCACACATGGGGTATCGGTGTACTCTGGAGAAATTGTACAACAAATATTGTGGTTCATTTTCTACTGATACCCTTGACAAAATTTAAAAAAATTGTGTCGAAAGAAAAATTTGGGGAAAAAAAGTTAAATGTTCATTTTTTCCTTCCACATTGCTTCAATTCTTGTGAAGTGACTAAAGGGTTAATAAACTTCTTGAATGTGGCTTTGAACACCTTGAGGGGTGCAGTTTTTATAATGGTGTCACTTTTGGGTATTTTCTGTCATATTGACCCTCAAATTCACTTCAAATGTGAGGTGGCCCTAAAAAAAAATGGTTTTGTAAATTTTGTTGGAAAAATGAGAAATTGCTGGTCAACTTTTAACACTTATAACTTCCTAACAAAAAAAAAATGTTGGTTCCAAAATTGTGCTGATGTAAAGTATTCATGTGGGAAATGTTATTTATTAACTATTTTTTGTGACATATCTCTCTGATTTAATGGCATAAAAATTAAAAGTTTGAAAATTGCAAAATTTTCAAAATTTTTGCCATATTTCTGTTTTTTTCATAAATAAACACAAGTTATATTGAAGAAATTTTACCACTATCATGAAGTACAATATGTCACGAGAAAACAGTCTCAGAATCGCCAAGATCCGTTGAAGCGTTCCAGAGTTATAAGCACATAAAGTGACAGTGGTCAGAATTGTAAAAATTGGCCTGGTCTTTAACCTACAAAATGGCTTGGTCGTTAAGGGGTTAAAGTCGGAGTCCTTGCTGGTCTTCCTCCTCTTGTAATTTATAAACATAGACACATGGATTAGACACTGATGGAAAATAGTGATGGCACACTGATGGTAAATATGGATGCACTGATGAAACACTGATGGAAAACACTGATGGCACACTGATGATAAACACAGATGAGACACTGATGGAAAATACTGATGGCACACTGATGGTAAACACAGACACACGGATGAGACACTGATGGAAAACACTGATGACAGCAATACCAGTTTTTGACATTGAGGCCGGCGTCACACTGGCGACAGAATCGGACGACTGCAATACGATGAAAAATCGTATTGCAGTCTGCCCTATGTTAATCTATGGAGCAGCTCCCAGTATCAGATTTTTTGTGGTCCGTTTTAAACGTCCGTGTGCAATTGCAGCATGCTGCGATTGTCACCGATTGTGGGTCGACTATCGCCAATGCAAGTCTATGGGAGCGATGAAAAATCTGATTACAAACGGACCGCACGTGTGACTTGCGATTAAATCGCATCGGTGTCCTTTAGAAAAGCCGGCAATTCATCCCCAGCTATACTGTAAAATCACACTGACAGCTTTAATAAAGAATAGAAAGAATAGATATATACACATAGAATACATATATATATATATATATATATATATGTAATTGTGACATGTATATATATATATATATTTATAGTTCCTAGACTTCTACATACTGTAATAGCCGCTAATTCAATTGCCGGCTTTTGTGAAATCACAGAAGCCGACATGAAATGATACATTGTTTCCACACAGTTAACCATGTCATTTCCTGTATTTTGATATTTGTTTAGAACATACAATTACATGTGCAAAATTTCAGACATGTAGGGGTTAATTAAAGGTGTAAATTCGTTGAAAAAAAATGCGTGGGCTCCCGCTGTATTTTCTCCACCAGACAGACAAAGCAAGCGAGTGGGGGCAGATAATAACAGCCTAGGGAGGGTACATTTTTTTTGTGCCCCCCTGGCTACTAACATCTGCCCCCAGACACCCCAGAAAGGGCAAATCTATAATTAGATTTGCCCTTTCTGGCACTTTGCCCGTCTATTCCCATTGCCCTGTAGCGGTGGCGAATGGGTTAATAATGTCACCTTAATGTCACCTTAGTATTGAAAGGTGACCTTAAGGCAGGTTAATAATTGAGAGCTGTCAATTAGACAACTATCAATTATTAATCCTATTGAAGTAAATAAAAAAACACACACACTTTAAGAATAAATAATTTTAATGAAATAAAAACACATATTTTTGACCATCTTTTATTTTACTCTTAATCCGTTCGAAGCCCTTGTTCTTCTAAAATAAATATAAAATAATAAAACAACATTATTCTTACCTATCTGGCAATCTGTCCCATCCCATGATGTAATCCTTCACAAAGGGTTAACTAGCAATCAGATAAGCAGCGCAAGTAATCCTGCGTGCTCATCTGATAGCTCCTGAATGAATGAGCTTATCTCCTGCCGACAGGAGAGGATGTGATTAATGAATGAAGCTTAATTGATTGTATCCACTTTCACGTTAGGTCAGGTCACTGAAGTGAAAGTGGCAATAAATCAATTAAGCTCCATTCATGAATCTATTCCTCTCCTTTCGCTGGGAGAGTAACTGATTCATTCAGGGGAATACAGGTCTGAGACAGCATTATTAGCTCTCTGCGACCTGTAACCTGTTAACCCTTTCTGATGGATTACACCGTGGGACCTGACTGTACATCGGATTGGTAAGAATCATTTTGCTTTTTTATTTTATTTTTATTACAGGAAATGGTTTTAGCAGGAAAATAAAATATGGTCAAAAACTGTGTGATTATTTCATTAAAGTTCTTTTTTATTAAACTGTGTGTGTTTGATTTTTCTATCATACAATAGGATTAATAATTGATAGTTGTCTAATTGACAGCTCTCAATTATTAACCTGCCTTAAGGTCACCTTTCAATACTAAGGTGACATTAAGGTGACATTATTCGCCACCGCTACAAGGCAATGGGAATAGACGGGCAAAGTGCCAGAAAGGGCAAATCTAATTATAGATTTGCCCTTTCTGGGGTGTCTGGGGGCAGATGTTAGTAGCCAGGGGGGGCACAAAAAAAATGTACCCTCCCTAGGCTGTTATTATCTGCCCCCACTAGCATGCTTTGTCTGTCTGGTGGAGAAAATACAGCGGGAGCCCACGCATTTTTTTTCAACGAATTTACACCTTTAATTAACCCCTACATGTCTGAAATTTTGCACAAATACACTCATGTAATTGTAAGTTCTAAACAAATATCAAAATACAGGAAATGACATGGTTAACTGTGTGGAAACAATGTATCATTTCATGTCGGCTTCTGTGATTTCACAAAAGCCAGCAATTGAATTAGCGGCTATTACAGTATGTAGAAGTCTAGGAACTATAAATATATATATATATATATATATATATATATATTAACATGTCACAATGACATGTATATATATATATATGTGTTCTATGTGTATATATCTATTCTTTTTTTTGTGATTGAAATACTATTCTTTTGGATCCATTATATGTCAGTTTTGCAAGCCTGCGAGAAATTCTCGCAAGTCGGATGAAAATCGGATGTTACAAGGTACACACACATGCGACTAAATCGCATATTTGAAGGAAAATCGGATGACAGAAGGATGTGTGATGTTTGCATTTTGATCCGACAATCGACCGACTAAAACGGACCGATTTTTTGTAGTTGTGTGTGACGCCGGCCTTATGTTTAAACATGGACGTGTGAAGTAGGCCTCGCATAGTTTTATTTTTTAATAGGTTGGACTCTTATGAATGTGGTGATAGGTGTGGTTGATGCACACCCAAAAGGACACGCCCATGAACCCCATTATTTGTATACAATGCCTCATTTAAATGTTCACTTTTCAAATACTTGTTCTATCTGTGTTTTTCATTGATAGAACATGTACCCATTATAGTCTAAGGGAATAATAAAATGTTCCTGTTCTTGTGGACTATGTGTCTGAAAAAATTACAGAGACATGTCATATATCAAAATCACCCATACAAGTCTATGGGTTCAAGAAATTCACAGCACACGGATGGCATCATGTGCCAGTCGTGAACTGTCTGTTTTTTCAATGAGCAAGAGAAGCTTTGCTATATTTGCTATTTTTAAAATCACTGATGAAACACTGATGGCAAAAATCGCAGACTGCCCAACCACTGAGGAAGATCAGATTAAAACACTGATAAAAATTGCGCAGTATTTTGAATATGGAGAAAATCATTAACGTTTAATGAAACCTAAGGCAAAAAAGGATCAAACAAATTGAAAAAAATTAAAGGGAACATGACACCAGAAAATGCCATTCAATCTGCAGGTACCATGTTATAGAGCAGGGGGAGCAGAGTAGATATATAGTTTTCTGCAAAAATATTCCGCAATAACCTTTATTTGAATCATTTAAACCTCTGCTCTTCCTGTGATATTTGGTCCAGTGGACGGTCCTATCAGTGACTGACAGCTTTCTATGTATAAGTATGCATGCAGAGATCGCTATCAGTCACTGATCGGACAACTCACTGGACCAAACATCCCAGGAAGAACAGAAGCTGGACAGACATGTGTCTGGGATGATTTAGTGTAGCCTGCATTGAGCAGGGGGTTGGACATGAAGACCCTGGATGTCCCTTACAACTCTACCATTCTATGATTCTATGAGTTTTAGATGAATAAGTTCACATGTTCAGTACTTGGTAAGTATTTTACATCAGTATTTGTAAGCCAAAACCAGGAATGGAACAATCAAAGGAAAAGTAGAATAGAAACATGTGCACTACTTTTTCACCCACTCCTGGTTTTGACCCAATACTGAATGTGTGAACATGGCCTAAAACATGTTATACTAACTCTTTTCTCACAAACCTATATATCAATTTGCTCAGCTCCTCTGTTTTGTAACATGATGCCTGCAGATTCAATGGAATTTTACTGGTGACAGGTTCCCTTTAAAGGAGGAATAGCTGGGGTATTTTTAATTTTTTTTCATACATTTACTATATTTTCTGTTCCTTTAGATTATTGCTGGACTGCAACTGGTAAATACTGCAAGTAAGAAGACTAAAGCAGATTGTTGCAGAGTAGATAAAATGAGTCATGACGCAAAACATATGCTGTTTTTCTAGAAATGTTCTAGATGGTTCTTTGCAAAATGCCTATATAATATGATTTTTTTATCCTATAGAATAGACAAGTAACAAATAAAATGAACAGTGCTTCATTTACATGGCGGTGGCAATAGGGCCAATTTTGAATAATGTCTTAGACGGCACTAAAAACAATACAAGGTACCTTTATTTATATGACACCTTACAAAGCTAGTGTTGCAGCTCATGGAGGTGGTATAACCTTTATGTAGGCAGGCTTATGGCCTCTGTGTTGCTAAAAAAAAAAACTTTAATTCACACGGTTCTGCTGTGTTCATTAGGGCTCATTCACACGTCATTTTTTCAAGTACAAGTGCTATTCATGACTTTCATGGCTAGCACTTGTACCAGTGATAGTTTGTAATGGGTGAATCCGCGGATATTCGTGTCTGGCAGGTTCAGCTGAACATCTAAAAAAAGTTCGGTTTGGGTAGTAAAGTTCTCACGCAGTTAATGGAGCCATAAGTGAGATTACCTCTGCAGCTTTCGAGACTGTTTACCACCGTCTCCTACTCCTACTCTCTAGGCTCCAGTCACTAGGCATTAAGAACACTGTTCTCTCCTGGTTCTCTTCCTATCTTTCTGACCGCTCCTTCAGTGTTTCGTTCTCTGGCTCCACATCATCTCCTCTTCCTCTCACTGTCGGTGTACCCCAGGGCTCAGTCCTTGGCCCCCTTCTCTTCTCTCTCTCTACACGGCCCCAATTGGACAGACCATCAGCAGATTTGGCTTTCAGCACCATCTTTGTGCTGATGACACACAACTATACACGTCATCCCCTGACCTTACCACCGCTGTACTACAGAACGCTAGTGACTGTCTGTCCGCAGTCTCCAACATCATGTCCGCTGTCTATCTGAAACTCAACCTCTCAAAAACTGAACTTCTTCTGCTCCCGCCGTCTACTAACCTCCCTAAATCTGACATTTCCCTCTCCTTGGGTGGTAACATAATACCACCCCGGCAGCAGGCGCGCTCTCTGGGTGTTATGTTTGACACCAATCTCTCCTTCACATCCCATATACAATCTCTTGACCGCTCTTGCCGCTTACACCTAAAGAACATCTCTAGAATCCGCCCTTTCCTTACCATGGAAACAACAAAAACCCTCACTGTAGCACTGATCCACTCCCGCCTGGACTACTGCAACGCTCTATTAATTGGCCTCCACATTACTTGACTTTCCCCTCCAGTCCATACTTAATGAAGCAGCCAGGGTCATCCATCTGGCTAATCGGTACTCGGACGTGTCCGTTCATCACCAGTCCTTACATTGGCTGCCCATTAATTATAGGATCCAATTCAAAGTACTTGTTCTCACCCACAAAGCTCTCCACACTGCAGAACCCCCCTACATCTCCTCTCTCATTTGCGCTCTGCAAACGACTTTCGACTAACCTCTGCACTAATTCGTACCTCCCACGCCCGACTCCAAGACTTCTCCGGCGCTGCGCACATCCTCTGGAATGCTCTACCCCAAGAAATTAGGACTATCCACAATTTGCATAGTTTTAGGCGCTTCCTCAAAACACGTTTGTTCAGAGCGGCCTATCACGTTCATGTCACGATTGGCTGCAGCCGCCGAGGAGCGGCCCAGCCCATAATCGCCCCCACGCTGACCGACCACCGCAGCGTGGGGCGGGTGTCCCCCGGGGACGCAATATGGACCCTCCATACCGCAGAGGGGGACCCGGTCTACCCGAACTAGAGAAGGGCAGAGACCGGGGTTCTGTGGCAGCTGAGCATGTGGACAAGGAAGAGACACGTAGAACTTCATTACACCACACAACTTCAGGTATAGAGTAAGTAAAGTTTACTGAGGTAATAAAGTAAAGACACACAGAACCTAAACATCAGGATCACGAACTCAGGAACATGAACTGGACCTCAGGAACATGGACACAGGAACATAGAATCAGGAACACGGACTGGACATCAGGAACATGGATTGGATCTCAGTAACACGAACCGGACATCAGGAAACTGGACATCAGGAACACAGACTGGATCTCAGGAACATGGACTGGACATCAGGAACACGGAATCAGGAACACGGACAGGACATCAGGAACACGGACTGGATCTCAGGAACACGAACCGGACATCAGGAAACTAGACATCAGGAACACTGGCTGGATCTCAGGAACATGGACAGGACATCAGGACCATGGAATCAGGAACACGGACAGTACATCAGGAACATGGACTCAGGAACATGGAATCAGGAACATGGAATCAGGAATACGGACAGGAACATGGACTGGATCTCAGGAACTCAGACCGGACATCAGGAAAACTGGACATCAGGAACAAAGACTGGATCTCAGGAACATGGACTGGACATCAGGAACACCGACTCAGGAACATGGAATCAGGAACACGGACCGGACATCAGGAACACGGAATCAGGAACACGGACAGGACATCAGGAACATGGACTGGACATCAGGAACATGGGCTGGACATCAGGAACACGGAATCAGGAACACGGAATCAGGAACACGGACAGGACATCAGGAACATAGACTGGACATCAGGAACACAGACTGGATCACAAGACCAACACTGGCATCGGACTCCGGACATCTGGCAACGATCGGCAGGCTACGGGCATCAGGCAGGGAAGGATCGGAACCGGACATCTGGAAGCGATCTAAAAAGGAACCCAAGCGGTCTGGTGCAAGCCCCACCAGGCTCAACTGGAGCAGGCCAGGGATTGCACCAAAAACAAGCTGAGCACAGAGTAACAGAAACTCAGCACATCCACACCGGACTCCTCCTTCCAAGATGAACCCAGGTTGTATCAAAGGAAGTCAGTTAGCAAAGGATCACAGTCACTGGGCACAGGGTTCAGGACACAGAAGGACTTCAGGAACATAACACAGCAGACACAGTTCAGACAGTCAGGTACAGGACAGGATCAAGGTTTCAAGCCTGGAATTACCGCCTCCAGGCTAGGCGAGCCTGGAATTACCGCCTCCAGGATAGGCGCAGGGACGGGTACAGGATCAGGGATTCAAGTCTGGAATTACCACCTCCAGGATAGGCGAGCCTGGAATTACCGCCTCCAGGACAGGCGCAGGGACGGGTACAGGATCAGGGATGCAAGCCTAGAATTACCGCCTACAGGATAGGCACAGGGACGGGTAGAGGATCAGGGATTCAAGCCTAGAATTACCGGCTCTAGGATAGGCGCAGGGACGGGTACAGGATCAGGGATTCAAGCCTAGAATTACCGCCTCCAGGATAGGCGCAGGGACGGGTACAGGATCAGGGATTCAAGCCTAGAATTACCGCCTCTAGGATAGGCGCAGGGACAGGTACAGGAGCACACAACACACATGGCAAGATGCAGAAGCTATGTGAGTAGCTAAGGCCCCGCCCATAGGGCAGGGAGCCTTTATATAGGAGCTGCCCCTCAGCAATTGGCTGGGGACAGCATTTCAAGTATACACACTAACCCTGATAAAAGCAGGGAAGGTGTGGCCCGCACGCCCTATGCAGAGCCAGACACAAATCAGCACAGCAAGGACACCTGTCAACGGGTGTAGCCTAAACACGCGTAGTAAGTCATGCACCACTGCAGAGGACCTTGCAAACTGCGGTTAGCTTCCACAGCAATAGCCAGGGACCGCACATGTGGTTGGTCATGTAGCGCAGCGGAGACACTCACGCATGCACGGCTACGCAGCATCCATGGGAACTGAGCAGCATCCATACAGGTAACAGCCAACAGTATCCCAGCTCAATTAGGGGGAAAGGAGCAAAGGGTTAAAGCAGAAACATGCATTGTCATGCTGACTACCAAGTACAGACAGAACAGCGTGACAGTTCACTAATCAAAGTCATTTTATGTGCAAGTGTGCATGTGTAGCCCATTCACTATCTCCATCCATCCCTCACTCCCTCAAGATGGCTGGACCATCATTGTAAATACACCATTGTAAATACACACCTGTACTTTGTATCTCCCCCACCTCATTGTAGCTTGTAAGCTCTCACGAGCAGAGTCGTCTTATTTTTGCTTTAATTATTGTATTGTTAACGTTG
This sequence comes from Oophaga sylvatica, assembly GCA_033576555.1. Lineage (NCBI taxonomy): Eukaryota > Metazoa > Chordata > Amphibia > Anura > Dendrobatidae > Oophaga > Oophaga sylvatica. Next base: position 907,675,163 of record JARQOD010000001.1, on the reverse strand, counting down.
TTACTTATGACTTGTGTTTTGGATCTGTTAAACTGTAAAGCGCTGCGGAATATGTTGGCGCTATATAAATAAAGATTATTATTATTATTACCAGGGTTCACCACCTTTGAACTCGGGTGAAATTTCTCACGGCAACTCAGAACTACACACTGCAGGAGCAATTACGCTCCTGTGTAAGTGTGAGTCGGCTGCTGTGGATAGTGGTCGCATCACTGATATGACCGCTTTCCAAATCATCTGGATTGTCGAGGGACAGTAAGAATTATCTTCACACTGAACAGGTAAGGCATATGGTTGTTTATTATTTTTCTTCTTTTCCAGGGGCATGGTGGGCATTGGTGGATGAGGCATAAAGCTGAGTATTATGGTTGTTTATTATTTTCTGTTTTTTACAGGTGACATGGGCTTCAATGGATTATGCATAAAGTTGAGTATAACTGTGCTTTTTTATTTTTATTTCAAATAAAGGAGTCTGTGTAATTATTTCAATTACAATATTTTATTCTGACTGTGTCTTTTTTATAATCTAACTTTGGGGTTAGTAATGGGGGTGTCATATAGACGCCTCTCCACTACTAACCAGAGACCTTGATGTCAGCGGTCATAAAGCAGCTGACATCAAACCCACAACAATTACCCCACTTGCCACCACACCAGGACAAGGTGAAAGAACCGGCAAAATGCCAGAATTGCCGTATCCAATAGATGCGCCTTTTCTGGGGTGGCTATTGGCTGCTATTTTTACGCTGGGAGTCCAATATCCATGGCCCGTTATCAGTCTCAGAATACCAGCCCCCAGCTGTTTGTTTTAGCTTACCTGATTGTCAAAAATGGGGAGGCTTACCAGGAAGACGCTTTTAGCGGTGCATTTAGCACGCAAAACACAGGTCGGGGTCCATTCCACCTGGCCCAGGGTTTATTCTTAAGCGTCTCCCTGGTAAGCATCTTATCAGCACAGGCCATTGTTGGATTTCCAACTACATACTTTATGATTACTTGTTGCTTCTTGGGATGCTTAACCTTGATGCATGTTACTTATTGCACACTGGCACTCTAGATTTATATATTTTCTTACATTCTCTATGTGCTAGCGAATGCTTTGGTCTCCCTGTGGGGTCTCTTGTTATTCTGCTTTAGTCTACTTCTTCTTTGTTGCTGTAATTTTGCATGACCTTTTTAAATTAATTTTCTAATAAAAAGATGCATTTTACTATACTCACCTGATTGCTCCTTCTCCTCCTTCATACACATTTTACAAACGGTGCTGATGTAAAGCAGACATGTGGGAAATGTTATTTATCAATGTTTTTGTGTGGTATGACTATCTGGATTGAAGGGATAATGATTTTGATCAGTTCAAAAATTGCCAATTTTGGGAATTTTTATTAAATTTCCGATATTTTTATGAATAAACACAAAACATATCAACCTTACTTTAACATTACTATAAAGGACAATGTGTCATGAAAAAACAATCTCAAAATCAACGGAATATGTTGCAGCGTTCCAGAGTTATTACCACATAAAGTGACACTGGTTAAATTTCAAAAATTTGGCTCGAACACTAGGGTAACATATAGACTTCCTGGAGAAGTCCATGTTGGGAGTCTGTGCATGAACATTAGGTGTTCGGTATGGACCCCAAACTTTACTGTTCTGGTTTGCTGATCTCTAGTAACAGTCTATTATGCTGTTTACACATCAGTGATTTTTGCGGATCGAGTGGTTGGTGCAAAATCAAGGAAACATGTCGAACATTAATCTGGTAAAGATGTATATCTTTGTACTGTGTTAGCCAGTAGATAGAAAAATATTTAGAGTTGACCATCTTTTCATTTAGCCATTAAAAGGTATCAACCACTGAGGACTCTCAACTCTAAATATTTTTCTAACATTAATCTGAGCATTGGATTAAACTCGGCAATGATAGTTTATGGGTTAGTGAAAAAATCATAACTCAGATGCCATACATGTGCGGTCTGTTTTTTTCACTGACTGATAATTAGGGAAGGAGGAGAAAGTTGTTTATTTTCTCATCAGTGAAAAAAACTCATGAAACTCCGACCAAACTCTGATGAAACTGTGCAGACACTCTGATAAAACTTGATCCGTTTTCCTTATATGTTAAAAAATTGATGTCTGAATGAGTCCTAATTAAAAAGTGGTATTCTGATCACATCAATTAGGGTGAATGTTATTGATTTTCAAGTGCTAAAACTTGATCTTGAACACAGTCTAACAGCACACTACAGCAAGATGATAGTTGAATGATAGCATAGAAAGGTCACATGATGCACAATTAACAGGCATCGCTATCTGTAACACTTCCAATGGATGAGTTGCTTATTTTTCGGTCATGGCCAAAAGTTTTGAGACTGACAGAAATTTTATTTTTCACAAAATTTTCTGCTTCAATGTGTTAGGGTTCGAGTTCCTACTGCTGCACAAGGGGAGTCTCGAACCAGTCCCCCATCCATCTCCAGCCGCAGTGGAGCCTGCTCAGCAAAGACGTCGGTCCCAGCGTCTCGCCCGGTCTAATACTGTGCAGAGACTTGCTGCTGCCTCTTCAGGTTCTGCTATTGTAGCCAGTACTGGTCAGCGGCGAGCAGACGTCTTTAGGACTAAGTCCTTTGTTGCTTCATCTGAGCATGCCCAGGGCAAGATCTCCCATTGGAGATCAGGGGTCACATGCTCAGATACAGCTGCCACTCCTATTGGTCCTTCAGGAAGGTCCTGTGGCTGTTGATGTTCTGAAGCAGCTTCCCACTGGTCCTTCCTGGAAGGTCTTTTTCTCGTGGCTGCTATAAAAGGCTGTCCTTACCGCACGGCCGTGCGCTAGTATCAAATCTGTTACGTGCTTGCGCCAGTGTGGTCATGTATGCATGTGGTTAGGTCTGGCTGACATAAGCCTCTAGAATACCGGCACCTCCGGTGAGGAGATTGTATGCACGTGTTCAGGGCTCGGCTGAAAACGCCATTAGAATACCGGCTACTCCGGTGAGGAGATTACTGCTTGGGTTCTGATTGCATGACCACAGACTGCAATCCGCTTAGCAGTCAACTGTGTTCCCTGTGAGTCTAACAGGACACAGTCTTTGTTACAGCGGCTCTGTGAATTAACAGAGTCCGCTTATATCGCCATATAGTGCTACGGCGCTTACATCTGCGACTCTGCGGGATAACAGAGTTCGCTCATACTGCCTATTTACGCCATCTTACTAGCAGCAGGCTCTGCCTGCACGGTGGACCCCGGGCTGCGAACGCACCTCTCCTTAATATCTATTAGGTGCGTTCCGCAGGCCCTTAACACAATGCTTTTAGATCTTTTACTCAGAAGTTACTATAGTTACTGAAGTACAATTATCAGCATTTCATAAGTTTTTAAATTTTAACTTAAACATACATCGAGTTTATCACTCATCAAGACAGCGTTGACTCTTATTTTTCAAGACTTAAACAATTCGCCCCGGCATGCTGAATATCAGCTTCTGGACCAAATCCTGACCGATGGTAACACGTTCTTGTCTAATCAGTTGTTGGAGGTTGTTTACGATTTTTTTGTTTGTTTGTCCACCCAATTTTTGAGGACTGACCTTAGATTCTTAATGGGATTGAGACTTGGGGAGTTTTCTGGCCAGTGATCAAAAAATTTCAATGTATTTTTCACTGAGCCACTCAGTTATTATTTTTGCCTTGTGATATTGTCTCCATAATGCTGGAAAAAAAATTGTTCATCAGCAAACTGCTCCCGGATCATTGGGAGATGTTGTTCTTAGAGGATGTTTAGATCCCATTTTTTATTGATGACAGTGTTATTAGGTAAACTTGTGAGTGAGCTCCCTCCCCTGGATATGAAGCCCCCACACATGAAAGGTCTCAGGATGCTTTACTGTTGGCATGACACATTGAAGCACCTAACCTCTTCTCAGGACAATAATTCTTCCAGATGTCCCAAATAGTCTGAAGGGAGCTTCACCAGAAAAAAATAACTGCACATTAAGGACAGGAACAAGACTATAGAGGACTGAGGTAAAGTTGTTCCAATTATGCTGTTTTCAATACATTTGTACTGAGCGACGCCATGGTCAGTAGATGGCCGTGCCCACAGGATGGCCACATCACTAGACGGGGCGCAGTCTCACTTAATACAAGTGTATGGATCAAAGCCACGTCCACTTTATGGACCAGGGACCTATTGAGTGCAGGTGTTGTGTCTCTCCTGGTTTGTACGTTACCTGTGTGGGTGTGTAGGCTCAGTCATAACAGACTCAGTGTCAACAGGTGTACTTTGCAGCAAAATTTTGGTGGAAAGCATTTTATACTAGTTCTATCAATGGTTAATCTAAAAAGGTTAACCATGTGCTTTGTGCTTGACAATTTTTTAGCTTCAAATCGAAAGTGACGAGGTGAGGTCAGATTTTTTACTACATTTTTATTATTAGAGTGTGCCAGGATTTTGTGGCAAAATAATTTGGGTTTTTTGAGGCAGATAAATATGATGTGGTTTTCAGGTAGAATCCACTGCTTTTTTTTCTGTTTTTAGATTTTTTAGGATCTAAGAGGTAATGTTTCGCTTTATGGATAGAGACAGGCCTGGCATGTCAGAGTGAGGAGACTTATTCGCCATGCATTTTCCTGTTGTGAAATTAAATATGCAAATTGCATCTTCAGAGAGGAAGAGGACTTGAACTCTAGTGTCACCTATTGGAAGTAGCAATCCTAAAATTCAATATTAACCTTTTAAGGAGCCTTGCCATATGACTTAGGATAAAAGTCAAACCACAGTCTGACTTTTTCCCTAAGTCATAATTCAAGGCTCGTTAAAGAGGTGATATTGACTTTTAGGATTGCTATTTCCAATAGTCGCACTAGAGTTCAGGTCCTCTTCTTCTTGAAAGAGGCAATTTGCACATTTATTTTTTAAGCATTTTTTTAAAGTGATTTGGACAAGGTTCTTAAAACATTTTTGAAACATCCTTTTCCGAGTTTTTTTCCAGTCTTTTGATTTTATATCGTCAAGTTTGGAGCTAATTTGACAAGGAATTCTCATCAAAGAAGTGGACACGTTACTTCTTTTTTTAAATGTGGAAACATTTTCAAAATCTCGTTGGAAAAAAACATTTGTCATAGAAACAGCAAAGTGGACATTCCATTATAATCAATAGAAGGAGGATTTAAAGTGTATTTGAAGCTATTGGATTTGGATTTTTGAACAAATCCACTTAAAAAAAAACTTTGTGTGAACATATTTGTATGATATGTGCACATGGGGTGTACATATCATATATGTGGCAGATTTTCTCTCTGGATTTTTGACTACAAAAAATCCTGCATCATCCAGTGTGGATGTATCTTTAGACAAAATTAGTGAATGTCTTCTTTAAAGCCACCGTAGAGTGTGTTATTCTAAATTGTTTTAAGAGAAAGAAATATAATTTTAAATTGAACTGGATGACCCCATCCTGTTATTACTTCTGCGGAATAGCTCTACTCTTTCTAGGTCTTCAGGCGCTTTAAAGCCCCCTCCTCTAGAATTCTGCAGCTCTAATCTTTTGCCAATTCCTATATTCATAATTAACTTTGAGACCATTTTTAAAGACGTTTTTCCTTTAAAGAAGATTTTGGCACAATATATTAACCCTGCAATGACCACGGTTTGTCATTTTCAAAATTTGGGATCCTCCTTGTATAGAAAAGTACATCATTGCCTTATCGGTGCCTAGCATTTATCGCCTTCTTGCATCCACTATTGCTTCATTCAGTGCTGGGATGTTGGCAGTATAGATAAAAGCAAAATAAGCCTATGTTGTAGCAGAGGTAATCTAAGTTCTATTTATATGCTTGTTGCAGTATTCTAACAGACTAACAAGTGTTCATGATAGATGTAATTATCACAGCTTTTAAGAAGTCTCTCAGGTGAACTAGAGTAGTGCCGAGAAGCCAAAATGTACATGCATGCTGAAATCTAGTGCTTAGATGGTAAGTGCCATGGCTTAGGGCTCCTGAAAGGCTCATTATGCAGCCATGACTTAACAGTCGCTTGGCTCACTCGTAGAACTAAGCTACTGCTTAAAACTTATATTTTTGTTTTTCAAAGTTTATTATCATTTGAAGGTAACAAATTAAAGGAAAACAGATACTTAATCCAGGGAAAATTACAAGAAAGTCCAATTACATACATCAATCAACGCTTCAAAAGCTTTCTTTGTGCATAAGTGAAATGGCGCATACTGGCGCCAAAGCGAAGCTTGAAACTTGGTCTTTTAAAGTTGTTACGCTTTATATTGGCTTGACAACCCTATATCACATTGTGGGTGCTTGGGTCAAATAAAACAACCATATGGTTGAAAGCACCTAGAATTACATCTACGTGGCATGCTTTGCCCAAAATACCATCCTCTGCGAGACCTATTGTCTCTAATATTGACTCTTTGGGCCAGAAGTTGTGTGGATGGCTAGATTGCCTCCTATTATTTTCTGCTCAGCCAGAGTGAAGATACAGGAAAAACATTCTCTGTAAATCCTAAAACATGGTCTGAACATTATACATAGTTCAGTTGTGTAAATGTGTCATATGGCACAAAGTAGATTCATTTTCGTTTTCTTTTCTAGTTAATATACAGTAGACAGTCAATATAGATCTCCAAATTCAAGTCATATCAATAGGGGCAATATATTCTCATTTAATTGTCAATGTATGTAGTAATGTCATGGTGGAGGAGATAGTAACACAACAATCCCAATCCATTTCTGGATTGTACAGTGGGTATGGAAAGTATTCAGACACCTTTACATTTTTCACTCTTTGTTTCATTGCAGCCATTTGGTAAATTCAAAAACGTTAATTTTTTTTCATTAATGTACACTCTGCACTCCATCTTGACTGAAAAAAAACAGAAATGTAGAAATGTTTTCAAATTAATTAAAAAAGAAAAACTGAAATATCACATGGTCATAAGTATTCAGACCCTTTGCTCAGACTCTCATATTTAAGTCACATGCTGTCCATTTCCTTGTGATCCTCCTTGAGATGGTTCTACTCCTTCATTGGAGTTCAGCTGTGTTTAATTAAACTGATAGGACTTGATTTGTAAAGGCACACACCTGTCTATATAAGACCTCACATCTCACAGTGCATGTCAGACCAAATGAGAATCATGAGGTCAAAGGAACTTGCCAAGGAGCTCAGAGACAGAATTGTGGCAAGGCACAGATCTGGCCAAGGTTACAAAAGAATTTCTGCTGTACTCAAGGTTCCTAAGAGCACAGTGGCCTCCATATTCCTTAAATGGAAGAAGTTTGGGACCACCAGAAGTCTTCCTAGACCTGGCAGTCCAGCCAAACTGAGCAATCAAGGGAGAAGAGCCTTGGTGAGAGAGGTAAAGAAGAACCTCAAGATCGCTGTGGCTGAGCACCACAGATGCAGTAAGGAGATAGGAGAAAGTTCCACAAAGTCAACTATCACTGCAGCCCACCACCAGTTGGGCCCTTATGGCAGAGTGGCTCGACGGAAGCCTCTCCTCAGTGCATGACATATGAAAGCCTGCATAGAGTTTGCTAAAAAACACATGAAGGACTCCCAGACTATGAAAAATAAGATTCTCTGGTCTGATAAGACGAAGATAGAACTTTTTGTTGATAATTCTAAGTTGTATGTGTGGAGAAAACCAGGCACTGCCAATCACCTGCACAATACAATCCCAACAGTGAAACATGGTGGTGTCAGCATCATGCTATGGGGTATTTTTCAGCTGCAGGGACAGGACGACTGGTTGCAATTGAAGGAAACATGAATGTGGCCAAGTACAGTGATATCCTGGATGAAAACCTCTTCCAAAGTGCTCTGGACCTCAGACTTGGCCGAAGGTTCACCTTCCAACAAGATAATGACTGTAAGCACACAGCTAAAATAACAAAGGAGTGGCTTCAGAACAACTCTGTGACCATTCTTGACTGGCCCAACAAGAGCCCTGACCTAAACTCAATTGAGCATCTGTGGAGAGACCTGAAAATGGCTGTCCACCAACGTTCACCATCCAACCTGATGGAACTGGAGAGGATCTGCAAGGAAGAATGGCAGAGGATCCCCAAATCCAGGTGTGAAAAACGTATTGCATCATTCCCAAGAAGATTCATGGCTGTACTAGCTCAAAAGGGTGCTTTTTTCAATACTGAGCAAAGGGTCTGAATACATATGACCATGTTATAAAGGAAATTTGTGGATTATATCCGCGCTGCCAAACAATTCAAATCCAGACGTAGTTGAAAACATAATGGTGGTTTATTCTATGCGTTTTGAAGTCTATATGACTTCTTCTTCAGGAAATACCACAAAAACATGGTATATGTTGCTTTTGTGGTATTTCCTGTAGAAGATGTCATATAGACTTCGAAACTCGTAGAATAAACCACAATTACGTTTTCAACTACGTCTGGATTTGAATTGTTTGGCAGCGCGGATATAATCCACAAATTTCC
>JARQOD010000001.1:907551549-907666585 GCA_033576555.1 Oophaga sylvatica | reverse complement strand
GTAAATACACCATTGTAAATACACACCTGTACTTTGTATCTCCCCCACCTCATTGTAGCTTGTAAGCTCTCACGAGCAGAGTCGTCTTATTTTTGCTTTAATTATTGTATTGTTAACGTTGTTACTTATGACTTGTGTTTTGGATCTGTTAAACTGTAAAGCGCTGCGGAATATGTTGGCGCTATATAAATAAAGATTATTATTATTATTACCAGGGTTCACCACCTTTGAACTCGGGTGAAATTTCTCACGGCAACTCAGAACTACACACTGCAGGAGCAATTACGCTCCTGTGTAAGTGTGAGTCGGCTGCTGTGGATAGTGGTCGCATCACTGATATGACCGCTTTCCAAATCATCTGGATTGTCGAGGGACAGTAAGAATTATCTTCACACTGAACAGGTAAGGCATATGGTTGTTTATTATTTTTCTTCTTTTCCAGGGGCATGGTGGGCATTGGTGGATGAGGCATAAAGCTGAGTATTATGGTTGTTTATTATTTTCTGTTTTTTACAGGTGACATGGGCTTCAATGGATTATGCATAAAGTTGAGTATAACTGTGCTTTTTTATTTTTATTTCAAATAAAGGAGTCTGTGTAATTATTTCAATTACAATATTTTATTCTGACTGTGTCTTTTTTATAATCTAACTTTGGGGTTAGTAATGGGGGTGTCATATAGACGCCTCTCCACTACTAACCAGAGACCTTGATGTCAGCGGTCATAAAGCAGCTGACATCAAACCCACAACAATTACCCCACTTGCCACCACACCAGGACAAGGTGAAAGAACCGGCAAAATGCCAGAATTGCCGTATCCAATAGATGCGCCTTTTCTGGGGTGGCTATTGGCTGCTATTTTTACGCTGGGAGTCCAATATCCATGGCCCGTTATCAGTCTCAGAATACCAGCCCCCAGCTGTTTGTTTTAGCTTACCTGATTGTCAAAAATGGGGAGGCTTACCAGGAAGACGCTTTTAGCGGTGCATTTAGCACGCAAAACACAGGTCGGGGTCCATTCCACCTGGCCAGGGTTTATTCTTAAGCGTCTCCCTGGTAAGCATCTTATCAGCACAGGCCATTGTTGGATTTCCAACTACATACTTTATGATTACTTGTTGCTTCTTGGGATGCTTAACCTTGATGCATGTTACTTATTGCACACTGGCACTCTAGATTTATATATTTTCTTACATTCTCTATGTGCTAGCGAATGCTTTGGTCTCCCTGTGGGGTCTCTTGTTATTCTGCTTTAGTCTACTTCTTCTTTGTTGCTGTAATTTTGCATGACCTTTTTAAATTAATTTTCTAATAAAAAGATGCATTTTACTATACTCACCTGATTGCTCCTTCTCCTCCTTCATACACATTTTACAAACGGTGCTGATGTAAAGCAGACATGTGGGAAATGTTATTTATCAATGTTTTTGTGTGGTATGACTATCTGGATTGAAGGGATAATGATTTTGATCAGTTCAAAAATTGCCAATTTTGGGAATTTTTATTAAATTTCCGATATTTTTATGAATAAACACAAAACATATCAACCTTACTTTAACATTACTATAAAGGACAATGTGTCATGAAAAAACAATCTCAAAATCAACGGAATATGTTGCAGCGTTCCAGAGTTATTACCACATAAAGTGACACTGGTTAAATTTCAAAAATTTGGCTCGAACACTAGGGTAACATATAGACTTCCTGGAGAAGTCCATGTTGGGAGTCTGTGCATGAACATTAGGTGTTCGGTATGGACCCCAAACTTTACTGTTCTGGTTTGCTGATCTCTAGTAACAGTCTATTATGCTGTTTACACATCAGTGATTTTTGCGGATCGAGTGGTTGGTGCAAAATCAAGGAAACATGTCGAACATTAATCTGGTAAAGATGTATATCTTTGTACTGTGTTAGCCAGTAGATAGAAAAATATTTAGAGTTGACCATCTTTTCATTTAGCCATTAAAAGGTATCAACCACTGAGGACTCTCAACTCTAAATATTTTTCTAACATTAATCTGAGCATTGGATTAAACTCGGCAATGATAGTTTATGGGTTAGTGAAAAAATCATAACTCAGATGCCATACATGTGCGGTCTGTTTTTTTCACTGACTGATAATTAGGGGAAGGAGGAGAAAGTTGTTTATTTTCTCATCAGTGAAAAAAACTCATGAAACTCCGACCAAACTCTGATGAAACTGTGCAGACACTCTGATAAAACTTGATCCGTTTTCCTTATATGTTAAAAAATTGATGTCTGAATGAGTCCTAATTAAAAAGTGGTATTCTGATCACATCAATTAGGGTGAATGTTATTGATTTTCAAGTGCTAAAACTTGATCTTGAACACAGTCTAACAGCACACTACAGCAAGATGATAGTTGAATGATAGCATAGAAAGGTCACATGATGCACAATTAACAGGCATCGCTATCTGTAACACTTCCAATGGATGAGTTGCTTATTTTTCGGTCATGGCCAAAAGTTTTGAGACTGACAGAAATTTTATTTTTCACAAAATTTTCTGCTTCAATGTGTTAGGGTTCGAGTTCCTACTGCTGCACAAGGGGAGTCTCGAACCAGTCCCCCATCCATCTCCAGCCGCAGTGGAGCCTGCTCAGCAAAGACGTCGGTCCCAGCGTCTCGCCCGGTCTAATACTGTGCAGAGACTTGCTGCTGCCTCTTCAGGTTCTGCTATTGTAGCCAGTACTGGTCAGCGGCGAGCAGACGTCTTTAGGACTAAGTCCTTTGTTGCTTCATCTGAGCATGCCCAGGGCAAGATCTCCCATTGGAGATCAGGGGTCACATGCTCAGATACAGCTGCCACTCCTATTGGTCCTTCAGGAAGGTCCTGTGGCTGTTGATGTTCTGAAGCAGCTTCCCACTGGTCCTTCCTGGAAGGTCTTTTTCTCGTGGCTGCTATAAAAGGCTGTCCTTACCGCACGGCCGTGCGCTAGTATCAAATCTGTTACGTGCTTGCGCCAGTGTGGTCATGTATGCATGTGGTTAGGTCTGGCTGACATAAGCCTCTAGAATACCGGCACCTCCGGTGAGGAGATTGTATGCACGTGTTCAGGGCTCGGCTGAAAACGCCATTAGAATACCGGCTACTCCGGTGAGGAGATTACTGCTTGGGTTCTGATTGCATGACCACAGACTGCAATCCGCTTAGCAGTCAACTGTGTTCCCTGTGAGTCTAACAGGACACAGTCTTTGTTACAGCGGCTCTGTGAATTAACAGAGTCCGCTTATATCGCCATATAGTGCTACGGCGCTTACATCTGCGACTCTGCGGGATAACAGAGTTCGCTCATACTGCCTATTTACGCCATCTTACTAGCAGCAGGCTCTGCCTGCACGGTGGACCCGGGCTGCGAACGCACCTCTCCTTAATATCTATTAGGTGCGTTCCGCAGGCCCTTAACACAATGCTTTTAGATCTTTTACTCAGAAGTTACTATAGTTACTGAAGTACAATTATCAGCATTTCATAAGTTTTTAAATTTTAACTTAAACATACATCGAGTTTATCACTCATCAAGACAGCGTTGACTCTTATTTTTCAAGACTTAAACAATTCGCCCCGGCATGCTGAATATCAGCTTCTGGACCAAATCCTGACCGATGGTAACACGTTCTTGTCTAATCAGTTGTTGGAGGTTGTTTACGATTTTTTTGTTTGTTTGTCCACCCAATTTTTGAGGACTGACCTTAGATTCTTAATGGGATTGAGACTTGGGGAGTTTTCTGGCCAGTGATCAAAAAATTTCAATGTATTTTTCACTGAGCCACTCAGTTATTATTTTTGCCTTGTGATATTGTCTCCATAATGCTGGAAAAAAAATTGTTCATCAGCAAACTGCTCCCGGATCATTGGGAGATGTTGTTCTTAGAGGATGTTTAGATCCCATTTTTTATTGATGACAGTGTTATTAGGTAAACTTGTGAGTGAGCTCCCTCCCTGGATATGAAGCCCCCACACATGAAAGGTCTCAGGATGCTTTACTGTTGGCATGACACATTGAAGCACCTAACCTCTTCTCAGGACAATAATTCTTCCAGATGTCCCAAATAGTCTGAAGGGAGCTTCACCAGAAAAAAATAACTGCACATTAAGGACAGGAACAAGACTATAGAGGACTGAGGTAAAGTTGTTCCAATTATGCTGTTTTCAATACATTTGTACTGAGCGACGCCATGGTCAGTAGATGGCCGTGCCCACAGGATGGCCACATCACTAGACGGGGCGCAGTCTCACTTAATACAAGTGTATGGATCAAAGCCACGTCCACTTTATGGACCAGGGACCTATTGAGTGCAGGTGTTGTGTCTCTCCTGGTTTGTACGTTACCTGTGTGGGTGTGTAGGCTCAGTCATAACAGACTCAGTGTCAACAGGTGTACTTTGCAGCAAAATTTTGGTGGAAAGCATTTTATACTAGTTCTATCAATGGTTAATCTAAAAAGGTTAACCATGTGCTTTGTGCTTGACAATTTTTTAGCTTCAAATCGAAAGTGACGAGGTGAGGTCAGATTTTTTACTACATTTTTATTATTAGAGTGTGCCAGGATTTTGTGGCAAAATAATTTGGGTTTTTTGAGGCAGATAAATATGATGTGGTTTTCAGGTAGAATCCACTGCTTTTTTTTCTGTTTTTAGATTTTTTAGGATCTAAGAGGTAATGTTTCGCTTTATGGATAGAGACAGGCCTGGCATGTCAGAGTGAGGAGACTTATTCGCCATGCATTTTCCTGTTGTGAAATTAAATATGCAAATTGCATCTTCAGAGAGGAAGAGGACTTGAACTCTAGTGTCACCTATTGGAAGTAGCAATCCTAAAATTCAATATTAACCTTTTAAGGAGCCTTGCCATATGACTTAGGATAAAAGTCAAACCACAGTCTGACTTTTTCCCTAAGTCATAATTCAAGGCTCGTTAAAGAGGTGATATTGACTTTTAGGATTGCTATTTCCAATAGTCGCACTAGAGTTCAGGTCCTCTTCTTCTTGAAAGAGGCAATTTGCACATTTATTTTTTAAGCATTTTTTTAAAGTGATTTGGACAAGGTTCTTAAAACATTTTTGAAACATCCTTTTCCGAGTTTTTTTCCAGTCTTTTGATTTTATATCGTCAAGTTTGGAGCTAATTTGACAAGGAATTCTCATCAAAGAAGTGGACACGTTACTTCTTTTTTTAAATGTGGAAACATTTTCAAAATCTCGTTGGAAAAAAACATTTGTCATAGAAACAGCAAAGTGGACATTCCATTATAATCAATAGAAGGAGGATTTAAAGTGTATTTGAAGCTATTGGATTTGGATTTTTGAACAAATCCACTTAAAAAAAAACTTTGTGTGAACATATTTGTATGATATGTGCACATGGGGTGTACATATCATATATGTGGCAGATTTTCTCTCTGGATTTTTGACTACAAAAAATCCTGCATCATCCAGTGTGGATGTATCTTTAGACAACATTAGTGAATGTCTTCTTTAAAGCCACCGTAGAGTGTGTTATTCTAAATTGTTTTAAGAGAAAGAAATATAATTTTAAATTGAACTGGATGACCCCATCCTGTTATTACTTCTGCGGAATAGCTCTACTCTTTCTAGGTCTTCAGGCGCTTTAAAGCCCCTCCTCTAGAATTCTGCAGCTCTAATCTTTTGCCAATTCCTATATTCATAATTAACTTTGAGACCATTTTTAAAGACGTTTTTCCTTTAAAGAAGATTTTGGCACAATAATTTAACCCTGCAATGACCACGGTTTGTCATTTTCAAAATTTGGGATCCTCCTTGTATAGAAAAGTACATCATTGCCTTATCGGTGCCTAGCATTTATCGCCTTCTTGCATCCACTATTGCTTCATTCAGTGCTGGGATGTTGGCAGTATAGATAAAAGCAAAATAAGCCTATGTTGTAGCAGAGGTAATCTAAGTTCTATTTATATGCTTGTTGCAGTATTCTAACAGACTAACAAGTGTTCATGATAGATGTAATTATCACAGCTTTTAAGAAGTCTCTCAGGTGAACTAGAGTAGTGCCGAGAAGCCAAAATGTACATGCATGCTGAAATCTAGTGCTTAGATGGTAAGTGCCATGGCTTAGGGCTCCTGAAAGGCTCATTATGCAGCCATGACTTAACAGTCGCTTGGCTCACTCGTAGAACTAAGCTACTGCTTAAAACTTATATTTTTGTTTTTCAAAGTTTATTATCATTTGAAGGTAACAAATTAAAGGAAAACAGATACTTAATCCAGGGAAAATTACAAGAAAGTCCAATTACATACATCAATCAACGCTTCAAAAGCTTTCTTTGTGCATAAGTGAAATGGCGCATACTGGCGCCAAAGCGAAGCTTGAAACTTGGTCTTTTAAAGTTGTTACGCTTTATATTGGCTTGACAACCCTATATCACATTGTGGGTGCTTGGGTCAAATAAAACAACCATATGGTTGAAAGCACCTAGAATTACATCTACGTGGCATGCTTTGCCCAAAATACCATCCTCTGCGAGACCTATTGTCTCTAATATTGACTCTTTGGGCCAGAAGTTGTGTGGATGGCTAGATTGCCTCCTATTATTTTCTGCTCAGCCAGAGTGAAGATACAGGAAAAACATTCTCTGTAAATCCTAAAACATGGTCTGAACATTATACATAGTTCAGTTGTGTAAATGTGTCATATGGCACAAAGTAGATTCATTTTCGTTTTCTTTTCTAGTTAATATACAGTAGACAGTCAATATAGATCTCCAAATTCAAGTCATATCAATAGGGGCAATATATTCTCATTTAATTGTCAATGTATGTAGTAATGTCATGGTGGGAGGAGATAGTAACACAACAATCCCAATCCATTTCTGGATTGTACAGTGGGTATGGAAAGTATTCAGACACCTTTACATTTTTCACTCTTTGTTTCATTGCAGCCATTTGGTAAATTCAAAAACGTTAATTTTTTTTCATTAATGTACACTCTGCACTCCATCTTGACTGAAAAAAAACAGAAATGTAGAAATGTTTTCAAATTAATTAAAAAAGAAAAACTGAAATATCACATGGTCATAAGTATTCAGACCCTTTGCTCAGACTCTCATATTTAAGTCACATGCTGTCCATTTCCTTGTGATCCTCCTTGAGATGGTTCTACTCCTTCATTGGAGTTCAGCTGTGTTTAATTAAACTGATAGGACTTGATTTGTAAAGGCACACACCTGTCTATATAAGACCTCACATCTCACAGTGCATGTCAGACCAAATGAGAATCATGAGGTCAAAGGAACTTGCCAAGGAGCTCAGAGACAGAATTGTGGCAAGGCACAGATCTGGCCAAGGTTACAAAAGAATTTCTGCTGTACTCAAGGTTCCTAAGAGCACAGTGGCCTCCATATTCCTTAAATGGAAGAAGTTTGGGACCACCAGAAGTCTTCCTAGACCTGGCAGTCCAGCCAAACTGAGCAATCAAGGGAGAAGAGCCTTGGTGAGAGAGGTAAAGAAGAACCTCAAGATCGCTGTGGCTGAGCACCACAGATGCAGTAAGGAGATAGGAGAAAGTTCCACAAAGTCAACTATCACTGCAGCCCACCACCAGTTGGGCCCTTATGGCAGAGTGGCTCGACGGAAGCCTCTCCTCAGTGCATGACATATGAAAGCCTGCATAGAGTTTGCTAAAAAACACATGAAGGACTCCCAGACTATGAAAAATAAGATTCTCTGGTCTGATAAGACGAAGATAGAACTTTTTGTTGATAATTCTAAGTTGTATGTGTGGAGAAAACCAGGCACTGCCAATCACCTGCACAATACAATCCCAACAGTGAAACATGGTGGTGTCAGCATCATGCTATGGGGTATTTTTCAGCTGCAGGGACAGGACGACTGGTTGCAATTGAAGGAAACATGAATGTGGCCAAGTACAGTGATATCCTGGATGAAAACCTCTTCCAAAGTGCTCTGGACCTCAGACTTGGCCGAAGGTTCACCTTCCAACAAGATAATGACTGTAAGCACACAGCTAAAATAACAAAGGAGTGGCTTCAGAACAACTCTGTGACCATTCTTGACTGGCCCAACAAGAGCCCTGACCTAAACTCAATTGAGCATCTGTGGAGAGACCTGAAAATGGCTGTCCACCAACGTTCACCATCCAACCTGATGGAACTGGAGAGGATCTGCAAGGAAGAATGGCAGAGGATCCCCAAATCCAGGTGTGAAAAACGTATTGCATCATTCCCAAGAAGATTCATGGCTGTACTAGCTCAAAAGGGTGCTTTTTTCAATACTGAGCAAAGGGTCTGAATACATATGACCATGTTATAAAGGAAATTTGTGGATTATATCCGCGCTGCCAAACAATTCAAATCCAGACGTAGTTGAAAACATAATGGTGGTTTATTCTATGCGTTTTGAAGTCTATATGACTTCTTCTTCAGGAAATACCACAAAAACATGGTATATGTTGCTTTTGTGGTATTTCCTGTAGAAGATGTCATATAGACTTCGAAACTCGTAGAATAAACCACAATTACGTTTTCAACTACGTCTGGATTTGAATTGTTTGGCAGCGCGGATATAATCCACAAATTTCCTTTATAACATTTCTGTTATGGTCGTTTGTCGACCCGTGGATCTGCGGCAGCTGACATATATGCTTTCCGTCTATACTACCTGATGAGCAGTTTTTTGTAAAAAACTGATTGAAATCTGTAGAATAAGACCCTGTTTGCGCTTCTTTGTTTCCTACAGCTCCTATTACTTATGACCATGTGATATTTCAGTTTTTCTTTTTTAATAAATTTGCAAAAATTTCTACATTTCTGTTTTTTTTTAGTCAAGATGGGGTGCAGAGTGTACATTAATGAGAAAAGAAATGAACTTTTTGAATTTACCAAATGGCTGCAATGAAACAAAGGGTGAAAAATGATGACATCCTAATAATGGGAAGTGGGGAAAAATCTGCTATATCAATGTTTCTGTATTACATCGACAACAATCCATTTGTCACATACTCCCCTATCTTTACTTGTCAGATGTTGGGATCTGACCCAAAGACTCAGAAAGTGTTCTCTTCTTCTGTGCATTGTGTATATTGCCCAGCCAAACTCCATAAACTCCTCCTGCTGGGTGGTGTGTTTACTTCCTAATTATTTCACTTTACTTTAATCTTTTTATATGAGGTTTTGCTGAACGGTCAATGGTTAGTGTCCATCAGCAATCGAATGGCAGGATAGGTTTGGCAGTAAATGAGAGTGCACAATGCCCCATTTAATATCCTATTTCACTTCATTTTCTACTTCTACTCTGCTCTCTAACCCTTGATGATTACTTGCACTTGACCCTGGACTTTTTTAGCATTGTGTTGCTGGCTGATCTTATCAATGGTTCAGACTCTCTAGTTCTGGCCCCAACTCTCCGCGTCGTTTGAATCTGGTATTGCTTTCCATCATCTGGGTTTGACCCAACTTGTTAATCTCAATGCCAACTTACTCTACTCTGTTGACAAAACCAAGGTGCCTTTGCAATAAAGGCCAGATCCGTGTACAGGTATGAAAGGGAGTACGCTAAAACTTTAGCAAGACAATGCCAATCGGAGTGACTGGTGCAAAACTGTCTATGGAAATCCTATTAAGAGATCAATGCATAGCTTCCCATGGATGGGTATCTTATTTGGGGCTTTATCCTGTTCTTCCCTTATTCACGTTGACGTTGCATGATACATGGTAAGGTTTTAATACTAGACGGCTTAGGACCAGCCCGTTGACTACACCTTGTCATGATGGAATAGCTTTAGTACATTTTTTTGTCAAAATATCATTAACTAAGTACCCTATGTTATTTACATGTACTGTTACTATTTGCTCTTTTCCTTATTGTAGCGTCAATGCTCATTTTGTTTGTTTCTTCCTTGGTTTTGCCTATGAAATGGCCATATTTATTAATGACCTTGTAGGGGGCATACAGAGTAGTATTTCAATATTTGCAGATGACACTAAACTCTGCAGGGTAATAAATACAGAGGAGGATAATTTTATATTACAGGAGGATTTATGTAAACTAGAAGCTTGGGCTGATAAATGGCAAATGAGCTTTAATGGGGATAAATGTAAGGTCATGCACTTGGGTAGAACAAATAAGATGTATAATTATGTGCTTAATTGTAAAACACAGGGCAAAACTGTCACTGAAAAAGACCTGGGTGTATTGGTGGACGACAAACTCACATTTAGTGGCCAATGTCAGGCAGCTGCTGCCAAGGCAAATAAAATAATGGGATGCATTAAAGAGGCATAGATGCTCATGAGGAGAACATAATTTTACCTCTATACAAGTCACTGGTGCGACCACACTTAGAATACTGTGTGCAGTTCTGGTCTCCGGTGTATAAGAAAGACATAGCTGAACTGGAGCGGGTGCAGAGAAGAGCGACCAAGGTTATTAGAGAACTGGGGGGTCTGCAATACCAAGACAGGTTATTACACTTGGAGTTATTTAGTTTGGAAAAACGAAGGCTTAGGGGTGATCTTATTACAATGTATAAATATATGAGGGGACAGTACAAAGACCTTTCTAATGATTTTTTTACTCTTAGACCTGTGACGGGGACAAGGGGGCATCCTCTATGTCTGGAGGAAAGAAGGTTTAGCCATAATCACAGACGCAGATTCTTTACTGTAAGAGCAGTGAGACTATGGAACTCTCTGCCGTCTAATGTTGTAATGAGTGATTCTCTACTAAAATTTAAGAAGGGACTGGATGCCTTTCTTGAAAAGTATAATATTACAGGCTATATTCACTAGTTTCCTAGATACTGCGTTGATCCAGGGAGCTAGTCTGATTGCCGTATGTGGAGTCGGGAAGGAATTTTTTTCCCCAATGTGAAGCTTACTGTTTGCCACTTGGGTTTTTTTGCCTTCCTCTGGATCAACATGTTAGGGCAGGTTAGGATAAGATATGGGTTGAACTAGATGGACTTAAAGTCTTCCTTCAACCTTGATAACTATGTTACTATGATAACTATGATACTATGTTACAGTGTGAACATGCGCTATCACTTTGCACAGATACCAGCTTACAGTCTGGCTCAGGTTTTTGGTATATTACATTGTTTGCTAATGATGGAGATGCGATCTGCTCCAGAAGACACCACATAAAACAGGATTCTGCACGCGAAAAGTGGGCATCTTGCTCATATTTAAACCATTCCGGTTGTGTAGTTAACCAGTGGCAATAGGAACTCTGACTTTCAATTATGAATTTTCTAACACTCATAACACTTCTGTGCAAACTTTCTGAACTTTGGAACTTACCCACAATTAACTATTTAATCTAACACTTTTTTAAATTCTGAATTGACCAAGTAAATTAATATTAAAGAATAAATCAATCATTATTTTTTCATGTGTGTCGTACACTGTTCCAAAACTGTATGTTGGATATAAAACAAGACCCCTTAAAAAAGAAAACATAAGATTTGACATCCTGGAAACTGCAATATATCTAATGCAGTAGGACAATTTATTTCAAAACATTCACGTCAAGTAAAAATATTCCATGCATATGCCGGTAAAAAATTAAGAAGCCATTATGTGGTGGTGATATTAATCATTTTATATAAAACAAGGAAGTGTACTGAATCTAGTTATACCAGTAGAATGAAGTACTACCAGATTCTCCCAGTTTTGTTAGGGTGATGAAATGCGATTATGGAGCAGTGCCATAATACACTGTGTGCACACTTAATAGACAAGTGAGTATTTTGACAAAATCATCATTTTTATATAGATTTCCTCATTCCAAGCTGTATAAATGTGACTGCTTATTGGATGAAGCAAATCAGGTGACGTGCTGTTATGTAATAAGGAGGGTGCAGCCTACGGATACAACTCCTTTATCATGGAGTGTAGAATTATTAGGCAGATTGTTTTCCTTTGGCAAAATGGGCTAAAAAAGAAATTTACCTGACTCTGAACACTCAAAAGTTGTTACATGTCTTACAGAGGGATGCAGCACTTATAAAATTGCTAAAATATTGAAGGGAGATCACAGAACTATCTCAAGTTTAATTACAAATAGTCAACAGGATCACAAAAACGTGTTAAGGAAAAAAGACTCGAATTATCTACCAAAGATTTGAGAAGAATTAAACACATGAAGTGACCAGGAAGCCATTATCCTCCAGTGCTGTCATGTTCCCGACCTGCATCTTCCCTGGAGGCCCAGAAGTTCAAGGTGTTCAGTGCTCAGAGACATGGGGGAGGAAAGGAAGGCTGAACCCAACCAGCACTGAAGAAGACACCGAAGGAGAAAGGTCAAGACTAGGCCAAGAAATATCTGAAGACTGATTTTTGAAATGGACTGATGAAATGAGAGTGACTCTTGATGGACCAGATGGATGTGCCCGGGGTATGTAAATCAGTAACAGGAAAAGACCTCCATTTCCACTCAGACGTCAGCAAAGTGGAGGTGGGGTACTTCTATGGACTGGGATTATTAAAGATGTTATTGTTTTGGAGCTTTTTGGGTTAAAGTTGTACTCAAAATCAACTCGCAAACCTACTGCTAGTTTTTGGAACACACTTTCTTAAAGCAGTGGTACAGGAAAAAGTCTGCATCTTTCTAGAAAACCAAGATTTTTGTGCAGTACAAAGCTCCATGCTGGGCTGCCAGTAAAGATGAAAAGACGCTTTAAAGATGAAAGAATAAGGACATGGCCCCTTCCTCATCTGATCCCTATTTTCCCTATTGAGAAAACAGTCACCTCTCTGAACAGTGTTTGGGAAGCTGTGGTTGACCATCAACAGATTAGGAAACTGACAGACTCCATGGATGGAAGGATTATGACTGTTATTGAAAGGAAAGGGGGACATATATATGTTTTTCTGAAATGTCAG
Organism: Oophaga sylvatica; assembly: GCA_033576555.1. Lineage (NCBI taxonomy): Eukaryota > Metazoa > Chordata > Amphibia > Anura > Dendrobatidae > Oophaga > Oophaga sylvatica. Next base: position 907,653,686 of record JARQOD010000001.1, on the reverse strand, counting down.
AAATGTATATTTGTACATTTTGAGTTTCCATTGAAATAAGAAAATTAACTTTTTTCATTTAGTTACAAAATAATTCTGCACACTAACAGTTGCCCAATAATTTTTTAAAATCATGAAATAAAGGACAAACTAAGTTTTATTATACTGGTGAATGCCTCACATACACTTCTTTATGCTAAATTTACTAAATCTACCTCTTAAATGCAAGGGTTTTAATCGGCATGAATCTCAGGCATACAATTTTGTTTTGGGATAATGAATATTATAAATGACTAATTTAAAAAAGTGTTTTGAATATTAAAAATAAAAATAAAAATGATTCAGTGGTAACAGCTAACAACATGAGTTATGACATTTTGACAAGTAAGAGTAACAATTGACACTGAAAATGATTTTTTTTACAGACAAAAAAGAGCAAAGGGCAGATGCTAACAAGAACTTGGAAATTAAACTTTTGGGAGTTAACTGTTATGTAGGTTTTAATTTTTTCTAATTTTCAGGAAAATAACAAGTACATCTGAACTTACACATTGCTGCTCCCTGTCGCTGCCTCCAGTCTCTCTTAAGTGGCTGCTATGGTTATGTAACACCAACATCATGTGACCGCTGCAGCCAATCACTAGGTTACAAAAGACAAAAAAATCACAGGTTACTTCGGCATCACCATTGAGCCAAGTAATTGCAGCATTCATGTGATGTCGCCATGATGACAAACTGCAGCCAGATCAATAAAGACCATAGACAGTAGCAGAAAGCCAGCACTGGAACAGCAATGGGAGGGCATGGTTGTATTTGTTATTATTATTCACAAAAAAATCACTGGAGCACATTTTTGCTATTTTTATATATACATGCAGTTTTAAGACTTCTAAAATTTTCTCTTAATTGGTAAGTTAAATAGTTTTGCTTCTTTTGAGGGATATGTGTGGCCTACGCTTTATGTCATGTATTACTTTTTATGCTATGAGTATATTTGTATTTTACTTTTTTTTGCTGATATTGGAGGAAAATAATGAAATAATGAAATGAAATAAATACATCTGTTGTGTGTGTTTCTTATTTTATTTTCTTTCAAGAGCATAAAGAGTCACTAAAATATATTTTATATATAACAAACTTCCTTCTTATTACCCCCACTGGGGGTGGTTTTTGTTGTCCTTTCTCATTCTCGGGTCCTCTACCAGAGGCCTGGGAGTTTGAGGGTTCTGCACAGGATCTTAGCTGTTCCAGCATTGTGCTTTTCTGGACAGAGAGCTCAGATGTTGCTCCTGGGATCTGTTGTAGCCAATCTTCCAACTTAGGGGTCACTGCTTCAAGTGCTCCTATCACCACTGGAATCACTGTTGGCTTCCCCTTCCACAGCTTCTCCAGTTCTCCTTTGAGGCCCTGGTATTTCTCCAGCTTCTCATATTGCTTCTTTCTGATGTTGCTGTCACTTGGCACTGCCACATCTATTATCATTGCTGTCTTCTCATCCTTGTCTACTATCACAATGTCTGGTTGGTTAGCCAACACCTGTTTATCCGTCTGGATCTTGAAGTCCCGCAGGATTTTAGCCCTTTCAATCTCCACCTGGACTTAGGGGGACTTAGCCCATATGCTGTGCAGATGTCCTGTATACAATTCCCGCTACTTGGTTGTGACGTTTCAGTATACGCTGTTCCTGCTTGCATTTTACATCCTGCCACTATGTGTTGGACGGTTTATGCGATTTCTTTGCATAGTGTGCACCTTAGGTCTTGTCTTGTGTGGTATATTCCTGCTTCTACGGATCTGGTACTTAGTGCTTGATCTTCTTGCTGCTATGATTAGTGCCTCAGTGCTGTCTCGGAGTCCAGCTTTCTCCAGTCATTGGTAGAATTTCTCCATGTCAGCCACCTCCATTATCTGTCGATGGTACATCCCATGCAGCGGCTTGTCTTGACATGGTGCTACATGTTCCTGTTCTTCCTTCCAGATCTGTTGTTGCTGCCTTAGGCTTTCTCTCAGCATCTCATCTTTTGGTGCCATTTTTCTGATGTATTCTTGTATACTCCTTGTTTCATCCGTGATGGTGGCTTGGATGCTTATCAAGCCTCGACCACCCTTCTTTGTGTTGGTATACAATCTTTGGGTGCTAGACTTAGGGTGGAGACCTCCATGCATTGTGAGGAGCTTTTGTGTCTACTGTTCACATCTGCAGCTTCCATCTCTTCTTTTGGCCAGCACACAATGCCAACAGGGTATCTGATAACTGGCAGGGCACATATAGTGTTTGCACGGATTTTATTCTTCCCGTTGAGCTGGCTCTTCAGGACCTGTCTTACCCTTTGATGGTATTTGGATGTGGCTGCTTTCCTTGCCTCCTCATCATGGTTACCGTATCCCTGTGGGATGCCGATGTACTTGTAGCATGTCTGTACATCTGCTATAATAATCTGTGTAATGGTTTAGTGCACAGCCTATGACATGGGAGACTGGGGTTCAAATCCCGGCTCTGACCTGTGGAAAATAAATTATATACTAAGGCTCCTAAATTATATACTAAGGCTCCTAACACTATTATACTACCTTAGGTGGCTGTTATAGCTGTTTAAAGTGCACAACCATCAATGTGGGGAGACTTGGGGTTCCAATCCCAGCTTTGCCCTGTTGGACATAATATACCAGTAGTGGTCCTTGGGCAAGATTACTAACACTATAGTGCCTGCCTCAATAAACATGAGAGTGTCACAAACAAAGACAGTCATGCCGGCTTGAACGTCGCCCAGATTAACAAGGTCCGAGTCAGATGTCGAGAAACCAGGACAATCTAATGATAAATGGGCTACTGAAACAAACCATTCATGGACAAGGCAAGATAACCTGGATCTGGGTATATATATATATATATTATATATAATATATATATCCTCTTTAACTTGGTTGATAACTCACTGTCTGATTTCGTAGCCTGGTGCCTGATGTCACACACAGTGAGCTATTAATCAAGCTACAGAGGTTGATCTGGAAAACAACCACGGGAAGCAGTGGCTCCAAAATACTCTGTCATGGCAAGAGCACTTAATGCCTCATTTGCATAAAGATTGAAATGTTATTTATTTGCAACAGACAGAAGATATGAAGTTGTCTACAGCTGTTGAGTATTTTTTCTTGTTATATTCACTGAGGTTTTTTTGTGCCAAATAAATCAAAATGGTGCACATGCTCACAAATTTTGCACAATATATAGAAAAAATGCTTTATATTTCTATCTTTAATTTGTTTTGTGACTTATTAGTGCAGAATGTTATATGTTCCGCTAAAATGTCTCAAAAATCAGAGCAAATTTTCAGGCATACATAACATCACTGTAGAGAGAAACTGGAGTACATTTGCGCCAAATTTGTGACTTTTCAAAAAATTGCAAATGCTGTATCAGGTGAAAACATCTGGAAACTGTACACTCCACTTAAAGCAGCAAACAAAAAACCAGACAAACACATAGAAAGGGAATTTAAAAAGGCACAAATGGAAAGATGAACATGATGCAACCAAAAGAAAAGGAGCAAACAGTAAAAACTTATTAAAAACAGGCAGCGATGCAATAATGAATTGGGGCTTGAGTGTCTATGTACTGCTTCCTGCAGAAGTTTACTGTTAGAAATATTATATACTATGGTGGTATAATGGGCTGCTTAACCCTAACTGATCTCAAAATAGCAGTTTATCTTAGTAGAACAAGAGTATAATATACATAACTTTGATGAAGCAATTAAAAAAAATTAAAATTATTCTTTAAGATTTTTAATAATTGTATATTTAACATTCATTTACCTACAATAAAGTCATTTATGTCTGACATTTTTTCAATCATCTAAGTCTATAAAAAGTTTTACAGGAGTTGTCTCATAAGAAACAACCCTATCAAAAGTGGGCCTATGGGTTACCCAACTGCTTGCCCAGACTTCTGCTCCTGGTACTCCGTGCAAGGAAAAGTAGTATTGCATGACGACCTTCTAAATAAATGGCGATCCATGAGAAGAGCAGCTCAAATCCAAAGGAATATAAGCTGTTCCTACAAACCATCGTCTATGATGCCCATATGAAATAATAGGGCATTAGGATAAGGCCTCTATTTATGAGACATACATACAGTACCTCTAATATTATATGGCCTTAAGATAATCGTTTTCACACAGAATATATCAACCTTTTTGTCATATGAGCATATACAGATTACAGACCACAACTAAACTATATTACATGGAAACTGCCATCAGGTGTTATCTATAAAAACCGTTGCGACCACATTATTCAGCCATTCCATATATTTCTAACAAGCCCCATGTATCTTCCAGACAGACTTAACCGTGATGTGCTTTTTTGCCATCTGCTCATAGTGTCATACTGGATCATTACAATAGTCAGAAAAATTAGATAGTACTGGTCAAAAGTTTGGACACAATGGTTTTCTTTATTTTTATCGGAAAGTTCATTGTAGATTCAGAATAAAGGCAGCAAAACAACGAAGGAAACATACAAAAACAAGAAGCAATGAAGCAAACCAGAATATGTGCAAACGTTTAGATTCCTCAAAGCATTCCTGTCATAAATGTAGTTATACTGTGAAGATAAATGGCTGGAGGGCCATGGATTTCTGGCTCCATCACTCCCCCACTGTGAACAGGTATTTGAAGTACTTATCTGATGGAGAGCAGACATGGACTGGGTACGCAGAATAAAAAACAGACTGTGTGGTGATTTTCTCTCCTGTGTAAATAAGTTTCCTGTCTTCAAAGTATCATTTGACTAATGATAGCAGAATCTTTGAGCTGGATACCAGATATGAATATTGCTTTTTTTATGAGTTATGGGGGACATATTTTTGCCATCTTGACTGATGGCCAAACACAATGCATATACTTGCATTGCGATGCCATCTGCTGAACAGATCAGAATTAATATTGGCCGGATGGATAAAGTTATATATACCATGTTTCATATTTATAGAAAGCTAAAATCATGATAGGAAATATGGCATTATTATCTCCCACCTGGGACGTCAAGGGGGGCACATATCCTTAAGACAGGGGATCTTATGATTTTTGGTACCTGAGCCGCATCTCATTTACTGGCCCTCATCTGAGGTCACGAGGGGAGGTTCGTAGCAGTGATTCTCACCTGGTAAAGAGCAGATTCTGTCTTAGAACCAGTGTTCGGTCATGAAAGATACAGCTCACTGTGAGACTGCACCATTTCTTAATCGGAGTGCTAACTTTGGCAAGATCTGTGCCGTTCCAATGGCAACATGTCTAGTAATTTTCTTTTGTTTATCCCTATTATTTATGTAACTGCATATACTGTATTGTCTTATCCCCATTGTAATATCTTTTGCATATTTTTATGAACACTGCCTAATTCATGGATTAAATATATAAAGTGTAATAACTTTGTTCCTTTGCTCTATAAACTGCACCCCTGAAACTTCATGAGGCCCCACATTACCAGTGACTGGTGTCTAATCTGCCTGTAAAAACGATTGGTGGTGGCAGACAGTTTTTCTTTGGTTATTGCGGAGCTTGGCATTGACAGTACACAAGCATAGGATGTGTATATACTATACGTTCACTGGGTGACCTGCCTAGTAGTGAAAGGAGCCATGACCCATCAACCGTTGGTCAATTGTGTGATTGTCCTGACAATTGGAGTGCTGTTCATGACAACTCTCATTTAGGCCCCCTTCACATGTACCGTATTTTGCGGATTATAAAATGCACCGGATTATAAGATGCACACCAAAGTTTGAGGAGAAAAATAGGAAGAAAACTTTTTTTAACAAAATGGTGGTGTTTCTTATAATCCATGTGTCTTATTGCTTACCGGGGGTGGTGGCTGCGGTGAAGCGGGGTCCCAGGGTCGCTGCTGGAGGACACAAGAGTGGAGCGTTGCTGCAGGCTGGAATGAGGGGGTGTTCCGATGTGCGCTGCTGCGGGTGTTTGGTGGTGCGTGGGCTCTGCCGACATTTTGGGAAAGCCCAGAGCATCCGCACTTACGTACATGGTTTACTGTGTGGTGGACTCCGGGAAAATGGCTTCCGGGGCATGCGCAGATGGAGATCTCGGCATCAAGATCTCAAGAGATGAGATCTCAAGTAATAAAAACCATTGGGTGCTATGCTTTAAGAAGCTCTAATGGGGACATAAAAATATTTTCATCAGAGTAATCAGTCTCAGAAATAGCAAATTGTTAACACCTCAGATAACAGCCCTCATAAATGATGCACAGACATCAAGTAGTAGACACATCTCACCATCAACTGTACAAAGGAGACTGATAGAAGCAAGCTTTTATGGACAAATTGCTGCAAAGAACCCACTATTGAGGGCCCCATATGAGAAGAAGAGACTTGTGTAAGCCAAGCAACACAAGGACTGGACATTAAATCAATTCAAATCTGTGCTGTGGTTTTAGGGGTAAAAACTTGAGATTTCTGGTACTTTGTGAGACACAGCAAAGGTACGTGGATGGTTTCTACTTGTGTGGTACTCATTGTGAAGCATGGTTGGGGTGGTGTGCTTTTTTGGTTACACTGTTGGTGATTTATTCCAAATTTAAGGCACACATACCTATAATGGCTACCACGGCATTCTGCAACATCTCATCTCTTCTGGTTTGCACTTGTTGGTAAGTTGCAACAGGACAATGACCCAACACACACCTCCAAGCTATGTAAGGGCTATATGACCCAGAATAAAATAGATCCAGAGCTGAATCAGATGACATAGCCTCCAAAAGTGAAATAATTTAGGAAGAGTTGGACCTCAGAGTGAAGACAAAGCACCTTACAAATTCTCAGCACTCTGGCAACTCCTTGAAGACTGTTGATAAGCAAATCTGTGTGACTACCTGATGAAGCCTCCTGAGAGAATGCCAAAGGGATGTAAAGATGTCATCAGAGTGAAAGGGGGGTACTTAAAGGAGTTTCAGATATTCTTGTTTGTTTCACATGTCTTTCTTTACTCCTTGTATCTATATGAGCTCCTTTGTGGTTTTGCTGCCTTAATTCTGAATATACAATGTGCATATTGCAATAAGAACAAGGGAACCATTGCTTAAATAGGTGTGCTCAAATTTTTCTATGGTACTGTATAACAGACTAAAATTTAAGAAAAGTAAAAGAAAAGTAGAAAATTAAATGTTTAGTCCCAATATAGTAGGTTATCCCCTATCCATGGAATAGGGGATAAATTACTGATCACTAGGGACCCGAACACATGGACCCACAGAGGTCCCTGAATGGAGCAGAGGTGCACATACTCAACCTTTGTTTCAATCATTGTTCATGAGACTGCTGTGATCGTTAGGGGTCCAAGTGGTTGGTCCCCCAGTGAATGCTCAGTTAACCCATATCCTATGGATAGGGATTATTTACTATCTTGGAGATAATCCTTTAATTATGACAAAAATAGATAAAAAGAAGAAGAGAGGGTGGGGAAAAAAACATCTCAGAGGGGAATTAAAAAAATAATGAAAAATAATTAGATGTTTCATGTGACAAGAACCACAACTTAAAAGGCTCTACCTAACCAACTGGAAATATCATCACCATTCTTGTGCCAAATCCATATAGTCGAAGAGCAAGATAAAGTAATCAATTGTACTTGATTGTACTTGAGTATTCACCAGTCTCAATAAATTAAACTAGATGACTCTTCCGTAAAGAAGGAGCCATAGTTAATTTTAATATGGAGGATTACTGTCCAGACTGCATTGAAGAAGACCTGTTTTAGAGCCCAAAAAGGTTCATGGAAAATTGAAAAAAAAAAGACCTATGGATGGAGAAACAATCAAGTCAAAGCTAGTGAGTTAAATACATAACTCAAATACTGTCCCTTTGTCCAAATGAATTTTGACATGCAATAGAGATGTTGTTTTCAATGGAGGTCCACGTTCTGACGTGAGCATTGGGGGTTCTTTTGCCCCCTTTATTCTGGGTAATAGTTTTGTTTTAATATCCAAACCCAATGCTGACAACTTTGTAACTTTGTCACTGTTGCAATTCTATTTTAACCCCTTTAACCCCAAGGGTGGTTTTCATGTTAATGATCAGGCCAATTTTTACAATTCTGACCATTCTAACTCTGGAACACTTCCATGGATCCCGGTGATTCTGACATTGTTTACTCATGACATATTGTACTATATGATAGTGGTAAAATTTATATGATATGACTAGCGTTTATTTGTGAAAAAACGGAAATTTGGTGAAAATTTCGCAATTTTCCAACTTTGAATTTTCATGTCCTTAAATCACACAGATATGTCACACAAAATACCTAATAAGTAACATTTCCCACATGTATACTTTATATCAGCACAATTTTGGAGCCAAATTTTATTTTTGTTAGGAAGTTATAAGGGTTAAAAGTTAAACAGTGATTTCTCATTTTTACAACACAATTTTTTTGGGGGGACCACATCACATTTGAAGTCACTTTGAGGGGTCTATATGATAGAAAATACCCAAAAGTGACACCATTCTAAAAACTGCACCCATCAAGATGCTCAAAACCACATTCAAGAAGTTTATTAACCCTTCTGGTGCTTCACAGGAATTTTTGGAATATTTAAAAAAAAAATGAACATTTAACTTTTTTCACAAAAAATTTACTTCAGATCCAATTTTCTTTATTTTCCCAAGGGTAACAGGAGAAATTAAGCCACAAAAGTTATTGGTAATTTGTTCTGAGTACGCTGATACCCCATATGTGCAGGTAAACCACTGTTTGGGCGCATGACAGAGCTCAGAATGAAGGAGCACCTTTTGACGTTTCAATGCAAAATTGGCTGGAATTGAGATCAGATGCCATGTCGCGTTTGGAGAGCCCCTGATGTGCCTAAACAGTGGAAACCCCCCACAAATGACACCATTTTGGAAACTAGACCCCCCAAGGAACTTATCTAAATTTGTGGTGAGAACTTTGAACTGTCAATGGCTTCACAGAAGTTTATAACGTAGAGCCGTAAAATTAAAAATTAATATGATCTTTTCATCCTCAATTTTTTTTCCCAAGCGTAACAGGAGAAATTGGACCCCAAAAGTTATTGTGCAATTTGTCAACTTTTTCAACGCAGAATTGGCATCGGTCGCCATGTAGCCTTTGCAGAGCCCCTGATGTGCCTAAACAGTGGAAGCCCTCCACAAGTGACCCCATTTTGGAAACTAGACCCCTAAGGAACTCATCTAGATGTGTGGGAGATATATGGGAGAAAACTACTGTTTGGGTGCATGGCAGAGCTTGGAAGGGAAGTAGTGACGTTTTGGAATGTAGACTTTGATGGAATGGTCTGCGGGCGTTATGTCGCGTTTGGAGAGCCCCTGATGTTACAAAATAGTGGAAATGCCCTACAAGTGACTCTATTTTGGAAACTAGAGTGACCCCGGATCTCATCGCAGCTCAGCCCGGCTGGGAACAAAGCACAGTGATTGGATGTAACTGCGGAGACTCACCGTAGCTCAGCGACCGGAGGTAACCTCTATGACGTTACCCACAGTTACTGACGCTGCGTTCCCAGCAGCTCATGCACCTGTGGTTCTCAGCGTGGACGGTCGCATGTTGGCATCTTGGCACCGTCCAGGTTGAAAACGAATGTTTTTATGTTTGGCAGCTGTCACACGCTAAAAGACGCTTTTTATTGCAAAAAATAGCTTTTGCATCACCACATTTTGAGAGCTATAATATTTCCATATTTTGGCCCACAGAGTCATGTGAGGTCTTGTTTTTTGCAGGACGAGCTGACGTTTTTATTGGTACCATTTTCGGGCACATGATATTTTTTGATCACTTTCTATTTTGATTTTTGGGAGACAGAATGATCAAAAACCTGCAATTCATGAATTTCTTTTTTGGGTGGGTTTATACCATTCCGTGTGTGGCAAAATTAATAAGGCAGTTTTATTCTTCGGGTCAGTATGATTACAGCGATACCTCATTTATACCGTTTTTTATGTTTTGTCGCTTTTATACAATAAAAACTATTTTATAGAAAAAATAATTGTTTTTGCATCACATTATTCTGAGAGCTATAACTTTTTTATTTTTCTGTTGATTGAGCTGTATGCCAGCTTGTTTTTGCAGGACAAGATGACATTTTCAGCGGTACCATGTTTACTTATATTCGTCTTTTTGATCGCGTATTATTCCACTTTTTGTTTGGCGGTATAATGGTAAAGCATTGTTTTTTGCCTTGTTTTTATTTTTTTATGGTGTTAACTAAAGGGGTTAACTAGTGGGACAGTTTTATAGGTCGGGTCGTTCAGGATGCGGCGATACCAAATATGTGTACTTTTATTGTTTTTTTGTTTTTTTTTCATTCAAATATTTATTTATGATAGAAATATATATTATTTTTATTATTATTTTGATTTTTTGAATATTTTTACAATTATTTGAAAACATTTTTTTTTATTTTTCTTAACTTTTACTTAGTCCTACTATGAGACAATAATTTTTTGCAGGCTGATCTCTTCTATAGCATGCAGATGAAGCAACATCTGAATGCCATAGAAGCTGTCAGTGCTGCTCTGACAGGGAGGACTTGCTGATTATGCACTGCGTCATGACGACATCCGGCTCACCATGGCAACGATCGGGACCCCGAGTCACGCCGCGGGGTCTCCGATCCAATAGAAGAGGGGCTGTCAGCCCCTGTGCCGGCTCCCGAATGCTGCAATCTTGTTTGATCGCAGTATTTCAGGGCTTAAAATGCCGGAAGCGGTCTGTGACCGCTTCTGGCACCTAGTGCCAGGTGTCCACTGTCAGAATCAGCTGACACCCGGCGACTTTCAGCCGCGCTCCCCCCTCATGAGCGCGGCCGATCGCGATGATGTACTATATCGTCCATGGTCAAATTGTGCCAGGTCACATGGACGGTATAGTGTGTCTACTGTCAGAAAGGGGTTAATAAACATCAAAATTAGGTGTCATTGTTAAGGGTGCATGCACACGTTGCGGATCCGCTGCAGATCTCCAAGACATTTACAGTACAATGTAAATGTATGGGGAAAAAAAACGCTGTGCACATGTTGCGGAAAATTCTGCGCGGAAACGCAGCGGTTTATTTTACACAGCATGTCAATTCTTTGTGTGGATTCCGCAGCGTTTTTACACTTATTCCATTATAGGAATCCACAGGTGTAAAAACGCAGGGCAAATCCGCACAAAAAACGCAGAAAATCCGCAGTAAATCTGCAATGAATCCGCAGGTAAAACACAGGTCATTTTACCTACAGATTCTGCAGATTCCGCGCGGAAAAATCTGCACAGGAATCCACAACGTGTGCACCATACCCTAAGAGGGCAATGACTAGCTATGAAAGGGTTAAAACTTTCTTTGACTATTTTCCCACAGATGAATCAAGACTGATTGTGAATAAATATTAAGTGGCCAAAAATAGAAAATGAATGTTAGAAGAAGTTGAATGACATAAATGTTATAGCGGTCATTTCTTCCCATGTTTCATACAGATATGTCGTTACACTTCCTTTACTCTTTGGTTTTAGCTTTTAGCTTGTCCGGAAACCTCCGACTCTAGAAGAAACTGAGCTGAGAAGAAATGTTAACACTAAGATATTTCAAGACACTAACTCATTTTAAATGGGAAGTTAGCTTTCCTTCTGTCAAACAAAGACTTCTTAATGTTGATTTCTTGAGATCCAGATGTGATATAGCTCATTGTAATAAATGACAGGGTGCTACAATTTTCCAATTCTTCTCACTAGATATTATTGTGTACATGAAATCAGGGCTAGCACTAGGCAAACGTGAGCAGATGCCAGGGACCACTAGTCATAATGATCCACTTACCATGGTGGTAATGATGCTTAATGTTTTCAAGCAATTGATGGGTTAGAGAGGTCATTCACTTTCATTCTGTCACCTAAGCGCCTGCATACTGTAATCCTAAAATTGGCCCTGTTTATATCCACTATATTTATCTATGTGTAGGTGAACTACTGTGATTAATGAGGAATGATCTGTAGTATAGGACGTCTGTCTTGTTTTCCTGGCATTTTAGACTGACACGTTCCATAGACAAGTATTTAAGTGTCCAATCTGCGCATACAGTATTAAAGTGAACAATTTTGATACAAAATTTAAGCTGTCAAACCATGTTGAGATAAGCAGTTTCACAATATCTTTAGGACCCATGGCTCATGAGACATTGTGGTCAAGGGCACAATCTAAGGTCCCAGGGCCATATTATTATTATTATTATACATTTATATAGCGCCATTTATTTCATGGCACTTTACATGTGAAAAGGGGAAATATAGACAAGTACAATAAACATGTGCTAGACAAGGGACACACAAGTACAGAAGGAGAGAGGACCCTGCCTGCAAGGGCTCACAGTCTACAGGGATGGGTGAGGATACACTAGGAGAGGGTAGAGCTGGTTGTGCGATGGTTCAGTAGACTGAGGATCATTGCAGGCTGTAGGCTTGTCGGAACAGATGGGTCTTCAGGTTCTTTTTGAAAGTTTCCGTTGTTGGTGAGAGTCTGATGTGTTGCGGCAGAGAGTTCCAGAGTATGGGGGACGCACGGGAGTCTTGTATGCGGTTGAGGGAAGAAGAGATGAGGGGGGAGTAGAGAAGGAGATCTTGAGCGGATCGAAGGTTGCGTGTGGGTAGGTACCGGTAGACCATGTCACAGATGTATGGAGGAGACAGGTTGTGGATGGCTTTGTATGTCATGGTTAGGATTTTGAACTGGAGCCTCTGGGCAATAGGAAGTCAGTGAAGGGCCTGGCATAGGGGGGCGGTGGGGAATAGCGGGGAGACAGGTGGATTAGTCAGGCAGCAGAGTGTAGGATGGACTGGAGTGGTGCCAGAGTGGTAGAGGGGAGGCCAGAGAGTAGGAGGTTGCAGTAGTCGAGGTGGGAGATGATAAGGGCATGCACTAGTGTTTTTGTGGTTTCATGGTTGAGGAATGCGCGGATTCGGGAAATATTTTTGTGTTTGAGGCGGCAGTAGGTGGCAACGGCTTGGATATGTGGTTATAAAGAGAGGGCAGAGTCAAGGATCACCCCAAGGCACCGAGCATGCGGGACTGGGGAAAGCGAGCAGCCATTGACATTGATGGATAGGTGTCATGGGTGCATCGCCACGAAGATTGTCGCGATTGCACATTCTGACTTCTCGCAGCTGAGTTGCTGTTTCTTTGTGTTTGGTAATGAGGGAGTTAATTTTACCTAGCTCTTTGCTAAGACTAGGTCCAGCCTCGCCCGGCTGCTTTTGATTATGTTCTAATTAGCTTCCTTTATATAGCTGCCAGTCTGCTGGTTAGATGCCGGTGAAAGCATTCATACAGACTGCAGATAGGATCGGTTCTGAGAAGACTTAAGCTAAGAGCTCTTTTGTTGTTTCTCCTCACCTTGCTTATAGTTTATCTCCTAGACCTTTGGTGTTCCCTCTGTGTTTTAATGTTGTATGCAAGACAGTATTTACTTTATCCCCTGTCTGTCTCGTTTGTCTATACTGTTTGTTAACCTTTACCTGTCCATTCCCTATGGTGGTAATCAGGGTCCTTCTAAGGACTAGATTACAGTGGTCAGGGATTTATAGGAGACAGGGTTTACGCTGGTGGCCTGGACCTCTGTACCATTGACAGTACCCCCCCTTCTACGAGGGGCCTCCGGACCCTCAGGGCCAGGTCTGTCCGGGTAAGTCGTGTGGAAGGTCCGAACCAATCGATCTGCGTTAATCTCAGACGCAGAGACCCACGTCCTCTCCTCAGGACCATATCCCTTCCAATGAACCAAATACTGAAGGGACCGGCGATTCAGACGTGAGTCAATGATCTTCAACACTTGAAATTCTAAGTTACCATTGACCACCACTGGAGGAGGAGGTAGAAGTGACGGTATAACTGGCGCCACGTACCTCTTAAGCAACGATTTGTGGAATACATTATGGATTTTAAACGTAGGAGGGAGGTCCAGACGAAATGCCACAGGATTAATTATAGAACTGATCCTGTATGGACCGATGAACCTGGGACCCAGTTTCCAGGAGGGAACTCTGCGTTTTATATTCTTGGTAGACAACCACACCAGATCGTTCACACCTAGGTCCGGACCAGACACTCTCCTCCTATCAGACCTCCGCTTGAAACAGTTCCCCATAGCACTCAGACCATTCAGCACTCCTCTCCAAACTGAAGCAAGTGATGACGAGAATCGTTCCTCCTCAGGAACCCCAGATGGACGGGTATGTGGGGTCTTAGAGCGAGCACAAACTCCACAGGACGCGACAAAAGTTATTACCTCTTTATTTAAGTTAGGCCACCAAAACCGGCGAGAAAGGAGATCCACAGTTGCTTTACTCCCTGGATGTCCTGCTAAAGCAGAACTATGATGTGCCTCGATAACTTTTTGTCTTAACTGATTAGGAACAAACAGTTTCCCTGGAGGTCCTACAGGGGCGTCCCCCTGAGCCTCCAACACCTCCTCCTCAAGCTCAGAGCACACAGCCGACACCACCACTCCTTCCTGAAGGATAGGAACCGGGTCATCCGTCTTTCCGGCCCCTGGGAAACTACGAGATAAGGCATCAAGAAGCAATTTTATTGAGCAGTCATACGTGCGATGAGGAGGTAACTTTTGACACCCCTCCTCTGAGAACATCTCCCCAAAGTCCTCCAGAAAAGGAGGCAAAGTCCTAGGCACGACCGCACCGATGACCGTGTTCATGCAGTTATTCTTGCAAAATTCACCCCACTGGCTTATCTTTCTGGATTGCCAATCAATCACTGGGTTATGTTTAGCCAACCAGGGAAGTCCCAACACAATAGGAGTAGGAAGACCCTCCAACACATAACAAGACAACTGTTCTTTATGTATTGCCCCTACTCGAAGGTCTATGTTATGAACAGCTTGTACAAAGCTACCTTGACCGAGAGGTCTGGCGTCAATGGAAAGTATAGGGATCGGTTTGGCCAATACACTCAGTTGCATACCTTGCACCTGGGCAAACCGAGCATCCACCATATTAGCCCCAGACCCACTATCAAGAAGAACAGAAATCCTCTCAACTCTCGCACCAACCACCACCTCCGCAGGCACGAGAAATTGAGACGGACCTGGGGACGAAATACCTACTCCCAGGTTGTCGTCCACCACACAACCTGGGATTAACAGTTTTTCGGTGACTTTTTTGCTCAATGAGGCACGGGAGGGACACCCCCCAACAAAATGTCCCTCTCTCCCGCAGAAGAAACACCTTCTTGTCTTGCGGCGCACCGCCGATTCCCTCCTACAAAATGATGTCCCACCCAACTGCATAGGTTCCTCAGAACAGACCAGGGGAACCTCCATATAAGGGACTTTAGTAGTGGGTGGAGTAATAACATAACCCAGTGATTGATTGGCAATCCAGAAAGATAAGCCAGTGGGGTGAATTTTGCAAGAATAACTGCATGAACACGGTCATCGGTGCGGTCGTGCCTAGGACTTTGCCTCCTTTTCTGGAGGACTTTGGGGAGATGTTCTCAGAGGAGGGGTGTCAAAAGTTACCTCCTCATCGCACGTATGACTGCTCAATAAAATTGCTTCCTGATGCCTTATCTCGTAGTTTCCCAGGGGCCGGAAAGACGGATGACCCGGTTCCTATCCTTCAGGAAGGAGTGGTGGTGTCGGCTGTGTGCTCTGAGCTTGAGGAGGAGGTGTTGGAGGCTCAGGGGGACGCCCCTGTAGGACCTCCAGGGAAACTGTTTGTTCCTAATCAGTTAAGACAAAAAGTTATCGAGGCACATCATAGTTCTGCTTTAGCAGGACATCCAGGGAGTAAAGCAACTGTGGATCTCCTTTCTCGCCGGTTTTGGTGGCCTAACTTAAATAAAGAGGTAATAACTTTTGTCGCGTCCTGTGGAGTTTGTGCTCGCTCTAAGACCCCACATACCCGTCCATCTGGGGTTCCTGAGGAGGAACGATTCTCGTCGTCACTTGCTTCAGTTTGGAGAGGAGTGCTGAATGGTCTGAGTGCTATGGGGAACTGTTTCAAGCGGAGGTCTGATAGGAGGAGAGTGTCTGGTCCGGACCTAGGTGTGAACGATCTGGTGTGGTTGTCTACCAAGAATATAAAACGCAGAGTTCCCTCCTGGAAACTGGGTCCCAGGTTCATCGGTCCATACAGGATCAGTTCTATAATTAATCCTGTGGCATTTCGTCTGGACCTCCCTCCTACGTTTAAAATCCATAATGTATTCCACAAATCGTTGCTTAAGAGGTACGTGGCGCCAGTTATACCGTCACTTCTACCTCCTCCTCCAGTGGTGGTCAATGGTAACTTAGAATTTCAAGTGTTGAAGATCATTGACTCACGTCTGAATCGCCGATCCCTTCAGTATTTGGTTCATTGGAAGGGATATGGTCCTGAGGAGAGGACGTGGGTCTCTGCGTCTGAGATTAACGCAGATCGATTGGTTCGGACCTTCCACACGACTTACCCGGACAGACCTGGCCCTGAGGGTCCGGAGGCCCCTCGTAGAAGGGGGGGTACTGTCATGGGTGCATCGCCACGAAGATTGTCGCGATTGCACATTCTGACTTCTCGCAGCTGAGTTGCTGTTTCTTTGTGTTTGGTAATGAGGGAGTTAATTTTACCTAGCTCTTTGCTAAGACTAGGTCCAGCCTCGCCCGGCTGCTTTTGATTATGTTCTAATTAGCTTCCTTTATATAGCTGCCAGTCTGCTGGTTAGATGCCGGTGAAAGCATTCATACAGACTGCAGATAGGATCGGTTCTGAGAAGACTTAAGCTAAGAGCTCTTTTGTTGTTTCTCCTCACCTTGCTTATAGTTTATCTCCTAGACCTTTGGTGTTCCCTCTGTGTTTTAATGTTGTATGCAAGACAGTATTTACTTTATCCCCTGTCTGTCTCGTTTGTCTATACTGTTTGTTAACCTTTACCTGTCCATTCCCTATGGTGCTAATCAGGGTCCTTCTAAGGACTAGATTACAGTGGTCAGGGATTTATAGGAGACAGGGTTTACGCTGGTGGCCTGGACCTCTGTACCATTAACAGTACCTCCAGGTAGAGGGACTAGTCAGGACCCCAGTTTAGGGTCAGCATAGACCCCGGTCCACCTCTAGCCAGAGACAGCGTGAAAAGGATTCAGTATTGACCCACAGGATATTATGTCAGGTAATACTATGCTATATATACATGTTAATGTTACCTATTTATATGTTATATAGAATGTTGTCCCACTTGATAGATTACTGACATTATATATTTATACATCTGCTAGACAGCGTGACATTAGGTCTGTTGGAGGGGTAGAATGAGGTGGGGGAAAGATGATGAATTCTGTTTTGTCCATGTTCAGTTTGAGAAAGCGAGCAGAAAAGAAGGCTGAGATAGCAGACAGGCATTGTGGGATTTTGGTCAGTAAGGAGGTGAGGTCTGGTCCAGATAGGTAGATCTGCGTGTCATCGCCGTAGAGGTGATACTGCAAACCGTGGGATTCTATGAGCTGTCCCAGGTTGAAGGTGTAGATGGAGAAGATTAGGGGTCCTACGACTGAGCCTTAAGGAACACCGACAGACAGGGGGCGAGGTGAGGAATTGGTGTGAGAGAGGGAGACACTGAATGTTCGGTCTGTTAGGTATGATGAGATCCAGGATAGGGCCAAGTCTCTGATGCCAAGAGATGAGAGAATCTGTAGCAGGAGGGAATAGTCCACGGTGTCGAAGGCAGAAGACAGGTCCAGGAGAAGGAGGACAGAGTAGTGTCGCTTGCTCTTGGCAGTTAGCAGGTCGTTAGTGACTTCAGTTAGGGCAGTTTCAGTTGAGTGATGCGGTCGGAAGCCAGATTGTAACCGGTCAAAGAGGGAACAGGAGGAAAGGTGGGAGGACAGTTCAAGATATACATGCTGTTCCAGTAGTTTTGAGGCTTAAGGGAGAAGAGATATCGGGCGATAGTTAGACACAGAGGATGGGTCGAGGGAGAGCTTTTTGAGGATGGGTGTGATTGAGGCATGTTTGAAGGATGACGGAAAGACACCATTTGTAAGTGAAAGGTTTAAGAGGTGTGTGACAGTAGGGATGAAGACTGGAAAAGTTAGGGATGAGGTGGGATGGGAGCTGGTCAAGCGCGCAAGTGGTGAGGTGTGATCCTGACAGGAGGGTGGAGAGCTGATCTTCTGTCATGGTGGTGAAGCTAGTTTTGGAAGAACAGAGCTGAGTGGCTAAGAGGGGCATTGAGGGCTGCGGGTCAAAGCTTTCTCTGATTGTATCGATCTTTTGCTTAAAGAAGGAGGCAAAGTCTTCAGCAGAAATGAGAGGAGAGGGAGGAGTGTTATGTTACGGTAGCTGAGGAGTGCAGGTAAAAAAGGAAATACACCAGAGCAGTTGGAATCTATGGGATTGCAGTACCCTGACTAACCACCACAACTAGAGGCAGCCGTGGAGCGTTCCTACGATGGTCCTAGACGCCTCGTCACAGCCTGAGAAACTAACTACACCTAAAGATAGAAATAGGAAAGCTATCTGCCCCGTAGCAGAACCCCCAAAGATAATAGAAAGCCCCCAAACATGTAATGGCGGTTAGACAAGAGGAAATACTGACACAGAAAGAAAATAGTATGAGCAAACGCTGGGGCCCAAACTATCTAAATAGAAAAGGACAGGAAGGGTACTTACTGCAATCCCAGAAAACCCTGAAAAAACACCAACTCTACTAATTTCAAAATCACCTGAGATCACACGACCTCTACCACCTAAATTAGCTCTCTGGTGTAACAAAAACAGCAGCCACTGAAAAAAACTGGAAAAAGCAAAAGTACAAAACACAGTGGCTGGACTAAACTGAGAGGGCAAAAGCCCCCGGAGGGGACCCAAAAGGCCCCCACAGAAGTGCAGGACAAAATGCAAAAATATAGCAAAAAACACAAAATAAGAAATTGTCTTATCTGATAGCAGGAGATGCAGACACGACACAGCAGGCTACAAGGGAAACTGGAAAGAAGGATTCAGACCAGAACAATTGATCACCGGCAACCCTGATGGGAAAATGATTCCCTTAAATAAGACCAATCAGTAACACCTGATTCCCAATCCTCACTAGTACCGCTTGTAACCACCAGAGGGAGCCTCTGCTCAGAACTCATCTCAAACCCATTCACAACAGTACCCCCCCCTTGAGGAGGGGTCACCGAACCCTCATTTGAGCAACCAGGTCGGTCAGGATGAGTTCTATGATACGCACGGATAAGTCTCCTAGCATGGATGTCCGAAGCAAACACCCAAGAATTATCTTCCTGACCATAACCTCTCCATTTAACCAAATACTGGAGTCTTCGTCTAGAAAAACGAGAATCCAATATTTTCTCAACCACATACTCCAGATTGCCCTCAACCAAAACAGGGTCAGGAGGCACAGCAGCAGGAACCACTGGCTCAACAAACCTCTTCAACAAGGACTTGTGGAACACGTTATGGATCTTAAATGTCCCTGGAAGAAGCAAACGAAAAGAAACAGGATTAAAATCTCCATGATCTTATAAGGTCCAATGAACCTAGGCTTAAATTTAGGAGATGCTACTCTCATAGGAATATTATTTGAGGACAACCAGACCAAGTCCCCCACTTTAAACCGAGGACCATCAGTCCTATGCCGGTTAGCAAACCGCTGGGCCTTCTCCTGAGAGAGGGACAACCTCTCCACTACCTGGTCCCAAATCTGCTGCATACGCTCAACAACAGAGTCAACACCTGGACAGACAGAAGCCTCCGTCTGTCCTGAAGAAAATCGAGGGTGAAACCCAGAATTACAGAAAAACGGAGACATCAAAGTGGCAGAGCTAGCCCTATTATTAAGAGCAAACTCAGCCAAAGGCAAAAAAGAGACCCAGTCATCCTGATCAGCAGACACAAAGCATCTTAGATAAGTCTCCAATGTCTGGTTTGTTCTCTCAGTTTGACCATTGGTCTGAGGATGAAATGCCGAGGAGAAAGACAATTGAACACCCAGTTTAGAACAAAAAGTCCTCCAAAATCTGGAAACAAACTGGACTCCTCTGTCAGACACAATGTTCTCAGGAATGCCGTGTAAACGAACCACGTGCTGAAGGAACAACGGCACTAATTCAGAGGAGGAAGGCAACTTAGGTAATGGCACAAGATTATCATTTTGGAAAACCTATCACAAATTACCCAGATGGTGGTCATTCTCTGAGAAACAGGAAGATCGGAAATGAAATCCATAGAGATATGGGTCCATGGTCTCTTGGGCACAGGCAATGGCATCAACAAACCACTAGAGCGAGAGCAAGGCTTGGAGCGAGAGCAAGTCCCGCAGGACTGCACAAATTCCCTGACATCGCGAGACAAGGTAGGCCACCAAAAGGACCGACTAACCAAGTCTCTGGTACCAAAAATTCCGGGATGCCCAGCCAATGCGGAACAATGAATCTCAGACATCACACTCTTTTTCCATTGGTCCGGGACAAACAATTTTCCAACAGGGCAGCGCTCGGGCCTATCCTCCTGACACCCCTCCAGAGCAAGTCTCAAATTGGGCGAGATGGCGGAAAGAACTACACCCTCCTTCAAAATAACAGAGGGATCAGATAGCTCAGGAGAGTCCGCAAGGAAACTCCTCGAGAGGGCATCCGCCTTAACATTCTTAGTGCCAGGAAGAAAGGAAACCACAAAATTAAAACGTGTGAAAAACAAGGCCCACCTGGCCTGTCTAGGATTGAGTCGCTTGGCAGATTCCAGATAGACCAGATTCTTATGGTCCGTAAGGACCACCACCTGATGTTTGGCTCCCTCCAACCAATGTCTCCACTCTTCAAAAGCCCACTTCATGGCCAATAACTCCCGATTACCCACGTCATAATTACGTTCAGTAGGAGAAAATTTTCGAGAGAAAAAGGCACAAGGGTTACTTTTAGAGGTCTCTGGATCTTTTTGGGACAAAACGGCACCTGCCCCAATTTCAGAGGCATCAACCTCCACCTGAAATGGCAGAGAAACATCAGGCTGCCGTAGAACAGGAGCAGAAGTGAATCTCTGCTTAAGTTCCTGAAACGCAGAGACTGCCTCAGGAGGCCAATTCACCACATCAGAACCCTTTCTGGTCAAATCAGTTAATGGTTTAACAATAACAGAGAAATTACCAATAAATTTACGATAAAAATTGGCAAAACCCAAAAATCTCTGAAGAGCCTTTAATGAAGTAGGTTGGACCCAATCACAGATGGCCTGAACCTTGACCGGGTCCATTTCAATAACAGATGGGGACAAAACGAATCCAGAAATGAGATCTTCTGTATGCCAAAAAGACACTTTGATCCCTTCACATACAGAGCATTCTCTCTCAAAATCTGGAATACAGTTCGAACATGTTTCACATGAGAGTCCCAGTCATTAGAAAAAATCAAGATATCATCCAAATAAACAATCAGAAACTTGTCCACAAAATCCCTGAAAATGTCATTCATGAAGGACTGGAAGACGGAAGGAGCATTAGTGAGCCCAAAGGGCATCACAAGGTACTCAAAATGCCCTTCAGGGGTGTTAAATGCCGTCTTCCATTCATCCCCGTGCTTAATGCGAATAAGGTTATACGCCCCCTGAGGTCAAGCTTGGTAAACCAAGTAGCGTTTTTCACCCTGGAAAACAGGTCAGAAATCAAGCGTAACGGGTATTGATATTTCACAGTAATATTGTTCAAGAGACGATAATCAATACACGGCCTTAATGAACCATCTTTTTTGGCCACAAAGAAAAAACCGGCACCTAAGGGTGAAGAGGATGGTCTGATATGACCCTTCTCCAATGATTCCTTGATATAAGACCGCATAGCGTCATGTTCAGGTACAGACAAGTTAAAAAGGCGACCCTTAGGGAATTTACTACCTGGCACTAATTCAATAGCGCAGTCATAGCTCCTATGGGGAGGTAAGGATGCAGATTTACTTTCGCTAAACACATCAGAAAAATCAAACAAAAAGTCAGGAACATCCTCAGCCTGGGGGGAGGCAGAAAAAACAGGAGTGTTGGTATTAACACATTGGCAGCCCCAACTGGTTACAGACACAGATTTCCAATCCAAAACAGGATTATGAGACTGTAACCAAGGGAAACCCAGCACGATAATGTCATGCAGATTATATAGAACCAAAAATTTGCAGCACTCCTGGTGATCAAG
This sequence comes from Oophaga sylvatica, assembly GCA_033576555.1. Taxonomy (NCBI): domain Eukaryota; kingdom Metazoa; phylum Chordata; class Amphibia; order Anura; family Dendrobatidae; genus Oophaga; species Oophaga sylvatica. The sequence goes on along the minus strand of JARQOD010000001.1, from coordinate 907,631,507 downwards.
TTCAACCCTCATTATCACCTGAGTAGAAAACTGGGGTTTATTCTCAGCCAAAGGGGTAGAATCGATCCCCAGTAGGGGAATAGACTTCTGTAGGGGTATCAAGGGAAATCCACAACGTTTAGCAAAATCATAATCCATCAGGTTAATAGCTGCTCCAGAATCAACGAAAGCCTGAGCAGAAAATGAGGACAGAGAGCATATCAGAGTGACAGTTAATAAAAACTTAGTCTGAACACTACCCAAGACAACTGAGCGTGCAAAATGTCTTCCCCGCTTAGGGCAGACTGAAATAGCATGAGAGGCATCACCACAGTAGAAACATAACCCATTGCGCTTTCGAAACTCATGACGCTGTGCCCCAGACACCACTCCATCACACTGCATGGGCTCAGCAGCTGGCTCACAAGGCAACACCACTCCACGCATACCTCTCCGCTCACGCAAACGTCTGTCAATTTGAATCGCTAATGACATAGAATCATTGAGACCAGAGGGGACAGGGAATCCCACCATAACATCCTTTACATTATCCGACAGACCCTTCCGGAAAAGGGCCGCCAAAGCGTCGTCATTCCATTTGGTCAGGACTGCCCACCTACGGAATCTCTGACAGTATAACTCAGCGTCCTCAAGCCCCTGATTTAATGCCAACAAGGCTTTTTCAGCTTGATCAGTGACATTAGGCTCATCGTACAATAACCCTAAAGCCTGAAAAAATGCATCAACATCACTCAAAACAGGATCCCCAGGTATCAGGGAAAAAGCCCAATCCTGAGGATCGCCACGCAGGAGAGAGATGACAATTTGAACCTGCTGCGCTGCGTTTCCTGAGGACTTAGATTTTAAGGCAAGAAACAATTTACAATTATTTTTGAAATTCTGAAACTTAGCTCGATCCCCTAAAAACAAATCTGGCATGGGGATCCTAGGTTCCACAACAGGCAACCTAGCAAGATATGCAGCAATACTCCGAACCTCAGTGGCAAGCTGATCCACACGGCCAGACAACTGTGCAAACTCCATTGGGAGAAAAGATCCTCCCCAGCACCCAGAGATACAGAGGAAAAAAAAAAAATGCAACAAACAGAAAAATATCTCTGACAACTTTCTTCCTTCAAAATATTTTTTCCCTTCTGTGAGTACCATACAATTTTTATGGCCGGTGATATGTTTATTTACGGTAGCTGAGGAGTGCAGGAAAAAAAGGAAATACACCAGAGCAGTTGGAATCTATGGGATTGCAGTACCCTGAAACCACCACAACTAGAGGCAGCCTGGAGCGTTCCTACGATGGTCCTAGACGCCTCGTCACAGCCTGAGAAAACTAACACACCTAAAGATAGAAATAGGAAAGCTATCTGCCCCGTAGCAGAACCCCAAAGATAATAGAAAGCCCCCAAACATGTAATGCGGTTAGACAAGAGGAAATACTGACCAGAAAAAAATAGTATGAGCAAACGCTGGGGCCAAACTATCTAAATAGAAAAGGACAGGAAGGGTACTTACTGCAATCCCAGAAAACCCGAAAAACACCAACTCTATAATTTCAAAATCACCTGAGATCACACGCCTCTACCACCTAAATTAGCTCCTTGGTGTAACAAAAACAGCAGCCACTGAAAAAACTGGAAAAAGCAAAAGTACAAAACACAGTGGCTGGACTAAACTGAGAGGGCAAAAGACCCCCGGAGGGGACCCAAAAGGCCCCACAGAAGTGCAGGACAAATGCAAAATATAGCAAAAACACAAAATAAGAAATTGTCTTATCTGATAGCAGGAGATGCAGACACGACACAGCAGGCTACAAGGGAATCTGGAAAGAAGGATTCAGACCAGAACAAATGATCACCGGCAACCCTATGGGAAAATGATTCCCTTAAATAAGACCAATCATAACACCTGATTCCCAATCCTCACTAGTACCGCTTGTAACCACCAGAGGGAGCCTCTGCTCAGAACTCATCTCAAACCCATTCACAACAGAGGAGGTGCTGTGGATGGAGTAGGAATTGAAAGTGTTGAAGAGCTGTTTAGGTTTGAGACAGGGAGGATATGAGAGATGCAAAGAAGTTTGTTTTGCGGCAGAGAGCATGGACTTGAAGCTGGCAAGGGACTGCTTGTATGCATTGAAGTGATCGGTAGAATGGGTTCTCTTCCATCTCCGCTCGCGGCCCTGGAAACCCGTCTCATTCTTTGGTCAGGTGGTCAGCCAGGGTGCCTGTTGATTGTACGAGTTTTGCTCTGCATGAGGGAGGCGGCCGAAATCAAGTATGGCTGTTTTTGTGGTGTTTAAAAAGTGGCAGCGGCATCTTGTCATGAATGGAAGCTATGTCTGTAAGAGGGAGAAGGGACTCAGAGAGTGATTGTAAATTGATGTGTTTGAGATTCCTGCAAGGGGTGAGTGAGTTTGTGCAGTGGGGGTTGCCTACTAGGAGAGGAGAGGTAAGAGAATGTCATAGGTTGTGGTCAGACAGGAGGGGGGTGAGTTTAGTGAGATTAGTGAGGGAACAGAGATGGGTGAAGATAAGGTACAGCGTGTGATCATTTTTGTGAGTGGCCGCAGAGGACCATTGAGTGAGGCCGAGGGAAACCGTGAGCGATAGAAGTTTAGAGGCAGTTGGGGGGAAGTGTTTAAGGGGATGTTGAAATTGCCCGTGACGATGGTGGGGATGTCAGCAGAGAGGAAATGGAGTAGCCAGGTGGTGAAGTGGTCGAGAAAGTGGAGGATGGCTAGTTTGGGGGGCGGTTTAGATGACAGTCAGTTGGAGGTTGGAGGGGAATAGATGCGGACGGAGTGCACTCTGAACGAGGGAATAATAGCGGAGGATGGTAGAGGGAATTGGGGTAAAGGAGCAGGTATTGGAGAGGACAAGCCAACTCCTCACCACGTTTATTACTGGGGCGAGGGGTGGGAGAGAGATGGAATCCTCCATAGGAAAGCGCAGCAGGAAAGGCTGTGTCAGAGAGAGTGAGCCAGGTTTCAGTGATGCAAGAAGGAGAGTGTTGGTGATAAAGAGGTCATGGATGAACGACATTTTATTGCAGCAGAGTGTAAATTCCATAGTGTCCAGTAAGGAGACGGGGGAGTAGGGGGCTGGGGAATTTTGTATGAGGTTGGATGGTTTCAAAGACGTGTAAGGATGTGGCAGGATGTTAGAAAAGAGTGTGGGGAGGTTTGAGGGGGCCGGATTTTTGGGATACGTCGCCGCAATGAGGATTAGCAAACAAGTGTTGAAGGTGGGAGTAGGTAGGCATAATGTGGGCGTGTGTGTCTAGAGAAAAAGGATTGTATGTGGAGGAACAGTTCGAGGAAGAGGTGAGATGGCTGGGGAGGATGGAGAGGAAAATTACTAGATCCTTATAGGTGGGGGACTACAGGACAAAGGGAAAAAATAGAGTTTATGGGGTGATAGTAAAAAGAAGTCGAAACATTGTTGTGGTTTTATAGTCATTATCTTACAGTCAAATCCAGTCCAATTCTAGTTAATTCAGAGTAGTGAAAATTTGAAATTGTAATTTGAAATATGGGATTTTAAATAGAAGGAGCCAACCCATCAATATTAACCTGCAATGCATTGTAGTACCTCCGACATCTGAGACACCCTCTTATTTGGAACATTCTTTGTTTAGTACTCAAGACAAGAAAAGGAAGTAGTAATTCAAAACTCTAATACATTAATATACCTCCACTTAAAACTTTTTTCTGTTGCTCACTAAGCCTAACACCATACTCTGGAATAAGTGTAAGCCTAAAATGAACTCCCACTTACAAATTCAAGGTAATTACCTCAGGCTGAAATACAATTTATTTTTTCTGCCCGGGACCCGCACTAGCCAAATGCTCGAGGAGAAAATAAACTTTATTCCCCCTCAGTGTTTCCGGTTTCAGTTTATGTCGACGCGGTTCAGTCCCCACTCTGAGTAAATGAGTGGTAGTATAACAGCACCCCCGTCCTTTGACTGACAGTGGCCCAATGCAGAGCAACTGTCATCGGGCCAGGGGTGCAGTTACAATTTGCCTGTCAGGTTCCACCCCTCAGGGTTTGGGGGTGCAGTTATGCAGTCCCCATCCAATCTTTTACTGGGGTGTGCGAAGCTGTTGTTTTGGGGGGGGGGGGGGGTGTCAGTATTTTTTGACGCTGATCCAATCTGGTGGGGCGTCGGCTGTCTTATTTCACTTCCCAGGTAATGGGGAAAAGCCTATTAACTGAGCAGCTTCCACAGATCGGCCAGACTACATTCATTTTGTGGGTTTTTTGCTTTGTGCTCCTTCCCCCGAGTTCTGTATGCTTTATTGTTGCCTGACCTTGGACTTCGTTCTGCCGTCCGCCTTTTAAACCCTTTCACTTGATCCGTTACCCCCGGGACTCTGATCAGAACGTTAGACTAGCTTAGATGTCCCTCCTGGCTTGATTTTGGGGATCCCTGACTCCGGCTTAGCCATGAAAAAGTGCTGCGAACATTGTCAATCTGTATTCTCAGGTGGTGAAAAAAACCAACAGGGCTCGTCAGCGTGACTAAAAGGGAACACTGGGGGGGAAAGAAAGTTTTTTTTCTCGCAGGGGGGGCCCAGATTGTAATTGCCACCGGGGGCAGACCCCGGGTGGGCGGGGGGCTAAGTGGGTCGCCGTGGCGCACCCGGGCCCCCTTAAAAAATGGGGGGGAAACCCCTCTGGCCCCGGGCCCATGCACCCGGGGGGGAAGGTCCCGCATCTAAAATTCTGGGCAGCGCCGTCACCCCCAGCTACCTGCAGAATGATGATGTTCGGGGGGGCGTGGTTTCGCCTAGGTGGGCGGGGTAAGCGCCCAAATGCTTCCGTTAGCCTGCCCAAAGAGGAGCTCAGTGCCTCCTGCGGTAATTTCTGCCCTGGTGATCTTGCCCCTCAGCTATGTACCCCCAGCTTGTCCCCTAAACAATCTCGTGCCCCCAACTATATGCCCCCCTGTAATCTGTGCCCCCAGTATATCACCCCTGTGTTTCTGTGCCCCCCAACTATATGCCCCCCTTGATTTGTGCCCCACTTATAGCCCCTGTGATCTGTGCCCCGCTGTATGCACCCCCATGATCTGTCCCCCAACTAAACCACCTGTGATATGTCCCCCCCATTTAATGCCCCCTGTGATCTGTGCCCCAGTAAAACACCCCTGTGACTGTAACCCCCTGTATATGCCCCGTGATCTGTGCCCCCCCCGATATATGCACCCTGCACTTTTCCCCCACCATATGCACCCCTTGATCTGTGTCCCCAGCTATATGCACCCCTGTGTTCTTGACCCAAGATATTTGCACCCAGCGATCTGTGCCCCAGCTATGTGCACCCCTGTGATCTGTGGTGCCCCCGGTATATGCACCCGGGGTTTTGGCCCCCCAATTATACACCCCTGTACTGTTGCCCCCCAAATATGCACCCATGGCGATCTGTGCCCCAAGATATATGCCCCCCCTGTGATTTTGTCCCCCCAGTATTGCCCCCTGTGATCTGTGCCCCCCAGTATATTCACCCATGTGATCGTGACCCCTCTAATGCACCCCTGTGATCTTTGTCTCCCCCTGTGATCTCTGTACCTCCCCCCCTTTGATCTCGTGCCCCCCCATGGTGATCTGTGTCCCCCCGGTGATCAATGAGCCCCCCCCTGATCTATGGCCTCCCCGGCGATGCCTGCCCTCCCTACGTATATTCCCTTTTTTGTTCCTGCTCTATTCACCATCTAAGCTAGGGACCCGCTCCAGTGCACGCCCCACGTGGACCAACTCAGCGTTCTTCTCCCCCCTCTCCATACCTGGTGAGTCCCAAAATGGAAATTTGGTTTGTACAGCATTGCACATTATCTGTATACTGTATATAGACTGCGACAACCAAAAAAACACTAATATGGGTAAATTTAATACAGGAAAGAATAAATATTAAAATTTGCCTTTATTTTAAATAGTGGGTACATTAAAACAAAAGTTCCGCACTACAGAAAATTTAAGAAAAATATTAAAATCAATACTAAATCTAAAAAAATATTTCCAATAAAAAATATAGATATTTTGGACCACAAAATGCCGTTTAAAAAAAAATCCTAATATTTGTGATTTCCCACTTCTGTGGACGGGGCACCGCTTTCTGTCTTAGAGGTAAAAACCTGGGACGCCAGGGTTAAACAATAGTCCATTTAGTTTATTAACAGCAAAAAATGCACAAAATACAGTCTTTCACTGACCCAATCACACAAAAGGACCCTTCCATTCTTTGGCACGGGGCCCACATTCCCGGAGACCCTTAGCCTCAGAGGTATCCAGCAAACTCAAACACATCTTTCTGTGCAATACTTCTCTCTGTCCCGAACAGCATAAAGGTTGTCAAGACGTTACCTGTTGGATCGCCACATGGTTCCTGGGGGCACCACTTTCCTCAAGGTATCCCAACATCAAAACAGCTCTTTCTCTGGCTTGAACACAGTCTCCGACCCCGGTCATCAACCACAGACTCCTGCTGTCACCTCGGCCCCGCGGTTCCGGACCCCAACCTCAGAGGTATCCAATAAAATTTATCACTTCCCTGATCCGGTCCCGTGTCACTCACGGTTTTCAAGACCGTCCCACTCCCCTGGCTTTAGCTTCCAAGCCTTGCTTAACCAGTCTGTGCAACATCCACCTGGAAATCGGGAGCCTTTTTCAGGCTGACAGACTCCCAGCACACTCACAGACTCTTCACAGTTTCGACTACACTCTCTCTCCAGTGCCAAATTACTCCTTACATACCGTAGCCACTCCCCCAGGTGAGGTATGGAGCCATGGTTGGTCCAGCACATGGGCCTCATCACAGGTCATCAAAAAACCACAACCACCAGTGGGCGTGTATGTGTGGTTAGCCAGCCCTCCCAGTCTCCAGCTATCTCTGTAAGCCACCCGAAAATAAACACAACACTTATGGACTCAAGTCCCAGAACACATTACTTTGGCTTACAGTGCAGAGGAGCTCTGCGATACATATCTGCCCTTCACAACAAACCGGGGACTGTTTTTTTCCATCCAAATCACGCCTCCATGCATATCTTGAGCAATTTACAGCACCCCCTAGCTGCGCAGGGGCACTGCACCACAATGTATAGGTACAAAATAAAAAGTGTAATGAAAATGACATTAAAATATTAAAATGCAAATGAGGCAATTATTGAATAAAAAAAAGTGAAAAAAGTGCAAATTCAAAAATCAGTGCAAAATATATCCATTACCATGAATGTTCAGGGAAATAATACAAAAAAATGCCACAAAAAAAATAAATATAATCAATACCTGGCATAGGGCGATCAAACTGCGGGCCGCAGGGTTCCTTGGGACCTATTACAAAGCAGCTTGTGATAGTCAGTCCAAGGAAGCACTATTAAGACTTTTTTGGCTTCACCCTGCATTTTGCCATTATGCAACAAAACCAATGGAAACAAAAAATGCTTGTCCATAAAGATAGTTGCCCAAGGACAGTGCCCCCGGGTCCAACCAGATAATATCTTCCCCGCATGGGCACTGACTATAGTTTAACAGTCAGGGACGGTTAAGGGGTGGGTGGCCCGGGGCCCTTTTTTTGGAGGAGGCCCATTTTTCAAGGTGTTGCAATATGAATGCAAAACACAAAATAAAACGAACGCAAGTTTATTTACAAAAATCTTTAGCAAAGTAATTAGGTAAAATGATTCATTTTTTACAATCCGGCACTTTCCTGATTTTCGTGCTGAAAATCACTAATGTGTCACTAAAGTCCAATTCACCAGTAAATCTGACCGATGCTCATGATAGCCACATTACAAGTCGTTCCGCTTCATGGATGTCCTTAACGGTTTTCACTAATTTTGAGTTTTGAGAAGGAACCTCGCCACGCAGTTTGTTACCATCAAAATTAGATTCCGACACACACAACAGACCAAGTTCTACTCACTCCCACGACCGTGAAACTGAACTCAACCACTTCACCTCTGGTTCTTCAGTGATTTGAAGATCCATTCCAATTTGAAGTCCTGCCGAGCTCTGCTGTGGAGAATCCTCTTCTCGCGCAGACATCGTGGCTCCACCTCCTTCCCTCGAGGAAATGAACAAACTCTCATCTGACTAATCCGAGGGAGCGATATATAGCTGAAAAGGTAGCGCCTAAAGCTTTTGGGGCGGAGAAGGCTGACGCTTCCAAAAGTAAGCATTGGTGCAGGGTACTAAGGAGGTCGGCTAGCCAGGTCAGTGGATGCTGAGCAGGTCAGGTGCCATGACTCTGCCGCTCGCGCCACCCTGAGAGTAGGCCCTTTTGCCAGGTCCCTACATTCTCAATATTTTCTCTTTTGTTAAATTTCTTATCATTAAAACGGTTCACAGCAAAGAGACTGTATTTTAATGTTTTGGAGATTTATCCCAAATTTGGTGGGAGGCCCACGCTTGGTGGGTGGCCCGGGCCCATTGGGCCCTCCTAAATTCGGGCCTGATACAGTGCAGGTCTCTGGAAGATAAATCTTACTATATTTCATGTATGTCTTGGTGGGAATACCCCATGTTTTTATTATGATTCTTGGGAGAGGTGTGACCTGACACTGTGGTCTTTAGAACAGAAAAGGTCAAACCTTATAAAACCCTATAACATCATGTCTATGTTTTAACCTGATATACATTTTAACCAGCTGTACTATCTACACGATTTAGCCTTTTCCTAATAAATGTCGCCACATGCTTTATTATCCGTAGCACTTACCATTTAACAGAATCCCTCCACATAACAAACTATGTGCATTATTATGTGTTCCAGTTACACACGCTGAGACACCTTCTCAATCATAACAGTATTCATTAGAAATGTGTGGGATTAATGCTAATGTATATAAGCAAGACTAATTTATGTAATACTCAATAAAATCCTCTGTGACGTTTTGTAACATGAAAACTCTGATAGAATCTTTGTAAATGCAAACAGTATGTAATGAACAATAAGAGTGTACTAATATGTCCAAATATAAAGGGAAAAAATGGGTGAAGTTAACTATTTCTGCACTACTCTTAATTATAAACAATTAGAATTAATCTCTCCTTTAAACACACATGAAGTGGTGCCATTTAATAATACCAGCTTGATGGAAAATGTGACATTTCGACAGCCTCCACCAACAAGAAAGTGCCAGGAGGAGGTTGGCAACACACTATACAATGCTGTGGGTTTGATTGTCATAATACAGCATGCGCTTCATAATGTTTCTGACACCACTAGAAAATGCTGCTTCCAAGAGCTAGATTGGCATCTACGAATCTTCACCTGCCAACATGACGAAATCAATTTCCATTTCTCCAGGCAGTCAGTGTTAAATGAGGGGGATCTACCAAAATAATAATTTAAAGTAAATGTCAGGAAATTAGAGCTTGCCTGCCCATCAGTTGCCAATAACACATGCATCTTACTAGGCGCAATACACAATAGTGACATTTCAGATAACACCTTCAATGGAAGATTTAATGTTTATTTTTGTTATTCCTTCAACGAGGAGTCATACATTTTCAGATTAATTTATTGGTTATAAAAACAATATTTTACAATGTACTGTATCAGGTTTATTACAATAGTAATACTGCTACTACTGCTAACAATAATAATAATAATAAATAACAGCACAAAATGTTTGTTTTTTACAATATATATAAAATGACAATTAATGAACATCAACTAATGAACAAAGTCTAGCGAAATCTCCATAAGAGCTTACAATCTAAAAACATTTTAATTGTGACTGCATTATTTCATTACAGATTGGACATTTGTTTTGCAGTTTTATCATGTGTGAATAGTGGACTAAGGGCTCACATACATGACCATCAAAACGATGGGTAACACTTGTCACAATTTTTACACATAGCACTCGTCCCCATGTAATTCTATGGGGCCGTATACATGTCTGATATTTTTTTCCTTGGACTGAGTTGGCCCGAGGAGAAAACAAAATTATTTCTATAGGTCGGTGGGAAAAAAAATCACTCAGATGACATCCAAGTGCAGTCCGATTTTTACAGATTGACAGAATGGAGAAGATGGAGAACATTTTTGTTTTCTTCTCCACATCCAAGAAAATCGGATCACACTCTGCTCAAACACTGATCAAGTGTGATTAGCCGTTTTTCTAGATGGAGAACATACGGTTGTCAGCACCTGCCTTATGGGCAAATTTGCAGATTAATGATGTGTAAGAGGCATATCCGTGCTATATTAGTCTCGCTGCCGATTTTCCTAGAAGCATTTTGAAAAGAAAAATGAAGATACCCCGTGATTCTCCAGTCCCAGTGCATACCGAGCTCCTACTCTACAATTCTGGCCGCTACAGTCTGCAATTGGCTATCACATAGGATGACATATTTTGACTGAATGTGGCTGAAAGTTTGATTATGGTTTCATTTGCAATGTGGCTGAAAACCCAAATCATAAAACTGTCAAAATTGTCTGAAAACCCAAATCACAAACAATATTTGACCACTATGGCAAAATACTTCTCTGCTGTGGTATAGTGTGGGCAACCTAATCCTGGTTCTGGGGGACAGAAATAAAAAAACCAAAAGTTGAAATTCTAAAGTGTTATTATTGTAGTGTCATGGTGCCTCCTTGTTAGTCAGCTGATGTGACCACCTTATATATTCAGGTGTCATTCTGAATGGAACTTTTAATGACCACTTCAATAAATATCCTAACATCTCCATATTTTCAAGGGGAGATTTTCTCTTCTCCACCAGCTATTTTTCTTGCTTAAAACTTATTTTGCAGACACAGAGGTCCTCCACAGCCTGATTGGTTATCTACTCTCCAGCTCCACCCCACCGGTGCATTTCATCTGTTCCTCTGGCATTCCCTATGCGAAGTTCCATTACTGTATCTGCTCCTGTTTCATGCTTATCCTTGATGCCTCTGTTCTTGAATACTATAGATTTCTGGAATTTGTGACCAAGACGATGCTTGGAACATATAAAATATATGTTACTCTATGATACAATCTCATATTAAAATTTGGACAATTCTGGTGGCATATCAGATTGGTGAGAATTGTAGTAAAGAATATAGAATCCAGCATGAATTACTGTGTAATAGTAATGAACATACTATAGATATTTTTTTTATTTATTAAATACCGTATTTTGCAGATTATAAGACGCACCCCAAATTGAGGAGAAAAATAAACTTTTTTTAATAAAATGGTGATGCTTCTTATAATCCATGTGTCTTATTGCTTACCGGGGGAGGTGGCTGCGGTGGATCAGGGTCCCAGGGTTGTGGCTGGAGGATGCAAGAGTGGAGTGTTGCTACAGGCCGCAGGCTGGGATGAGGGGGGGTTCCGATGTGTGTCGCTGCGGGTGTTCGGTGGTGTGGGGGCTCTGCCCACATTTTGTGAAAGTGCAGGGCCCCCGCACTTACATGGTTTACTGTGCGTTGGACTTCTGGAAAATGGCTGCCGGGGCATGCGCAGATGGAGATCTCGGCACCAAGATCTCGGAAGATGAGATCTCAGCCCCCGCACCACCGAACACCCACAGCGGCGTACATCGGAACACCCCCTCATCCCAGCCTGCTGCCTGCAGCATCGCTCCACTCTTGCCTCCTCCAGCAGCGACCTGGGACCCTGCTCCACCGCAGCCGGTAAGGGGGGAAAAAAACATACAACGTAAAAGCATGGCGTACAAGCATAGATTACAATATGCTTCTTAATTTGAAGTTTTTCAACAGTTAAATAAAAAATAAATCCGGTGCTGGCTCTAATTAAGACAGGACTGATATTAAATTGCATGGCATTTAGGCATGAGAGTGTTGAATGTATTTAAAAAAATTATCTAAGGGTATCACTAAGCATGGGAGATTGAAAAGCAACGCTCTGAGCAATAACCTTTTCCATAATTACTGCGCTTCGTTCAGAATTATCCTCAGCGACATGTTGGAAAAAAGTCAATGCTGAACAATTATTTCTTGTATTTTTTTTTTATCCAGCTCAACTGCAGTGTGCCTGACAGAAAGGAATGAATCTTGTCTGAAGCAGGTTATAATCTGAAACTGTGAGACTGGAGGCCAGTTACATAACTGTAAGAATACTCCAGGAAAATGTGAATTTTATCATTATGTCTAGCACACAGCCAAAATACATCTCGAGCATGTTCCATACCTCCAAATCTGCTAACAACCGATCGTCCATCTTGGCTCTACTTATATCTGGCTGAGTCTGGACATGATTAGCAACTAGCGCTGCAGGGATCCATGAAACCAAAAATGTAAAAGAGGAATTCAGAAAGTTTATGCAAACATTCATGAAACAGCAAATGCCAGGAATGGTTCCCAAAGAGAGAAGACATTCCCAGTTGGTCTAATATCACAGTATGAATAGACTGAAAATTACTCTACAATAACAACCCACTAAGGCTGGATTACATTGCACCTTGTAAAATGCAAAAGAATGGCTCCACAGGTTTAACCTATTGCAAAGTAAGGTCTCATTCACACATTCAATTTTTCCACGTATGAGAAAAATGGACAGAATACTCTGATCAGACTTTGATCAGAGTGTGGTCTGATTGTCACCTGACTTTCTTGCATGTGGAGAAATTAAAAAAAAGTTTCTCCACCTTCTCCATTCTGACAGTCAATGAAAATTCGAATTTTTTCACACACATTGACTTGCATTGTAGATTTTTATACGACTAGTGATGAGTGAGCACTAACATGCTCGAGTGCTCGTTACTCGTAACAAGCTTTATGTAAAGCTCGAGTGCTCGTCTTGAGTAACGAGTATAAAGGAAGTCAATGGGAAACTCAAATATTTTTCCGGCTGACCCTCACAGGAATTCTGGGGGGCATTAAGACTGCTGAAATGGATGGAAAAGTGCTCAAATGGAATGGGAACAGCATGGGGAAGATTCCTGGACACTTCTCTGATTCCAAGCCTGACTCCAAGGTTGCTGCTGGGAACAATGTTGTCAGAGTATTACACCACTTTTACGGACTGACAATAAAATATCCAAAACCAAAGATAAAATGGATTTTACAGGAAAAAATGTTAGGAAACATTCCTTCCTGAATGACTTGTATATAAGGTAAAATTAAAAAGAGGTTAAAAAACCCTCCTCTGCCCCTTAGGCTAAGTATTCACTCCATTTGTTAGGAATATCTGCTGTAGACACAATCGTCCTCCTCCAGACTTCCCTGGCAGTGTGTCCGTGCTGGAGGTAGAACTATGGTGCATTTGGATGGTGCGACTACACATGGTGGTTTCTCATGTGTGAAAGTAGTGAGTGATGTGGGAACGTGGGACACCGTACTTCCCATTTGTTTCACAGCCTAGGAGACATGATGCTGTTTCTATCAGTTGCCAGGCAATGAAGGATGTTGACTTTCCGGATGTTAGCCAATGGTAGGAAATTCTGCTATTCAGGTGAGCAAGGAGTGGCTCCCTGTGCATTACTAGGAGGAATACATCACCTTGTTTTTATCTTTAGAATTGAGCTGGCTATTTAAAGCCTGCTCCTTTCCAGTGGGGTGCTGTTTATTAGGCTCTCTTGCATAGTGGTGGTGTGAGTTTTTGATGGTGAAGTTCAGGTTGCTTCTCAGCAGTTACCGGTACTTACCATATTTTCTGGTTCTTTTTCCTTAGGTTTTGTTTTTGGGTTCCTTTTGCTTTTCGTTTTGGTTTAATGCTGCTAGCTTAAGACTTAGGCCGGCGTCACACTAGAGAGACATACGGACGAGTGAGAGGCGTAAAAACAATGCATTACACTCGGACCAATGTTTCTCTATGGGGCAGCTCCCATCATCCATATATTTCTCGCCCGTATTTACGGACCGAGACAATCGCAGCATGCTACGATTGTCAGCGTATTACGCCCGTAATACGCCAATGCAAGTCTATGGTGGCGAGAAAAATACGGATTACACATGGACCACATGTGTGACTTGCGAGAAATATGCATCGGTGTCCTTTAGAAAAGCCGGCAATTCAGTGCGCTATACTGTAAAATCACACTGACATGTTTAATAAACTATTGAAAGAATAGATATATACACATAGTATACATAATATATACACATGTCATTGAGACACACATATATATAGATACATATATATTTATAGTTCATACACTTCTACATAGCATAATAGCCGCTAATTCAATTGCCGTCTTCTGTAAAATCATTACAGAACCCGACATGAAATGACACATGGTTTACATACAGTAAGAAAGTGAAGAAGGCAGGTAGAGAATTGGTCAATAAAGGCAGTGGCCGGGTCTGGAGGTCGGTATATGACGGCCACTTGGAGTTTGGAGGGAGAGTAGATGCAGACAGAGTGAACTTCAAAGAGGGGAGGATAAGGGAGGGTAGAGGTGGGATTGGGTTAAAGGTGCAGTTAGTAGAAAGGAGAATACCCACTCCTCCACCATGTCTGTTGCCGGGGCGAGGAGTGTGGGTGAAGTGGAGGCCGCAGTAACACAGTGCAGTAGGGGAGGCGGTGTCGGAGGGTGTCAGCCATGTTTCTGTGAGGCTGAGGAAGGCAAGATTGCGAGAGAGAAAGAGGTCATGAATTACATGAAGCTTATTGCAGATGGAACGGGCATTTCAGAGTGCTCCAGAGAGGGGGAGCAGGGGGGGTGGGCTTCAAGTTCACGGGTTTTACGTTGGAGAGATTGCGGTAGTTCATATTACATAGGGAGCAGTTGGTAGGGGAAATTAATGGGAAGTATTAGCTGTGGGGGTCCAGGATTGGGAGATATGTCGCCATCAGTGAGGAGAAGCAGAGAGAGGGAGAGCAGGTGGGAGTAAGCGAGTGGCTGGCTTGTTTTATTAGGACAGATCTGAGATTGAGGAGCAGGTCAGCAGAGGAGGTCAGGTGGGGAGGAAAGAGGGAAGGGGAGATGATTATTTGGTTAGAGGGTGCTGTGGTTTGGGGATAGCGAAGGAGAGTGAGGATTAGTGGAGCAAACACTGTAAGGGCATATGTAAACATGGTGAAGGAGTAAGATGGGTTAATAGAGAAGCTAGGTCCAAGTGATAAGAAGTGCTTACTCGGCAGACATACCCAAAAGAGACAGATACCTAGTGTCCTGACTCCTGCCATGACTAACTGCCGTTGAATTAACTGCAGCTTCTGGATATTTAGCTGCAGGTAAACTTTGCTACAGGGATGCGTGCTTGCACCCCACACGTGTGCACTCCTTAGAATGCTAAATTTATAGGACTGAGTAAAGGATCAGGTGAGAGGGATTGTGGGAGTTGGTTTGGGATAAATTAGCAGCTGGCCAGTGCACCAGAGGTGGATAGATGATCAAAGACACTGGGCCTGGCTACGTCTATATCAGTGGCCTCGAACACGTGACCCGCGGGCCGCATGCGGCCCCTGAGGCAGGCATCTGCGGTCCGCAGTGCACCACATGTCTCAGGGGGCCCCTGCAGGGCGGCTAATAATGAGGGCAATCTGGTCGGTTTTTTCCGGGCACGAGGCTCCGGGGGCCCCTGGCAAGATTGCCCTCATGTGTGGTGGGCAGGGAGCGATCCCAGAAGCTCTGCTGCCTGCAAGAGAAAATAAGCAGGAGTGGAGCTGCAAGGATCCTTCCTGCCCGGCTCGCGCATCCTGTCTCTGACACACTGAGCAGCGCAGCTGGATGATGTCATCATTCAGCGGCCGGCTGTGTTAGAGCGAGGAAGCGCGGACACCGGTGATGCTGCGGATAGGTGAGAGGTGTGTGTGTGTGTGGAGATGAGTGGTGGTGTGTGTGTGTGTGGAGATGAGTGGTGTATGTGTGTGTGTGTGGAGATAAGTGGTGTATGTGTGTGTGTGCGCTGTAGGTGGAGGAGAAGGGAATGATGGGGAAAAAGGAATGATGGGAGTGATGGGGAAAAAGCAATGATGGGAGTGATGGGGAAAAAGCAGTGATGGGGAAAAAGCAGTGAGGGGAAAAAGCAGTGATCGGGAAAAAGCAATGATGGGAGTGATGCGGAAAAAGCAGTGATGGGGAAAAAGTGATGGGGAAAAAGCAATGATGGGGTGATGGGGAAAAGCAATGATGGGGTGATGGGGAAAAGCAATGATGGGAGTGATGGGGAAAAAGCAGTGATGGGGAAAAAGCAGTGATGGGGAAAAAGCAATGGAGCATCTTAGGGGGGCATAAAATGTATGGAGCATCTTATGGGGACATAAGCTATGGAGCATCTTATGGGGCATAAAATATTTGGAGCATCTTATGGGGCATTATCTATGGAGCATCATATGGGGCATAATCTATGTGTCACGTTGCCGTTGGATTCAGTGGCTGGTGTTCCTGCCTCGGCCGCTGGGAGGCGCCGGACTCCTTGGGCTGGTGGTGCCGGTGATAGGAGAGCGGTATCCTCATATGGTCCCGCTCCTTTGACGCCGGTGTCTGTCGCTGTGCATCGCCATGTTTCACCTGTGGGTAATGTTGGTGACAGAGAGGGGGTCCCTGCGCAGGCGTCTGGTGGGCGTAGGCTTCGCTCTTCTGTCAGAGGTGAAGTGGTAGGTGTCAGTCATGCATCACCATCTGGCCTGGTTCTGGGGGCGGTCCAGATGAGGTCATCAGACTGTGAGCCTGTGAGAGGTAGCCATGCCCTTCAAATACCTTGGAGCCTGGCTTGCAGGCCTCCAGATATAGTCTTGGTTTCCCCAGTGTGCTAGTTTGTTTTGCTATTGTATCTCTGATCTTTGCCTGGATTTCTGACTCTTCTGCTGCCTGCCAATTTTGTACCTTTGCTGCCCGCCTGGTTTTGACTTTAACTTTAGCCTGAATTTCTGACCCTTCTACTGCCTGCCGATTTTGTACCTTTGCTGCCCTCCTGGTTTTGACCCTTGGACTTCTGACTACGCATTTGGTCTTGCTTTTTATTCCCTTCCTAGCGTCCTTCCTACTCCGGTCCACTGCTCTCATAGGCAGCTACCCCCTGGGCTTCGCTGTAATTCCAGATCCCTGTATAGGGGTAAAAGGTCTCGGGGTTTCTCGGGGTGCTGTCTTGCCTGCAGTTCAGACCTGCAGTGGGCGGACGTCACATTATATCTGGCCCTAAAAAACATTTTTATATATATTCTGGATATATATAAAAGCATTTCCTAACCCTTTCTCTGAATTTTTTTTTCCTTCCTCTCCTTTTCTGAGCTGATTTTGTTGCTAAAGCACCTGTGTCCGGCTTCATTGCTCAGTCCTGTGGAGGATCACTCCCATCATCTCCTACTAACATGCTTCACAAGCCACAGTCTGGAGATCTCTGGGAGAACACTGGACGTCAGAAGCCTTCACTCCCTGGACGTCAGCACCTGGGTAGCTCTGGCCATGCCTGCCCAGGTGCCCAGGTATTGCCCGCTGATGCGACCAAAGTCCATTTACCTAATCTTTGTCTTATCTGAAGAAATCTGTGTGTGTGGAGGCTTATGTGGATAGTGGCTCAGAAGGGAATTTCATAGATTCCTGGTAGCGAGAAATCTTGGTGTACCACTTCTAAAGCTTAATGCGCCCATAAAAACCACTACTATTAATGGCACTTCTATCGTTCAGAATGGAGTGGAGTTTGTCACTGAGGAAATATCAATGTCAGTGGGATCGTTACATGCTGAACATGTGTCATTTTTTGTTATCCATAATTTATCATCCCCTGTTGTTCTGGGTATGCCTTGGTTACGCAAACATAATCAAGTCATTGACTGGCACTTGGGTGATATCGTGCGCTTGAGCCCAGAGTGTCAGGATAATTGTATATCGCTATCAGTGAACCAAGTTAAAATCACACCTCCCCTTTGTACCCTATGCATTCAGAGATTATGAGGATGTATTTTCTGTCTTGGGATCAGAGAAATTACCCTCATAGAAAGTACGATTGCCCCATAGACTAAGGACCGGATTCTTGCCTCCCTAAGGGGAGAATGTTGTGAATACCTTGGAGGCGACTTCTGAGCTGGGGCTCCCTCCGGTGGTTGCTGAGGGTAATGAACTAATTACTGAATGGCCTTCAGCTGGCTCTGAATGGTATGATATAAGTGACCTGAGTTCCCAGCAGCCTTGCCGGTAATAAATTGTTCCTCCTGCTCTTGCTAGGAGCACATCTTGCTTTCCTGCTCTCATTCAGATAAGTGTTTTGCTTTTTTTTCCTCTGTTGGATTTTCTCTGCTGGTTTGCTGCTTGCAGTGGACTGCAGCCTGGTCCTCTTTTGGGGTCTTGCGCTGCAATTGTGCTCATTGTGTGTTTGCATTTTTGCTTTGTTCCTTTGTCACTTTTTATTTGCTGTGTTGCTGTGTGTTACACCAGAGATCTGATTTAGGTGGTAGAGATCGTGTGATCTCAGGTTTTTTGTTAATCAGAAGTGTTGGTATTTTTGTCAGAGTTTTTTTGGGTTGCAGTCAGAATTCTTTCCTATACTTTTCTATCTAGACAGATTGGGCCCCAGCGTTTGCTCATTCCATTTTCTGTCTGTGTCCGTGTTTTCTTCTTGTCTAACCGCCATTACATGTTCGGGGGCTTCCTATTTCTTTGGGGATTCTGCTCCAGGGCAGATAGCATTCATCTTTCTGCCTTTAGGTGTAGCAATCTCTCCGGCAGTGACGAGGCGTCTAGGATCATCGTAGGTACGCTCCACGGCTACTTCTAGTGTGGCGGTTAGTTTAGGTTACTGCAATCCAATAGTTTCCAGCCTCTCTGGTGTATTGCTACTTTGACTATTTTTTGCAGTTTCTCCTCAGCTACCGAAACATAACAGGGGAATGTTTAACCTCTCTGGTCCAGAACGTCAGGCCATGAAAGACTACATAACAGACAGTTTGCGAAAAGGGTTTATTAGACCATCCACCTCACCAGTGGGGGCCGGTTCTTTTTTGTGGAAAAGAAAGATGGTGGTCTCAGACCTTGCATTGATTACCGTGAGTTAAACGCAATCACTGTGAGAAACCAGTATCCGCTTCCACTCATTCCTGAACTTTATAATCATCTGTTCGGGAGCCCATTGGTTTACTAAACTTGACCTCCGAGGAGCATATAATCTTGTCCGGATAAGAAAGGGAGATGAGTGGAAGACCGTGTTTAACACACCCCTCGGCCACTTTGAGTATCTCGTAATGCCGTTTGGGCTCAGTACTGCACCTGCAGTGTTTCAGAATTTTGTGAACGAGATTTTCAGAGACATTAGTGGTGTTTATGTGGTCGTTTATTTGGACGACATCCTGATTTACTCTTCTGACATTGTGACGCACGTCCAACACGTCTGCTCTGTCCTCCAGAGACTCAGTGAGCATTCTTTATTCGCCAAACTAGAGAAATGTGTCTTCATGACACGGGAGATACAGTTTCTGGGGTATATTTTGTCGGCTAAAGGGTTTCGCATGGATCCTTCTAAAATTCAACCCATTAAGGAATGGGTACAACCCCAGTCTCTAAAGGCACAGCAGCGATTTTTGGGTTTTGCTAACTACTATCGTAAATTTATTAAAGGTGTTTCCGAGCCAAACCACTCACTGATCTGACATTGAAAGGGGCGGATGTGGTTAACTGGAAGCCTGAAGCAATTCATGCATTATCTGTCTTAAAGAAATGTTTTTCCTCTAACCCGATATTTGTTCAGCCTGATCTGGACCGCCCCTTTATTGTAGATGTAGATGCCTTAGAAGTTGGAGACGGGGCAGTGCTATCGCAAGGCACTGCATCCCTCACTCAACTTCGTCCGTGTGCGTTCTTTTCCCGAAAATTCTCTTCCACCGAGAGTAATATTGATATAGGTAATCGGGAATTGTTGGCAATCAAATGGGCCTTTGAGGAATGGCGCCACTTCCTCAAAGGTGCCAAACATAAGATCACTGTAATTACTGACCACAAGAACCTGACCTACTTGGAGTCAGCAAAAAGACTGAATCCTAGACAGGCAAGGTGGGCCTTGTTCTTTTCTAGGTTTGATTTTGTGATTACTTTTCGACCGAGTACTAAAAATGTAAGGGCTGATGCCCTTTCTCGAAGTTTTTGCCCCTCACAGGTCGAGGACTCTGAACCGACTCCAATACTAGCCAAGGGAATTGTTATGTCAGCTGTATCCTTGGATCTTCTGGAAGAAATCCGTAGATCCCCAGAACAGGCACCTGACACTACTCCTCCCCAAAAACTATTTGTCCCGGCCACATTCCGCCTTCAAGTTCTGAAGGAATCACATGATTCCGTTCTTGCAGGGCATCCAGGCATCAAAAACACCATCAGACTTGTAACTAGGAATTTTTGGTGGCAAACTGTAGTAAAGGACTGTAAGGCCTATGTACTGGCCTGTGAAACCTGTGCTCGCGCTAAGTCTCCCCATAATCTCCCTGCGGGTGGCTCCAGTCCTTGCCTGCCCCTGAGAGTCCTTGGACCCATATCTCCATGGAATTTATTACTGATCTGCCACTCTCAGAAGGAAGACGTGTATCTGGGTGGTGGTGGATAGATTCAGCAAGCAGTGTCATTTTGTTCCTCTGTCTGGATTACCTAATTCCGAGACACTGAGCAAACTATTCATTACTCATGTTGTGCGATTGCATGGTATTCCTGTGAATATCGTGTCCGATAGAGGCACCCAGTTTGTTTCGAAATTTTGGAGGGCATTCTGTAAACGAATTGGAATGGAATTGTCCTTTTCCTCTGCCTATCACCCTGAAACCAATGGTCAAACCGAACGCACCAACCAAGCGCTTGAGCAGAATCTACGTTGTTATGTCTCTGAGCATCAGTCCGATTGGGTGGAACACCTACCGCTAGCAGAGTTTGCCATGAATAATCAGCACCAGGAGTCCATCAAGACTACCCCTTTCTACTGTAATCATGGGCTGCACCCGCGCTTTGGTTCGTTCTCTTCTAGGATGTCAGATGTCCCTGGGGTAGAAAGGACCATAGACCAGTTAAAAAATATCTGGTCAGATGTCAACGTAAACTCGAAAGGGGCTCAGACTAGACAGGCTTCATCTGCTAATAGATGGCGCTCCAAGGGCCCGGACCTGGGAGTTGGGGACAAAGTTTGGCTTTCTACCAGGAATATTAAGCTCAAAGTGCCGTCTACCAAACTAGGTCCAGGTTTATCGGTCCGTATGAAATTATTGAGGTGATTAATCCAGTAGCCTTTCGTCTGAAGCTCCCTCAATCATTTAAACTGCCCAATGTATTCCATAAGTCCCTTCTCAAAGTGTACTGCTCTCCGATTCGTCCTGTCCAGTCCCCTCCTCCTCCGGTTTTTATAGGGGGTGCTTTGGAATACGAAGTCCAAAGGATCCTTGATTCCCGTTTAGTGAGAGGATCTGTGCAGTATCTGGTGCATTGGAAGGGCTATGGTCCGTAGGAAAGGTCCTGGGTGCCTGCCAGTAACGTCCATGCCAAGGGTTTGATCAGGAAGTTTCATCTCCTTCATCCAAACAAACCGGGTTTTGAGGGTCCAGAGGCCCCTCTTAGAGGGGAGTACTGTCACGTCGCCGTTGGATTCAGTGGCTAGTGTTCCTGCCTCGGCCGCTGGGAGGCGCCGGACTCCTTCGGCTGGTGGTGCCGGTGATAGGAGAGCGGTATCCTCATATGGTTCTGCTCCTTTGATGCCGGTCTCTGTCGCTGTGCATCGCCTTGTTTCGCCTGTGGGTAATGTTGGTGACAGAGAGGGGGTCCCTGCGCAGGCGTCTGGTGGGCGTAGGCTTCGCTCTTCTGTCAGAGGTGAAGTGGTTGGTGTCAGTCATGCATCACCATCTGGCCTGGTTCTGGGGGCGGTCCAGATGAGGTCATCAGACTGTGAGCCAGTGAGAGGTAGTCATGCCCTTCAAATGCCTTGGAGCCTGGCTTGCAGGCCTCCAGATATAGTCTTGGTTTCCCCAGTGTGCTAGTTTGTTTTGCTATTGTAGAACAATGTGGGAAGGGAAGCAAAACGCCAGAAAAAGCCATACTCCTGACAAATGCTATTGAGAACTCGGCTATTAGAAGTGGAAAGGAAGAACGAAGACAAAACAATCTAAATAATAAAAATATTGGAGGAAGAGAAACCAATCACAAACTAAAATGTTTTTATACAAATGCACAAAGCATGGGCAACAAACAAGGAGAATTGGAACTACTAACGCTGGAGAAGAAGTATGATGTCATTGGAATCACTGAGACTTGGTGGGACGATACACATGATTGGAATACAAGGCTAGAAGGATACAACTTATTTGCAAGAAACAGACTTGATAAACGAGGAGGATGTGTCGCATTGTATGTTAGAAAAGCGTATATCTGCACAGAGATTGATGCTTCAGAGACTGGGAGTTCTGTGGAAACTGTTTGGGTAAGAATACAAGGACAGAACAATGGAAAGGACACCATTGTAGGCATTTACTACAGGCCACCTATGCAAGCTGAAGATATGGATGAACTCTTTATGCATCAAATGGCCAAGTTCTCCAAAAAATATGACATAGTGGTCATGGGAGATTTCAACTATCCAGACATTTGTTGGGAATCTCTCTCAGGCAAAACTAACAGGTCAAGGAAATTCTTATCCTCTCTTGCTGACAACTTTATCTTTCAAAAGGTAGACGAGAAAACAAGGGGATCTGCTACCTTGGATCTAATCCTTATAAACAGGGAGGAAATGGTTGAGGAGGTAAGAGTGGCTGGGACCCTAGGAGGTAGTGACCATGCTATTTTAGAATTTTGGATAACAAGAGGAGGAAGACCTGTGAAGACTCAGACGTCAAGGTTAGATTTCAGAAAGGCAGATTTTAAGGGTCTCAGAAAGAGAATTGGAGGGATCCAATGGCAGGATATCCTTAAGGACAAAAATGTCCAGGAAGGATGGGACATCTTGAAAAATGAGATTCTCAAAGCACAATCGTTAACAATTCCAAAAAGAGGGAAGAATGGGAAGCATTTAAGGAAACCAGGATGGATGAACACAGAACTTAAACACATGCTAAAAAGGAAGAAAGAAATGTTTATCAAATGGAAAGAGGGAGGCATATCTAAAGAAGAATATAATGCCATCTGCAGAACCTGCAGGGCACAAATCAGATTATCTAAAGCTGACAATGAATTAAGGCTTGCAAGAGATGTCAAAAGCAACAAAAAAGGATTTTGGGGATACGTCAAAAGTAAAAAACATGTCAAAGATGCTATAGGATTTTTACAGGATGAAAATGATGAAATGGTAAGAAAGGATGTTGAGAAGGCTGAACTTTTAAATTCCTATTTTGCATCTGTTTTCTCTCAGAAAGGAAATGTAACATCAACTGATCTTCACTGTCCTATTAAAGGAATAGAAGAATCCAGGATATCTATAAACAGAAAGACAGTGAGGAAACACTTAGCTAATAGTGTTGAGCGATACGATACTGCAAATATCGGGTATCGGCCGATATTAGCTGTATCGGGCTTTCGATTCCGAATACCGATATTTTCGTCATATCGAATACCGGAATCGGATTTGTCACTGTCACTGTGAGTGTCCGTCGGTCGGGTCTGTCAGGAGTCAGCGGCACTTACCTGGCAGAAGATCTCCGGCGGTCACGTCCTGGACTGCTTGATGGCCGCCATTATCTTCTCCCTGGCGGTCACATGCAGTTTTTTCGCGATAACTGCAGTGACTGCAGGGTAATCCCGGCCGTAAACCAGTCCGATGACGTCACCGCCGGGGAAGCAGGTAATCAGCTGTGCTGCGCCGGGATGACAGGCTCTGCCTGTCATTCTGATGTAGCAGAGCTGGATCGTCGTGGGACACTCGTTACTATGGACTGCGTCGGTCAGGTGGTATACTTTTTTTTTTTTTTTCATTTTTTTACAGGAGATCGATGGCGTCGCAGGATGAGACTGTAATAAAAGTAATGAAAACTGTGTTTTTTTTTTTTTTATTAAATTAAAAAACTTTTTTATGAACATTCACCCGTCCGGGTACATCAACAATTTAACTATTTAAATACAGGGACCCTGTCCGGGTTATTTATAATTCTTTGGCAGGGGTGTTCCAGGTACCACCTGCTACTCTTCTGATGCTTGCCAAACATCCGAGACACCAAGGACCACCAGGACCTGATGACGTCGTGTGGCCTGTACAGTCAAGTCGTGACCCGCTATCTGGGTCTGTGTGGCCACCTCTTTCATCTCCCTCCGGGTCTGGAACCCTATGTCCCGGACTGAACGAACCCCAGGGGGCCTAACAGGCGCCGGGTACGGGCCAGCTATACTTATCATGTCCATAGCTGGGGCTGCTGAGGAGACCACTGAGGGAGGCTGGGGAGATTTACGGCGTGGGGTGGGCACTTTTGCAGAGGCCTGGATGTGGGAGGCTGAAGGCTCCGAGGGTCTCACAGGTTCCTGACACTCTGGGGAGTAGGGGTCGCACCTGGTAACATTTAGGGCGTACCATCCATTGTAACCCCAGTGTGGGTGTAAGTCACCAAGTCTCCTGGCAACAGGTCCCTCCCCGGGTGTCCTTCTGGGAGGTGAGCCTCCACGTCCCGCCGGTTCACAAAAACTTCTAAATAAAGTCCAGGCTCCTGGATGAAGCCCCAACCACCTTTCAATTTAAAGCTCCGTACTGCACCTTTACGCCGCGGCTCCCACAGGGTTCCTTTATCTTTTCTCATCCGGTCCTTATCTGCCGGTCCTTCTCCAGGTTACGTTGCCGAAGCTTTTGGGTTTCTCACTGCTCCCTTTGTCGCTCTGCTTCCCGCTCCCAACGTCTCCACTCTTCCTCCTGACGCCGGTTGAAATTCTCCTCCACCAGCAGCTCCATGTCTCCACCATCAAACTGCAGCTTACAGTGTCCGGTTTGCGGCAGCTCTCCTGGCGCCCCCCAGTCCTGGCGGCGCTCACCTGCGGAGGAAGCAGCCGGCTCTGGAACAGATGACAGTCGGGGCTCCGGTACAGGCAGGTAGTGCTCTGGTGCCTGCGCGGCCTCCTCCATGAGGACGGGTGTCGCTTCTTCTGTCTCAGCGACGGGGGCAGACAGCGGGATCTGGGGTGCTGCCGGTGCAGAGTTTTTTGCAGGAACGGGTGCCTCCACTGCGACAACGTCAACCGGATCACATTGCAAGGGCTGGAATGCCCGCACGGACTCCTCTACTAGAACGGGTGCCTCACCTTCCGGTACAGACACTTCAGGTAAGAGGGATTGGCGCCGCTCCAAGTTTAGTTTTAGGGCACGCCAGCTGGCTTCCATCCTGGCGACCTCCTCCCGGTGCCGGGCCAGGCCTCTTAGGGTATCCTCCGCTTCTTGCAGCGTAGGAGGGTTTCCAGGCCGGGTGCCCAACGGTGGTTCCGTGGCGATCGGGTCGCTTCCGTGGGGGGAGAGCTCTGACTGCTCCATCCCTTCACACTTCTGCTCGTGTCCATTAGCCATCTCTGCCAAGTCACATGTGTCATTAGCATCTGGAGAGGGCCCCTCTTTTGTAGGGAGGCGGGACCTTCTTGTTAGTTTCCGCACACTGAGGAGGATGAGGAGGCGGAACTGAAGAGCTGTGGGGCACGATCTTACATTGCAGTACCATTTACAGTGGTCGGCCATCGTTTTCGCGCCACTGAGTGAGTGTACACCCACGAAGAGCACGCCCTTCTTCTTCACCAGTGCCTCGTCGTGACGCAGACATGGCTGAAAAATGGCAAATACATTCTCTGATGATTTTAGCAATTCTCAAGCACAAAACCACTTCAATTCAGGCACACAGGACTCGCTTATAGCGAGCTACAGAATCCTGTTCGTGACGCCCAAGTTGAGTCGCACAGAGCCAGAGGTTTTGGGGGTACTCGGCACCGAGCCCGTCGACTTCTATGGGGTATGTCACGGCTTTACCCGGCAATTGAATCAGAGTCTATTTTACTATGTAGAAGTGTATAAACTATAAATATATGTATATATATATGTCACAATGACATGTATATTATATATATATATATGTATTCTATGTGTGTATATTTTGTGTTTACAACGAAAGAAAGGGTTTTTTTTGTTGCGATATTTTGTTCCCATAGACTTACATGGGACTTCCGGTATCAGAATCGGATATCGACGATATTTAGTGATATCGGCGATACCATTTCGATACGATATTTTTAGATATTGAGCAGTATCGCTCAACACTATTAGCTAGCCTAAATGAATTCAAGTCTCCAGGTCCGGATGAATTACACCCCAGAATACTGAAGGAGATAGCAGAAGAAATTCTTGAACCACTGTCCATAATCTTTGAAAAGTCTTGGAGAACAGGAGAAGTCCCAGAAGACTGGAGAAGAGCAAATGTTGTTCCTATCTTCAAAAAGGGGAAGAAGGTGGACCCAGGGAACTACAGGCCGGTGAGTCTGACTTCTATACCAGGAAAAATCTTTGAACAAATTATTAAAGAACATGTATGTAAGTACCTGCATAAGAATGAAGTGATTAAACAGAGTCAGCATGGGTTTGGAACTAATAAGTCATGTCAGACTAACTTAATTTCCTTCTATGACAGAATCACTGACTGGGTGGATCAGGGAAATGCTGTAGATATAGTATATCTTGACTTCAGCAAAGCATTTGACAAAGTATCTCACACAATCCTTATTGAAAAAATGACTAAGTATGGAATGGACAAGGCAACTGTTAGGTGGATTCATAACTGGCTTAGTGATCGGACTCAAAGAGTGGTCGTAAATGGCTGCACATCCAGTTGGAAGAATGTCTCAAGTGGGGTACCACAAGGCTCTGTTTTGGGCCCTGTATTGTTCAACATCTTTATCAATGATTTAGATGAAGGAATTGAGGGTAAACTGATCAAATTTGCTCATGACACAAAGCTAGGAGGGGTAGCTAATACTAGAGAAGAGAGAGAGAGGATTCAAAAGATATAAATAAACTGGAGCAGTGGGCAGCAACTAACAGAATGGTTTTTAACAGGGAAAAATGCAAATTACTACATCTGGGCAATAAAAATGAAAAAAGCATATACAAAATGGGAGGAATAGGGCTAAGTAACAGCACATGTGAAAAAGACTTGGGTATACTAATTGATCACAGACTGAACATGAGTCAACAGTGTGAGGCAGCAGCAAAAAAGGCAAATACAATTCTAGGATGTATCAACAGAAGCATACAGTCTAGATCACGTGAGGTCATTATTGCCCTCTACTCCTCTTTGGTCAGACCTCATCTGGAAT
Organism: Oophaga sylvatica; assembly: GCA_033576555.1. NCBI lineage: Eukaryota > Metazoa > Chordata > Amphibia > Anura > Dendrobatidae > Oophaga > Oophaga sylvatica. The sequence goes on along the minus strand of JARQOD010000001.1, from coordinate 907,604,389 downwards.
ACTGTGTCCAGTTTTGGGCACCACATTTTAAAAAAGACATCAACAAACTGGAGCAAGTTCAAAGGAGAGCCACCAGAATGGTGACCGGTCTGCAAACCATGTCCTATGAGGAACGGTTGCAGGATTTGGGAATGTTTAGCTTGCAAAAAAGAAGACTGAGAGGAGACTTAATAGCTGTCTACAAATATCTCAAGGGCTGTCACATTGTAGAAGGATCATCTGTATTCTCATTTGCACAAGGAAAGACTAGAAGCAATGGGATGAAACTGAATGGGAGGAGACACAGATTAGATATTAGAAAAAACTTTTTGACAGTTAGGGTGATCAAGGAGTGGAACAGGCTGCCACGAGAGGTGGTAAGTTCTCCTTCAATGGAAGTCTTCAAACAGAGGCTGGACAGACATCTGTCTGGGATGATTTAGAGAATCCTGCTTTGAGCAGGGGGTTGAACCAGATGGCCCAGGAGGTCCCTTCCAACTCTACCATTCTATGATTCTATGATTCTATGACCTTTGCCTGGATTTCTGACTCTTCTGCTGCCTGCTGATTTTGTACCTTTGCTGCCCGCCTGGTTTTGACTTTAACTTTAGCCTAAATTTCTGACCCTTCTACTGCCTACTGATTTTGTACCTTTGCTGCTCTCCTGGTTTTGACCCTTGGACTTCTGACTACGCATTTGGTCTCGCTTTTATTCCCTTCCTAGCGTCCTTCCTACTCCGGTCCACTGCTCTCATAGGCAGCTACCCCCTGGGCTTCGCTGTAATTCCAGATCCCTGTATAGGGGTAAAGGGTCTCGGGGTTTCTCGGGGTGCTGTCTTGCCTGCAGTTCAGACCTGCAGTGGGTGGACGTCACACTATGGAGCATCATATGGGTCATAAAATATATGGAGCATCTTATGGGGGCATAATCTATGGAGCATCTTATGGGGGCATAATCTATGGAGCATCATATGGGGCATAATCTATGGAGCATCATACGGGGCATAAAGTATATGGAGCATCATATGGGGCCATAATCTATGGAGCATTTTATGGGGCCATAACCTTTATGGAGCATATTATTCTATAGAGCATTTTATGGGGCCATTATTAACCTTTATGCAGCGTTATATGGGGCGTTTATTGTATGGAGCATCTTATGGAGCCATTATGAACTATATGGAGCATTATATGGGGCTCCTGATTCAATATGGATATTCAAAAACCTTTAACCTACTGATGTCACAATTAATTTTACTTTTATTGGTATCTATTTTTATTTTTTTTATGGCAAAATTAGGGGGTTGGCTTATACTCGGGTCGGCTTATACATGAGTATATATGGTAAGCTGTACATCGCAGCTGACAACTTATTTGAACGGCCACAGAGAGAGGGTGAGGTCCGGAGGGAGAGAATTGTTATAGTAGTTCAAATAAACAATTGTTTAACAATAATTTTGTAGTGTATTAAGTTTGGATGGAATGCTGCCCCACAGCTTAAATTTTTTTTTATGTGCGGCCTCTTTACTCTGCCGAGTTTGAGACCCTAGTCTATATGCTATAACACCTTTCACCAGATTTAACCTATAGTGACCCCAACCATGGATATACAGCAGTGACTATTGAGTACAAAGCAACAAATGAATTATATCAAAGATTCAGCAGGCATTGTTATATACCATTAATAATTGTTGCAGGATGATAAAGCAGCAGATGATAGACAGCAAGCAGTGTTATACATTAAAAATTGTTGCAGGATGATAAAGCAGCAGATGATAGACAGCAAGCAGTGTTATACCTGTGTGAAGAGAGGAGAGGAGATGGATGTTAATTCCAGGCTGTTGAATTAACTGCAGCTTCTGGATACTTTGCTGCAGGAACGGGTGCTTGCATCCTACATGCGTGCACCCCTTAGAAATTATAAATTGTTACCCTTTGTAGTTCCACCAATATTAAAAACTAATGATGGGGGCAATAAATTAAATACACAGATCAATCTTTATCCCAGTATCTACCCATGAGGAAACTGTTATGAATGTGCTAGAGATGGTTTCTGAGCAGAGGCTCCCTCTGGTGGTTACAGACAGTACTGAGCCTTTCAGCGAGGAATGGCAATCTGGGATCGCTGACTGGTCTGATATAAGGGAGGTTCCCTACCATGATGGTTGCCGGTGATCAATTGTTCTTGTCTCAATTGTGGTTCCTGGTTCTTTTGGAAGTTTGCTGAGTCTTGCCTGCATCTTCTGCTATCAGATAAGATATTTTCTGCTTTTATTTTTGTGCTTGCTTTTTGCATTGTTCCCTGCACTTCTGTGGAGGTCAGCCAGGTCCCTCCGGGAGCTTGTGCTCCTCTCAGTTTATCTGAAGCCACTGTTATTTGTTCATTTGCTTTTTCCTGTTTTTTCAGTGGCTGCGGCTTAGTTTTGTTACACTAGAGATCTGATTTTAGGTGGTAGAGATCGTGTGATCTCAGGTATTTATTGCAATCAGTAGAGTTGGTATTTTTTACGGGTTTTTTTTGGATTGCAGTGAGTATCCTTTCCTGTACTTTTCTGTCTAGACAGATTGGGCCCCAGCGTTTGCTCAGTCTATTTTCTGTCTGTGTCCGTGCTTCTTCTTGTCTAACTGCCATTACATGTTTGGGGGCTTCCTATTTTCTTTGGAGATCTGAACCGGGGCAGATAGCTTTCATCTATCTGCCTTTAGGTGTAGTTATCTCTCAGGCTGTGACGAGGCATCTAGGATCAACGTAGGAACGCTCCACGTCTACCTCTAGTTGTGTGGTTAGTTCAGGGTACTGCAATCCAATAGGTTCCAGCCTCTCTGGTGTATTGCCGTTTTTGCTTATTCTCCTCAGCTACCAAAACACAACAGTATCACCGGCCTAAACTGAAAATTATATGGTACTCATAGAAGGGAAAAATAGTGTGGAAAGAAAAAAAAAGTTGTCAGAGATTTTTTTTTTCCTGTTTGTTGCATTTTTTTCCTCTTTTTCTCTGGGTGCTGAGGAGGATTTTTTTTCTCTCTCAATGGAGCTTGCACAGTTGTCTGGCCGTGTGGATCAGCTTGCCACTGAGGTTCGGAGTATTGCTACCTATCTTGCTAGGTTGGTGGTTGTGGAACCTAGGATTCCCATGCCAGATTTGTTTTTGGGGGATCGGGCTAAATTTCTGAATTTCAAAAATAACTGTAAGTTGTTTTTTGCCTTAAAGCCTAAGTCCTCAGGGAACGCAGCACAGCAGGTTCAAATTGTCATCTCTCTCCTGCGCGGCGACCCTCAGGATTGGGCTTTTTCCCTGACACCTGGGGATCCTGTTTTGAATGATATTGATGCATTTTTTCTGGCTCTGGGGTTATTGTACGATGAACCTAATGTCACTGATCAAGCTGAAAAAACCTTGTTGGCATTAAATCAGGGTCTTGAAGACGATGAGTTGTACTGTCAGAAATTCCGAAAGTGGGCAGTCCTGACCAAATGTAATGATGATGCTTTGGCAGCCCTTTTTCGGAAGGGGCTGTCAGAGAATGTAAAGGATGTTATGGTGGGATTCCCTGCTCCCTTTGGTCTCAATGATTCTATGTCATTGGTTATTCAAATTGACAGACGTTTGCGTGAGCGCAGAGGTATGCGTGAGATAGTGTTGCCTTGTGAGCCATCTTCTGAGCCCATGCAGTGTGATAGAGTGACTTCTGGGGCACAGCGTCATGAGTTTAGAAAGCCCAATGGGTTATGTTTCTACTGTGGTGACGCCTCTCATGCTATTTCAGTCTGCCCTAAGCGGGGAAGACGTTTTGCACGCTCAGTTGTCTTGGGTAGTGTTCAGACTAAATTTCTGTTGACTGTTACCCTGATTTGCTCCATGTCCACATTTTCTGCTCAGGCTTTTGTTGATTCAGGAGCAGCTATTAACCTGATAGATTTTGACTTTGCCAAACGTTGTGGGTTTACCATGATACCCCTGCGGAAGTCTATTCCCCTACTGGGCATTGATTCTACCCCTTTGGCGGAGAATAAACCCCAGTTTTCTACTCAGGTGATAATGAGGCTTGAACCAGATCATCAGGAGAGTTGCAAATTTCTGGTGCTGTATAATCTGCATGACATTATTGTACTAGGTTTCCCTTGGTTACAGTCTTATAATCCTGTTTTGGATTGGAAATCTGTGTCTGTGACCTGTTGGGACTGCCAATGTGTTAATGCCGACACTCCTGTTTTTTCTGCCTTTACCCAGTCTCAGGATGTTCCTGACTTATTGACTGATTTTTCGAATGTATTTAGTGAAAGTAAATCTGCATCCTTGCCCCCTCACAGGAGCTATGATTGCGCTATTGAATTAGTGCCTGGTGGTAAATTTCCTAAAGGTCGCCTTTTTAACTTGTCTGTACCTAAACACAAAGCTATGCGATCTTATATCAAGGAGTCATTGGAGAAGGGTCATATCAGACCATCCTCTTCACCCTTGGGTGCCGGTTTTTTCTTTGTGGCCAAAAAGGATGGTTCATTGAGGCCGTGTATTGATTATCGTTTCTTGAATAAGATCACTGTGAAGTATCAATATCCGTTACCCTTGATTTCTGACCTGTTTTCCAGGGTGAAAAGTGCTACTTGGTTTACCAAGCTTGACCTCAGGGGGGCGTATAACCTTATTCGCATTAAGCACACGGATGAATGGAAGACGGCGTTTAATACCCCAGAGGGGCATTTTGAGTACCTAGTGATGCCCTTTGGGCTCACTAATGCTCCTTCCGTCTTCCAATCCTTCATGAATGATATTTTCAGGGATTTTGTGGATAAATTTCTGATTGTTTATTTGGATGATATCTTGATTTTTTCCAATGACTGGGACTCTCATGTGAAACATGTTCGGACTGTGTTCCAGATTTTGAGAGAGAATGCACTGTATGTGAAGGGATCAAAGTGTCTTTTTGGCGTACAGAAGGTCTCATTTCTGGGATTAATTTTGTCTCCGTCTGTTATTGACGGTTCAGGCCATCTGTGATTAGGTCCAACCTACTTCATTAAAGGCTCTTCAGAGATTTTTGGGTTTTGCCAATTTTTATCGTAAATTTATTGGTAATTTCTCCGGTATTGTTAAACCATTGACTGATTTGACCAAAAAGGGTTCTGATGTGGTGAATTGGCCTCCTGAAGCAGTGTCTGCGTTTCAGGAACTTAAGCAGAGATTTACTTCTGCTCCTGTTCCACGGCAGCCTGATGTTTCTCTACCGTTTCAGGTGGAGTTTGATGCCTCTGAAATTGGGGCAGGTGCTGTTTTGTCCCAAAGAGATCCAGAGACCTCTAAGAGTAACCCTTGTGCCTTTTTCTCTCGAAAATTTTCTCCAACTGAATGTAATTATGAGGTGGGTAATCGGGAGTTATTGGGAATGAAGTGGGCCTTTGAAGAGTGGAAACATTGGCTGGAAGGAGCCAAACATCAGGTGGTGGTCCTCACGGACCATAAGAATCTGGTTTATCTCGAATCAGCCAAGCGACTTAATCCTAGACAGGCCAGGTGGGCCTTGTTTTTCACACGTTTTAATTTTCTGGTTTCTTTTCTTCCTGGCACTAAGAATGTTAAGACGGATGCCCTCTCGAGGAGTTTCTTTGCGACTCTCCTGAGTTATCTGATCCTACTGTTATTTTGAAAGAGGGAGTTGTTCTTCCGCCATCTCGCCCAATTTAAGACTTGCTCTGGAAGGGTGTCAGGAGGATAAACCTGAGCGCTGCCCTATTGGGAAATTGTTTGTCCCAGACCAGTGGCAGAAGAGTGTGATGTCTGAGATTCATTGTTCCGCGTTGGCTGGTCATCCTGGGATTTTTGGTACCAGAGACTTGGTGAGTCGGTCCTTTTGGTGGCCTACTTTGTCTCGTGACGTCAGGGAATTTGTGCAGTCCTGCGGGACTTGCTCTCGCTCCAAGCCTTGCTCTCGCTCTAGTGGTTTGTTAATGCCATTACCTGTGCCCAAGAGGCCATGGACCCATATCTCTGTGGATTTTATTTCCAACCTTCCTGTTTCTCAGAGAATGACCGTTATCTGGGTAATCTGTGATAGGTTTTCCAAGATGATACATCTTGTGCCATTACCTAAGTTACCTTCCTCCTCCGAATTGGTGCCTTTGTTCCTTCAGCACCTGGTTCGGTTACAGGGCATTCCGGAGAACATTGTGTCTGACAGAGGAGTCCAGTTTGTTTCCAGATTTTGGAGGACATTTTGTTCTAAACTTGATGTTCAATTATCTTTCTCCTTTGCTTTTCATCCTCAGACCAATGGACAAGCCGAGAGAACAAACCAGACCTTGGAGACTTATTTGAGATGTTTTGTGTCTGCTGATCAAGATGACTGGGTCTCTTTTTTGCCTTTGGCTGAGTTTGCTCTTAAAAATAGGGCTAGCTCTGCCACCTTGATGTCTCCATTTTTCTGCAATTTTGGGTTTCACCCTCGATTTTCTTCGGGACAGACGGAGGCTTCTGTCTGTCCAGGTGTTGACTCTGTTGTGGAGCGAATGCAGCAGATTTGGGACCAGGTAGTGGAGAGGTTGTCTCTCTCTCAGGAGAAGGCCCAACGGTTTGCCAACCGCCATAGGACTGATGGTCCTCGGTTTAAAGTGGGGGACTTGGTCCTCAAGAAATATCCCTATGAGGGTTGCATCTCCAAAGTTTAAGCCTAGGTTCATTGGACCTTATAAGATCATGGAGATTCTTAATCCTGTTTCCTTCCGTTTGCTTCTTCCAGGGACATTTAAGATCCATAACGTGTTCCACAAGTCCTTATTGAAGAGGTTTGTCGAGCCAGTGGTTCCTATGGCTGCGCCTCCTGACCCTGTTTTGGTTGAGGGCAATCTGGAGTATGTGGTTGAGAAAATATTGGATTCTTGTTTTTCTAGACAGAAACTCCAGTATTTGGTTAAGTGGAGAGGTTATGGTCAGGAGGACAATTCTTGGGTGTTTGCTTCGGACATCCATGCTAGGAGACTGATCCGTGCCTATCACCGAGCTCATCCTGATCGGCCTGGTTGCACAAGTGAGGGTTCGGTGACCCCTCCTCAAGGGTGGGTACTGTTATGAATGTGCTAGAGATGGTTTCTGAGCAGAGGCTCCCTCTGGTGGTTACAGACAGTACTGAGCCTTTCAGCAAGGAATGGCAATCTCGGATCGCTGACTGGTCTGATATAAGGGATGTTCCCTCCCATGATGGTTACGGTGATCAATTGTTCTTGTCTCAATTGTGGTTCCTGGTTCATTTGGAAGTTTGCTGAGTCTTGCCTGCATCTTCTGCTAGCAGATAAGATATTTTCTGCTTTTATTTTTGTGCTTGCTTTTTGCATTGTTCCCTGCACTTCTGTGGATGTCAGCCAGGTCCCCTCCGGGGCTTGTGCTCCTCTCAGTTTATCTGAAGCCACTGTTATTTGTTCATTTGCTTTTTCCTGTTTTTTCAGTGGCTGCGGCTTAGTTTTGTTACACTAGAGATCTGATTTTAGATGGTAGAGATCGTGTGATCTCAGGTGTTTTTGCAATCAGAAGAGTTGGTATTTTTTAGGGTTTTATTTGGATTGCAGTGAGTATTCTTTCCTGTACTTTTCTGTCTAGACAGATTGGGCCCCAGCGTTTGCTCATTCTATTTTCTGTCTGTGTCCGTGCTTCTTCTTGTCTAACCGCCATTACATGTTTGGGGGCTTCCTATTTTCTTTGGGGATCTGCTCCGTGGCAGATAGCTTTCATATTTCTGTCTTTAGGTGTAGTTATCTCTCAGGCTGTGACGAGGCGTCTAGGATCAACGTAGGAACGCTCCACGGCTACCTCTAGTTGTGTGGTTAGTTCAGGGTACTGCAATCCAATAAGTTCCAGCCTCTCTGGTGTATTGCTGTTTTTGCTTATTCTCCTCAGCTACCAAAATACAACAGGAAACAGTCATGATCATTACTGATCCTTCAGTTCTAACATTGTCCACACATGCTGACTTTCTAGTTGTAAAAAATGCACCAATTAGAAATTACCATAGGGAATCCAAGTTGGCCACAAATAAGAGCCTATAAACAGTAAGATGTTTCAATGACAATGAGAAATCAACACTTTACAGTATATTGGGTCTTCATATAGGAACTGAGAAAGATTACATAATTCCAGAGATTCTCTTTGAGCGTTATTGAGGTCATGTGGCCTACAGCAGACTCCTATACCTTACCATAGATTATGTAGAGTTGATGGGGATAAGCTATTAGCCCCATAATCTCTACTACTAAAATATTAGACAAAGTACAAACAGATGTATCCATCCTTACTTGTGCTCTTTGGCCTCTTTCACACATCCGTTTTTTTACTTCAGGCACGATCCGGCGTGTTGTTAAAAAAACGGATCCGGTACCGGATGCGTTTTTTTAGCATTGACTTTCATTAGCGCCGGATTGCGCCTGATGTCATTGCGTTGCATCAGTACATTCCGGCGGCCGGACAATACGGTGACTGCAATGTTTTTTAATTTTTCCGGAGCCGCCTGACAGTGCCTGAAGCGGCGCATCAGGCGGACGGAAATAATAGAAGTGAATGGAACCGGACCAGTCTTTTGTGGAAACCGTCAAAAGACTGATCCGGATTCTGGAAATCAGGGACTACTACTACGACTACGACTACTACTACTACTACTACTACTACTACTACTATACATTTTCCACTGTCTCCGGACATGCGAACCTGAATTTTCTGGCTGCAAAACTTCTTTTTCAGGGTTCAAAAGTTCAGGTCGGATCCAGCAAAAAAACTGATCCGTTGCATCAGTTTTTTCATTTCAGCGCCGGATCCGTCCCTTCAGGTATTCGACGGATTATGCCTGACACAAAAAAACTGATGTGTGAAAGCAGCCTTAGCCAGTGATGGACTGGGGTGTCTCTGGGGCTCACTTATCAGCTACATGCAAAAACTACATTAACCTCATTCATAAATTTATTTAATAATGAACTGGGTAGTTTGTTAAATGAATGATGAGATGCAGCCTTTGTCTGTACAAAAAAATCTACATAATAAAAATATTGAAGAAAGAGAAACCAATCACAAACTAAAGTGTTTCTTATCGAATGCACAAAGCATGGGCAACAAACAAGGAGAACTGGAGCTACTAACGCAGGAGAAGAAATATGATGTCATTGGAATCACTGAGACTTGGTGGGACGATACACATGATTGGAATACAAGGCTAGAAGGTTACAACTTATTTGCAAGAAACAGACTTGATAAACGAGGAGGAGGTGTTGCATTGTATGTTAGAAAAGCGTATATCTGCACAGAGATTGAAGCTTCAGAGACTGGGAGTTCTGTGGAAACTGTTTGGGTAAGAATACAAGGACAGAACAATGGAAAGGACACCATTGTAGGCATTTACTACAGGCCGCCTGTGCAAGCTGAAGATATGGATGAACTCTTTATGCATCAAATGGCCAAGTTCTCCAAAAAATATGACTAAGTGGTCATGGGAGATTTCAACTATCCAGACATTTGTTGGGAATCTCTCTCAGGCAAAACTAACAGGTCCAGGAAATTCTTATCCTCTCTTGCTGACAACTTTATCTTCCAAAAGGTAATGGAGAAAACAAGGGGATCTGCTACCTTGGATCTAATCCTCATAAACAGGGAGGAAATGGTGGAGGAGGTAAGAGTGGCTGGGACCCTAGGAGGTAGTGACCATGCTATTTTAGAATTTTGGATAACAAGAGGAGGAAGACCTGTGAAGACTCAGACGTCAAGGTTAGATTTCAGAAAGGCAGATTTTAAGGAACTCAGAAAGAGAATTGGAGGGATCCAATGGCTGGATATCCTTAAGGACAAAAATGTCCAGGAAGGATGGAAAATCTTGAAAAATTAGATTCTCAAAGCACAATCGTTAACAATTCTGAAAAGAGGGAAGAATGGGAAGCATTTAAGGAAACCAGGATGGATGAACATAGAACTTAAACACATGCTAAAAAGGAAGAAAGAAATGTTTATCAAATGGAAAAGATGAGGCAAATCATAAAGAAGAAATTAAAGTCAGGATGTTGAGGATGGCTGAACTTTTAAAATTATACTATTTTTGCATCTGTTTTCTCTCAGAAAGGAAATGTAACATCAACTGATCTTCACTGTCCTATTAAAGGAATAGAAGAATCCAGGATATCTATAAACAGAAAGACAGTGAGGAAACATTTAGCTAACCTAAATGAATTCAAGTCTCCAGGTCCAGATGAATTACACCCCAGGGTACTGAAGGAGATAGCAGAAGAAATTCTTGAACCACTGTCCATAATCTTTGAAAATTCTTGGAGAACAGGAGAAGTCCAGAAGACTGGAGAAGAGCAAATGTTGTTCCTATCTTCAAAAAGGGGAAGAAGGTGGACCCAGGGAACTACAGGCCGGTGAGTCTGACTTTATACCAGGAAAGATCTTTGAACAAATTATTAAAGAACATGTATGCAAGTACCTGGATAAGAATGAAGTGATTAAACAGAGTCAGCATGGGTTTGTAACTAATAAGTCATGTCAGACTAACTTAATTTCCTTCTATGACAGAATCACTGACTGGGTGGATCAGGGAAATGCTGTAGATATAGTATATCTTGACTTCAGCAAAGCATTTGACAAAGTATCTCACACAATCCTTATTGAAAAAATGACTAAGTATGGAATGGACAAGGGTACCACAAGGCTCTGTTTTGGGCCCTGTATTGTTCAACATCTTTATCAATGATTTAGATGAAGGAATTGAGGGTAAACTGATCAAATTTGCTGATGACACAAAGCTAGGAGGGGTAGCTAATACTAGAGAAGAGAGAGAGAGGATTCAAAAAGATATACATAAACTGGAGCAGTGGGCAGCAACTAACAGAATGGATTTTAACAGGGAAAAATGCAAAGTACTATATCTGGGCAATAAAAATGAAAAAAGCATATACAAAATGGGAGGAATAGGGCTAAGTAACAGCACATGTGAAAAAGACTTGGGTATACTAATTGATCACAGACTTAACATGAGTCAACAGTGTGATGCAGCAGCAAAAAAGGCAAATGCAATTCTAGGATGTATCAACAGAAGCATACAGTCTAGATCACGTGAGGTCATTATTGCCCTCTACTCCTCTTTGGTCAGACCTCATCTGGAATACTGTGTCCAGTTTTGGGCACCACATTTTAAAAAAGACATCAACAAACTGGAGCAAGTTCAGAGAAGAGCCACCAGAATGGTGACCGGTCTGCAAACCATGTCCTATGAGGAACGGTTGCAGGATTTGGGAATGTTTAGCTTGCAAAAAAGAAGACTGAGAGGAGACTTAATAGCTGTCTACAAATATCTCAAGGGCTGTCACATTGTAGAAGGATTATCTTTATTCTCATTTGCGCAAGGAAAGACTAGAAGCAATGGGATGAAACTGAATGGGAGGAGACACAGATTAGATATTAGAAAAAACTTTTTGACAGTTAGGGTGATCAATGAGTGGAACAGGCTGCCACAAGAGGTGTGAGTTCTCCTTCAATGGAAGTCTTCAAACAGAGGCTGGATAGACATCTGTCTGGGATGATTTAGAGAATCCTGCTTTGAGCAGGGGGTTGGACCAGATGACCCAGGAGGTCCCTTCCAACTCTACCATTTCTATGATTCTATGATTCTATAGTAAATCAATGTATTGAACAAATTACTTCTCATATAGGAGGATAGAGGGCCCACCAGGGAATTTACCTGTTCCCATGTGGGGCAGTCCAAGCCTGATTTAAGAAAGGATAAAGATGCACATGTCTGTAGGGAGTTGATATTGAAATGATTACAAGTTTTAAGTTCCTATTGCCAAAAGTTGTATACAATTAATGTTGGAGATATCTGCCTTCCTTTCTTAAAATCCTATTACTCATTGGTACTTGCATGACTATTAGTTGACATTTCAAACTTTTCTTTTTTCATTCTTTCCTGTGAGTCATGTTTCTGGTGAAATACAATAATCAGCTTATTTTCTGACTTCCTGGCTGAGGAGCATGAACATTTGCCTCCAGGTTTAATGCAATGAGAAAAAGATACCTGAAGAAAAGTAAAGCTATTCATGACTCTTTAATGAAACACATGGCCAAAAAAACATTTATGTAGTTTCTGCTCTGCACTGAAAGTTTTACCCCTTAAGGATGCATCTAATTTCAAGTTTTGGGGTTGCACTATTTTCGCTTTTTTTTCACACCAGTGCTCATAACCTTTTTGTTTTGCAGTCTACATATCTGAAATACATCTTGTTTTATAGCTGGTCACTATTTTTTTTAAAACTGTAAGTTTAATATACATTTTCATTTCCAATGAAAAAACTAAAAAAAAATATATAATTTTGGAATTTTGTTACTTTTGCTCCAAAGACAGAATGCAATAAATGTGTAAAATGTTACAGTGTACCTCCAGTTTTAGAAAAATGTTCACATGTCATAGAGAGTTAGTGGAGATGTGAGTGGTGAGACTATGTCACTAAGAGCAGAAAAAGGTGTAAAGGCGCTGAGCTAAGTGGTCTGCCCCTTCAGCTACGTTACGCTCTGCTCAGATCTCTGCTCTATGAGCCTATATACAACTAACGCTGCCTGTCTGAGGAGATCATACAGGGACTACACATCCAAAATTCATGGCTTAGTTAGGCCTCTTTCACACTTCAGTCGTACTACGTCAGTTAAAATCCGCCAAAGGGTGAAAAAAGCGGATCCATTGTAAAATGTGAAAAACGGATGCAATCGGATCAGTTTTCAGACGGATCCGCCATGAACTTTTCAACCCGGAAAATGCACTGTACGCATCTCTGGCACGGAGGAGAGAGAGAGAGGGAGGGATAAGGCCAGAAATCCCACTTATTAAGCCTGACAGGGCACACCTGTGAAGTGAAAACCATTTCCGGTGACTACCTCTTGAAGCTCATCAAGAGAATGCCAAGAGTGTGCAAACCAGTCATCAAAGCAAAAGGTGGCTACTTTGAAGAACCAAGAATATAAGACATAATTTCAGTTGTTACACACTTTTTTGTTAAGTATATAATTCCACATGTGTTAATTCATAGTTTTGATGCCTTCAGTGTGAATTTACAATTTTCATAGTCATGAAAATACAGAAAAATCTTTAAATGAGAAGGTGTGTCCAAACTTTTGGTCTGTGCTGTATATACACAAAGAATACATATAAATATATATATACATGTCATTGTGACACACACACACACACACAATAATATATATATATATATTATAGTTTATACACTTCTACATAGCATAATAGCCGCTAATTCAATTGCCGGCTTCTGTAAAATCATTACAGAACCCGACATGACAGTGAGAATGTACAATTTTCATAGTCATGAAAATACAGAAAAATCTTTACATGAGAAGATGTGTCCAAACTTTTGGTCTGTACTGTATATATATATATATATATATATATATATTTATTTTACTCATTTATATAGCACCAGTAATTCCATAGCGCTTTACAGACAGTATCGTCGCTGTCCCCTATGATCACAGTCTAAATTCCCTATCAGTATGTCTTTGGAAAGTGGGAGGAAACCAGAGTACCCAGAGGAAACCCACGCAAACACGGAGAGAACATACAAACTCTCTCTCTCTCTTTCTCTCTCTCTCTCTATATATATATAGTTGGCATTCACTGTCTCTGGTAGGCATTAGGTAGTTTTCACACAGGCAATGCAAATGCAGTTTGGTCCAAACATGCAGTTTTATTGCATTCTTAAAACTCGAAGGGTTTCAAAACCAAAACAGCCTATTCTGGGCACAACGGGATCACAGCAGATAAACAGCTAATTTAGCAGGGCACATATATGTCAGTATGGGCTCACCCAAACAGATAACAGTCCTTTCTTCAAGATCAAAATTTACACAAAGAAAAGGTACCATCCTACCAATCTTGGCATCCCCCTGGCCTGAGTTCAGCAGCTTCCAGCGCCAAACACCAGTATTCATCTCCAAGCATAGTTCATACTGAACAGGTTGCAGCTTCCATAGGTTCACTGCAGCTCCAACACAGAGACTGCTCAGCTTTCCTAGCTAACCAATGCAGAGCTAGGTGTTATGTTTAGGTAGCTGAGGAGAAAAAGCAAAAACGGTAATATACCAGAGAGGCTGGAACCTATTGGATTGCAGTAACCTGAACCAACCACACAACCAGAGGCAGCCGTGGAGCGCTCCCACGTCGATCCCAGATGCCTCGTCACAGCCTGAGAGATAACTACACCTAAAGGCAGAAAGATGAAAGCTATCTGCCCCGGAGCAGATCCCCAAAGAAAATAGGAAGCCCCCAAACATATAATGGCGGTTAGACAAGAAGATAGCACGGACACAGATAGAAAATAGAATGAGCAAACGTTGGGGCCCAATCTGTCTAGACAGAAAAGTACTGGAAAGAATTCTGACTGCAATCCAACAAAAACCCTAAAAAATACCAGCACTTCTGATTGCCAAAAAACCTGAGATCACACGATCTCTACCACCTAAATCAGATCTCTGGTGTAACAAAACAAAGCCGCAGCCACTGATAAAACAGGAAAAAGCAAATGAACAAATAACAGTGGCTACAGATAAATTGAGAGGAGCACAGGCCCCAGGAGGGGACCCGGCTGACCTCCACAAAAGTGCAGAAAACTAAGAAAAAAGCAAGCACAAAAAGAAAAGCAGAAAATATCTTATCTGAAAGCAGCAGGTGCAGGAAAGACTCCAGCAACTTCCAAATGAACCAGGAACCACAATTGAGACAAGAACAATAGATCACCGGCGACCATCATGGGAGGGAACCTCCCTTATATCAGTCCAGTCAGTGATCCCAGATTGCCATTCCTCGCTGAAAGGTTCAGTACTGTCTGTAACCACCAGAGGGAGCCTCTGCTCAGAAACCATCTCTAGCACATTCACAACAGCTAGGACTTAACCTTGCCTTATTTGGCTTTGCTACATATATACACACATATCTGTTCATCTACATAAATGTTTATTTAGATGTGCATGCCCCTTGAAACTTAATTCATACTTTATAAGATAGAAGGACACAACCAAAATACAGTGTTATTTTGACTTTGCTCCGCTATTCAGTAGATGCTTTAGTGATATATACTAAGACAAACCTATATTTATAGAGTTTGAATTAAATTTTAAGGTGCATGCACCACCACCACTTCATTTAAGTGTCTTTTTGGGTTCCTCTTTTATTTTGTTTAAGTTCTGATACAGATTTCAAACGATGCTACTCTTTTCATCAGAAATTCTGGAAGACCATCAGCCTGGCTCTGAACTGAGCCTAAAACTATTGCTTTAACTACCATATGTCCACAAAACACTTTTTTGTTATTGTGTTTAATAATATAACACATAACAGGTTAATTTATTATTTTGTTTCTACATTGGAAAAGAACTGTAGAGAAAAATATGATCTCAATTTAATAGATACGTAAGGATAATCACTGAAAAAAAACCTCAAAGGTGGGTATATTAGAGGCCAGATTTAGCAAAGCCTTTATGCTAGAATTATGGCATATAAAGCTCTGAGAAGTAACAAAATTTTGGTGCATTGCGAGGCTGTACTAAAATAACACTATTTTTGCTCAACTCCAACAAAACGGTCTGAGAAAGAGCAGGACGAGGCCATGACAACCCCCTCAAATAAATGACGAGTGGCAGCATTCCTTATGCTGTAAATCTTACTCCAGTCCTCTGCAAAGTAGCTCTGGGGTCCTGGAGCCAGAAGACCATTGTTCTGCGTACTGCAGCTCACCACCTATTGAAGTGGATGGGAGCTAAGCTGCAGTACCAGAGAACAGCCACTACATCGTGTTGGGAGCTGTGCAGTTTTGGCTCAGCAAACTGTGTGTACACTACAATGTGAGCAGCATACAGCTGACCTGTGGGGGTGCTGTGTATCAAACCCCCACCAATCTGATTTTGATGACAATGTATACTGTATATCCTGGATCATCCATTTAACTTCAAAGGAATGATGCTGAGCTGCAATTCCAGACTCTATAGATAAGAGATCCATAAGGACCCTACACTTGGTAGTAAGTGTCCATTTCCTGTAACCATATGAATAGAACTTATGGAGGGAGGATCAGGAATTAAGGTAACTGCAATCAAAACTTGAATTTTGAGACTTAATATTTTATGATTTGTGCTGTATAAACTCAGTGCAAAAGTTTGCAAAAGAACTGATGTTTATACCAAGCTGTACTCTCAGGTATATGTAACATTGTGATGTGCCTCCATGGGCAGGGAATATGATTTCATAGCAAAAATAAAAATATTGATATTTACCAAGTTAACCTAAGTATTTGCTAAAGTAGATGGAAATTCTGAGAAAATATGTAAACATCCAAGTCAGACAATAGAAGCAGATGTCTGTACACCTTACAAATACAACTAATTTTGAAATAAACATATATACTTCAAGTAACAATGTCCCTGGGACATAATTTAACATATACCCAGAGGCCTTCAAACTAGTGTAACGTTAAGACAGATGCTGTGAGATTTGCCGCATTTTTATGTCCCAAATGAATAGATAAATCACTACAAATCAACAATATGTTAGTGACAGGCTGTTCCTAATGCTAAGGCTTTGTTGCCTTCTGCAGAGAATCCCCAGCTTATGGCGCAGGAGCCTCACAATCTCTGTACATATGTAGCACATGACGTTCAAAGTCTTCGAAAACCTATTACAATAGTCAATGTGCTGTAAGTTTTACTCGCATCGTTAGAGGACAATGCACCGAAAGATAAGATGCTAAAACTAATTACATGAATATTAAATATAAATAATGTTCATAAATCTGAATAAATAATATACATGTATGCATGTACCCAATTAGCAATATGTTACAATGATTGGGGATCTTTTGCTGTTATGGCATCATTATTATCTGCCTTATTTTTGTTTTTCATTCTATTCCTACGTACAATACATGAAAGAATATCAGGAATCCAGATTTCTGTGAATTCTCAGAACTGTAAGTATAAATAATAAATATTAAATTAAATAATTGTTATTAAAGGGAACCTGTCATGTCCCCAAATGCTATTAACCTGCAGATTTGTGGTTGATATGTAGGTTGATAGAGTTCTAAATTTGCTCGGCCACCACATTAAAAGCCTGGCTACTGGGAGACAATGGACTTTATTCTTCCCGACAGCCTCTGGCCTTCAGACACAGACGCATGCCTGTGTGGCTTCAGTCACTGCTTGGTATACAGTGAAACCAAAGAGAGCAGGAACAAAAGTTGGAATACAAACGCTAAGTAGAAGCACGTCACAATGTATCCACTCAGCAGACAAGACCCAAGGTAAAAACAAATTGAGCATATACCTTGTAGTAAGTAAATACTGGAACATAGGACCATCCCAATTGGGAACGCCTTGTCGCAGTGGGATGGCTCTTACTCTTTTTGACCAAATTAGTGTTAACGATGTGACTTATGTCATTTAGATGTACTATTGTTATTTACATACTACAGGGTATATGAAAAATATTTAGACTTGAGAGTCCTCAGTGGTTGATACCTTTTATATACAGGGTATATGCTCATTTTGTTTTTGGGATTTATCTGTTTAGTATATAGTGAGTGGCGACTGTTTGCACACCCTAGAATATTGACTGACAGCCGTTGTAATGTAAGGAGTACAGTTCATATAGTGTCTTGTGCTTGGGTGCGATGAAAACACAGGAGTCACAGGTTTGATATAGAAGGTCTTGTATTACTTCATACAAGTGGCAATAATAGTCACACAGTTTGCAGATACAAAAGCAGGAGACACAGCAGGCCAGAGTAACTTAAGCTCAGCAATCACTCTCCACAACAGGTTCAGGATCTCTTCTCTGTTACCATAAGTCCATGCAAACGTGGATTTATCAAATAGCAAGGTTCCAAAGTCCACGAGTGTTCCAAAGTTCCACAATAGGAAATAACTGGAGTACAAGGTCAAAGGCTTCCAGGAGTCAGGTCACAGGTACACTGCAGGCTTGATTCTGAAGCACTGATTGCTGAGCTGTGGCTGCTTAAGAAGCAAGAGGGAGAGAATCAGGGCGGGAACATGCAAGCTGGAAACTCCATATTGACTGAGGGCAAGACAGCTGCAGCAAGACAGAAAGTAAAATGGCTGACGGAAAAACTGAGTTTCAGGAATATGTACACAGAACCTTACATTACTCCCGCCTTAGGGACAACCTCCGGATGACCTCAGACCAGGCTTGTGTGGGTACCTCTGATGAAACTGACGGAGCAAGCGAGGAGCATTAACGTTATTGACTGGTTCCCATGAGTTGTCCTCCACTGGGTAGCCCTGCCATTTAATCAAATATTGTAACTGATTTCTATACAACCTGGAATCTAGAATCCTTTCCACCACAAATTCTTCCTGACCATCGACTAGCACTGGGTCAGGGCAAGGAGAAGAACGTCCAGGAAACGTATTGGGTGTCGCAGCCTTTAGTAGGGATACATGAAAGACAGGGTGGATTCTCATAGTTCTGGGCAGTTGAAGACGACAAGCGACAGCACTTATAATTTTACTGATTTTATAAGGTCCAATGTATTTATGTCCCAACTTAGATGATGGAATTCTTAACTTAAGATTTCTGGTTGACAGCCAGACCAGGTCTCCTACCTTGAAAGCTGGTGCAGGTTTACGAAATTTATCTGCGGCTTTCTTGTACCTTTCCTGAGCCAATTCCAGATTTCCCTTTAGAAGATCCATATTCTTTTGTAAAGACGTGATTCTTTCAGCCACTGCTGGCAAAGGCGTTTCTATGGGAAATCGAGGAAGAATATTAGGATGATAACCTAAATTGGAGTAAAAAGGAGACTGCTTAGTGGAGGCGCTCTGAGAGTTGTTATAAGAGAACTCAGCCAGTGGAAGTAGATCCACCCAATCATCCTGTAGGTGGCAGATAAAGCAGCGAAGATACTGCTCCAGGGTCTGGTTGGTTCGTTCCATCTGTCCATTAGTCTGAGGATGACAAGCAGAAGAAAGGTTCACTTTAATGTCCAATGCTGCACAGAAATTTTGCCAAAACCTTGAAGTGAATTGCACCCCTCGATCCGAAATAACCTCATCTGGTACTCCATGTAAGCGAAACACATTTTTAATCATCAAATCTGATGTCTTTCTTGCAGTGGGTAAGCCGACACAAGGGATAAAATGAGCTGCCTTTGTTAAACGATCAACCACCACTAGAATGGTGTTCTTCCCTTGAGAGGTTGGTAACTCCACAATGAAGTCCATAGAAATGGATCCCCACGGGCGGGACGGGGTGGGAAGAGGTTGCAACAGACCAGTTGGTGAGGAGCGAGGTGTTTTGCATCTTGCACAGACTTCACATGAAGTGACATAGTTTAAAACATCCTTCCTGCAAGTGGGCCACCAAAAGAAACGAGAAAGAAATTCCTGTGTCTTTAGAATTCCTCTATGCCCAGCTATCTTGGAATCGTGAATGAGTTGCAATACTCTTAATCTGACTGTTTCAGGAATATACAGACGTTGTCCCTGAATCCACACACCATTCTTAAAGACAAGACTTACGTCCCTTGGGGGTTGTGCCAAAAAGGAATCCGCATGGTATGCTTCCTTGATGTCCTTAAGTAGATCTTGATTATGAATCACTCCCAGGAATCTAGAGTCAGGAAGAATAGTCTTAGGAGGAGTAAGTGGACGTGTCTCTGCTGAATAAATCCTAGAGAGTGCATCAGCCTTTCCATTGCGCGATCCTGGTCTATAAGAAATGATAAAATTAAATTGGTTTAAGAAAAGATTCCAGCGAGCCTGGCAAGGAGTCAGGCACTTAGCTGACCTGATAAATTCAAGGTTACGATGGTCTGTCAGGACGACTATTTGCTGTGCAGCTCCCTGAAGAAGGTGTCTCCATTCTTTGAAGGCGGCAATAATGGCCAACAACTCTCTATTGCCCACATCGTAGTTCCTCTCAGCCGAAGACAACTGCTGGGAAAAGAAGGCACAGGGATGCAAGACATTCTTCTCACCTGTTCTCTGAGAGAGTATAGCTCCAACGGCACAGTCTGAAGCATCCACCTCTATTATAAAGGCAAGTTCGGGGTTGGGATGTACTAAGATAGGTGCAGTGGTAAATTTATCTTTTAGACGGGAAAATGCTTCCTGGGCTTGGGGAGTCCAGGAGAACCTAGACTCTTTCCGGGTAAGTTGGGTGATAGGTGACACTACCTCAGAGAAATTCCTAATGAAACGTCTATAGAAGTTGGCAAACCCGATGAAGCGCTGCACCTCCTTCACATTTCTAGGACTTGGCCAATCCTTGATGGCTTGGGTCTTGCTTCCATCCATACTAATTCCTTGTGTAGACAGTACATACCCCAGAAATTGAATTTCGGTCCTATGGAATTCACACTTTTCAAGTTTGATGTAAAGATGATTTTGTCTTAGACGTTCCAAGACCATTCTCACATGTCCATGATGTTCCTCTGTGGAGTTAGAAAAAATTAGAATATCATCCAAATAAATCACCACGAATGTATCTAGGAGATCCCTGAAGATGTCATTCACCAAGTGTTGGAAAGTGGCTGGGGCGGTACTCAGACCAAAAGGCATAACTACATATTCAAAGTGTCCATAGCGTGACCTGAATGCAGTCTTCCATTCATCCCCAGGTCTAATACGGACTAAGTTATAGGCCCCACGGAGATCTAGTTTAGAGAAAATTTTAGCATGTCGCACTCTCTCCAATAACTCAGGGATTAAAGGCAATGGATAACGGTTTCTAATAGTAACCTTATTGAGTTCCCTATAGTCTACGCAGGGTCTCAGAGATCCATCTTTCTTCTTTACAAAGAAGATGGGTGCACCTGCAGGAGATGAAGAGGGGCGTATGAAGCCCTTGGCTAGATTTTCGTCTATGTAATCCTTTAAAGCCTTTAGCTCGGGCCCCGCCAGGGGGTAGATCTTACCAAAAGGTATCTCTGCTCCAGGCAATAATTCAATTGGACAATCATATGGACGGTGAGGGGGAAGCTGGTCAGCGTTCTTCTTGTCACATAAATCCACATAGTCCTGGTATACAGCTGGTAGTTCAGGGACTGACATGGTTCCTTTAGGAACAGAGCAAGCTGAAACTTTTGGACTTATCTGTTTCTCTGGGAAGTGTAATTCCTTGGTCTCCCAGTTAATGGTAGGATTCTGAGCCTGTAGCCATGGTAGCCCTAGAATAATGGGAAAGTGGGGAGAAGAGATAAGCATAAAGGACAGTTTCTCTTGATGATCTTTACCCATAAGAACCCTCAAAGGCTCTGTTTCCTGATCCACTGGTCCAGAGGTCAGCAGGGAGCCATCCACAGTTTCCATCTGTACTGGAGTAGCCTTCTTCACTGAACGTATCCCCTGTTTCAGAGCAAAGGAGACATCCATAAAATTTCCACTTGCCCCTGAGTCGATCATAGCAGAGCTAGACACCCAAGCTGAGTCAACCCAGAGTTTGATGGAAAGAAAGCAATGAGAATTGTTTTTCTTACAACTCAGCTGGGACACCGCTGAGGAAACTTGAAAAATTGCAGCGTTTACACAGTCAACGTCCTCAGAAGTAACGGAGTTTAAGTCCGAGAAATCAAGATCTGTTGCTGCAGATCTCTCTGGAGCCTGAGGCTCGGACCTGACAGATCCCCTCTCGCAACACTCACAGTGAATGAGTGCTGCAGTAGTCTTACGAGAACGGCTGGGGCAGTTTATAATGAAGTGCCCTGACTTACCACAATAGAAACATAGATTCTCCTTAAAACGATGTTCCTTGCGTGCATCACTAACCCGTCGTTGTAAAGAGTCTACCTGCATGGGTTCAGGTTCAGGTTCCCGTGTGATCCTACTCAAAGGTTCCTTAGCTGGAGAGGAAGGTAGGAAAAGGTTAGTGCGATTGCTTTCGAACCATCTCTCTTGCCTGCGTTCAGTCAGACGAGTATCAATACGGATGCAGTAGTTAATAAAGTCACCTAACGCAGTGGGAGGGTCGGCACGAGCAAGTTCATCCTTAATCAGTGGAGATAACCCTTTTCGAAAAATAGATTTTTTGGCGGAACTGTCCCAGGTGGTATCAAGGGCCCATCTCCTGAAATCCAAGGCATATTCAGCTACCGAGTGCTTACCTTGGCGCAAAGCTAACATGGCTGCTTCAGCTGTTGCACCTCAATTGGGGTCATCAAACACCTGTCCCATGGCTGAAATGAAAGCATCAAGATGATCCAAACATTCATCCTCAGTCTCAATAAGAGGGTTTGCCCACATCAAAGCCTTGTTGGTAAGCAACATAATTATAGTAAGCACTTTAGATCGTTCAGTGGGAAATTGTGAAGCATGTGCAGAAAAAAAAAGATTGCATTGATTAATAAATCCCCTGAATTTCTCACGTTCACCGCCAAAACAAAAAGGGGCAACTTGGGAATCCCAGAACTCGGGGCTACGGCAGGAGCCTGGACTCGCTCCTCTAGAACCTCAATCCTGGCTCGCAAATCCTGGGCAGTCTGTCCAAACACTTGCAAATTGTGATTAGTGAGGTCCTGTAGGTTTGTAAAACGGGTTTTTATAGTCTGCAAATCTGCAAGGATATTATCAGTCACTCCGCAAAGTTCCTTTATGCGGGCCTCCATTTTCCAGATCTTTTAAGACAGTAGTACTGGAAGGAGAGGAGAAGAAAAAAAAACAATAGTGTTTACCTGTGGTAACACTGCAGAAAAAAAACTTAATTAAGGGAACTGCTCACCTGGAATGGTTGTGAGAAGTCACAACCACTATCATCACAGAAAATACAACCGGACATCTGATATCCACAGTTAGAGCAGACACAAAAGAGAAAAGAAAAAAAAAAACAATAGTGTTTACCTGTGGTAACACTGCAGAAAAAAAAAACTTAAGGGAATTGCTCACCTGAATTGGTTGTGAGAAGTCACAACCACTGTCATCACAGAAAATACAACCGGACATCTGATATCCACAGTTACAGCAGACACAGCCTTTTCCAGACCCAGCAGACACTAACGTTTGGCTTCAGAATCTTGTAATGTAAGGAGTACAGTTCATATAGTGTCTTGTGCTTGGGTGCGATGAAAACACAGGAGTCACAGGTTTGATATAGAAGGTCTTGTATTACTTCATACAAGTGGCAATAATAGTCACACAGTTTGCAGATACAAAAGCAGGAGACACAGCAGGCCAGAGTAACTTAAGCTCAGCAATCACTCTCCACAACAGGTTCAGGATCTCTTCTCTGTTACCATAAGTCCATGCAAACGTGGATTTATCAAATAGCAAGGTTCCAAAGTCCACGAGTGTTCCAAAGTTCCACAATAGGAAATAACTGGAGTACAAGGTCAAAGGCTTCCAGGAGTCAGGTCACAGGTACACTGCAGGCTTGATTCTGAAGCACTGATTGCTCAGCTGTGGCTGCTTAAGAAGCAAGAGGGAGAGAATCAGGGCGGGAACATGCAAGCTGGAAACTCCATATTGACTGAGGGCAAGACAGCTGCAGCAAGACAGAAAGTAAAATGGCTGACGGAAAAACTGAGTTTCAGGAATATGTACACAGAACCTTACAGCCGTCTCTGTTGTGCATCGTGCAGAGACGGCTGTCTTTCAATGTGCCAGTGCATGCTGTGGTGCAGCAAAGGGTGTAGTACTGGATGGAAGATATATTTCTCCCAGCAGGATAACGTTTGGCTGGGATTTTCCCTAAGGTTCAGGACCTGCAAGGATGTCACAATCACGTGATCAGCCCATGTGATGTGTACCGCACCTGTGGATGGGGTTATGGGTTATGTAATGGAGATTGTTATTTGGAACAGGGTGAGTGTGTGTTCAAGGTATGAGGAACTAGGCTGGAGTTAGCCTGAACTTGTTTTGTTGGACTACCAGTGCTGCAAAGGTTTAGCAGCAAGACTCAAAACAACCCTGGGAATGGAACCTGGCGGATGCCGCTGACTGGGCAGTCGCTTAGTTAAGCCTGTCCCATGCAAGGGTGAGTCTGAGACCAGTGGTTCTCCAAGCTGGAGTATGTTTGTGTTTTTTCTTTACTTTCTGCTAACCTGCTGTTTAAAGTGTCATTAAACCACTGAAGTTGGACGCTAAGCCTGTGTGTTGCCTCATTACTGCGGCCCTGCCACTGCCTACCAGAGCAAATCCCTACATATTGGTGGTTTGAATGCGGGCATACGCAGTGAGGCTGGGCTGTTTTTGCTTATTTTTTTTGCTCTGTACTCCAGCTTATGTTCTGGGTGAAAAGAGTGTCGCAGACCCAGTTGGGAAACTGTTGTGAACGCTCTGGATTCTGAGTTGGGGCTCCCTCTGGTGGCTGCTGATAGTCATGAAGCTGCCTTGACTGACAGAGGCCCTTCAGCTGAGGATTCAGCTGCGGACGATTGGCAATCTGGGAGTGATGACTGGGGAGATTTCAGGAGTAAACTTCCCATGATCCTCGCCGGTGACTAGTTCTTTCTTCCTGGTCCAGTTTGGAAGTCAGCTTGCTTTCTGCTGTCTCCTGCAACTTTCAGATAAGTTATTTTCTGCTTGTTTCTGTGGTTTTGTTTTCTGTTGTTTTTCTGCCCTTCTGATTGAGGTCACCTGGGTCCCCCTGCTGGGGCCTGCGCTAGTCTCTGTTTCTCATTTATCTCAGTTTATTTGTTCAGTCCGTGTTATTTCAGTGGCCGCTGGGTAGCTACCTGTTCACACCAGAGTTCTGATCTAGCGGGGGAGAGATTGTGTGGTCTAAGTATTTTTGGAATCAGAAGTGTTGGAATTTTTCCTAGGGTTTTGCTAGATTGCAGACAGTATTCTTTCCTGTCCTGTCCTATCTAGATAGTTTTGGGCCCCAGCGTTTGCTTACTCTATTTTCTGCCTGCGTTTGTACTTCATCTTTGTAACGGGTCTGGTAGGTGAAACCACTGAGCTTTATTATACAAGACAGTATACTTGTAAGAGAGCAGGTGGCGCCCGGGGAATACGGACAGGAATTCACGGGAAGTGACAAGGACAGTCTCTGGGTAGGCAGGTTGTCACGGCAAGTGACCAGGGCAGTCTCTGGGTAGGCAGGTTGTCACGGCAAGTGACCAGGGCAGTCTCTGGGCAGGCAGGTTGTCACAGCAAGTGACTAGGGCAGTCTCTGGGCAGGCAGGTTGTCACGGCAAGTGACCAGGACAGTCTCTGGGTAGGCAGGTTGTCACGGCAAGTGACCAGGGCAGTCTCTGGGCAGGCAGGTTGTCACAGCAAGTGACCAGGGCAGTCTCTGGGCAGGCAGGTTGTCACAGCAAGTGACCAGGGCAGTCTCTGGGCAGGCAGGTTGTCACAGAAAGTGACCAGGGCAGTCTCTGGACAGGCAGGTTGTCACAGCAAGTGACCAGGACAGTTACTGAATATACAGGCTTATACGACCTGAGATGTTGGAGCCTCCTGGTAGGCTGCAGTCCGATGGCAGATGATCGCTCCCAAGCGAGCAGGCAGGAGTCTCTGGAGTAGCCGGTGATCACTGCTGGAGATGTCCGAACCTTCGGATAAAGCTGCAGTCGGATGGCAGATGATCGCTCCCAAGTGAGCAGGCAAGAGTCTCTGGATTAGCCGGTGATCACTGCTGATGAAGTCCGAACCTTCGGATAGAGCTGCAGTCGGATGGCAGATGATCGCTCCCAAGTGAGCAGGCAAGAGTCTCTGTAATAGCCGGGGATCACTGCAGGTGATGTCCGAACCTCCGGGGAGGGCTGCAGTCAGATGGCAGACAGCAAGCAGACAGGTAACAGGCAGGCAACTGGAAACAGGAGCTGAGGGCTGAAGCAGAGTTATAGAGTGCAACAACAACATTGCTCGGGCACCTCCATTAAGGAGGAAGCCCTTAATATAGGGTGGAGTCCTCCGGCATTGGCCGGAGACTAATTTGGAAAATGCGCGCGGCTCCTTTAAGAGCGGGGGAGGGTGCGGGCGCGCGCCCTAAGTCCAGCAGCAGGGAAGGAGCGCGCGGGACCAACAGGGTGGAAGGAGGACGCCGAGGACGCTGGGGGCGCTGAGGACGCTGGGGGCGCTGAGGACGCAGAGCGCTGGTAAGGGGAATGGCGTCCCTGCCTGGCAGAGGGCCGGGACGCCGACACTACAATCTTGTCTCACCGCCAATATATGTGTGGGGGCTACCTATTCCTTTGGGGCGCTACTCCGGGGCAGTTAGCTTCCCCTTTCTATCTTTAGGCTTAGCTAACTTTCTGGCTGTGTCAAGGCGTCTAGGTCATTGTAGGTATGTCCCACGGCTGCTTCTAGTTGTGTGGTTAGTTTAGGGGTCTGCAATCCATTAGTTACCAACCTCTATGGGTGTCTGGCTGCCATGGCTATTTTTGTTACTGTCCTCTTCGGCTGCCAAATCATGACAGGAAACTTTCCAGAAATGGAGACCACGGTAAAATTGCTTATGGACGCCATGCGACAGCAGCAGCAGGCTACGCAGCAGCAGGAGGCCATTCAACAGCAGCACGAGGCTACGCAGCAGCAGCTGATATTTAATCAACAGCAGCAGGAAACCAACCTGCTGTTGATACAGCACATCACGATGGCACAGACAACAGGAACTACCCGGGGAATCCCTGATGTCCATAAAGCGGTTCGTACAGCGATTCCCAAAATGGAGAAATCTGATGATGTTGAGATGTACCTGGAGATGTTCGAGGGAGTGGCTGAGAGGGAGAAACTACCCCAGGACCAGTGGGCAGAAGTCATCGCTCTGTTTCTGGCCCCAGGACCATTGAAAGCCTATCAGGACCTACCCCCTGAGCAAAAGGCGGACTACACGATCGTCAAGGGTGAGAAACTGGCATGTCTTGGGGTAAATGTGTTAGTCTGGGCCCAGCGGGTACACCAGTGGGAGTTTACCCCCTCCAAGCTGGCTTGGTCCCAGTACTACACACTTGTTACAAAAGTGGTTGCAGCCTGAGGTACTGTCTCCCACGGCCATGCTGGACCACATAGTGACTGATACATTTTGGAGGGCTTTACCCCACTCTCTCCAAACATAGGTTGGACATGCATCCCCTACTAATGCCCTCCAGATGATAGACCTGATAGAAAGATATGGGGATACCAAAGAGCTACAGGGAGGGACTCCCCGGAAGGTAACAGGAAGGTTCCCTTAAGTCTCCACCCCTGGCTCGGCGAGCAGAGCCTAGGAAGGCCGCTCAAGACTTGTTTGGGGAAGAAAGGGGTCCCATAATCTGCTGGCAGTGCCAGGAGCCAGGCCATATGAGAGCTGATTGCCCCCAACTGGCTGAGCCCATGGACACAAACTTTGGGTACAGCCAATCCCATTATGCCGAACCAATTTGTGCAATCGGCATCCCGGAGGGTCCCAATATGGAACATTTGTGTAAGGTTGAAGTAGAGGGCACCCCGGCTGTGGTCCTACTGGACTCAGAGTCTCTTGACCCTGATATGAGCCAGCCTGGTACAAACCAGTACTCTGATCGGAAAATTGGGGTGTTGTGTATACATGGGGATGTAAAGGACTATCCTACCACACTAATGGTGATAAACACGTCAGCGAGGAGGCAGTGCCACGAGGTGGGGGTTGTGATTTACATTATGAAGTGGTACTTGGAAAAGATTTTCCTTTATTTTCTGTACTTTTTCCAACTGTTGTCCCACCCACTGAACAACTGCCAGCACCGGTGGCAATCAGGTTACATTCTCCAGAAGTGGGGCATGAACCTGGTGGCACAGAGGAAGAAGTGCTAGCGATAGGGATAACCTCCTCATCTGTGGAGGAGGGGGAACATTCTCCCATAGAAGTATTGGCTGGAGAGGTGGAAGACTTGCCGCCGGGACCTGAATTGTCATACTTAAATGTATCAGGTGACAATTTTGGTATGGCGCAACTCCGAGACCCTGCTATGGCTCAAGCCAGGGAAATGTACTGTTTATTAACAGGAAACCTGGGGCAGTTACAGTGTTGCCACTCTTTGAGCTGAATCGAGATCTGCAGTATCAAGTCGAGAAAATATGTGGGGAAATGGTAGAACAATTACTGGTACCTCAGGCATATCGTAGGCTGGTAATGGACTTAGCGCATGCACATGTACTCGGTGGGCATTTGGGCCAAAAGAAAACCCTGGACCGAATTTTGCAGCGGTTTGGCTAGGTGTCCATGAAGTAGTTAAACGGTACTGTAATTCCTGTCCAGTGTGCCAGGTAACCAGTCCCCAGCCTCACTTTCGGAGTCCTTTGGTGCCTTTACCAATTATAGAGGTACCTTTTGAAAGAGTGGCAATGGATCTGGTTGGTCCTGTCAATAAGTCAGCAAGGGGACGGCAACAAATCCTTGAAGTTCTAGATTATGCTACCAGGTATCCTGAGGCCGTTCCGCTGCGACACACATCAGCTAAGCTCATAGCAAAAGAACTCATGGGTATGTTTTCTCGGGTGGGATTCCTCAAGAGATTTTAACAGACCAGGGAACCCCCTTTATGTCAAGAATTATGAAGGAACTCTGCCGCTTGTTAAATGTTAAACAATTGCGCACATCAGTCTATCATCCCCAAACAGATGGTCTGGTAAAAAGATTCAATAAGATGCTAAAGAGCATGTTAAGAAAAGCAGTTTCCAAAGATGGGAAGGACTGGGATCTCTTACTACCATATTTATTGTTAGCAGTGCAGGAGGTGCCCCAGGCATCTACGGGGTTCTCGCCCTTTTGAACTATTGTATGGCAGACATCCCCAGGGCTTACTCGATATAGCCAAAGAGGCCTGGGAGAACCAACCAACCCCCCACAAGAGTGTGATAGAACATGTTGCAAAAATGCAAGAAAGAATGGAGACAGTCCTACCATTAGTCCGGGAACATATGGAGGTTGCACTACGGTTGCAGAGTTGGGTCTATAACCGGGTGGCTCAGGTAAGAATCTTTAGTCCTGGGGATCAGGTGTTGGTACTTGTGCCTACAGTAGATAGCAAATTTCTTGCAAGGTGGCAGGGGCCCTACGAGATTATGGAGAAGGTGGGGCCACTAGACTATAAGGTACACCAACCAGGACGGAGGAAGCCAGAACAGGTTTACCATATTAATTTGCTTAAACCATGGAAAGATAGAGACCACCTTGGTGGGGATAGTCAGCTGCCTGCATTTCACGTGAAGAAGGCTCCATTACATCGGGGGTGTCAGGAGAAACTTCCGTAGTCAAAATAGCATATACTTTGTCTCCTAAACAGGTTCAGGAGGTCCGGGAGTTTGTTAGCTGAAATACAGATGTTTTTTCTGAGCTCC
This sequence comes from Oophaga sylvatica, assembly GCA_033576555.1. Lineage (NCBI taxonomy): Eukaryota > Metazoa > Chordata > Amphibia > Anura > Dendrobatidae > Oophaga > Oophaga sylvatica. Next base: position 907,575,137 of record JARQOD010000001.1, on the reverse strand, counting down.
CTGGATGCACCTCCCTAATCCAACATGACATTGTCATGGAGCCACAGGCCAACGTCTGACTAAAGCCGGAAGCTTACCCCAGCTGAAACCAGGTACAGTATTGTGGAGAGAGTGCCTGGTCATTAACCTTTTTCTGACATCTGACGTACTATCCAGTCCATGGTACCTGGGCCCGTATGACCATGGACGGGATAGTATGTCATCGCGATCAGCTGCACTCACAGGGGAGCGCAGCTGATCGCCGCCGGGTGTCAGCTGTTTGTCACAGCTGACACCCGGCACTATGTGCCAGGAGCGGTCACGGACCGCTTCCGGGCCATTAACCCCCGGCACACTGCGATCAAACATGATCGCAGTGTACCGGGGGCACAGGGAAGCATCACGCAGGGAGGGGGCTCCCTGCGTGCTTCCCCTAGACCCTCAGAACAGAGCGATGTGATCGCGCTGTTCCGAGGGCCTCCTCCCTGCAGGAACCCGGATCCAAGATGGTCACGGGGTCCTTCCGGATAATGCAGGGAGGCAAGTTCCTCAGTAAAAAAGTAAAAAAAAAAATTAACATGTGTAAAAATAATTTTTAAAAAATTCCAAAATAAATAATAAAAAAAAATATATTCCCCAATAAATTCATTTCTTCATGTAAATAAAAAAAAACAATAAAAGTACACATATTTAGTATCGCCGCGTCTGTAACGACCCGCCCTATAAAATTGTCCCACTAGTTAACAAGTTAATGCAAAAAAACTGCTTTATCATCATACCGCAGAACAAAAAGTGGAATAACACGCAATCAAAAAGACGGATATAAATAAACATAATACCGCTGAAAACGTCATCTTGTCCCACAAAAAAACGAGCTGCCATACAGCATCACTAGCGAAAAAATTAAAAAGTTATAGCTCGCAGAATAAAGCAATGCAAAAATAATTATTTTTTTATATAAGATGGTTTTTGTATAAAAGTGCCAAAACATAAAAAAATTATATAAATGAGGTATCGGTATAATCGTACTGACCCGAAGAATAAAACTGCTTTATCAATTTTACCACACGAGGAACCGTATAAAGGCCCCCCCAAAGAAATTCCTGAATTACTGGTTTTTGTTCATTCTGCCTCCCAAAAATCGTAATAAAAAGTGATCAAAAAATGTCATGTGCCCGAAAATGGTATCAATAAAAACGTCAACTTGTCCCGCAAAAAATAAGACCTCACATGACTCTGTGGGGCCAAAATATGGAAAAATAATAGCTCTCAAAATGTGGTGATGCAAAAACTATTTTTTGCAATAAATAGCGTCTTTTAGCGTGTGACAGCTGACAAACATAAAAACCCGATATAAAAACCCACACTAAATAGTAAATCAAACACACCTTTATCACCCCCTTAGTTAGGGAAAAATAATGAAATAAAAAAAATGTATTAATTTCCTTTTTCCCATTAGGGTTAGCGTTAGGGTTGGGATTAGGGTTAGGGTTGGGATTAGGGTTGGAGCTAGAATTTGGGGGCTTCCACTGTTTAGGCACATCAGGGACTCTCCAAACGCGACATGGTGTCCGATCTCAATTCCAGCCAATTTTGCGTTGAAAAAGTCAAACGGCGCTCCTTCCCTTCCGAGCTCTGCCATGCGCCAAAACAGTGGTCACCCCCACATATTGGGTATTAGCGTACTCAGGACAAATTGCATAATAACTTTTGGGGTCCAATTTCTCTGTTACCCTTGGAAAAATAAAAAAATTGGACCAGAAATAATTTTTTTGGTGAAAAAAAGTTATTTGTTCATTTTTTTAACATTCAAAAAATTCCTGTGAAGCACCTGAAGGGTTAATAAACTTCTTGAATGTGGTTTTGAGCACCTTGAGGGGTGCAGTTTTTAAAATGGTATCATTTTTGGGTATTTTCTATTATATAGACCCCTCAAAGTGACTTCAAATGTGATGTGGTCCCCCCAAAAAAATGGTGTTGTAAAAATGAGAAATCGCTGGTTAACTTTTAACCCTTGTAACTTCGTAACAAAAAAAAATTTTGGTTCCAAAATTGTGCTGATGTAAAGTAGACATGTGGGAAATGTTACTTATTTAGTATTTTGTGCACCATATCTTTGTGATTTAAGGGCATGAAAATTCAAATTTGAAAAATTGCGAAATTTTCAAAAATTTCGCCAAATTTCCATTTTTTTCACAAATAAACGCAAGTTATATCAAAGTAGTTTTACCACTAACATGAAGTACAATATGTCCCGAGAAAACAATGTCAGAATCACCGGGATCCATGGAAGCGTTCCAGAGTTATAACCTCATAAAGGGATAGTGGTCAGAATTGTAAAAATTGGCCTCGTCATTAATGTGCAAACCACCCTTGGGGGTAAAGGGGTTAAGTGGGCACTTGAGTCATTGCGTTATTATTTGCTGGGGAGAACATTTCGTTTGGTGACAGATCATTCCCCTCTTACGTGGATAAGTCAAGCTATGGAGAGGAATGCAAGAGTCACCAGGTGGTTTCAGTTCCTGCAAAATTTCAAATTTTGAGTAGAATATCGGGCAGGCAGACTACTGGGAAACGCAGAAGCCCAGTCCAGAGTTCACTGTATGTCATGTGTCGACCCCCCCTAGGGTTGAACAAAGGGGGGAGGTATGTGGTGCAGTAAAGGGTGTAGTGCTGGATGGAAGATATATTTCTCCCAGCAGGACAAAGTTTGGCTGGGATTTTCCCTAAAGTTGAGGACCTGCAATGATGTGATGATCACGTGATCAGCCCATGTGATGTGTACCGCACCTGTGGGTGGGGTTATGGGCCATGTAATGGAGATTGTTGTTTGGCACAGGGTGAGTGTGTGTGCGAGGTATCAGGAACTAGGCTGGAGTCAGCCTGAGCTTGTTTTGGACTACCAGTGCTGCAAAGGTTTAGCAGCAAGACTCAAAACAAGCCTGGGAATGGCACCTAGCGGACGCCGCTGACCAGGAAGCCGTTTAGTTAAGCCCGTCCCATTCAAGGGTGAGTCTGAGACCAGTGGTTCTCTAACCTGGAGTATGTTTGTGTTTTTTCTTTACTTTCTGCTAACCTGCTGTTTAAAGTGTCATTAAACCACTGAAGTTGGACGCTAAGCCTGTGTGTTGCCTCATTACTGTGGCCCTGCCACTGCCTACCAGAGCAAATCCCTACAATGCTTACAGCTTGCTGTATTTTGTCTTATGCACTTAAATCCTTTTTCATAACTACAGTGTCTAGGAATTAATGGTACGTCAAAAAAAAAGAAATAATAAAAGAATAATTATGAAAAAATAATGTTTAAAAAGTACTATAATAAAACCTAAATCTGAGCCATTGCCCAACTGAAACACAAATGAGTGAAACACAATGAGTATTTTTGTCTTGTTACAGAAGAATGGGCCAGGATATACAGTACCTGTACAATATGAATTCTAAATCCTGAAGTAATGGTAGCTGCCAACAGCTGGGAACATCTAGGTTGTTGGCTGTTCCCGAATGTCAGCACTTGGCAATCTCCACTGTTAGTCACTTAGACTTGAAAAGAACTTTAAATAATTTCTTTTTACACATGTCCCGGGCATAGCTCATTTTTAACTAATCAATCTTCCAGTCTGACTGCACTGGACAAACCTTGTGGTCTTGAAGCCTGGAAGAGCCAAATGTAGCTGCAATAAAATATGGTTTCAGTCCAGAGTAATTCATTGGAACGAGTTGTAAATAGAGCTGGTGCAGATCTATTCGCATGTCTCATTCCATTGGCTCACCTTATATCTGACAACATCCGAGGCTCTTATTTTGATTAGCTGGCCTGGCTTGACGTCATTGTTATGGTGTATCGCACAAGTGACATCCTGCCAAGCCATTTAAACAGAAGAAGAGTGGGCAAGTAAAAGCTGGTACTTCTGACCACATGGCTGATAGTCCAGTCAAAATACGAAAAAAAAACCTTTACCCTGAACCAATTCCAAGAAAGCGTTTTTTTTTGTAGTATTACATGTAGGGAAAAACATACTAAAAGTTTACCAAGATAGGGTTACCACAAAGGGTCCAAATGTGACGTCAAAGAATATGGCCGCCAAAGCTGTAAAATGTAAAATGCGACTCACCTTTCAGTGTCTATCATATTTCTTTTACAATTACTACTATTATTATATTTATTATTTAATTATTTATTTATCATCTATTATTTTACAGAGCTGAGAATGATGGAAAGTCAAGAAACTTGCCCCTTATGCAGCCATGAAGTAGAAGATGACGGAGAAAGAGTGGTGATTGGTGCGAAAGGAGCTGAAGGGATCAATAAAGCCAGTATTGAGAGGGGCGTTAGCACTGTGGTAGCTGCTGGAGCAGTGGTGCACAAGAGATGTCGTATGAACTACATAAACAGGAAGCAAATAGACTTGCATAAGAAAGCTACTTCCATTCATTGTTCACCTGCCAAGAGAGGTACACGGGTGTCTACTGGATCCTATGATAGCACGATGCAGTGTTTGTTCTGTGGACATGAAGTGGTGAAGACAAGATCTAGTAGTGATTTCGATGACTATAGCTTTGTTAAAACGGATGGATTTGTAAGGTCCATCTTGTCACATTGCAAACAGCGTAATGATGACTGGGCAATCACCATTCAAGGGAGAATCGCGTACTTTGGGAAGGACTTACATGCTGCAGACTGTCTGTATCATCGTTCATGTGACATTAACTTTAGGACAAATTACGGAATTCCTATGCGTCATGGTGGTGGATCTACTACAAAGAAACCGCGGAAGGTAGGGAGGCCGATGAACATGGACCAAGAGCATGAGAATGTGTGCATTTCTCGAGGACAACGATGAAGAGCAACTGACTGTCACAGATCTTGCAAAGAAAATGACGGAGTATCTTGTAGAAGGAGACAGTGCTGCCTATAGTAATAAATGGCTGAGGTATAGGCTGGAGGAGAGGTATGGCGATTCGCTATTCATAGCAGAGTGTGAAGGGTTGCCTAACATATTGTAACGTTCCATGAAAAGACCAGAATAATCCTGAGGGACTATTTCCGTAGTCAGGAAACGGATGAAGAAGCCCAGAAGAGAGCCATCATAGAGACTGCAGCCAAACTAATCAAGAGCGATATCAAGTCTAACATCCCATCTTCAACCGATGAATATCCGAAGACTTCTTCGCTTGAATGTCAGTCTGCCTTAGATTATCTCCCCCTGAGTTTGCTTTGCTTGCTTGAAACCCTCTTAGTTTGAAAGGACATTCACAGGAAGGTCGCAAGCATTGGACAATCAGTTGTTCAGGCTGTACGTCCCAGGGCTGTTGTAGCTCCATTGCAGCTTGGGTTCGCAGTCCAGCTTTATCATCATTTCAGGTCTCGATTTCTTGTAGACAGTCTCTCAGCCATGGGATATTGTTCATCATATTCGGAAGTTCAGCGATTCGAGGAAAATGATGCCGCTTCTGTTGTCCAGGATGTGCTCGGTGGTACCATAGACAGACTAGATACGGCACTGCTGTTCGCTGCGGACAACGTCGATCATAATATCATCCCGTTAGATGGGAAGGACTTTCCACGGCATGGGGATGGTAGCTACTGTGACTCCAGGAAGGAAGGTCCGTCGCACTGTTCTCAGACGGAAGACTGCGGACTTGGAGATAGTTGAACAAAGCAGAGTTGATGTAAGGGAATACCATTTTGCAAAACACACTCACCGAAACATAAAAAAGGACATTACCCATCAGCGACGTCGCAAAAAACGAACAAGTAACAAAGTGAACATCGCTGAAGGAACAAAATTTGTCGGGAAAAAGGAGGACTTCCTTTCGAATGTGGAGAACAAACAGTCTCTTATCAATCTCGTTTCACAGCGCATGAATGACAGAGGTTTCCACATAATACAATCAGAGGGGGATGCAGATGTGGAGATTGTTAAGGTAGCAGTGTCAATGTCATCCAACAAAAGTACTAGTCTCATTGGCGAAGATACAGATCTTTTGGTGTTGTTACTTCATCACGTGTCAACCAGCGATGGCAACAAGCTTTATTTCTACTCGGATGAAGGGAGACCTGCAACAGTATACAACATTAAGGTTATGAAGTTCCTTGGAAACCATGTCTGCAGCAGTCTTCTGTTCCTTCATGCATTCACGGGTTGAGATACCACTTCCGCGGTTTTTGGAATCGGAAAAAAACTCGGTCTACACAAAGTTTTGAAGGGAGACTCGGTCTTAAATAGCTGTGCTAAAATCTTTTCCACACCTAACAAAAACAGAGCTGAGATTGAAGACGCTGGGTGTAAAGCGATGGTGGCATTGTTCGGGGACAAACCTGGAGACAATCTGTCTGCAATGAGGTATTCTACTCTCTGCAAAAAAGTTGGTTCAGCCAAAATCTTTGTTACACCTGAACGACTGCCACCGACCTCCTCTGCAACGAAGTATCATGCCCTTCAGAGTTACCTCCAAGTGATGCTTTGGATGGACAATGGTGAGGTCTTGGACACTACTGAATGGGGATGGGAATTGCAGAACAACATCTAGTTCCAGTGATGATGGATACTTCACCCACGCCAGAAACACTTCTGAAAATAATTCACTGCAATTGTTCTCGTGGTTGTAGTACACTTCGGTGCACTTGCAAAAGACACGGACTTACCTGTTCACGGACCATGTCAAGAAGGGCATTGTGACAATATGAGTGAGGAAGCAGTGTCTGATGATGAAAATAGTGACTATTGACCTGACACGCTTATTCAGTGATGAAGTAAGTCTTAAAATGCACTGTGTATTAATTCAATAATTTCTAGAAATGTACATGTATGTCATGACGTCATTGATGACGTCATGACCTCGCCTGTCCATGTAGTTAGTATAAAATTTGTATAAAAATTGTTATATGAAAATTTATAGTATACAAAATGCAAACTCTTCTGTAACCGACAGCTACAGCTTTGAAATAGGGAAATATTCGTTATTTTTAGTGCGATGGCTGTCATCGTCTTATGACATCATAGTTAGGACCTTTGTGGTGATCAATTTTTGGAAAACTTTTAATATGTAGTTCCACACATATAATAGTATTAAAAAAAATCATAAAACGCTTTCTTGGAATTTGTTTTCCGGGTCAAACCGTATTTTGACTGGACTATGATGGAATGGGGGGATGTGCAAATCTATTTGCCCTAATGCTAGTTATAAGGTTTATATCGCAGCACATCTAGTAAAATATTGACCATCTGACTCGTGATCAATAACATCCATGGTTGGTTATGGTATGTATTTGTTATCTAAAGTTATTGTATTTTAGTAATACTATATTGCTAATATCTGAGAGCAAATGACCAATGAAATAAAATGTGTGGGTTGGCTACTGTAATTAGCCATTGTCATCAAACAGAAAAAGTCTCGAACACTAAAATCTTTTAGCAGCCACATTTACTATCTCTATTTGAAAGAAACAGACATTTTACGTGTTCTTTTTTCATCTACCGTATATACTCGAGCAGCGTCGGACTGGAACTCCTTGGGCCCACCAGAGAAAATCATTCTTTGGGCCCACTATGTAGCTACATAGAAATAAATACAAGACCACCAATTGTGCAGTAAAACACACTAATATCAGGGTATAATATAAGGTAGTACATGTCTTAATTATGTAGCAGGAGTTGGGGTAGCCTCCCTCATAGATTATAAAGCAGCCCCCCTCATAGGGGATAATGCTGCCCCCCTCATAGAGGATAATGCTGCCCCCCTCATAGAGGATAATGCTGCCCCCCTCATAGGGTATAATGCTATATATATATATATATATATATATATATATAGATAGATGATAGATACCATATATACTCGAGTATAAGCCGACCCCCCTAATTTTGCCACAAAAAACTGGGAAAACTTATCGACTCGAGTATAAGCCTAGGGTGGAAAATGAGATTATGCCCCATATGCTGCCCCATGTATTATGCCCCACAAGATGCTCCATAGATTGTGCCCCATATGCTGCCCATGTATTATGCCCCCATAGATAATCCATAGATTGTGCCCTCATAGATGCTCCATAGATTATGCCCCCATAGATGCTCCATAGATTATGCCCCCATAGATTATGCCCCCATAGATGCTCCATAGATTATTCCCCCATAGATGCTCCTTAGATTATGCCCCCATAGAAGCTCCATAGATTGTGCCCCCATAGATGCTCCTTAGATTATGCCCCCATAGAAGCTCCATAGATTGTGCCCCCATAGATGCTCCTTAGATTATGCCCCCATAGAAGCTCCATAGATTGTGCCCCCATAGATTATGCCCCTATAGATGCTCCATAGATTATGCCCCCATAAATGCTCCTTAGATTATGCCCCCATAGATTATGCCCCCATAGATGCTCCTTAGATTATGCCCCCATAGATTATGCCCCCATAGATGCTCCTTAGATTATGCCCCCATAGAAGCTCCATAGATTGTGCCCCCATAGATTATGCCCCTATAGATGCTCCATAGATTATGCCCCCATAAATGCTCCTTAGATTATGCCCCCATAGAAGCTCCATAGATTGTGCCCCCATAGATGCTCCTTAGATTATGCCCCCATAGAAGCTCCATAGATTGTGCCCCCATAGATTATGCCCCTATAGATGCTCCGTAGATTATGCCCCCATAGATGCTCCATAGATTATGCCCCCATAGATGCTCCATAGATTATTCCCCCATAGAAGCTCCATAGATTGTGCCCCCATAGATTATGCCCCTTTAGATGCTCCATAGATTATGCCCCATAGATGCTCCATAGATTATGCCCCCATAGATTATGCCCCCATAGATGCTCCATAGATTATTCCCCCATAGAAGCTCCATAGATTGTGCCCCCATAGATGCTCCTTAGATTATGCCCCCATAGAAGCTCCATAGATTGTGCCCCCATAGATTATGCCCCTATAGATGCTCCATAGATTATGCCCCCATAAATGCTCCTTAGATTATGCCCCCATAGATTATGCCCCCATAGATGCTCCTTAGATTATGCCCCCATAGATTATGCCCCCATAGATGCTCCTTAGATTATGCCCCCATAGAAGCTCCATAGATTGTGCCCCCATAGATTATGCCCCTATAGATGCTCCATAGATTATGCCCCCATAAATGCTCCTTAGATTATGCCCCCATAGATTATGCCCCCATAGATGCTCCTTAGATTATGCCCCCATAGATTATGCCCCCATAGATGATCCATAGATTATGCCCCCATAAATGCTCCTTAGATTATTCCCCCATAAATGCTCCACAGATTATGCCCCTATAAATGCTCCACAGATTATGCCCCCATAGATTATGCCCCCATAAATGCTCCACAGATTATGCCCCCATAGATTATGCCCCCATAAATGCTCCAGATTATGCCCCCATAGATTATGCCCCCATAGATTATGCCCCCATAGATGCTCCACTGTGCCCCCATATATGCTGCAAAAAAAAAAAAAAGACATACTCACCTCTCGTCGCTGGGGGCCAGGTGCTGGTGTCCTGGGCACCTGCGATATGTACCTGTCACCGGGTCCACTGCAGAGCGCCGCTGTCTTCGGTCCTCCGGCAGTGAATGCTCAGGCAGGGGGCGCGGCGCTCACTAATGACGTCATCGCGCCCTCTGCCTGAACATTGCAGCAAAGAGAGGACGCGATGACACAGCGACGCTCAGCGGTTGGAGCGGGTGACAGGTAAGTAATGATATTCACTGATTCCCACGCGTGGGCGTGGGAAGCAGTGAATATTCATTTCTCTTTAGCAGCGGGGACAGGGGCTCCTGCCTCCTGTCACCCGCTGCTGCTCCGCTGGCACGGGGCCCCCATGGCAGCTGCGTGGTGTGCCGCTATTAGCGACATGCCACCGGCTGGGCTGGGGGCCCCTGGAGCAGCGGGGGCCCTAGGCAACTGGCCCCTGTATGCCAGCAGTGCCAGGGCCCCAGATGCCAGGGCCCACCGGAGAATCCTCCGGTTCTCCGGTGGGCCAGTCCGACCCTGTACTCGAGTATAAGCCGACCAGAGTATAAGCCGAGCCCCCTAATTTTGCCACAAAAATCTGGGAAAACTTATTGCCTCGAGTATAAGCCTAGGGTGGAAAATGCAGCAGCTACTGGTAAAAAAAAATAAAAATAGATGCCAATAAAAGTAAAATTAATTGAGACATCAGTAGGTTAAATGTTTTTGAATAGCCATATTGAATCAGGAGCCCCATAAAATGCTACATACAGTTCATGATGGCCCATAAGAAGCTCCATACAAAATACGCCCCATATAATGTTGCACAAAGGTTAATAATGGCCTCATAAGATGCTCTATAGAATATGCTCCATATGCTGCTCCATAAAGGTTATGGCCCCATAAGATGCTCCATAGATTATGCCCCATATGATGCTCCATAGATTATGCCCCATATGCTGACCTATAAGATGCTCCATAGATTATGCCCCATATGCTGCCCCATAAGATGCTCCGTATATTATGCCTCATATGATGCTCCATATATTATGCCCCTTAAGCTGCCCCATAAGATGCTCCGTATATTATGCCCCATATGCTGCCCTGTTGTGAACGTGTTGGAGATAACTTTGGAGCTGTGGCTCCCTCTGGAGGTTGCTGAGGGTATTGAACCTATGTTGAACAGCAAAAGTCCACCACCTGCAATTGATGAATGGTTATCAGGTGGGACGGACTGGCCTGATATAAGTGAGCTGACCACCCATGATCCTCACCGGTGATCAATTGTTCTTCCTGGTCTTGGTTGGAATTCAGCTTGCTTTTCTGCTGTCTCCTGCTATCATTCAGATAAGTTACTTTCTGATTTTTTTTCTGTGGTTTGATTTTCCTTGTTTTTTGCTGCCTTGCTTTTGAGTTCAGCCGAGTCACCTTTGGGGGCTTGTGCTGGTCTGTGTTCTCTTTTGTATTTGTTCATTTGCTCAGTTCTTGTGATTTTTTACTGCTGGGTAGCTGCGTGTTCACACCAGAGATCTGATATAGGTGGTCGAGACCGTGTGGTCTCAGCATTTTTGGATACAGAAGTGTTGGAGTTTTTCCTAGGGTTTTGTTGGATTGCAGACAGTATTCTCTCCTGTACTGTCCTATCTAGACAGTATGGGCCCCAGCGTTTGCTCAATCTATTTTCTGTCTGTGTTCGTGTTTTCATCTTGTCTAACCGCCATTATATGTTTGGGGGCTTCCTATTTCTTTGGGGCTCTACTCTGGGGCAGTTAGCTTTCCTCTTTCCATCTTCAGGAGTAGCTAATCTCTCCGACTGTGACGAGGCATCTAGGGCACCGTAGGAACGTCCCACGGCTGCTTCTAGTTGTGTGGTTAGTTTAGGGGTCTGCAACCTATTGGATCCCAACCTCCCTGGTGTTTGGCTGCCTTTGCGGTTTTTTGCTCCTGTCCTCCTCAGCTACCAAAACATAACAGAATCACCGGTCATACTGAAATACTATGGTACTCAACAGAAGGGAAAAAATAGTAAAAGGAAAAAAAAATTGTCAGAAACTTTTTGTTTGTTTTTTGTTGTTTGTTACACTTTTTCCCTCTTTTTTCTCTGGGGGCTGAGGGGGAATTTTTTCCCCAAGGTAAGTCAAGCATTTGTCCGATCATGTGGAACAGCTTGCTGCTGAAGTTCGGAGTATTGCTATCTATCTTGCTGGGTTGCCTGTTGTGGAACCTAGGATCCCTCTGCTGGATTTATTTTTGGGGGATCGGTCTAAATTTTGAATTTTAAAAATAACTGTAAGTTGTTTTTTGCCTTGAAGCCTAAATCCTCAGGGAATGCAGTGCAGCAGGTTCAAATTGTCATCTCCCTGTTGCGCGGTGACCCTCAGGATTGGGCCTTTTCCCTGAAACCTGGGGATCCTGTTTTGAATGATGTTGATGTGTTTTTTCAGGCTCTGGGATTGTTGTACGGTGAACCTAATGTTACTGATCAAGCTGAGAAAACCTTGTTGGCATTGAATCAGGGTCAAGAAGCCGCAGAGCTGTATTGTCAGAAATTCAGAAAGTGGGCAGTCCTTACTAAATGGAATGATGATGCACTGGCAGCTCTTTTTTGGAAGGGTCTGGCAGAGACTGTAAAGGATGTTATGGTGCGATTCCCTGTCCCCTCTGGTCTCAATGAATCTATGTTATTAGCTATTCAAATTGACAGACATTTGCGTGAGCGTAGAAATATGTGTGAGATTGAGATGCCTTGCGGGCCAGCCCCTGAGCCCATGCAGTGTGATGGAGTGACTTCTGGGGCACAGCGTCATGAGTTTCAAAAGCGTAATAAGTTGTGCTTCTACTGTGGTGACGCTTCTCATGCTATTTCCGTCTGCCCCTAACGGGGAAGACATTTTGCGCGCTCAGTTGTTTTGGGTAGTGTTCAGACTAAATTTCTGTTGACTGTTACCTTGATTTGCTCAATGTCCACATTTTCGGCTCAGGTTTTTGTTGATTCAGGAGCAGCTATAAACCTGATGGATTTTGATTTTGCCAAACGTTGTGGTTTTCCCATGATACCCCTGCGGAAGTCTATTCTTTTGCTGGGCATTGATTCTACCCCTTTGGCGGAGAATAAACCCCAGTTTTCTACCCAGGTGATAATTCGGGTTGACCCAGACCACCAAGAGAATTGCGAATTTTTGGTGTTACATAATTTACATGACATTATTGTACTGGGTTTTCCTTGGTTACAGACTCATAATCCTGTTTTGGATTGGAAATCTGTGTCTGTGACCAGTTGGGGTTGTCAATGTGTTCATACTGACACTCCTGTCTTTTCTGCCTTTCCCCAGTCTCAAGATGTTCCTGACTATTTGACTGATTTTTCTGATGTGTTTAGTGAGAGTAAGTCTGCATCCCTGCCTCCTCATAGGAGTTATGATTGCGCTATTGACTTAGTACCCGGTTGTAAATTTCCCAAGGGTCGGCTGTCACGCAGTCTCTGCATACAGGAGGTCAGGGACCTAAGCTGACCCTAAGCTGGGGCCCTAACTAATCTCTCTACCTGGAGGTACTGTTAAAGGTACAGAGGTCCAGGCCGCCAGCGTAACCCCTATCTCCTGAGGATCCCTGAACCTCAGTAATCTAGTCCTGAGAAGGACCCCGATCACAACAACAGGGGACAGGATAATATAAACCAACACACAGTACTAGACGAACGAGACAGTACAAGGGGAAAACCAAAAAAAAACACCTTGCATACAAAAACTCGCACCACAACAACAGAGGGAACACCAACGGGTAAGGAGATAAATAATAAAGCGAGGAAGGGAAAAAACCACACAAAGTACACTTCACTCCAAACTCCAAAATACCACAAGCCGCTCTGTTTGTCTGCAAGGAATGCTTTCACCGACAACTTCCCTAACAGACTGGCAGGTATTTGAAGGAGTCCCACTTCTGCAGCATTGACTGCAGCTGGGCGAGGCTGGGCCTCATCTAGCACATATAGAGAGAATTAACTCCCTCACTGCCAAAAAATACAAAGCACCAAAAACTCAGCTGCGAGAAGTCAGGCTGTGTAATCGTGACGATCTTCGTGGCGACACACCCGTGACATCGGCTCTTTAATTTATCTGTACCTGAGCATGATGCTATGCGATCTTATATCAAAGAGTCTTTAGAGAAGGGTCATATCAGACCATCCTCTTCACCCTTGGGCGCCGGCTTTTTCTTTGTGGCCAAGAAGGATGGCTCATTGAGGCCGTGTACTGACTATCGTCTCCTGAATAAGATCACTGTTAAATATCAATATCCGTTACCCTTGATTTCTGACCTATTTTCCAGAGTGAAAGGTGCTAGTTGGTTTTCAAAGCTTGACCTCAGGGGGGCGTATAATCTTATTCGCATCAAGCACGGTGATGAATGGAAGATGGCGTTTAATACCCCAGAGGGGCATTTTGAGTACCTAGTGATGCCTTTTGGGCTCACTAATGCCCCTTTCATCTTCCAATCCTTTATGAACAATATTTTCCGTGATTTCGTGGATAAATTTCTGATCGTTTATTTGGACGATATCTTGATTTTTTCCAATGACTGGGATTCTCATGTGGTACATGTTCAGACTGTATTCAGGAGTTTGAGAGAAAAAGCATTGTATGTGAAGGGATCAAAATGTCTTTTTGGCGTACAGAAGGTTTCATTTCTGGGATTCATTTTGTCTCCGTCTGTTATTAAAATGGACCTGGTCAAAGTTCAGGCCATTTGTGATTGGGTTCAACCCACTACATTGAAGGCTCTTCAGAGAATTTTGGGTTTTGCTAATTTTTATCGTAAATTTATAGGTAATTTCTTTACTATTGTGAAACCACTGACTGATTTGACCAAAAAAGGTTCTGATGTAGTGAATTGGTCTCCTGAGGCAGTTTCTGCGTTTCAGGAGCTTAAGCGGAGATTCACTTCTGCTCCTGTTCTACGGCAACCTGATGTTTCTCTACCATTTCAGGTGGAGGTTGATGCTTCTGAGATTGGTGCAGGAGCCATTTTGTCCCAAAGGGATCCGGAGACCTCTAAGAGTAACCCTTGTGCTTTTTTCTCTCGAAAATTTTCCCCAGCGGAACGTAATTATGATGTGGGAAATCTGGAGTTATTGGCTATGAAGTGGGCTTTTGAAGAATGGAGACATTGGCTGGAAGGAGCCAAACATCAGGTGGTGGTCCTCACGGACCATAAGAACCTGGTTTATCTCGAATCAGCCAAGCGACTTAATCCTAGACAGGCCAGGTGGGCCTTGTTTTTCACACGTTTTAATTTTGTGGTCTCTTTTCTCCCGGGCACTAAGAATGTTAAGGCGGATGCCCTCTCGAGGAGTATCTTTGCGGATTCTCCTGAGGTAACTGATCCTGCTGTTATTCTGAAGGAGGATGTGGTTCTTTCCGCTATCTCTCCCAATTTGAGACTGGCTTTGGAGGAATTTCAGGAGGATAAACCTGAACGCTGCCCTGTTGGGAAATTGTTTGTCCCAGACCAGTGGAGGAAGAATGTGATGTCTGAGATTCATTGCTCCATGTTGGCTGGCCATCCTGGTATTTTTGGTACCAGAGATTTGGTGAGTCAGTCCTTTTGGTGGCCCACTTTGTTTCGTGACGTCAGGGACTTTGTGCAGTCCTGTGGAACTTGTTCTCGGTCAAAACCTTGCTCTCGCTCTGGTGGTTTGTTAATGCCATTGCCTGTGCCAAAGTGGCCATGGACCCATATCTTTATGGATTTTATTTCCGACCTCCCTGTCTCTCAGAGAATGACCGTTATTTGGGTGATCTGTTCTAGGTTTTCCAAGATGATATATCTTGTGCCACTACCTAAGTTGCCATCCTCCTCCGAGTTGGTGCCCTTATTTTTTCAACAGGTGGTTCGGATGCACGGCATTCCAGAGAACATTGTTTCTGACAGAGGAGTCCAGTTTGTTTCCAGATTTTAGAGGACATTTTGTTCCAAACTGGGAGTTCAGCTGTCTTTTTCTTCTGCGTTCCACCCTCAGACCAATGGACAAACTGAGAGAACAAATCAGACCTTGGAGACTTATTTGAGATGTTTTGTGTCTGCTGATCAAGATGACTGGGTCTCTTTTTGCCTTTGGCTGAGTTTGCTTTGAATAATAGGGCTAGTTCTGTCACCTTGATGTCTCCATTTTTCTGCAATTTCGGGTTTCATTCTCGATTTTCTTCAGGGCAGGTGGAGGCTTCTGTCAGGATCCCGTCTGGGTTGGAGCCGATGTTACTGCAAACACTAGGGAAAGCAGAGGCAGGTAGCGTAGTCAGAAGGCAGGCCGAGGTCAGTACACAGGAAAGCAGTGTTTGTAGCAGGGAAGCAGGCAAATAACGTAGTCAGGTGGCAGCCGGAGGTCGGTACACAGGAGAGCATGTTTGTAGCAGGGAAGCAGGCAAATAACGTAGTCAGGTGGCAGCCGGAGGTCGGTACACAGGAAAGGCAGTTCGGTAGCAGAGGAGCAGGCAGATAACGTAGTCAGGTGGCAGCCGGAGGTCGGTACACAGGAGAGCAGTGTTTGTAGCAGGGAACAGCAGGAGAAAGAGCTTGACTAAAGGCTGGAAGCACAATAATCTCGCAATGACACACCCACAGGGCCAGGTTTATATAGGGTGTGTAATTGGCAATCAGAGGCCCAATCAAGAGAGCACTAGGTGTAGCCAATCAGGAAGAACAGTCAATGGTATCTGGGTTCAGCAAGGAACTTTGCAGCCAGCAGAATAGCTCAGATGGTAGAGCTGCTGGCCAGTGGACAAGAGGTACTGGGTTCGACTCCTGACAGTACTCCCCTCCTTCCAGGATGGCCTCTGGACATCTCAGGAGCTGGCTTATCCGGGTACCTTTGATGAAAGGCTCTTGTTAGTCTAGGAGTATGGACGTTGTCCCTTGGTTCCCATGAATTTTCCTCTGGTCCGTAACCCTTCCACTGCACCAGATACTGCAGTTTACCTCTGAATTTTCGGGAGTCCAGAATCTTATCCACAATGTATTCTTCTTCACCACGGATCCTTTCTG
This sequence comes from Oophaga sylvatica, assembly GCA_033576555.1. Taxonomy (NCBI): domain Eukaryota; kingdom Metazoa; phylum Chordata; class Amphibia; order Anura; family Dendrobatidae; genus Oophaga; species Oophaga sylvatica. The sequence continues at coordinate 907,558,656 of JARQOD010000001.1, read as the reverse complement.
GTGGAGGAGGTGGCTGAATTCTTCCTGGAAACGGGTTTTCACAGAAGGGTTTGAGCAAGGATATGTGAAACACTGGATGAATCTTTAGATTGTTGGGAAGTTTTAAACGAAAAGCAACCTGGTTAATTTTGCAGAAATTTGAAAAGGTCCAATGAATTTCTGACCCAATTTGGAGGATGGCACATGTGTCTTAAGGTTTTTAGTGGACAGCCAAACTTTGTCTCCAACCTGAAGAGCAGGGGCACTCTCCGATGTTTATCTGCTGCTTCCTTATATTCTTCCTGGGTCTTGAGCAATGTCTCTGATAATTCCTTCTGGGATTCCTGTAATTTTGTAAGCCTGTCATTAACAGCAGGAATGGGAGTGTTCACTGGCAGATTAGGGATAAATACTGGATGTACTCCATAATTAGCAAAAAATGGGGTTTGAGATGTAGCGCTATGTATGGAGTTGTTGTAGGCAAACTCTGCTGTTGGTAAATAGTCCACCCAGTCATCCTGAAGATAGGAAATGAAGCAACGGAGGTATTGCTCCAAAGTCTGGTTCGTTCTCTCCGTCTGGCCATTGGACTGAGGATGGAAAGCGGTAGAAAGATTCACCGTGACTCCCAAGGCTGTACAGAAACTCTTCCAAAATTTTGACGTAAACTGAACGCCTCTGTCAGACACCACGCTGTCAGGAATTCCATGTAACCTGAATACTTCTTTGATCATCAGTTCTGCAGTTTTTTCAGCAGTAGGAATTCCTTCAGTTGGAATAAAGTGGGCCATTTTTGTGAGTCGGTCCACTATGACAAGGATGACGGTCATCTGTTTGGAAGGGGGTAGTTCCACAATAAAATCCATGGAAATAGATCCCCAAGGCCTGGATGGAACTGGGAGTGGTTGCAAGAGTCCTAGAGGAGACGATCGTGGGGTCTTGTTTCGTGCGCATGTTAAACAGGTTGAAACATATTTCCTCACGTCCTTCCTACAATTAGGCCACCAAAAGAAACGAAGTAGTAAGTCTTGTGTTTTTGCAACTCCAGGATGTCCTGCCAGTTTAGAATCATGGACACTTTTGAGGACTTCAAGGCGAGAAGATTCAGGTACATATATTTGGTGTTTCTGCATCCAAAACCCCTCTTTGAATGAAAGATCGACGTCTTCCGAAGGATGGTTAAGGAAAGAGTCCTCTTGATATCCATCTTTAATTCTATTACCTAGTCCTCTAGAGTGCAATATTCCCAAAAAATTTTTAGGGCCTAGAATTGTATCATCATTACTAGACCTCTCCTGAGGTTCCGAACACATCCTGGACAGGGCGTCAGCCTTGCCATTCCTTGAACCAGGCCGGTAAGAGATTATAAAATTGAATCTTGAGAAAAATAAGGCCCATCGTGCTTGTCTTGCAGACAATCTTTTGCTGTACGGAGGAATTCAAGATTCTTGTGGTCCGTGAGGACAGTCACAGGGTGATTGGCACCTTCCAGAAGATGTCTCCACTCGGAGAAGGCAACTTTAATGGCTAACAGTTCTTTATTACCAATGTCGTAGTTCTTTTCTGCAGATGACATGGTGTGGGAAAGAAACGCACATGGGTGAAGTTGCATCTTGTCCCCAACTCGCTGAGACAGAATAGCTCCCACTGCAGAGTCCGAGGCGTCCACTTCGACAGTAAATGGCAATTCAGGATTTGGGTGTACTAACAATGGAGCAGACGTAAAAAGAGTTTTCAACTTGTCAAAAGCCTCCTGTGCCTCTGGAGACCAGAAAAATGCTTTTGTCTTTTTTGTTAGTGTAGTAATTGGTAGTATGATCCGTGAAAAGTTCTTTATAAATTTTCGGTAAAAATTGGCAAATCCTATGAAACGCTGGACGTCTTTTAAATTTCTTGGAACAGGCCAGTCCACTACAGCATTGATTTTGCCGGGATCCATGCTCAGACCTTCTGGGGAGATGATATATCCCAGAAATTGGATACTGGTTTGTTCAAACTCACATTTTCAAGTTTAATGTAGAGATGGTTCTCCTGTAGTCGTTCCAAGACTAACTGGACGTGCCTGCGATGCTCTTCCAAGGTGTCTGAAAATATAAGAATGTCATCGAGATAAGCCACAACGAATTGGTCCAAGAAATCTCGAAATACATCATTAATAAAATGTTGAAAGGTGGCTGGGGCATTGCTAAGGCCAAAGGTCATAACAAGAGATTCAAAATGTCCATATCTCGTTCTGAAGGAGGTCTTCCACTCATCTCCTGGGCGAATCCGTATGAGGTTGTAAGCCCCTCTAAGATCCAGCTTCGTAAAGATTTTCGCAGAACGGAGTCTCTCAAATAGTTCAGGAATCAAGGGTAGCGGGTAGCGATTCTTGACAGTGATATTATTCATCTCTCTGTAGTCAATACATGGCCGCAGAATGGAGTCTTTCTTTTCAACAAAGAACAGGGGTGCCCCAGCTGGAGATGTGGAAGGTCGAATAAAGCCTTTCTCTAAATTTTCATCCAGGAACTTTCTTAATACCTTCAATTCAGGTTCGGAAAGATTGTAAATCCGTCCAAATGGAATGGTTGCTCCTGGCAGCAATTCAATGGGACAGTCATAAGGACGGTGAGGAGGTAATTGATCTGCTTTCTTCTTACTGCAGACATCAGAGAACTGCTGATATTGAGGTGGTAGTTTCTCTTCCTTCTCATGCGAAATCTCAGAGATTTGGACTTGTTGGAGAACAGGGGGTTCCTTATGACAATTATTCTTACAGTAGTCAGATGGAAAGGTGATGGTCCTTGATGCCCAGTTGATAGAAGGGTTATGGACTGAAAACCAGGGGATCCCTAGAATAACCGGAAATTTCGGAGATGAAATAAGGTGGAAACTGACAGCTTCATGATGATCCGGGTCGATACAAATCTCCAGTTCGATTGTCTCATGCGTGACAGGTCCAGAAGACAAAGGTGATCCATCCACAGTTTCCATTTCAATTGGTGTGGATTTGGTCCTACTGGAAATATCATTATCACGTGTAAATTTTAAGTCCATAAAATTTCCTCCTGCTCCCGAATCCAACAGGGCAGAGCATTGTATTTTTTGGGTGCCCATTACAACCTGAATGGGGATTACAAAATGAGATGATGTGGTATGTATTTTGTCTATTTCTGGCGTTACTGATGAGATAGTCTGCAAGATGGAATCCGACTGCTGAGAAAGGTCCGTATTGCTGGCAGACCTGTTGTTGGTAAAGGCTATAGTCCTTTTGTTAGGACAGTTGATGGCATAGTGTCCAGGGTCCCCACAATAGAGGCAGAGATGTTCTGCACGTCGCCTCTCCTTCTCCTGTGCAGAGAGTGGTCTTCGGATGACGTCGATCTGCATCGGTTCAGACACAACTTGCGTCTTTTCTTGGTGGTCTGATGCTGAAAATGAGAAGCCAGGGCTATTCCCAAGTGCTCGCAGTCTCTCCTTTCTCCTTTCAGTAAGTCTCTGGTCAATCCGGATACATAGTTGAATAAAGTCCTCCAACTGGTCAGGGGTCTCAACCCTGGCAAGCTCGTCTTTCACTGGTTCTGATAACCCTCGTCGAAATTGACTTCTCTGGGCCGCTGGATTCCAGGTGGTGTCGGCCACCCAGCGACGGAACTCCGATGTATATTCCGCAACAGAGCGACGTCCTTGGCGCAAATTATGTAATTTGGTTTCTGCTGTGGCACAGCGGTTTGGGTCATCAAAAACTTGATTCATAGCTGCGATGAAAGCTTCCAGGTCATTAAGGAGGGCATAGTCCTTTTCTACATAAGGTGAAGCCCAAGCAAGAGCTTCATCCGTCAGGAGATTTATCATGAAAAAAACTTTCTTCCTCTCACTGGTAAAGGGAGCAGGTTGCATCTGGAAGTATATGCGGCATTGATTGAGGAATCCTCGGTACTGCTTGCGATCCCCACTGAACTTTGCAGGCAGCGGCAGCCGCGCATTTGATTCGGACCCTGAATTGCGCACGTCCAGTAGTTGTTTTTGTAGCTCAATTACTTCCTGTTGTATCGCCGTGAAATCAGTTTGTAACTTGGCATATTTTCCTTGAGAGTCAGTACAAAAACTTTGAAGCTCCGTAACTTGCCGCCTCAGGGTGTTCACAGCGGACTCCATTTTGGCGCGAGATTATTCTGTCAGGATCCCGTCTGGGTTGGAGCCGATGTTACTGCAAACACTAGGGAAAGCAGAGGCAGTAGCGTAGTCAGAAGGCAGGCCGAGGTCGGTACACAGGAAAGCAGTGTTTGTAGCAGGGAAGCAGGCAAATAACGTAGTCAGGTGGCAGCCGGAGGTCGGTACACAGGAGAGCAGTGTTTGTAGCAGGGAAGCAGGCAAATAACGTAGTCAGGTGGCAGCCGGAGGTCGGTACACAGGAAAGGCAGTTCGGTAGCAGAGGAGCAGGCAGATAACGTAGTCAGGTGGCAGCCGGAGGTCGGTACACAGGAGAGCAGTGTTTGTAGCAGGGAACAGCAGGAGAAAGAGCTTGACTAAAGGCTGGAAGCACAATAATCTCGCAATGACACACCCACAGGGCCAGGTTTATATAGGGTGTGTAATTGGCAATCAGAGGCCCAATCAAGAGAGCACTAGGTGTAGCCAATCAGGAAGAACAGTCAATGGTATCTGGGTTCAGCAAGGAACTTTGCAGCCAGCAGAATAGCTCAGATGGTAGAGCTGCTGGCCAGTGGACAAGAGGTACTGGGTTCGACTCCTGACAGCTTCTGTCTGTCGGGTGTTGACTCTGTTGTGGAGAGAATGCAGCAGATTTGGGATAAAGAAGTGGATAAGTTGTCTCTCTCTCAGGAGAAGGCCCAGCGGTTTGCCAACCGGCATAGGACTGATGGTCCTCGGTTTAAAGTGGGTGACTTGGTTTGGTTGTCCTCAAAAAATATCCCTATGAAGGTTGCGTCTACAAAATTTAAGACAAGGTTCATTGGACCTTATAAGATCACGAAAAATTCGTAATCCCGTTTCCTTCCGTTTGCTTCTTCCAGGAACATTTAAGATTCACAACGTATTCCACAAATCTTTATTGAAGAGGTTTGTCGAGCCAGTGGTTCCTATGGCTGCGCCTCCTGATCCTGTTTTGGTTGAGGGCAATTTGGAGTATGAGGTTGAGAAGATATTGGATTCTCGTTTGGCTAGGCGGAGACTCCAGTACTTGGTTAAGTGGAAAGGCTATGGTCAGGAGGACAATTCTTGGGTGTTTGCTTCTGACATTCATGCTGAAAGACTGGTCCATGCCTATCACCGAGCTCATCCTGATCGGCCTGGTGGCGCACGTGAGGGTAAGGTGACCCCTCCTCAAGGGGGGTACTGTTGTGAACGCGTTGGAGAAGACTTCGGAGCTGGGGCTCCCTCTGGTGGTTGCTGAGGGTATTGAACCTATGTTGAACAGCAAAAGTTCACCACCTGAAATTGATGAATGGTTATCAGGTGGGACGGACTGGCCTGATATAAGTGAGCGGACCTCCCATGATCCTCGCCGGTGATCAATTGTTCTTCCTGGTCTTGGTTGGAATTCAGCTTGCTTTTCTGCTGTCTCCTGCTATCATTCAGATAAGTTATTTTCTGTTTTTTTCTGTGGTTTGATTTTCCTTGTTTTTTGCTGCCTTGCTTTTGAGTTCAGCCGAGTCCCCTATGGGGGTTTGTGCTGGTCTCTGTTTTCTTTTTGCATTTGTTCATTTGCTCAGTTCTTGTGATTTTTGTACTGCTGGGTAGCTGCGTGTTCACACTAGAGATCTGATATAGGTGGTCGAGACCGTGTGGTCTCAGCATTTTCGGATTCAGAAGTGTTGGAATTTTTCCTAGGGTTTTGTTGGATTGCAGACAGTATTCTCTCCTGTACTATCCTATCTAGACAGTTTGGGCTCCAGCGTTTGCTCAATCTATTTTCTGTCTGTGTTCGTGTTTTCATCTTGTGTAACCGCCATTATATGTTTGGGGGCTTCCTATTTCTTTGGGGCTCTACTCTGGGGCAGTTAGCTTTCCTCTTTCCATCTTCAGGAGTAGCTAATCTCTCTGGCTGTGACGAGGCGTCTAGGCACCATAGGAACGTCCCACGGCTGCTTCTAGTTGTGCGGTTAGTTTAGGGGTCTGCAACCTATTAGATCCCAACCTGTCTGGTGTTTAGCTGCCTTTGCGGTGTTTTGCTCCTGTCCTCCTCAGCTACCAAAACATAACACTGCCCCATAAGATGCTCTGTATATTATGCCCCATATGATGCTCCAATTTTTATGCCCCATATGCTGCCCCATATGTTTTGCCCCATATGCTGCTCCATATATTATGCCCCATATGCTGCCCCATAAGAAGCTCCGTATATTATGCCCCATATGATGCTCCATATATTATGCCCCATATGATGCTCCATATATTATGCCCCATATGCTGCACCATAAGATGTTCCATATATTATGCCCCATATGCTGCCCCATAAGATGCTCTGTATATTATGCCCCATTTGATGCTCCATATATTATGCTCCATATGCTGCTCCATATATTATGCCCTATATGTTGCCCCATAAGATACTCCAGAGATTATGCCCCATATGCTGCCCGCGAATAATAAAAAAAAAAAGACATACTCACCTCTCGTTGCTGGGTGCCAGGTGCCGGTGTCCTGAGCAGGTGGGGACACCGGCGAGCTATGGGGGATAGGTGACGGTGCCACTACTGCTCAGGCCCGGCACCCGCGATATTCACCTGTCCCCTTTCCACCGCTGATCCTGAAGAAGTCTTTGGACTTTGAGACATGTTGAGTTAATAAGATTAAATAAACCATCATCTTCATCTCAGAATTGTGTGGACCGGATTTATACAGGAGCGCAGGTATTATCCACAAACCTCTCCTGTTTAATAATATGACTTGGCCACCGATTTCACCAGCGGAGCTGCAGCAGCTGTCAACTCTGACGAGTTTCCATGCACGAGTGTAAAGTTATATCAGGTGAGTGCCAAATTTATTTTTCACTAATTCTTTTCCTCAGATAAGACCCTATTACGTCCTCTCTCCCTTTGTATTTCTCATAAGTTATTTCCCAAAGGGACAGCGTATTAGATTATTGGCTACTTAAGTTTTATAAAAAATTTTGGGGGATCC
>JARQOD010000001.1:907258397-907551449 GCA_033576555.1 Oophaga sylvatica | reverse complement strand
GACCTATTAATAGATCTGATCAGAGAGCGGGAGCGCTGTGGAACATGGGGGACCGCCGCCATTCAGATCAGATAGTGACACGTCGGCTCTGGGATGAAGTTTGTTCCCAACTTGTTGGCTACTGGGAGGACCTTGAAGCTCGGTCACAGTCTAAAATGCGTAAGTATATACAGTTCAGTAGGGCTGCTGGATTTAAAGCAGTGTTTCCACAACTACAGTCGTCGTGAATCCCAAGGGGTCATGTTTTCTGGATTTCCTTTGGTACAACACTATGGAAATCCTGAAAACATGACCCGTGGGGGACAGGGCCGGCTCCAGGTTTTTATGGGCCCCGGGCGAAGGAGCCTCAGTGGGCCCCTTTAACACAGACCACGATTCATGATGCACAGATACAGCAGAGAAATATGGGTACAGTACAATGCCAAATACTTCTCTTCTTACATTACATGAGTGATATCTATTGTAAATTGTACAATAGCTCAAAAACCGCCAAATTCTCACAGCGCACAGAACAGACTGGACAGTACAGTCCTCCATACAATATTATGGGCACCACAGTCTCCCCTCATCACCCATATAATACCCCATGCAGGATGTCACCCCCCATATAATGCTCCATACAGAATACTGGACCCAAAATAATGCTCCATACAGAATACTGGACCCAATATAATGCTCCATACAGGATACTGGTCCCATATAATGCTCCATACAGGATACTGGTCCCCATATAATGCTCCATACAAAATATGGAGCTCTCCTCTGCGCTGTACTGCGTTCTGCACTGTTACGGCTCAGGAAAGGGCGCTGTGGAAAGACTCCCAATTATCATCATGATTGTCTCCCCATCATCATCATTGCCTCCTTATCATCATCATTGCCTCCCCATCATCATCATGGCCTCCCCATTATCATCAATGCCTGCCCATCTCATCATCATCATCTCCTCCCCATCATCATCAATGCCTGCCCATCATCATCTTCTCCCCATCATCAATGCCTGCCCATTATCACCAATGCCTGCCCATTATCATCATCTTCTCCCCATCATCATCAATGCCTCCCCATTATCAGCAATGCCTGCCCATCATCATCTCCTCCCCATCATCATCAATGCCTGCCCATCATCATCTTCTCCCCATCATCAATGCCTGCCCATTATCATCATCTTCTCCCCATCATCATCAATGCCTCCCCATTATCAGCAATGCCTGCCCATCATCATCTTCTCCCCATCATCAATGCCTGCCCATTATCATCAATGCCTGCCCTGCCCATTATCATCATCTTCTCCCATCATCATCATCAATGCCTCCCCATAATCAGCAATGCCTGCCCATCATCACACACAGACAGCACACAAGCACTCTCTCACATACTTATACACACACACACACACACACAAGCACCGCACTACATACACACAGACACACACAGAGACACACACACACACGTCTTACCCGTCCGATGCCGCGCGCTCTCTGCCACAGCCGGCCGCTGAATGATGACGTCATTCAGCGGCGCTGCTGTGAGAGGAAGCGCCGGCGCCCCCGGGAGCCCGAGCTGCGGCAGCGGAGGCACGGGAGAGGTAAGTATTGTGCCAGCTGATGCCGGGGCCCTGAGCAAGCGGGGGGGCTCAGTGGCGGCGCTGACACCGCTCTCCTCCGCTAACGGGCGCGGGGGTGCCAGACGGCGAGTGGGCCCCCCCGCCTGCTCAGGGCCCCGGCACTTGCCCGGGTGTGCCGGGTGCTGACGCCGGCCCTGGTGGGGGACATGAGGACTGTAGTTTGGAAAACACGTATGTATTATACTAATCAATTTGTGCTATCTCGATTCAGGGGAGAGAATTGTGAAGCGGTGGCGGTCTATCAGGGATCGCTTCAAGAAGGAGTTCAACAAAGAGATGCGGGCCCCGAGTGGTTCTTCAGGACGCCAGAGCAAATATAAATACGCAAGAGCTCTGGCGTTCCTGCGTGAAACTATGGTCACCAGAAGGTAAATATTCAAAAATAAATGTTTACATGTCTAACTCCTTTTTTTTTCACAGCCAGGGCCATTGAAATACAGTATATTAATTGTATGTTTTCTCTTTATTCAACAGCACGGTGAGCAGCACTCGGGCGCCCGCAGAGTTGGGCCCTTCTGAGGCGATCCCTGAGGAGACCGGCACCGAGGGACACTTTGACCGCCCCGACCCATCTGCATCCACACGTGAGCCCTCTTTCCCCTCCACCAGCACTGCAGCAGCGTGGCCGAGTGCATTGCATGAGGCTGCTGGTCAACAGATAGATTTTCCTTTACCCCACCCTTCTGCCCCTGCCACCTCTAGTACATCTGCGGCTACTGGGCGGCAACGGCAGAGGGGTCAGGAAAGGAACTATGCGCCCGAGTTCTTCATTTGAATGCATCTTTTCAGAACTGCCTTAAAGTGTTATCTGAGCAAGTTACCGCAGGCATTCATCAGATAACCTCCGCAGTTTTGGAGGTAAAGACACTTCTGCAAAGCGTGCATTCGGAAGCAAGAGCATCACCAAATCACAGCTTTTTTCGGTCGGTTGCGGAGCGCATAGATCCGCTATCTGCTGACCAGCAGATGTATGTGAGGCACACGTGCCACGCTGCTCTAGTGCAGGTTGTCTCCCATCCTCCTCCATCCACCCCAGTTGTTCCCCCTCCTCCCCCTCCAGTCGGCGTGCCTCCTCCCCCTCCTATTCATTATCAGCCACCACCACAGTTCCAGCAACCTCCCCACTATCACCAACCTCCCCAGTACCAGCCACCTTCCCAACTTCAGCCACCTTCCCAACTTCAGCCACCTTCCCAACTTCAGCCACCTTCCCAACTTCAGCCACTTCCCAACTTCAGCCACCTTCCCCACTTCAGCCACCTTCCCCACTTCAGCCACCTTCCCCACTTCAGCCACCTTCCAACTTCAGCCACCTTCCCAACTCCAGCCACTTAACCAACTTCAGCCACCTCCCCACCTTCAGCCACCTCCCCAACTACAGTCCCCTCAACAACTCCTGTCACCTATTCAGTACCAGCAACCTCCCCAGTACCAGCCACCTACCCCGTACCAACCACCTACCCGTACCACACTCCCACCTCTTACCAATCTCCTTCCCCCTACCAATTCCCTACCATATCACCTGTTCCTCCAGTACCTGCCCCACCCTCCACTCCACCACCCATCACTGATTCTGCCTCAAACTTGTCCTCCCGTTCTTTAACCCTTTCCACCCCTTCACCTCTTACTGTTCCTTCCCCACCAGCATCCCAGTCCTCTCTACACACTCCCACGGTCGAAGTGTCCCGCAGCCCCTCCAATAGTATGTCCGCCCCACACTACACAGCGTTGTAATGTTGTTTAAAAAATTTTTTTTAAAAAAGACTGAGTCATTGAATGCCAAAATTACTTTTATCAAAGATATTTTGAAAGTAAACATTTACAAACTTTAACAAAAAATTGGTTAAATAAATTTTGAATTGGTTGATTAAATTTTTTGTCTCTCATTTCTTTATAATGTTACAGCTTATGTAAGGTTACATGTGTAATAAAGATTAATAACAGTACCAATTGTAAAGACAGAAACATTACATTTAGGGACAAACATAATAATTGATCACACACGGTCATCCTGCCAGTCTACCTGTCCTTCGGCTGAAATAAAGTACTCGGCAAATCTGTCCCTCATCCTAGAAACAGCAACAGAACTTCTATTGGTATTATTGTGATAATCGTGTAAAGTTGTTTGTTGCAGGTGGTCCTCAATGGTCAATTATTCTTTGCAGATCACAACATTGTGCAGTACCACACAGGCTTTTATGACTTCATCAACAGTGTCAGTCTTCAAATTGATGGCTGTCAATAGCACACGCCACTTTGCAGTCAGGATTCCAAACGTACACTCCACCATTCTTCTAGCTCTTGTGAGCCTGTAATTGAAAATCCGTTTGGAATGGGTCAGTCATCTGCTGGCATACGGTTTTAATAAATGTTCTGAGAGCTGGAAAGCCTCATCACCAACACACACATATGGCATAGGTGGCCCTGTGGTTTGAGGCAGCGGCCTAGGGGCTGGGAAATGGAATGTGTTCCCATAGAGTCGATGTCCCATTGCTGAAAGTTTGAAGACTTGAGAATCGTTGGATCGTCCATATGCCCCTATGTCCACTGCAATGAACCTATATTCGGCATCAGAGATGGCCATCAAGACAACGGAGAAATATTTTTTATAGTTAAAATATTCTGATCCTGTTCCCGCTGGCTTCACAATTCTGACATGTTTGCCATCAATCGATCCAAGACAATTTGGAAATTGGCAGATCTGTTGGAACTTATCTGCTATTTCCATCCACCGCTGTGTAGTAGGTTCAGGCATATATTCCGAGACCAAACAGTCCCACAGTGCACGGCAGGTGTGCTTTATTATGCCCGATATGGTAGAGATTCCCAATCTAAATTGGAAATGGAGCGAGGAGAGCGATTCTCCACTTGCAAGGAATCTAAAAAAAAAAAAAAAATCACAATCACTGCTCAGAACTCAGGTATAACAATTGGAAAAGGCAAAAACCAGAATATATCACTACCCACATGGTATAAAACAATACACACATAGTTTACAAGTATGCCAAAAAAGAACATAGCACTACCCACAAAGTATTCAAGTACGCCAAAACAGAATAGAGCAATACCCACATTGTATACAAGTACACCAAAAAAGAACATAGCACTACCCACATTGTATACAAGTACGCCAAAAAAGAACATAGCAATACCCACAAAGTATTCAAGTATGCCAAAACAGAATAGAGCAATACCCACATTGTATACAAGTACGCCAAAACAGAATAGAGCAATACCCACATTGTATACAAGTACACCAAAAAAGAACATAGCACTACCCACATTGTATACAAGTACGCCAAAAAAGAACATAGCAATACCCACAAAGTATTCAAGTATGCCAAAACAGAATAGAGCAATACCCACATTGTATACAAGTACGCCAAAACATAATAGAGCAATACCCACATTGTATACAAGTACGCCAAAACAGAATAGAGCAATACCCACATGTCATAAAAGTACGCCAAAACAGAATAAAGCAATACCCACATTGTATAAAAGTACGCCAAAACAGAATAGAGCAATACCCACATTGTATACAAGTACGCCAAAACATAATAGAGCAATACCCACATTGTATACAAGTACGCCAAAACAGAATAGAGCAATACCCACATTGTATAAAAGTACGCCAAAACAGAATAAAGCAATACCCACATTGTATAAAAGTACGCCAAAAAAGAACATAGCACTACCCACAAAGTATTCAAGTATGCCAAAACAGAATAGAGCAATACCCACATTGTATTCAAGTATGCCAAAACAGAATAGAGCAATACCCACATTGTATACAAGTACGCCAAAACATAATAGAGCAATACCCACATTGTATACAAGTACGCCAAAACAGAATAGAGCAATACCCACATTGTATACAAGTACGCCAAAACATAATAGAGCAATACCCACATTGTATACAAGTACGCCAAAACAGAATAGAGCAATACCCACATTGTATAAAAGTACGCCAAAACAGAATAGAGCAATACCCACATTGTATACAAGTACGCAAAAACATAATAGAGCAATACCCACATTGTATACAAGTACGCCAAAACAGAATAGAGCAATAGCCACATTGTATAAAAGTAGGCCAAAACAGAATAGAGCAATACCCACATTGTATACAAGTACGCCAAAAAAGGACATAGCACTACCCACAAAATATTCAAGTATGCCAAAACAGAATATAGCAAAACCCACATTTATTTAAGCACTACCCACATAGTATAAAAGTAAGCAAAAAAAGAATATAACAATAACCACATTGTATTAAACATTACCCACAAAGATACACAAAATATGCATTTGAATGAAATAAACACACACAAGTTTTTGACCATTTTTTATTGCACTGGTAGTAATCCTTCGATTGCCTTTTAGTCCTAGAATAAAAAATAACAACAATACAACTGTGTACAAGCAAGCACATTCAAAAATAATAGCTTACCTTATTGTCACCATGAGACGCTCCGACGGAGAAATCGAATACCGGCAGTAGGTGTCACATCTCCTGATCTTGTCTTCAATCCTCTCCACCAACATGTCAAATGTTTCCTTCTTCATACGAAGATAAGAACATTTTTTTTCTGGATTCTCTCTTAGCTCCATATTGAGTGTCGAATAGACTCCACGGGTTAGTCTCTGTGCCGTGATGGGGTGGATCCATATACGGCGGCGTCGCTGACGCTTTAGGCGCTGCTCGATCCTTCTCTCCTTCTCCATAACGATAAACCGCAAGCGATTCGCCTCCGCTGTGAAATCCACAAGATTCCGGAAAATATTACCAATAATTGTCTCCATCTTCATCAGTCACTTGCTCTTCTCTCAAAAATGCTCCTCTACAATCTGTCAAAGATGGGCTGTAGGAACACTGTATATATAGGATTTACAATAGCCAATCAGGTTTTGAAATAAAAGGGGCGTGATTGAAAACCGGATCCGTCGTAATCCGTCAAAAAACGGATAAAAAACGGATGAAACTGATGTGCCGGATCCGGTTTTCTGACTGATCCGCTAAACGGATCAGTCAGAAAACCGGATCCGGCGCATCAGGTTTTTCATTTCATTGCTGCATCCGGCGCTCCGGCGCGACGCCGGACCGCGCCTGATTCAAAAAAACGGATGTGTGAAAGTAGCCTAATAAATTCTGTCTGACGAATGTGTTTGTTTTACTGTGGCTATATTATGCTAAAGGGTAGTATTTTCTCTGATCTTGTCAGTAGACAATTATCTTACTAGTCTATACAGTTACTTCACTTTCAGTACAGCTGGAGAGAACACGGAGAGATGCATACAATGCATTCGTGTTATGGCGTAAAATAGACCCAAACTGGAGCAAAAATAAACTATATACAAGAAGAATTTTTCTAGAAGAGTTGGGAAAATCATTGGTTAGCCCATAAATCGAAGAAAGAAAATTAACACCCAGAGATGATGGAGCAGCAGCCATTGTCAACAGGATCCATCATCATGCTAAAGAAAGTGAACCAACGGCTTCCACCAGCTCTGCTACGATACCCACGGCCTCCAACTTCAACGTAACCAGTGTAAAATACAAACGATGCGCCTTCTGTCCAACATCAAGTACCGTATATACTCGCGTATAAGCCGAGATTTTCAGCCCATTTTTTAAGGCTGAAAGTCCCCCTCTCGGCTTATAAGCGAGTCATATACGCCAGGGGGTCGGCGGGGAAGGGGAAGCGGGGGTGTCAGATCATGCTCACCCCCCTCGGCACATCTCTGCAGCCCCGCTTCTCCCACGATCTCAGGCTCCTTCCTTCAGCGGTCACGTGGTACCGCTCATTAAAGTCATGAATATGTGCATATTCATGACTTTAATGAGCGGTACAACGTGACCGCTGAAGGAAGGAGCCTGAGACCGTTGGAGAAGCTGGGCTGCAGAGACCGCGCCAGGAGGGGGGTGAGTATATGTGATATTCACCTGTCTCCGGTCCACCGCTGCGTGCCGCTCTGACCTCCTCGTCCTCTGGCTGTGATGTTCAGGCAGAGGGTGCGATGACGTAGTTAGTGCCTGAACGTCACTGACAGGACCCGGAAGACGGAGCGGCGCACAGCGGTGGACCGGGGACAGGTGAATATAGCAGGTGCCGGGGCCCTGAGCCAGCAGTGACACGGCACCTGTCCCCATAGCGCGCGGTGTCCCCACCTGCTCAGGACACCGGCACCTGGCCCCCAGCGATGAGAGGTGAGTATGTCATTTTTTTTATTTGCAGCAGCAGCATATGGGGCCTATTCTATGGAGCATCTTATGGGGGCATAATCTATGGAGCATTTTATAGGGGCATAATCTATGGAGCATCTTATGGGGGCATAATCTATGGAGCATTTATGGGGGTATAATCTATGGAGTATCTTATGGGGGCATAATCTATGGAGCATTTTATGGGGGCATAATCTAAGGAGCATTTTATGAGGGTATAATCTATGGAGCATTTTATGGGGGTATAATCTATGGAGCATCTTATGGGGGCATAATCTATGGAGCATCTTATGGGGTATAATCTAAGGAGCATCTTATGGGGACATAATCTATGGAGCATCTTATGGGGGTATAATCTATGGAGCATTTTATGGGGTATAATCTATGGAGCATCTTATGGGGTATAATCTATGGAGCATCATATGGGGGCATAATCTATGGAGCATCTTTTGGGGGTATAATCTATGGAGCATCTTATGGGGTATAATCTATGGAGCATCTTATGGGGGTATAATCTATGGCGCATTTTATGGGGTATAATCTATGGAACATCTTATGGGGTATAATCTATGGAGCATCTTATGCGGGCATAATCTATGGAGCATTTTATGGAGTAGCTTATGGGGCTATAATCTATGGAGCATCTTATGGAGGTATAATCTATGGAGCATCTTATGGGGGCATAATCTATGGAGCATCTTATGGGGGCATAATCTATGGAGCATCTTATGGGGGTATAATCTATGGAGCATCTTATGGGGGTATAAACTATGGTGCATCTTATGGGGGCATAATCTTTGGAGCATTTTATGGAGCATCTTATGGGGGTATAATCTATGGCGCATCGTATGGAGGTATAATCTATGGAGCATCTTATGGAGGCATAATCTATGGAGCATCTTATGGGGGCATAATCTATGGAGCATCTTATGGGTGCATAATCTATGGAGCATTTTATGGGGCCTAAACCTTTATGGAGCAGCATATGGGGCATATTATTCTATGGAGCATATTATGGGGCCATTAACCTTTGTGCAGCATGGGGCCATCTTGAACTGTATGGAGCATAATATGGGGCTCCTGATTCAATATGGATGTTCAAAAACATTTAACCTACTGATGTCTCAATTAATTTTACTTTTATTGTTATCTATTTTTATTTTTGAAATTAACCAGTAGCTGCTGCATTTTCCACCCTAGGGTTATACGCGAATCAATAAGTTTTCCCAGTTTTTTGTGGCAAAATTAGGGAGGTCAGCTTATACTCGGGTCGGCTTATACACGAGTATATACGGCAATCACAAAACAAATGTGATATTTTGCAGTTGTGCAAAGTACTTATGCAAAAGACATGTAAATTATACTTGTGACTAATGCAAACAGTAAATTTAGCACTGTGAACCTTATTTACCATTTTATATAAAAAAATAACTTTTTATTTAAAAAAATATATTTTCATAGTTTGATATTATTAGTTATAGATTACAGTTATATAAAGAATATTTTTTATGTGCAAATGTGCAATATGCATGAATATTGCAATAAGGCCATGTAACATTTTTTGACAAAAAAAATAATAAGTTTTTGATTTCATTTTTCATTTGTTTATGAACAACCATGTTTACATACAGTATAATAATGCAACAGGTATTCAAATAAAACACATAAATTAGTTAAAAATCAAGACTTTAATAGGTCCGGTCAAGGAACATTATAAGTGTATAGTAGACCCGAACAGAACAGCAGGGTTAAACATGCCCCATTTATGTTCAGTATCCCCAGTTACCATGACATGGTCCCAGTCTACACAATTAAGCTCTTCCCTTAATTTGCTGAAATCAGCTTTCCTAAAGTTCCAGGTTTTTGCATTTCCCCTTTGAAATGTTTGGTTGAAAATTACATTGAAACTTTACATGTTATGGTCACTACATCCCACATGCTTCCTGACCTGTAGATCAGAAATTGTATCTGGTCTATTTGACAGAATCAGATCTAGCAGATTACCTCCCCTGGTCGGTTTATCTACCAGCTGAGAGAGGTAATTGTCTTGAACTATGGATAAGAAGTTACAGCTTTTAGCTCAACCAGAAGATTCTATAAATGTCTGTATAGTTAAAATCCACCATAATAAGGACCCTATTATTATTTACGGCCTTTTAATTTGTTGCAGCATTTCATCCTCTACCTATTCAGGTATATTAGGAGCCTTGTAACAAACTCCAATTAGCAGCTTTCCATTATTGCCATCCCCATGTACATATAACCATACTGACTAGACATTGTCGCAGCTACGCCCAATGTTGTCATTGAGCACAGGTCTTAAGTTGGATTTAACTAAAATACACACCCCTCCACCTTTTTTTGTCTTTCCTGTCCTTTCTAAATGTAGTGTAACCCTCTACTTTTGTCACTCAGTTATGGCTTTCGTCAAGCCAGGTTTACGTAATGCCCACCATATCATATTCTGTGTACGACATAAGAGTCTCCAATTCATACAATTCCTAATATCACCAAACAGCCATATTTACTAGTTTTTGTCAGATCAGGACTGGGCTCCCAGGCACTTTTACCCCCTACCCCTTCTTCTAATTGTTACCTAGCTACCTACTTCTGGGTCCTGATGTTCTTTCCTCCATATCACTGGCCCCAGCCAGAGCCACTCAGTGAACTCCAGGTTTGCAATGCTCTTGAATGTCGCATTCTGCACATTTAGATCCATTTTCTGGGCTTCCAAACATTTAACTTGCTGACATCGAGTGCAGATATATTCACCCTCAAATGGCTGTGCAAGGCGTGCATACATCTTACACGATGCACACCTGGTAGCATTGTCCATGGAGCACATACTAAAGAGGGATAGACAGAAAAACAATGAAAAACTAATAGGGAAAACACCAATCTATGTTCTTATGTTAAACTATGATATTGTGTTTAACCCCTTTATTCCATCCGACGTACTATTCTGTCCATGTGACCCTGGACCTTATTCCCATGGACGGAATAGTACGTCATGGGCGATCAGCTGCGCTCCCGCGGGGAGCGCAGCTGATCGCAGCCGGGTGTCAGCTGTTTATCACAGCTGCCACCCAGCACTATGTGTCAGGAGCAGTCACGGACCGCTCCCGGCACATTAACCCCTGGCACACCGCGATCAAACATGATCGCGGTGTATCGGGGCACAGGGGAGGATCGCGCAGGGAGGGGGCTCCCTGCGCGCTCCCCTGAGACCCTCAGAGCAGCGCGATGTGTCGCGCTGTTCCGAGGGTCCGTCCTCCCTCCAGGTCCCCGGATCCAAGATGGCGCCGGGGTCCTGCAGGGAGGCGGCTTCCTCAGTGCCTGCTGAGAGCAGGCGCTGAGGAAGCCTGCAGCGATGCCAGAGCGATCGCTGGTGTGACAGAGTGCTGTGCACACTGTCACACCAGCGATCTGATAAAATACTGTGATGTCCCACCCTGGGACAAAGTAAAATAGTAAAAAAAATAACAATAAAAAGTGGTAAAATAAATCATAAAAAAAAAAAAATATTCCCCAATAAATTCATTTCTTCCTGTAAATAAAAAAAACAAAACAATAAAAGTACACATATTTGGTATCGCCGCGTCCGTAACGACCCCCCCATAAACACTGTCCCACTAGTTAACCCCTTTAGTGAACCCCTTAAAAAAAAAAAAAAAACTAAACAAAAAATCAATGCTTTATCATCATACCACCGAACAAAAAGTGGAATAACACGCGATCAAAAAGACCGATATAAATAAACATGGTACCGCTGAAAACGTCATCTTGTCCCGCAAAAAACGAGACATCATACAGCATCATCAGCGAAAAAATAAAAAAGTTATAGCTCGCAGAATAAAGCGATGAAAAAATAATAATTTTTTATATAAAATTGTTTTTATTCTATAAAAGCGCCAAAACATAAAAAAATGATATAAATGAGGTATCGCCGTAATCGTACTGACCCGAAGAATAAAACTGCTTTATCAATTTTACCACACGCGGAACGGTATAAACGCCTCCCCCAAAAGAAATTCATGAATTGCTGATTTTTGTTCATTCTAACCTCCCAAAAATCCAAATAAAAAGCGATCAAAAAATGTCACGTGGTCATAAATGGTACCAATAAAAACGTCACCTCGTCCCGCAAAAAATAAGACCTCACATGACTCTGTGGGCCAAAATATGCAAAAATTATAGCTCTCAAAATGTGGTGATGCAAAAAACTACTTTTTGCAATAAAAAGCGTCTTTTAGCGTGACAGCTGCCAATCATAAAAACCCGCTATAAATAGTAAATAAAACCCCCTTTATCACCCCCTTAGTTAGGGAAAAAGTCAAACAGTGCTCCTTCACTTCTGAGCTCTGCCATGCGCCCAAACAGTAGTTTACCCCCGCATATGGGGTATCAGCGTACTCTGGACCACAAGAGTTATTGTGCAATTTGTCCTATTTCTTCTGTTACCCTTGGGAAAATAAAAAACTGGGGGCGACAAAATCATTTTTGTAAAAAAAAAATTGATTTTTTTGTTTTTACGGCTGTATGTTATAAAACTTCTGTGAAGCACTTGGGGCTTCATAGCGCTCACCACACTTCTAGATAAGTTCCTTGTGGGGTCTATTTTCCAAAATGGAGTCACTTGTGGGGGGTTTCCACTGTTTAGGCTCATCTGGGGCACTACAAACGGAACATGACCCCCATCAATGTTTGCATTCCAAAACGTTACTGCTTCCTTTCCAAGCCCTGTCGTGCGCCCAAACAGTTCCCCCCCCACATATGGGGTGTCAGCGTACTCAGGACAAATTGGACAACAACTTTTGGGGTCCAATTTCCTTGGGAAAAATCAAAAATTTGGGACTAAAAAAATCATTTTTGTGGAAAATTGTTGTTTTTTTTTCACACCCAGGCATTATAAACTTTTCTGAAACACTTGGGGGTTCAAAGTGCTCACAACAGATCTAGATAAGTTCCTTAGGGGGTCTAGTTTCCAAAATGGTGTCACTTGTGGGGGGGTTTCCACTGTTTAGGCGCATCAGGGGCTCTCCAAACACGACATGGCGTCCAATCTCAATTCCAGCCAATTTTAGTTTGAAAAAGTCAAACGGCGCTCCTTCCCTTATGAGCTCTGCCGTGTGCCCAAACAGTGGTTTTCCCCCACATATAGGGTATTGGCGTACTCAGGAGAAATTGCACAACAACTTTATCTGCCCATTTTCTCCTTTTACCCTTGTGAAAATAAAAAAAAGTTTGTAAAAGATAATTTTTGTGGCTAAAAAGTTAAATATTAATTTTTTCCTTCCACGTTGCTTCAGCTCCTGTGAAGCACCTGAAGGGTTATTAAAGTTCTTGAATGTGGTTTTGAGTACCTTGAGGGGTGCAGTTTTTAGAATGGTGTCACTTTTGGGTATTTTCTGCTATATAGACCCGTCAAAGTGACTTCAAATGTGAGGTGGTCCCTAAAAAAATGGCTTTGTAAATTTTGTTGTAAAACTGAGAAATCACTGGTCAACTTTTAACCCTTATAATTTCCTAACAAAAAAAAATTTTGATTCCAAAATTGTGCTGATGTAAAGTAGACATGTGGGAAATGTTATTTCTTAACTATTTTGTGTGACATATTTCTCTGTTTTAAGGGAAAAAAAATTCAAAGTTTGAAAATTGCAAAATTTTCAAAATTTTCGCCATATTTGCTTTTTTTTCAAAAAAAACGCAAGGTATATCGAAGAAATTTTTCCACTAACGTGAAGTACAATATGTCACGAGAAAACAGTCTCAGAATCGCGAAGATCCGTTGAAGCGTTCCAGAGTTATAACCTCATAAAGAGACAGTGGTCAGAATTGTAAAAATTGGCCCGGTCATTAACGTGCAAACCACCCTTGGGGGTGAAGGGGTTAACCATACACTTATCTGCAAATCCACCCTTAAAATGCAGCCCTTACTCTGGTCTGCAGCCTCACTTTGAGTCCCTGGAGCTTGTAGTTCTCCAACCAGCAAAGCACCCATTCATTCTTACAGTAAAGATGTATATCTTTGTACCGTGTTAGCCAGTAGATAGAAAAATATTTAGACTTGAGAGTCCTCAGTGATTGATACCTTTTAATGGCTAACTGAAAAGATGGTAACAAATTGCAAGCTTTCGAGACTACTCAGGTCTCTTCATCAGGCTAAACTAATACAGAGACTTATTCAGATTTTGTATTAGTTTACCCTGATGAAGAGACCTGAGTAGTCTCGAAAGCTTGCAATTTGTTACCATCTTTTCAGTTAGCCATTAAAAGGTATCAACCACTGAGGACTCTCAACTCTAAATATTTTTCATTCATTCTTAAGAACTTTTGTGATGTCAGTTATTGATGCTGAATTAGAGGGGATTGCTCCTAATCTGCATTGTAATTCACCCCAAAGGTGTTTGATGGGGTTTAGGTCTGGGCTCTGTGTGGCCAGTCAATTTCTGCCACATCAAACACATCATATCTGTATTGATCCAGCTTTGAGCAGTGGTGCTCAGTGATGCTGGAACAGAAAAGGGCTTTCCCAAATTTCCCCTCAAAGTTAGAAGCGTAAAATTGGCCAAAATGTCTCTTCACTGGAACTAAAGGGCTTAAATCAACCCAGAGGCGTATCTGGGGAGGGGGCAGCTGGGGCATGTGCCTTGGGCACAGCTGGCAAGAGCGCGCAGTTGAGCCGCCTACTGCGGTGATCTGAAGTGTCCCACCTAGCGGCTGCATTTTGTTGTCTGACTTCACTCACAGAAGCGCGAAGAATATTGGTGGTAAGCTCTCCACACTAGTGGAGCTGAAGACACCGAAGATTAAATGTAACGGGGGGGGCATGGGGGAGATTTACTATGTGTGTGGGGAGATTTACTTGTGAGGGAGATTTACTTTGATGGGGGAGATTTACTTTGATGGGGGAGATTTACTGTGTGCGGGGAGATTTACTGTGTGTGGGAGATTTACTATGTATGGGGGAGATTTACTTTGGTGGGGGAGATTTATTGTGTTGGGGAGATTTATTGTGTTTGGGGGGAGATTTACTCTGTAGGTGACATTTACTATGTTGGGATATTTACTCTGGGAGTATTTACTGTGTGTGAGGATATTTACTGTGTGTGTTTTTTTACTGTATTGGAAGTATTTACTGTGTGGGGAGATTTAACGTGTGGGAGAGACTTAAAGTGAAGGGGCTGAGGGAGATTTACTGTTTGTGGGGGATTAACTGTAACAGGGCTGGGGGAGATTTATTGTGGTGAGGAAGATTTAGTGTAACAGGGCTAAAGGTACTGCCACACTAAACGCTCCCGCTAACGATCACAATAACGACGCATACTAATGCGATCGTTTTTGTGATAGTTTTAATGTCGCTAGTAGCTGCCACACTTAGCGATCTCGTTAACGACGCATAAGCGGTTTGCGATCTCCTTAACGACTTTGCGATGTAAAAAACAGCGCACATCGTTCACAAAACGTGCCAGACACAGCGATATAGGCTCACCAGCGGGACGCCAACGATTAAAATACGGTCCAGAACTCTAGTGAACGATCAGCGAGATCACAGCAGGGGCCACGTCGTTGCTACATGCCACACACAACAGCGTCACTAACGAGATCGCTAAATAGTGACGTATTTTAGCGATCTCGTTAGCGATCTTGTTTAGTGTGGCATACCCTTAAGGGAGATTTACTGTGACAGGGAGATTTAGTGTGTGTGTGTGTGTGTGTGTGTGTGTGTGTGTGTGTGTGTTGGGGGATTTACTGTGTAGGTGAAATTTACTGTGGAGGGTATTTACTCTTTAGGAGTATTTACTGTGTGGAGGTACTTACTGTGTGTGAGTTTTTTACTGTGTTGGAAGTATTTACTATGTGGGGACATTTAATGTGTGGGAGAGACTTAGTGTAAAGGGGCTGGGGTGATTTACTGTGTGTGGGGGGTATTTACTGTAACAGGGCTGGTGGAGATTTACTGTGTGTGGAGCTGTTTAATGTGTGGGGGAGATTTAGTGTAACCGCCTGGGGCAGATTTACTGTGGTAGGGGAGATTTACTGTGGTGGGGAAGATTTAGTGTGACTGGGCTGTGGGAGATTTAGTGTAACGGGGGTGTAAGGTACTAGCAGGAATGCGGGATGCAAGAGTTATCAGGTAAAAATAAATCAACTTATCAGTCTGTGGCTCCTGGACGGAAGAGGTTGATAGATCCCACGGTGTTGACGCAGGTGGAGCGAGACGTCTCTGAAGCGATCCCGGATGAAGTTGAAGCACTGTCTCTGTACTGAAACGGCGTTCCTTGGCTTTTACAGACGTGATCTCCCGGTCCTGGTACACGGTGTGGTATGGGAAGTGGAAGATGGTGAAGCAAGCGTGGTACAAAGTTCAGGAATAGAGGCTACAGTGGGGCCTAATGACTCAGAGTGTTGAGCGAGGTCGGTATTGTGGGGCTTGTCAGCTACTGTGAAATAAGTGTACCGGTCAGGGTACAGAAGTCTGCAGAGTGCTCGGCGCTCTCCGTACACAGGCTGTGCGCGTAGGAGAGGACAGGCCGAAGAGCAGGCCTAAAGGTTGGCGTGGGACAGTGGAGACGGAGTCAACCTTCTCCCTGCGTGTTCCCTGTCTTCCCGCCAGAAGCCCTGTTTGCGTGCTTTCAGCTCCTTTTATTTCTATCCCCACCCCCTACAGTCAGGTGCAGAGGTCTGATCCTGTCAGGAAGTTCTTCCTCCAGCAACAGTGGTGACAGCCCCTATGGCTCCAGCCCAGATACACAAGAAACTACCCTAGCCCGGTCCATCTTCCTACATTCCCCCACTCCTTTCGCTCGCCATGCCACGGTTGAGAATTCTCGAGAACTTCGTGGGCATTTCCTCCTCTTCTGTACTTTCTGTTGCCAAATGAATTGGTCTTGTTCATAACGATTGGGGCGTTTGCCAGCTGTTGAACAATCGGAGCGCCATAAATTGGAAAGAGTAGTGGAGTCCTCTGGGATGGTAGAATCCGTTGGTACCGTAGGAGGCCCAGATCATAGAATCATAGAATAGTAGAGTTGGAAGGGACCTCCTGGGTCATCTGGTCCAACCCCCTGCTCAAAGCAGGATTCTCTAAATCATCCCAGACAGATGTCTGTCCAGCCTCTGTTTGAAGACTTCCATTGAAGGAGAACTCACCACCTCTCGTGGCAGCCTGTTCCACTCATTGATCACCCTAACTGTCAAAAAGTTTTTTCTAATATCTAATCTGTGTCTCCTCCATTCAGTTTCATCTCATTGCTTCTAGTCTTTCCTTGTGCAAATGAGAATAAAGATGATCCTTTTACAATGTGACAGCCCTTGAGATATTTGTAGACAGCTATTAAGTCTCCTCTCAGTCTTCTTTTTTGCAAGCTAAACATTCCCAAATCCTGCAACCGTTCCTCATAGGACATGGTTTGCAGACCGGTCACCATTCTGGTGGCTCTTCTCTGAAATTGCTCCAGTTTGTTGATGTCTTTTTTAAAATGTGGTGCCCAAAACTGGACACTATTCCAGATGAGGTCTGACCAAAGAGGAGTAGAGGGCAATAATGACCTCACGTGATCTAGACTGTATGCTTCTGTTGATACATCCTAGAATTGCATTTGCCTTTTTTGCTGCTGCATCACACTGTTGACTCATGTTCAGTCTGTGATCAATTAGTATACCCAAGTCTTTTTCACATGTGCTGTTACTTAGCCCTATTCCTCCCATTTTGTATATGCTTTTTTCATTTTTATTGCCCAAATGTAGTACTTTGCATTTTTCCCTGTTAAAATCCATTCTGTTAGTTGCTGCCCACTGCTCCAGTTTATTTATATCTTTTTGAATCCTCTCTCTTTCTTCTCTAGTATTAGCTACCCTCCTAGCTTTGTGTCATCAGCAAATTTGATCAGTTTACCCTCAATTCCTTCATCTAAATCATTGATAAAGATGTTGAACAATACAGGGCCCAAAACAGAGCCTTGTGGTACCCCACTTGATACATTCTTCCAACTGGATGTGCAGCCATTTACGACCACTCTTTGGGTCCGATCACTAAGCCAGTTATGAATCCACCTAACAGTTGCCTTGTCCATTCCATAATTAGTCATTTTTTCAATAAGGATTGTGTGAGATACTTTGTCAAATGCTTTGCTGAAGTCAAGATATACTATATTTACAGCATTTCCCTGATCCACCCAGTCAGTGATTCTGTCATAGAAGGAAATTAAGTTAGTCTGGCATGACTTATTAGTTACAAACCCATGCTCACTCTGTTTAATCACTTCATTCTTATCCAGGTACTTGCATACATGTTCTTTAATAATTTGTTCAAAGATCTTTCCTGGTATAGAAGTCAGACTCACCGGCCTGTAGTTCCCTGGGTCCACCTTCTTCCCCTTTTTGAAGATAGGAACAACATTTGCTCTTCTCCAGTCTTCTGGGACTTCTCTTGTTCTCCAAGAATTTTCAAAGATTATGGACAGTGGTTCAAGAATTTCTTCTGCTATCTCCTTCAGTACTCTGGGGTGTAATTCATCTGGACCTGGAGACTTGAATTCATTTAGGTTAGCTAAGTGTTTCCTCACTGTCTTTCTGTTTATAGATATCCTGGATTCTTCTATTCCTTTAATAGGACAGTGAAGATCAGTTGATGTTACATTTCCTTTCTGAGAGAAAACAGATGCAAAATAGGAATTTAACAGTTCAGCCTTCTCAACATCCTGTCTTACCATTTCATCATTTTCATCCTGTAACAATCCTATAGCATCTTTGACTTTTCTTTTACTTTTGACGTATCCCCAAAATCCTTTTTTGTTGCTTTTGATGTCACTTGCAAGCCTTAATGTGTCTGTTCTGTCTGAACTATCTTCTTGGGGGACCCTGAGCTCCTGTTCTGTACTTTCCTCATCCTATTCTTCCTCTTTTATGACAGGAACTGACTCTAAAATCTCTGGCACCTCTTCCATTTGTACTGGATCTTTAGACAAGCAAGGCTGCATGTTTTGGTGAACTACTCGAGTAGTAGAATTTCTATCTCCTTCAGATTGAATCCCATATACAGGGCCTTCGGAGCTGATTCGTCTTTTTACTCGATAGGGGTCTCTTTCCCAGCGGTTTTCCAGTTTGTCCCGATGGCGTTTGTCTCGCACTAGGACGCGGTCTCCAATTTGAAGATCTGTTGCCCATGTTGGAGACCCCTCAGCATGCTCTAATTCTCGGTGTCTGGTCTGTACTAAATGATGCAGGGTCTGTATATGATGTCAATGTTCCCGGAACCATGAGGACACTCCTACCCATGAGCAATTTTCTTCTGGATCAAACTCTAACTCCGTGATCCCTTTTCCATCTCGGCCGAACAGGAGCGAGTAGGAAGTGTAACCCGTGGTACTATGCACTCGATTGTTATAAACCCAGACCAGTTCTGAAACAAATTCAGGTCACCGGGCCTTCCGATCTTCTTCCAAAGTCCTCAGCATTTGGATCAACATACGGTTGAATCGTTCACAGGCGCCATTACCCTGCGGATGGTACGGTATACAGTAGTCCGAGATTTGTCAATTCGGTACATGCGATGCAACTCCTCCATCACCTTTCCTAGAAAACAGGCTCCCTGATCTGAATGAATCTGTTGTGGACAGCCATAAATTTGGATAAAATTTTTACAGATGGCATATGCAGCTGACTCAGCAGTTTGATCTAAGGTGGGGGGTCACAGCAGCAAATTTAGTAAAATGATCTACCATTACTAAGCAATGTTCGTATCCCTGGTGAGCTGGTCCGATGATCAAATAGTCTATCATCAATAACTCAAGAGGAGCGAATGTCACTATGGACTGTATCGGAGCCCTCTGGTCAGGGGGTTTCGCCAGTTTACACGTCCAGCAAGCTCTGCATGTCTCTTCAACTACCGCCTTCAGCCGAGGATGATAAATGAACCGCTGTAACCACTGGAAAGTCTTCTCCTGGCCAAAGTGCGCCCTTTTTCATGGGCCTCAGTGGAAATCTCTGTTAACAGAGTCTCTGGAACTAGGACCTGCCAGGTGACCCCCAGCTCCATTTGAAGTTGTACTTTCCGATACAGTAAACCGTTTTTCATCTGGAGGTGAATCCGCAAAGTTTCCAGAGAAAGAGTGTTCCTCTCTGCCAGACTGGGAGGTTTCTTTGAAGACACACCGCCTCAATAGAGCAAGTTCTCCATCTTCTTGCTGCAACCAGACCCATTCATCCCGGGATCGTCCTAAAACTTCTCCCGGGATCTGTGTTTGTATTTGATCCTGCGTCGCCACCACCGTCCTGGTGGGCTCTAGAAACCTGGGAGTCTCTTCACTTTCCAGTTCTTCATCTCCATTCCATCCGAGCTCCCGATGATTTATCCTGGACAGAGCATCAGCATGAATGTTCTCTGCTCCCCTCTTGTACGTGATCCTATACCGAAACTTCGCCATTCTGGCCTCCCATCGTTGTTCCAGGGCTCCTATCTTCTGATTTTCCAGATGAGCCAGAGGATTGTTATTGGTGCGCACTAGAACATTCAGACCCAGACAAATATTTGGCTAACTTCTCCGTCATAGCCCAAACCAACGCTAGTAGCTCCAACTTGGAACTGTAATTGTCTGGATTACGTTCAGAATCGTGAAGTGATCGACTTGCATAAGTGATCGCCTTCTCTGTTCCGCCATGTATCTGCGACAACACAGCCCTAAGTCCATACTAACTCCCGTTGGTGTGAAGAATGAACGGCTGAGAAAAGTCCACATAAGCCAACACAGGAGCTCCCGTCAATGCTTTCTTCAGGTCTTGGAAGGCTTCCTCCTGATGTTTCCAGCAAATCTTCCAATTCCAATTGTGCCTGAGGGCATCCCTTCAACAGTTCCTGTAGCGGTCTGGTCCGGCAAGCAAAGTTTTTCACAAAGCTGCTATAATACCCAGCCAGTCCTAGAAACGCTCGAACATCCTTCACTGTCTCTGGAGTGGGCCAATCTTGTATCGCAGTGATCTTCTCACGAGAGGGTTTTACTCCTTCCACAGACACAACATGACCAAGGTACTCAATCTGAGCACGGAACAGATGACATTTTCGAGGTTTCACCTTCAGCCCGTACTTCCGCAAGCGACTCAACACTTGTTCCAGACGTTGTAAGTCATCCTCAAATGAAGCATCGTAGATTTTGATATTGTCTAAATAAATTAGCGTAGCTTCAAAGTTCAAATCACCCAGACATCGTTCCATGAGACGTTGAAAAGTTCCAGGGGCATTAGCCAAACCGAAAGGCATCCGGTTGAATTCGAATAAGCCCATGGGCAGAATAAAAGCAGTCTTTGCTCGATCCTGTTCTGACATGGGGACTTGCCACAATAGCCGCTGGCGAGATCTAACGTCGAAAAAAATCTGGTATTCCCAAGCGCAGACAGAGACTCTTCAATCCTGGGTAGTGGATAGGAATCCTTCATGGTACAGGCGTTGAGTTTCCGGTAATCCACACAAAAACGCAGAGTCCCGTCTTTCTTTCATACCAAAACTATCGAAGGAAATCCAGGGGCTCTGGTTTTCTCTGATGACACCTTTCTGCAACATCTATCCCAGCATACCTTTCACCTCCTGATATAATTGTGATGGGATTTGTCGATAGCATTCTCTTATAGGTGCGGTATTTTCCATGGGTATCTCGTGAGTAATAGACACGGTACAGCCAAAGTAATCTTTATATCGAGCAAACACGTCCCTACATTTACCCAATAGAGCTTCCACCTGCTGCATTTGTTGCTGAGTAAGTTCAGCCAACTCAGCTCGCATTTAGTCAAGGATAATTCGCCCTTCTTCAAAATGCTAAGGCTCCGATATCATCTAAGAATTCACTGTTACGGTCCAGGGGTCTTCATGGTGTACTTTCAACTGCACGATTTGAGGTGGCAATATTTCTTCAAGCAGGCCTACAACTCGGGCCACTTCACTTCTGGGGTAAACTGTGATGTCCTGGTCCTCTAAATTAACACATTGTATGGGTACTACCCCATCCCGCACAGTGGCCAACTTACGAGCTACTAATAATCCCGAGAGCAGTTTCTCCGAACAGGAAGGCTCAATTTGAATCTCCACTCCCTCCAGAGGAATACGAGCTCAGACAGGCAGAGTCAGCACCGTTTGTCCTGGGGGCAACACGAGTTTGTTAGAAGAAGGCACAATCACTTTTCCTAGTGCTCCTCCATCCTGGCATGTCTCCTGCGCTTGAGCTACATGGACCAACTGTTGGAATATTCTTCTCTGAGGGGTGTGAGAACTCCACTGCTTCAGGGTCTCATTGGCGGATTCATTAATTAGAAGACTTCCAAATTCTTTTAAGACGATCATGCCCAGAGTAACTGTGTGTCAGCTGTTCACTTCTCCCTAGGTCAGCACCACACCCCTTCGTCCTAAGTCCTTGTCACAGATGGGGATCTGCATCCACGCCACTCCTGCGACTGTAATGGGTAATTGATTAGCAGCCAACAACTTTATCAAGGGACCCCACTCAGGCCGTCCGATTTCAGAAAAATGTTGCCGAAAATAGGCCTCTGGCATCATCGTCACTTGGGAGCCTGTATCCACTAGGCGGCATACTGCATGTCCGTCAAACTCAGCCCAGACCAGAGGGCAAGAAGACACTAAATTTGCGGGACTTCCACTACTCCTCCTCATCTGTCCTGGCTCAGGGCGGCGTCCCCCCAGCTAGGAGCCCTCTAGTTTAACAGATGTCGGGGCTGAGCTCTCCCCCAGCGTGTGCACTCCCGCGCCATATGTCTGTTTCCGCCACAGTTAACCCCTTCACCCCCAAGGGTGGTTTGCACGTTAATGACCGGGCCAATTTTTACAATTCTGACCACTGTCTCTTTATGAGGTTATAACTCTGGAACGCTTCAACGGATATTCGCAATTCTGAGATTGTTTTCTCGTGACATATTGTACTTCACGTTAGAAGTAAAATTTCTTCGATATAACTTGCGTTTATTTTTGAAAAAACGCAAATATGGCGAAAATTTTTAAAATTTAGCAATTTTCAAACTTTGAATTTTTATTCCCTTAAAACAGAGAAATATATCACACAAAATAGTTAAGAAATAACATTTCCCACATGTCTACTTTACATCAGCACAATTTTGAAACCAACATTTTTTTTTGTTAGGAAGTTATAAGGGTTAAAAGTTGACCAGCGATTTCTCATTTTTACAACAAAATTTACAAAGCCATTTTTTTTAGGAACCACCTCACATTTGAAGTCACTTTGAGGGGTCTATATGGCAGAAAATACCCAAAAGTGACACCATTCTAAAAACTGCACCCCTCAAGGTACTCAAAACCACATTCAAGAAGTTTATTAACCCTTCAGGTGCTTCACAGGAACTAAAGCAACGTGGAAGGAAAAAATGAATATTTAACTTTTTAGCCACAAAAATGATCTTTTACAAACTTTTTTTTTATTTTCACAAGGGTAAAAGGAGAAAATGGACAGATAAGGTTGTTATGCAATTTCTCCTGAGTACTACAATACCCAATATGTGGGGAAAACCACTGTTTGGGCACACGGCAGAGCTCGTAAGGGAAGGAGAGCCGTTTGACTTTTTCAAACTAAAATTGGCTGGAATTTAGATTGGATGCCATGTCGCGTTTGGAGAACCTCTGATGCGCCTAAACAGTGGAAACCCCCCACAAGTGACACCATTTTGGAAACTAGACCCCCTAAGGTACTTATCTAGATCTGTTGTGAGCACTTTGAATCCCCTAGTGTTTCACAAAAGTTTATAATGCCTGGGTGTGAAAAAAAACAAAACAATTTTCCACAAAAATGATTTTTTAGTCCCAAATTTTTGAATTTTCCCAAGGAAATTGGACCCCAAAAGTTGTTGTCCAATTTGTCCTGAGTACGCTGATACCCCATATGTGGGGGGGGGGAACTGTTTGGGCGCACGGCAGGGCTTGGAAAGGAAGTAGTAACGTTTTGGAATGCAGACGTTGATGGGAGTCATGTTCCGTTTGCAGTGCCCCAGATGAGCCTAAACAGTGGAAACCACCCACAAGTGACCCCATTTTGGAAACTAGACCCCCTAAGGAACTTATCTAGATCTTTGGTGAGCACTTTGAACCCCCAAGTGCTTCACACAAGTTTATAATGCCCGGGCATGAAAATAAAAAATCCTATTTTTTCCCACAAAAATTATCTTTTAGTCACTAATTTTTTATTTTCCCAAGGGTACCAGGAGAAATTGGACCACATAAGTTGTTGTACAATTTGTCCTGAGTACGCTGATACCCCATATGTGGGGGGGAACCACTGTTTGGGCGCACGGCAGAGCTCGGAATGGAAGGAGCACCATTTGACTTTTTCCAACCAAAATTGGCTGGAATTGAGATTGGATGCCATGTTGCATTTGGAGAGCCCCTAATGTGCCTAATCAGTGGAAACCCCCCACAAGTGACCCAATTTGGGAAACTAGACCCCCTAAGGAACTTATCTAGATCTTTGGTGAGCAATTTGAACCCCCAAGTGCTTCACACAAGTTTATAACGTAGAGCCGTAAAATTTAAAAATCATATTTTTTCCACAAAAATGATCTTTTCACCCCAATTTTTATTTTCCAAGGGTAACAAGACTCCAAAAGTTATTGTGCAATTTGTCCTGAGTGCGCTGATACCCCATATGTGGGGGTAAACCACTGTTTGGGTGCATGGCAGAGTTTGGAAGGGAAGGAGCGCCGTCTGACTTTTTCAACGCAGAATTGGCTGGACGCCATGTCGCGTTTGGAGAGCTCCTGATCTGCCTAAACAGTGGAAACCCCCATAAATGACACCATTTTGGAAACTAGACCCCTCAAGGAACTTATCTAGATGTGTGGTGAGAACTTTGAACCCCCAGGTGTTTCACTAAAGTTTATAACGTACAGCCGTAAAATAAAAAATCTTTTTTTTTTTACAAAAATGATTTTTTCGCCCCCAATATTTTATTTTCACAAGGGTAACAGAAGAAATTGGAACCCAAAAGTTGTTGTCCAATTTGTCCTGAGTACGCTGATACCCAATATGTGGGCGAAAACTACTGTATGGGCACACGTCGGGGCTCGGAAGGGAAGTAGTGACGTTTTGGATTGCAGACTTTGATGGAATGGTCTGGGGGTGTCATGTCACATTTGGAGAGCCCCTGATGCACCTAAACAGCGGAAACCCCCCACAAGTGACCCCATTTTGGCAAATAGACCCCACAAGGAACTTATCTAGATGTGTGGTGAGCACTTTGAACCCCGAAGTGCTTCACAGAAATTTATAACGTACAGCCGTAAAATAAAAAATCCTTTTTTTTTACAAAAATGATTTTTTCGCCCCCAATATTTTATTTTCACAAGGGTAACAGGAGAAATTGGACCCCAAAAGTTGTTTTCCAATGTGTCCTGAGTACGCTGATACCCAATATGTTGGAGAAAACTACTGTATGGGTACACTTTGGGGCTCGGAAGGGAAGTAGTGACGTTTTGGATTGCAGACTTTGATGGAATGGTCTGGGGGCATCATGTCGCATTTGGAGAGCCCCTGATGCGCCTAAACAGTGGAAATCCCCAACAAGTGACCCCATTTTGGAAAATAGACCCCACAAGGAACTTATCTAGATGTGTGGTGAGCGCTATGAAGCCCCAAGTGCTTCACAGAAGTTTATAATGTACAGCCGTGAAAACAAAAAAATATTTTTTTTTGTACAAAAATGATATTTTCGCCCCCAGTTTTTTATTTTCCCAAGGGTAACAGAAGAAATAGGACAAATTGCACAATAACTCTTGGGGTCCAGAGTACGCTGATACCCCATATGTGGGGATAAACTCCTGTTTGGACGCATGGCAGAGCTCAGAAGTGAAGGAGCACCGTTAGTTTTTTTCATCGCAGAATTGGCTGGAATTGAGATCAGACGCCATGTCACATTTGGAGAGCCCCTGATGTGCCTAAACAGCGGAAACCCCCCAATTCTAACTCCAACCCTAACCCCAACACACCCCTAACCCTAGTCCCAACCCTAACCACAAACCTAACCCTAACACACCCCTAATCCCAACCCTAACCCTAATCCTAACTTTAGCGCCAACCCTAACCCTAACTTTAGCCGCAACCCTAACCCTAATGGGAAAATGGAAATAAATACTTTTTTTAATTTTATTATTTTTCCCTAACTAAGGGGGTGATAAAGGGGGGTTTGATTTACTATTTATAGCGGGTTTTCATGATTGACAGCTGTCACGCTAAAAGACGCTTTTTATTGCAAAAATAGTTTTTTGCATCGCCACATTTTGAGAGCTATAATTTTTGCATGTTTTGGCCCACAGAGTCACGTGAGGTCTTATTTTTTGCGGTACGAGTTGACGTTTTTATTGGTACCATTTTTGAGCACGTGACATTTTTTGATCGCTTTTTATTTCGATTTTTGGGATGATAGAATGAACAGAAATCAGCAATTCATGAATTTCTTTTGGGGGAGGCGTTTTTATTGTTCCGCGTGTGGTAAAACTGATAAAGCAGTTTTATTCTTCGGGTCAGTATGATTATGGCGATACCTCATTTATATCATTTTTTTATGTTTTGGCGCTTTTATAGAATAAAAACAATTTTATATAAAAAATAATTATTTTTGCATCGCTTTATTCTGCGAGCTATAACTTTTTTATTTTTTCACTGATGATGCTGTATGGCAGCTCGTTTTTTGCGGGACAAGATGACGTTTTCAGCGGTACCATTTTTTTTATATCGGTCTTTTTGATCGCGTGTTATTCCACTTTTTGTTCGGCGGTATGATGATAAAGGATTGATTTTTTGCTTTGTTTTTTTTTTTTTTTTAAGGGGTTCACTAAAGGGAAAGGGGTTAACTAGTGGGACAGTTTTATAGGGGGGGTCGTTACGGACGCGGCGATACCAAATATGTGTACTTTTACTGTTTTGTTTTTTTTATTTACAGGAAGAAATGAATTTATTGGGGAATATTTATTTATTTTTTTTATTTATTTTGGATTTTTTTTTAAAACATGTTTATTTTTATTTTTTTAACTTTTTTACTTTGTCCCAGGGTGGGACATCACTGTATTTTATCAGATCGCTGGTGTGACAGTGTGCACAGCACTCTGTCACACCAGCGATCGCTCAGGCAGTGCAGCAGGCTTCTCAGTGCCTGCTCTCAGCAGGCACTGAGGAAGCCGCCTCCCTCCAGGACCCCGGCGCCATCTTGGATCCAGGTCCTGGGAGGGAGGAAGCCCTCAGAACAGCGCGATCACATTGCGCTGGTCTGAGGGTCTCAGGGGGGCGCGCAGGGAGCCCCCTCCCTGCGCGATGCTTCCCTGTGCCCCCAGTACACCGCGATCATGTTTGATCGCGGTGTGCAAATGGTTAATGTTCCGGGAGCGGTCCGTGACCGCTCCTGACACACAGTCACGGGTGTCAGCTGTGATAATCAGCTGACACCAGGCGGCGATTAGCTGCGCTCCCGGAGGGAGCGCAGCTGATCGCCTATGACGTACTATCCTGTCCATGGTCAGATTGTCACGGGTTTTATGGACGGGATAGTACGTCTAATATCAGAGAGGGGTTAAAGCACATGAGGGGCCTTTGTTGGCGGTGTCCTCTGGAATCCCGCTGAGACTCGGGGCCTCCAATGACCCTGAAGGATTTGCAACAGCCTCAGTCTTCTTCTTAACCTCAGCCAATTTTCCTTTCAAATACAGAAGTTCTTTCCGCAATTCTTCCACCCATTGGGGTTCACCATTTGCATTCGCGGACACTTCTGTGCCTCGGACCTTCCCCACCGGGACTGTCACCCCCTGCTTTTGTTCTTGCGTGCACACTTTGCTTCCTATCTCAAAACGTCAAGCGAGGGTTCACCCGCACGCTCTCTTGCAGGGCCTGTTTCGTCAGCGCGTCTCGCAAGCCCGTCACTAAAAGGTCTTGAATTATGTCCGTAGGACCTATGCCCATGCCATCTTTTCTGACAATTGCAGTATGCAACTCCTGCAATGCGTTCGTGTACTGCGTCAGTCTCCTCTTCCTTCTGCATGCGTCTAAAGAGACATGTCCTCAGTTCCCTATGTCAGTGGGATCTCCATGAGTCTCCTCCAAAATCTGAAGCACCTTGGTCTCGCTCCCTGGGAGCCCGTAACATAACTGAATCTCTAGCTTCTCCATGTAGGGCCATAATAGCCACCTCAGCTTCTAAGGCAGGGGTCATGGGGTGCATCCTCATCATTGACCGTATCTGTTCAGTCCAGCTCAACAACATGGTGTTGTTTCCCATAAATTTTGGCAAATTATTCAACATTGCCCCCCCAGCGAGATGCTGGACCTTGGGCCACCCCCAACTGCTTGATCTGCCACCTCCGTGCTGTTAGACTGCATCCTGCCGAATACTCCACGCAGGGAGTTTGCAGAAATATAACAATTACAAATACAGGGGGGGTTAAACAATGGATATGCAGAGTAAATAGCGATCAGTAAAAATAAATCAACTTATCAGTCTGTGGCTCCCGGATGGAAAAGGGTGGAAAGATCCCACGGTGTTGACGCAGGTGGCGCAAGACGTCTCTGAAGCGATCCCAGATGAAGTTGAAGCACTGTCTTTGTACTGAAACGGCGTTCCTTGACTTTTCCAGATGTGATCTCCGGTCCTGGTACATGGTGTGGTATGGGAAGTGGAAGATGGTGAAGCAAGCAAGGTACAAAGTTCAGGAATAGAGGCTATAGCGGGGCCTAATGACTCCAGTGTTGAGCAAAGTCGGTATTGTGGAGCTTCTCAGCTACTGTGAAAGAAGCGGACCGGTCAGGGCACTCGGGTACAGAAGTCTGCAGTCTCGGCTCTCTTCGTACACAGGCTTTTCGCGTTAGAGAGGACAGGCCGAAGAGCAGGCCTGGAGGTTGGCGTGGGACAGTGGAGACGGAGTCAACCTTCTCCCTGCGTGTTCCCTGTCTTCCCGCCAGAAGCCCCGTTTGCGTGCATTCAGCTCTTTATCTCTACCCCGCCCTCTACAGTCAGGTGCAGAGGTCTGATCCGGTCAAGAAGTTCTTCCCCAGCAACAATGGTGACAGCCCCGATAGTTCCAGCTCAGATACACAAGAAACTGCCCTAGCCCGGTCCATCTTCCTACAGGGGGATAATTTGAGGATACAAGTTTTGGGAGCATGGAAGGGACAGGTGCAGTCACAATTTGGGGATCAGGAGAAATTTGAAGATACAATATGAGAAATAAAGGGTGTAATGGGGCATGTATTAAGAAACATTTTGGAGGGATGGGTTCAATCACAACATGAGTGATTGAATGGGTGAGGTCACAGTATGAGGAGCAAGAGGAAAATGTATGCAGACACAGTATGAGGAAAGCGGGCAATGGGATATGTGCAGACACAGAATGGGGAGTCGGGGGGATGTGTGAAGAAGCAGTATGCAAAGTGAGAGGGTAAATGTACGAAGAGGAAGGGGGAAACGTGTGAGAAGACCATTGAAGGGAATAGTGTGAGGAGACAGTATGGGGGCAGAAAAGTGTGAGTTGGTGCAGAATAAAGACTGAGTAGTGTGGGGGTTTGCATGGGAGAACAGCCAGGAAGGGATAGTAAGCCAAGGAGGGGGAGTGTGGTGAGAGGGCATAGTGTAGAGACAGCCTTATAGGGGGACATAGTGTGAAGAGAGGGCCCAGTATGGAAAGGATATGGTATTGTGAAGCGCATGTACCATAAGAGGGAAAGTGTATGGGTCATATTTTGTGCAGGGACTATAGTGAGGGGCAATTATTTATTCAGGAGTATTAAAATGACACTGCTATGTTTAAGGGCATCATGTGGGGATGTGCTTCAGAAGACCGGAGAAGATGGAAGTTTGCAGAGACGAGTTGTGGCTGTGAAAACTCATCATGGCGTCAGGGCAAGATGAAGATTAAAGGAAAAAGAACGACTCCAGAGACAACGTCATCTATCAGGTACTTATATGTAATTTTTTTTGTGATTCTGATCAATTCTCATATTTTTATTTACAGTTGTGCTCAAAAGTTTACATACCACAGCAGAATTTTTGCTTTCTTGGCATTCTTTCAGAGAATATGAATGATAACACCAAAACTTTTTCTCAATTCATAGTTAGTGGTTGAGTGAAGACATTTATTGTCAAAATACTGTGTTTACTCTTTTTAAATCATAATGACAACCCAAAACATCCAAATGACCCTGATCAAAAGTTCACATACCCCATTTCTTAATACCGTGTATTGCCTCCTCTAACATTAATGACAGCTTGAAGTCTTTTGTGGTAGTTGTGGATGAGGTTCCTTATTTTCTCAGATGGTAAAGCTGCCAATTCTTCTTGGCAAAAAGCCTCCAGTTCCTGTAAATTCTTGTGCTGTCTAGCATGAACTGCACACTTGAGATCTTCCCAGAGTGGCTCAATGATATTGAGGTCAGGAGACTGAGATGGCCACTCCAGAACCTTCACTTTGTTCCGCTGTAGCCAATAACAGGTCGACTTCAATTTATTTGGGACAATTGTGCAAGTTCTCGCACTTAAAAGTTGAGAGAGGCCTGTATTTGACATCATAGGCAGACCACAACTATGAGAGTCAAAATGAGAAAACAAATCCAGAAAATCTCCTTGTCTGATTTGGCAAGATTTATTTTGCAAATTATGGTGGAAAATAAGTGTTTGGTCTTCAACAAAAGTTCATCTCAATATTTTGTTGTATATTCCTTTGCTGACTTGACAGATGTCAAACGTTTTCTGTAAGTCTTCACAAGGTTGGCACACACTGTTGGTGGTATGTTGGCAAATTCCTCCATGCATATCTCCTCTAGAGCAGTGATGTTTTGGGCCTGTCCTGGGCAACGCAGACTTTCAAATCCCTCCAAAGGTTTTCTATGGGGTTGAGATCTGGAGACTGGCTAAACCACTCCAGGACCTTCATATGCTCCTTATGAAGCCACTCCTTCGTTGCCCTGGCGGTGTGCTAGGGATCATTATCATGCTGAAAGACCCATCCACATTTCATCTTCAATGCCCTTGTTGAAGGAAGGAGGTTTGCACTCAAAATCTCACGATACATGGCCCCATTTATTCTTTCATGTATACGGATCAGTCATCCTGATCACTTGGCAGAGAAACAGCCCCAAAGCATGATGTTGCCACCCCCCATGCTTCACAGTAGGTATGGTGTTCTTTGGATGCAACTCAGCATTCTGTCTCCTCCAAACATGACGAGTTTTGTTTCTACGAAACAGTTCTTCTTTGGTTTCATCAGACCAAATGGCATTCTCCCAATACTCTTCTGGATAATCCAAATGCTCTCTAGCAAACTTCAGATGGGCCCGGACATGTACTGGCTTAAGAAGGGGGGCACATCTGGCACTGCAGGATCTGAGTCCCTGGCGGCGTAGTGTGTTACTGATGGTAGCCTTTGTTACAGTGGTCCCAGCTCTATGCAGGCCATTCACTATGTCCTATGAAGTGATTAGATGCATATGATATATTGCGATTTACCGAGTTGGTACTAATGATGTCTGTGATGTGTTCAGAAATTCGGATTTTTCATTTATTTACAGTGGAACAGATGTACATTTTGTCACAAGCTGAAAAATTAATTGCGAAAACCACATCCAGTGTGTTGCAGTTTATGAAATTCCCTATAATATAACATCAGGATTTGTCATGATTAAAATAAGATTTGGTGACAAGGGCATGTGCACACGTCTGACAATTCTTAGTGCCGCATCTAAAAGACCTTGCACGAAAGCCGTGTATCCAATATTGTTCTAAGTGAGAAAAAACTACCGTAAGTGAAACAATGTTCCCTAATGTCGCTGCATTTTTTGCAAAAATGGAACATCCTGGTTCAAAAATGGAGAACAATATGGAGTCTTGATATAAAATGGGAATAAATTGATTAATAATGTTTTTATTGTATCAAATAGATAGAATCGGTTTAGCATTGCTACATGAGATTTTGGTTTGTTATCGTTTGTTGCATCTGATCAATTTTTGGAAATAATAATGTTAACCGATCTGTTGAGTGTCCAAGGGAAAAACCCAAAAGAAAAAGGATAGCCGAGCTATATTAACCAAATAATAATTTTATTAGAGTTGTTCAAAAGTAAAATCACATAAATAGACACTATTAAAACCAGGGTAAATGAACAAAGGGGGAGAGACACCCAAGTGCCACATCAATGCAGGTCACGACCCCCGGAAAAAGCATTAAGCGAAACGCACGTTGGGGTCTCCTGCCATCCATGTTTCTTGCAGGTCGGTCTTTGTAGGTCCTTTACTTCTGTATTTTCTTGATCCTTTATGGGTCAAATACTCTGATATTTCCTTACTAATATCTATCACTCGATTATGGGGATAACACTGTTTTGGGTAATATGATTTATTTATGGGTCATGCACTATGCACTTTTATATTTGATCCCATCATGTCCTCTGTCTCTGTTATGAAGCACTATGCACTTTATATTTAGGATTATTTTTCTGGTCATCATAGTAATTACCTATTGGTTATTGGAATGGGCATCTAGCAATATACATCAAGACTATTGGTCCATACATACTTACAGATTACTGTGTTTTATGATTATATGGACTTTTTTTTTATTCTTGTATTTACCATATGGATTAGTTCTACCCTCAGATGTGTAAATAGACCTGTTTTGACCTGCATTGACGTGGCACTTGGGTGTCGCTCCCTGTTATGTTAGGTAGCTGAGGAGGGCAGGAACAACAGCCGGGCAGCAGAACACCTGAGATGTTGGTAACTAATGGGTTGCCGATTCCTAAACTAACCACACAACTAGAGGTAGCCGTGGAGCGTTCCTACGTTGATCCTAGACGCCTCGTCACAGCCTGAGAGATAACTACACCTAAAGGCAGAAAGATGAAAGCTATCTGCCCCGGAGCAGATCCCCAAAGAAAATAGGAAGCCCCCAAACATGTAATGGCGGTTAGACAAGAAGAAAGCACGGACACAGACAGAAAATAGAATGAGCAAACGCTGGGGCCACAAGCTGACTAAATAGGATAGGACAGGAGAGATTACTTTCTGCAACCCAGAAAACTCTACAAAAATCCAACATATTCTGATTACAAAAATACTGAGATCACACGATCTCGCCACCCACTAAATCAGATCTCAGTGTGAACAAAACCAAGCCGCAGCCGCTGAAAAAGCAGGAAAAAGCAAATGAAAAAACAACAGTGGCTACAGACAAACTGTGAGGAGCACAGGCCCCAGGAGGGGACCCGGCTGTCCTCCACAAATGTGCAGAAAACTATGCAAATAGCAAGCACAAAAAGAAAAGCAGAAAATATCTTATCTGAAAGCAGCAGTCGCAGGCAAGACACCAGCAAACTTGAAAATGAACCAGGAACCAATATTGAGACCAGAACAATTGATCACCGGTGACCATCATGGGAGGGAACCTCCCTTATATCAGTCCAGTCAGTGATCCCAGATTGCCATTCCTGGCTGGAAGGTTCAGTACTGTCTGTAACCACCAGAGGGAGCCTCTGCTCATTCACAACAGTACCCCCCCTTGAGGAGGGGTCACCGAACCCTCACTTGTGTAACCAGGCCGATCAGGATGAGCTCGGTGATAGGCACGAATTAGTCTCCTAGCATGGATGTCCGAAGCAAACACCCAAGAATTGTCCTCCTGACCATAACTTCTCCACTTAACCAAATACTGGAGTTTCTGTCTAGAAAAACGAGAATCCAATATTTTCTCAACCACATACTCCAGATTGCCCTCAACCAAAACAGGGTCAGGAGGCGCACCCATAGGAACCACTGGCTCGACAAACCTCTTCAATAAGGACTTGTGGAACACGTTATGGATCTTAAATGTCCCTGGAAGAAGCAAACGGAAGGAAACCGGATTAAGAATCTCCATGATCTTATAAGGTCCAATGAACCTAAGATTAAACTTTGGAGATGCAACCCTCATAGGGATATTTCTTGAGGACAACCAAACCAAGTTCCTCACTTTAAACCGAGGACCATCAGTCCTATGCCGGTTGGCAAACCGCTGGGCCTTCTCTTGAGAGAGAGACAACCTCTCCACTACCTGGTTCCAAATCTGCTGCATTCGCTCCACAACAGAATCCACACCCGGACAGACAGAAGCCTCCGCCTGTCCCGAAGAAAATCGAGGGTGAAACCCAGAATTGCAGAAAAATGGAGACATCAAAGTGGCAGAGCTAGCCCTATTATTAAGAGCAAACTCAGCCAAAGGCAAAAAAGAGACCCAGTCATCTTGATCATCAGACACAAAACATCTCAAATAAGTCTCCAAGGTCTGGTTTGTTCTCTCTGTTTGTCCATTGGTCTGAGGATGAAATGCACAGGAGAAAGATAATTGAACACCAAGTTTAGAACAAAATGTCCTCCAAAATCTGGAAACAAACTGGACTCCTCTGTCAGACACAATGTTCTCCGGAATGCCGTGCAACCAAACCACGTGCTGAAGGAACAAAGGCACCAACTCGGAGGAGGAAGGCAACTTAGGTAATGGCACAAGATGTATCATCTTGGAAAACCTATCACAGATTACCCAGATAACGGTCATTCTCTGAGAGACAGGGAGGTCGGAAATAAAATCCATAGAGATATGGGTCCATGGCCTCTTGGGCACATGTAATGGCATCAACAAACCACTAGAGCGAGAGCAAGGCATGGAATGAGAGCAAGTCCCACAGGATTGCACAAAGTCCCTGACGTCACGAGACAAAGTAGGCCACCAAAAGGACCGACTCACCAAGTCTGTTGTACCAAAAATCCCAGGATGACCAGCCAACGCGGAACAATGAATCTCAGACATCACACTCTTCTTCCACTGGTCTGGGACAAACAATTTCCCAACAGGGCAGCACTCAGGTTTATCCTCCTGACACCCCTCCAGAGCCTGTCTCAAATTGGGCGAGATGGCGGAAAGTACTACACCCTCTT
Organism: Oophaga sylvatica; assembly: GCA_033576555.1. Lineage (NCBI taxonomy): Eukaryota > Metazoa > Chordata > Amphibia > Anura > Dendrobatidae > Oophaga > Oophaga sylvatica. Next base: position 907,516,645 of record JARQOD010000001.1, on the reverse strand, counting down.
TCAAAATAACAGCAGGATCAGATAACTCAGGAGAATCTGCAAAGAAACTCCTTGAGAGGGCATCCGCCTTAACATTCTTAGTGCCAGGAAGAAAAGAAACCACAAAATTAAAACGTGTGAAAAACAGGATTAAGTCGCTTGGCTGATTCGAGATAAGCCAGGGTCTTATGATCCGTGAGGACCACCACCTGATGTTTGGCTCCTTCCAGCCAATGTCTCCACTCTTCAAAGGCCCACTTCATGGACAATAACTCCCGATTACCCACGTCATAATTACGTTCAGTTGGAGAAAACTTTCGAGAGAAAAAGGAACAAGGGTTACTCTTAGAGGTCTTTGGATCCCTTTGGGACAAAACGGCACCTGCCCCAATTTCAGAAGCATCAACCTCCTCCTGAAAATCAGGTCACAAGTGGTTTTAACCGATACCGAGGAGAATACTGACCTCAATAGAATTTTAACGATACAGAAAAAAAATTGGGCAAACCCCAAAAATCTCTGATGAGCCTTTAACCCCTTACTGCCATCGGACGTACTATCCCGTCCATGGTACCTGGGCCCGTATGACCACGGACGGGATAGTACGTCTCGTGCGATCGGACGCGCTCCCGGGGGGAGCGCAGCCGATCGCGCCCGGGTGTCAGCTGATTATCACAGCTGACACCCATGACTGTGTGTCAGGAGCGGTCACGGACCGCTCCCGGCACATTAACCCCTTGCACACCGCGATCAAACATGATCGCTGTGTACTGGGGGCACAGGGGAGGATCGCGCAGGGTGGGGGCTCCCTGCGCGCCCCCCTGAGACCCTCAGAGCAGCGCGATGTGATCGCGCTGTTCTGAGGGCTTCCTCCCTCCCAGGACCCGGATCCAAGATGGCGCCGGGGTCCTGGAGGGAGGCGGCTACCTCAGTGCCTGCCGAGAGCAGGCACTGAGAAGCCTGCTGCACTGCCTGAGCGATCGCTGGTGTGACAGAGTGCTGTGCACACTGTCACACCAGTGATCTGATAAAATACTGTGATGTCCCACCCTGGGACAAAGTAGAAAAGTTAAAAAAATAAAAATAAACATGTTTTAAAAAAAAATCCAAAATAAATAAAAAAATATATATATTCCCCAATAAATTCACTTCTTCCTGTAAATAAAAAAAACAAAGCAATAAAAGTACACATATTTGGTATCGCCGCGTCCGTAACGACCCCCCTATAAAATTGTCCCACTAGTTAACCCCTTTAGTGAACCCCTTAAAAAAAAAAAAACGAAGCAAAAAATCAATGCTTTATCATCATACTGCCGAACAAAAAGTGGAATAACACGCAATCAAAAAGACCGATATAAAAAAACATGGTACTGCTGAAAACGTCATCTTGTCCCGCAAAAAACGAGCCATCATACAGCATCATCAGCGAAAAAATAAAAAAGTTATAGCTCGCAGAATAAAGCGATGCAAAAATAATTATTTTTTATATAAAATTGTTTTTATTCTATAAAAGCGCCAAAACATGAAAAAATGATATAAATGAGGTATCGCCATAATCGTACTGACCCGAAGAATAAAACTGCTTTATCAATTTTACCACACGCGGAACAATAAAAACGCCTCCCCAAAAGAAATTCATGAATTGCTGATTTTTGTACATTCTAACCTCCCAAAAATCGAAATAAAAAGCGATCAAAAAAGTCACGTGCTCAAAAATGGTACCAATAAAAACGTCAACTCGTCCCGCAAAAAATAAGACCTCACATGACTCTGTGGGCCAAAATATGCAAAAATTATAGCTCTCAAAATGTGATGATGCAAAAACTATTTTTGCAATAAAAAGCGTCTTTTAGCGTGACAGCTGCCAATCATAAAAACCCGCTATAAATAGTAAATCAAACCCCCCTTTATCACCCCTTAGTAAGGGAAAAATAATAAAATTAAAAAAAAGTATTTATTTCCATTTTCCCATTAGGGTTAGGGTTAGGGTTGCGGCTAAAGTTAGGGTTAGGGTTGGCGCTAAAGTTAGGATTAGGGTTAGGGTTGGGATTAGGGGTGTGTTAGGGTTAGGTTTGTGGTTAGGGTTGGGACTACGGTTAGGGGTGTGTTGGGGTTAGGGTTGGAGTTAGAATTGGGGGGTTTCCGCTGTTTAGGCATATCAGGGGCTCTCCAAATGTGACATGGCGTCTGATCTCAATTCCAGCCAATTCTGCGTTGAAAAAGTCAAAAGGTGCTCCTTCACTTCTCAGCTCTGCCATGCGTCCAAACAGTAGTTTATCCCACATATGGGGTATCAGCGTACTCTGGACCCCAAGAGTTATTGTGCAATTTGTCCTATTTCTTCTGCTACCCTTGGGAAAATAAAAAACTGGGGGCGAAAATATCATTTTTGTACAAAAAAAAAGGATTTTTTATTTTTACGGCTGTGCGTTATAAACTTCTGTGAAGCACTTCGGGGTTCAAAGTGCTCACCACACATCTAGACAAGTTCCTTGTGGGGTCTATTTTCCAAAATGGGGTCACTTGTGGGGGGTTTCCACTGTTTAGGCGCATCAGGGGCTCTCCAAATGCGACATGACGCCCCCAGACCATTCCATCAAAGTCTGCAATCCAAAATGTCACAACTTCCCTTCCGAGCCCTGACGTGCGCCCATACATTAGTTTTCTCCCACATATTGGGTATCAGCGTACTCAGGACAAATTGGACAACAACTTTTGGGGTCCAATTTCTCCTGTTACCCTTGTGAAAATAAAATATTGGGGGCAAAAAAAATCATTTTTGTAAAAAAAAAAAAAGATTTTTTATTTTTACGGCTGTACGTTATAAACTTCTGTGAAACACTTCGGGGTTCAAAGTGCTCACCACACATCTAGATAAGTTCCTTGTGGGGTCTATTTGCCAAAATGGGGTCACTTGTGGGGGGTTTCCACTGTATAGGTGCATCAGGGGCTCTCCAAATGTGACATGACGCCCCAGACCATTCCATCAAAGTCTGCAATCCAAAACGTCACTACTTCCCTTCCGAGCCCTGACGTGCGCCCATACAGTAGTTTTCTCCCACATATTGGGTATCAGCGTACTCAGGACAAATTGGACAACAACTTTTGGGTTCCAATTTCTTCTGTTACCCTTGTGAAAATAAAATATTGGGGACGAAAAAAATCATTTTTGTAAAAAAAAAAAAGATTTTTTATTTTACGGCTGTACGTTATAAACTTTAGTGAAACACCTGGGGGTTCAAAGGTCTCACCACACATCTAGATAAGTTCCTTGAGGGGTCTAGTTTCCAAAATGGCGTCATTTATGGGGGTTTCCACTGTTTAGGCAGATCAGGAGCTCTCCAAACACGACATGGCGTCCAGCCAATTCTGCGTTGAAAAGTCAGACGGCGCTCCTTCCCTTCCAAACTCTGCCATGCACCCAAACAGTGGTTTACCCCCAATATGGGGTATCAGCGCACTCAGGACAAATTGCACAATAACTTTTGGAGTCTTGTTACCCTTGGAAAAATAAAAATTGGGGTGAAAAGATCATTTTTGTGGAAAAAATATGATTTTTAAATTTTACGGCTCTACGTTATAAACTTGTGTGAAGCACTTGGGGGTTCAAATTGCTCACCAAAGATCTAGAAAAGTTCCTTTGGGGGTCTAGTTTCCAAAATGGGGTCATTTGTGGGGGGTTTCCACTGTTTAGGCACATCAGGGGCTCTCCAAATGCAACATGGCATCCAATCTCAATTCCAGCCAATTTTGGTTGGAAAAAGTCAAATGGTGCTCCTTCCATTCCGAGCTCTGCCGTGCGCCCAAACAGTGGTTCCCACCCACATATGGGGTATCAACGTACTCAGGACAAATTGGACAACAACTTATTTGGTCCAATTTCTCCTGTTACCCTTGAGAAAATAAAAAATTAGTGACTAAAAGATAATTTTTGTGGGAAAAAATAGGATTTTTTATTTTCATGCCCGGGCATTATAAACTTGTGTGAAGCACTTGGGGGTTCAAAGTGCTCACCAAAGATCTAGATAAGTTCCTTAGGGGGTATAGTTTCCAAAATGGGGTCACTTGTGGGGGGTTTCCACTGTTTAGGCTCATCTGGGGCACTGCAAACGGAACATGACTCCCATCAACGTCTGCATTCCAAAACGTTACTACTTCCTTTCCAAGCCCTGCCGTGCACCCAAACAGTTTCACCCCCCCCCACATATGGGGTATCAGCGTACTCAGGACAAATTGGACAACAACTTTTGGGGTCCAATTTACTTGGGAAAATTCAAAAATTTGGGACTAAAAAATCATTTTTGTGGAAAATTGTTTTTTTTTTTTTCACACCCAGGCATTATAAGCTTTTGTGAAACACTTGGGGGTTCAAAGTGCTCACAACAGATCTAGATAAGTACCTTAGGGGGTCTAGTTTCCAAAATGGTGTCACTTGTGGGGGTTTCCACTGTTTAGGCGCATCAGGGGCTCTCCAAACACGACATGGCGTCCAATCTCAATTCCAGCCAATTTTAGTTTGAAAAAGTCAAACGGCGCTCCTTCCCTTACGAGCTCTGCCGTGTGCCCAAACAGTGGTTTTCCCCCACATATTGGGTATTGGCTTACTCAGGAGAAATTGCATAACAACCTTATCTGTCCATTTTCTCCTTTTACCCTTGTGAAAATAAAAAAAAAGTTTGTAAAAGTTCATTTTTGTGGCTAAAAAGTTAAATATTCATTTTTTCCTTCCACGTTGCTTTAGTTCCTGTGAAGCACCTGAAGGGTTAATAATCTTCTTGAATGTGGTTTTGAGTACCTTGAGGGGTGCAGTTTTTAGAATGGTGTCACTTTTGGGTATTTTCTGCCATATAGACCCCTCAAAGTGACTTCAAATGAGAGGTGGTCCCTAAAAAAAATGGCTTTGTAAATTTTGTTGTAAAAATGAGAAATCGCTGGTTAACTTTTAACCCTTATAACTTCCTAACAAAAAAAATTTGGTTCCAAAATTGTGCTGATGTAAAGTAGACATGTGGGAAATGTTATTTCTTAACTATTTTGTGTGATATATTTCTCTGTTTTAAGGGAATAAAATTCAAAGTTTGAAAATTGCAAAATTTTAAACATTTTCGCCATATTTGCGTTTTTTTCAAAAAATAAACGCAAGTTATATCGCAGAAATTTTACCACTAACATGAAGTACAATATGTCATGAGAAAACAATCTCAGAATCACGAAGATCCGTTGAAGCGTTCCAGAGTTATAACCTCATAAAGAGACAGTGGTCAGAATTGTAAAAATTGGCCCGGTCATTAACGTGCAAACCACCCTTGGGGGTGAAGGGGTTAATGAAGTAGGTTGAACCCAATCACAGATGGCCTGAACCTTGACCGGGTCCATTTCAATAACAGACGGAGACAAAATGAATCCGACAAATGAGACCTTCTGTACGCCAAAAAGACACTTTGATCCCTTCACATACAGTGCATTCTCTCTCAAAATCTGGAACACAGTCCGAACATGTTTCACATGAGAGTCCTAGTCGTTGGAAAAAATCAAGATATCATCCAAATAAACAATCAGAAATTTATCCACAAAATCCCTGAAAATATCATTCATGAAGGATTGGAAGACGGAAGGAGCATTAGTGAGCCCAAAAGGCATCACTAGGTACTCAAAATGCCCCCTGGGGTATTAAACGCCATCTTCCATTCATCCCCGTGCTTAATGCGAATAAGGTTATACGCCCCCCCTGAGGTCAAGCTTGGTAAACCAACTAGCACTTTTCACTCTGGAAAACTGGTCAGAAATCAAGGGTAACGGAAATTGATATTTCACAGTGATCTTATTCAGGAGGCGATAATCAATACACGGCCTCAATGAACCATCCTTTTTGGCCACAAAGAAAAAAACGGCGCCCAAGGGTGAAGAGGATGGTCTGATATGACCCTTCTCCAATGACTCCTTGATATAAGATCGCATAGCATCGTGTTCAGGTACAGATAAGTTAAAAAGGCGACCCTTAGGAAATTTACCACCAGGCACTAACTCAATAGCGCAATCGTAGCTTCTGTGAGGAGGTAAGGATGCAGACTTACTTTCACTAAACACATCAGAAAAATCAGTCAAAAAGTCAGGGACATCCTGAGACTGGGGAGAGGCAGAAAAAACAGGAGTGTCAGTATCAACACATTGGCAACCCCAACTGGTCACAGACACAGATTTCCAATCCAAAAGAGGATTATGAGTCTGTAACCAAGGGAAACCCAGTACAATAATGTCATGCAGATTATGCAACACCAGAAATTTGCAACTCTCCTGATGATCTGGTTCAACCCTCATTATCACCTGAGTAGAAAATTGGGGTTTATTCTCCGCCAAAGGGGTAGAATCAATGCCCAGTAAAGGAATAGGCTTCCGCAGTGGTATCATGGGAAAGCCACAACATTTGGCAAAGTCAAAATCCATCAGGTTAATAGCTGCTCCTGAATCAACAAAAGCCTGAGCTGAAAATGTGGACATGGAGCAAATGAGGGTAACAGTCAACATAAATTTAGTCTGAACACTACCCAAGACAACTGAGCGCGCAAAACGTCTTCCCCGCTTAGGACAGACGGAAATAGCATGAGAGGCGTCACCACAGTAGAAACATAATCCATTGCGCTTTCGAAACTCATGACGCTGTGCCCCAGAAGTCACTCCATCACACTGCATGGGCCCAGGAGGTGGCTCACAAGGCAACACCATCTTACGCCTACCTCTGCGCTCACGCAAACATCTGTCAATTTGAATAGCCAATGACATAGAATCATTGAGACCAGAGTGAACAGGGAATCCCACCATAACATCCTTTACATTCTCTGACAGCCCCTTCCGAAAAATGGCTGTCAAAGCATCATCATTTCATTTGGTCAGGACTGCCCACTTTCGGAATTTCTGACAGTACAACTCAGCGTCTTCAAGACCCTGATTTAGTGCCAACAAGGTCTTTTCAGCTTGATCAGTGACATTAGCTTCATCATACAATAACCCCAGAGCCTGAAAAAATACATCAATATCATTCAAAACAGGATCCCCAGGTGTCAGGGAAAAAGCCCAATCCTGAGGGTCGCCGCGCAGGAGAGAGATGACAATTTGAACCTGCTGTGCTGCGCTCCCCGAGGACTTAGGCTTTAAGGCAAAAAACAACTTAGTTATTTTTGAAATTCAGAAATTTAGCCCGATCCTCCAATAACAAATCTGGCATGGGAATCCTAGGTTCCACAACCGGCAACCTAGCAAGATAGGTAGCAATACTCCGAACCTCAGTGGCAAGCTGATCCACACGGCCAGACAACTGTGCAAACTCCATTGAGAGAAAAAAAATCCTCCTCAGCACCCAGAGAAAAAAAATGCAACAAACAGAAAAAAAAAATCTCTGACAACTCTGACAACTTTTTTCTTTCCACACTATTTTTCCCTTCTGTGAGTACCATATAATTTTCAGTTTGGCCGGTGATACTGTTATGTTAGGTAGCTGAGGAGGACAGGAACAACAGTCGGGCAGCCAAACACCTGAGATGTTGGTAACTAATGGGTTGCAGATTCCTAAACTAACCACACAACTAGAGGTAGCCGTGGAGCGTTCCTACGTTGATCCTAGAAGCCTCGTCACAGCCTGAGAGATAACTACACCTAAAGGCAGAAAGATGAAAGCTATCTGCCCCGGAGCAGATCCCCAAAGAAAATAGGAAGCCCCCAAACATGTAATGGCGGTTAGACAAGAAGAAAGCACGGACACAGACAGAAAATAGAATGAGCAAACGCTGGGGCCACAAGCTGACTAAATAGGATAGGACAGGAGAGATTACTTTCTGCAACCCAGAAAACCCTACAAAAATCCAACAATTCTGATTACAAAAATACTGAGATCACACGATCTCGCCACCCACTAAATCAGATCTCAGTGTGAACAAAACCAAGCCGCAGCCGCTGAAAAAGCAGGAAAAAGCAAATGAAAAAACAACAGTGGCTACAGACAAACTGTGAGGAGCACAGGCCCCAGGAGGGAACCCGGCTGTCCTCCACAAATGTGCATAAAACTATGCAAATAGCAAGCACAAAAAGAAAAGCAGAAAATATCTTATCTGAAAGCAGCAGACGCAGGCAAGACACCAGCAAACTTCCAAATGAACCAGGAACCAATATTGAGACCAGAACAATTGATCACCGGCGACCATCATGGGAGGGAACCTCCCTTATATCAGTCCAGTCAGTGATCCCAGATAGCCATTCCTCGCTGGAAGGTTCAGTACTGTCTGTAACCACCAGAGGGAGCCTCTGCTCATTCACAACAGCTCCCCCTATGTTAATTTACCTTGGTTTTAATAGTGTCTATTTATGTGATTTTACTTTTGAACAACTCTAATAAAATTATTATTTGGTTAATATAGCTCTGGTATCCTTTTCTTTTGGGTTTTTCTATAGTCATTTACAGATGAGCTTTTTACTTGTATGCCCTTTCTTCATGTTTATTGAGTGTTCAAGGGGTATAATCTCTTTTAGCTAATGTGTTTAGAGATTCTACAATTTCCTTATGTAGAATATCCGGATTGTTACAATTAGAGATGAGTGAACTTGTTCGGAAAACATTAGACAATCACAAATTCGGCACGAACGTAGCACATTTGGATTAGTGTTCGCTTTCATGAGCAATTTTACTCAAAGTTGGCAAAATTCAGTCACAGTTCGGTACATCATCACGTTTCTGCTAATGCTTTCCGTGAAGATTGGTGGGGGAAACATCATACTTTAGGGGTGCTTTTATGCAAAGAGGACAGATCGACTGCACTGTATTGAGGGAGGATGGATGAGGTCATGCATAGTGAGATTTTGGCCAACAACCTCCTTCCCTCAGTAAGACATTGAAGATGGGTCGAGGCTGGGTCTTCCAGCCTAACAAAAACCCGAAACACACAGCCAGGGCAACTAAGGAGTGGCTCCGTAAGAAGCATTTGAAAGTCCTGGATTGGACTAGCCAGTCTCCAGACCTGAACACAATAAAAAATCTTTGAAGGGAGCTGAAACTCCCAGCAACAGCTTCGAAACCTGGGAGATCTGGAGAAGATCTGTATTAAGAAGTGGGACAAATTCCATGCTGCAGTGTGTGCAAATTTGGTCAAGAACTACAGGAAACGTCTTCTGTAATTGCAAACCAAATATTAAGTTCTGTTTTTCTATTGTATCAAATACTTATTTCATGCAATAAAATGCAAATTAATCAATTAAAAATCATACAATATGATTTTCTGGAATTTTTTTTAGATTTTGTACGATCGATAAAAATTATAGACCTCTCCATTTTTTGTAGGTGGAAAAACTTACAAAATCAGCAGTGTATCAGATACTTATTTTTACCACTATATGTCCACATGCAGCAAGGAACAATGACCTCCATACTTCAAAAATTGTGTAATTTCTATAATTACCCCCTCCCCAGAAATGCTATATAGACCTTGTGACAGTGCCCCCCAAATAATAGTAGTAATGACCCCACAGTGCTACCTATAAAGTAATAATGCCTCTTTTTATTTCCTTTGATAATAATGCCCACCTGCTCCTTTGAAGTAATAATGACCCTTGACTTGCCCCTTAAATTAAAAATGTACCCTTAAAATGTAGTAATGCCCCAAATTACTCCTTAAAAATAATGCCTCCTTAGTGCTTTAATCAAAACGAATACTGCCATTGAAAACTAATAAAGTCCCGATTGCCCCTTTTACAACTAACAATGCCTATGAGTGCCTGAAAATATAATAAAGCTTATACTCAATCCTGATTCCCTATCAATCGCAAGTGCCATGTCCTCTTCTGACTTGTATAAGCTGCGTCCGTAATGTAATTGCACCTATTGTCCCGGGACACTGACACCCTGTATGCTACAAGCCAACAAGACAGAGAGTATTAGGGCAGGAAGATTATGGCTCCTTGCTCTACCACGGGATTGAACTGTATCAGCGTCATGTTGGAGCAGAGACAATTAAAAGTGTCTCTCAACGGAGATCCAGGTGCACCAAGCAAGATGTTTGGAGCCAGACCCACTGATTTTTGACCCTAGCGATGCCACTGGTTCTCAGACATACTTGTAGGACTACATATTTAAGTAATTTATGGTTTCTGTCATTTCTATAAAAAGCACTAATGAAGCTCTGAGCACTCAGCCCATGTAACCTTTGTCAGTAAAAGATTGATGCTTATCTCACCTTTGTCACACCAGTATTATAGTTTATAAGTGACCTATTTCTTAACAAGTAGCTGGAGAATTGTGCATGACTGACAGGATGTGTATAGTTCTGAAACCATCAGTGACTGCAATTTATAGCTCAAGACAATTGATTAAACCCTAAATATGTCCTCCGGTAGATCCGACAGTGATGTTGGTTATTTACACAAGTAGTTCAATAGACACTGTCCTACTTTAATAAGTGGGGCTGAGCGGCCAGGTATTGTTAGTTATTGGTAATAGGAAATATGTGTATAAGGAAAGCATTCTCCAAGTCCCTAATGATATGGACATTAACAAACAGTATTTACTTTAACCACCAGGAGGTACAACGTGCAAAAGAGAAAACAATCTTTTTAAAGAGGCCTTTTCATTTCATTTTGCACAATATGCTGGCCACATCATGAGGAAGCTCCTTAGGATCTGAATAATAGGGTTGAGCGATACTTTCCAATATCCAAAAGTATCGGAATCGGAATGGTATCGCCGATACCATTAAAATATCGGCGATACCCGATACCGATACCGGAAGTCCCATGTAAGTCTATGGGAACAAAATATCGGAATTAAAAAAAACCCATTCTTGCCTTGTTGGTTAATTGTACATGAAGGAAAACAACAAAGAGTAATGTAGAATGTATTGGGGAAGGTTGAGGAGACATTAAAGGCATAGATGTTTAACACAATCAAATGGAATAGCATATATATATATTTTTTTTTTAAAGATGTTCGGATTGACGAATAAATTGACAATGTTGTTAACGTTTTTTCTATTTTGGCAAATATGTATATTTCACAACTTCCATGCTCTTCACCTTTTTAACTTTTCACACACTTTCTCCTTCATAATCTTCAGCAGCATCATCTTTTTCATCAAATTATTCTTCATCTTCACCTTCTTTATCTTCTTCTTAAACTTCTTGCTATTCATCTTTTTGTTAACATTACTCATATTCTTCTTATTAAACTATTATTCTTATTCATATTGTACTTCATCTTCTTCATCATATTCTTATTTGTGACAGAGAATCCTGTACTTGTAATCTGTCAAAGTATGAATTTTTCATCCTTCCGTTCTTGCTGTCACAAAAGATTTAAATTACAACAGTATTTGTCCGTGTTCAGTTTAGCCTGCAGCAGCAGGCATTTTCCAGGGGCACCACGAGGAGGAACGGACTCACCCCCATACACTGCTTAGTCTTCTTCTGCTTAGAATTTAGAGCATATATTTTGCTCTTCATTTTGGTCTTATACTTCATGTTCTTCTGCTTTTTGATCTTCTGCTTATTGTTCTTAAGTCTCTTGTTCTGTATCTTGCAGTTTGTCTTAACCTTCTTAGTCCTGTTTGGTAATCTTTTATTTCTTCTTTGTGATGGTGTTTAGGCTGGTTGGCTTGATGCTCGTCGTCCTTGTGGTCGTCATCTTCTTCGGGTGGTCATCAGGGTCGTCGTTTCATTGTTGGAGATCCAGAGTGATTACCCAAAAAAGCATTGAAAAAATCTTCATTTGTAAATGTAGCAGAAGGTACAAGAGTCAATGCAAGTAACGAGGACCAGCTGACTGTGCTGGAACCCGGAGGGGCAGCAGAAGGAAAAGAGCCAATGGCACAACCGAGGACCAGCTGACGTTACTGGGACACGGTTACTAAGCAGGAGGTACCTGTGCTCCAAAGCACTACCAAGGACCAGCAGACGTTGCTGGAACTCGGATACCGAGATGAGGCACCTAGGCCAAGGCACTGCGGAGAACCAGCTGAGGTATGGAACCGGACGGGTAGCAGAAGGTACAAGAGCAATGCAAGTAACGAGGACCAGCTGACTGTGCTGGAACCCGGAGGGGCAGCAGAAGGAAAAGAGCCAATGGCACAACCGAGGACCAGCTGACGTTACTGGGACACGGTTACTAAGCAGGAGGTACCTGTGCTCCAAAGCACTACCAAGGACCAGCAGACGTTGCTGGAACTCGGATACCGAGATGGAGGCACCTAGGCCAAAGGCACTGCGGAGAACCAGCTGACGGTACTGGAACCCGGACGGGTAGCAGAAGGTACCCATGGAAATTAAGATGACAGGCCGCGAGCCGGCCGCAGTTACCGAATCCCACAGTACTACAGTGGGTGATTGTCCTATTGTCACAACGGAAACAGCCTTTATTTGCATATCCCGCAGCACACATAGGAAGCACCTAAACTCCAAGCACCATAGAGTCGGCTAACCCGACCGCAACACGACAGGACAACTTATTGGAGGCTAAGTGACGTTTACACTGAGAGGAAACAGATGGCGTGCTGTAACCAGTCTGGGCAGGAGTGAGTACCCGTGCCAATGACACTTCCGAGCAACAACTGGCGGTGTTGTAGCCCAGGGATGAGAAGAGAACATGGTGGAGGCAGCAGGACTTTTTGCCGTTCACACAGCAGGGGAACAGCTGACATTACTGAACCCCAGTAACACAGGAGCAAGTGTTCACTGTGCTAACAGCACTTCCGAGCTACAACTGGCGGTGTTGTAGCCCAGGGATGAGAAGAGAACATGGTGGAGGCAGCAGGACTTTTTGCCGTTCACACAGCAGGGGAACAGCTGACATTACTGAACCCCAGTAACACAGGAGCAAGTGTTCACTGTGCTAACAGCACTTCCGAGCAACAACTGGCGGTGTTGTAGCCCAGGGATGAGAAGAGAACAGGGTGGAGGCAGCAGGACTTTTTGCCGTTCACACAGCAGGGGAACAGCTGACATTACTGAACCCCAGTAACACAGGAGCAAGTGTTGACTGTGCTAACAGCACTTCCGAGCTACAACTGGCGGTGTTGTAGCCCAGGGATGAGAAGAGAACAGGGTGGAGGCAGCAGGACTTTTTGCCGTTCACACAGCAGGGGAACAGCTGACATTACTGAACCCCAGTAACACAGGAGCAAGTGTTCACTGTGCTAACAGCACTTCCGAGCAACAACTGGCGGTGTTGTAGCCCAGGGATGAGAAGAGAACAGGGTGGAGGCAGCAGGACTTTTTGCCGTTCACACAGCAGGGGAACAGCTGACATTACTGAACCCCAGTAACACAGGAGCAAGTGTAGACTGTGCTAACAGCACTTCCGAGCTACAACTGGCGGTGTTGTAGCCCAGGGATGAGAAGAGAACATGGTGGAGGCAGCAGGACTTTTTGCCGTTCACACAGCAGGGGAACAGCTGACATTACTGAACCCCAGTAACACAGGAGCAAGTGTTCACTGTGCTAACAGCACTTCCGAGCTACAACTGGCGGTGTTGTAGCCCAGGGATGAGAAGAGAACATGGTGGAGGCAGCAGGACTTTTTGCCGTTCACACAGCAGGGGAACAGCTGACATTACTGAACCCCAGTAACACAGGAGCAAGTGTTCACTGTGCTAACAGCACTTCCGAGCTACAACTGGCGGTGTTGTAGCCCAGGGATGAGAAGAGAACATGGTGGAGGCAGCAGGACTTTTTGCCGTTCACACAGCAGGGGAACAGCTGACATTACTGAACCCCAGTAACACAGGAGCAAGTGTTCACTGTGCTAACAGCACTTCCGAGCAACAACTGGCGGTGTTGTAGCCCAGGGATGAGAAGAGAACAGGGTGGAGGCAGCAGGACTTTTTGCCGTTCACACAGCAGGGGAACAGCTGACATTACTGAACCCCAGTAACACAGGAGCAAGTGTTCACTGTGCTAACAGCACTTCCGAGCTACAACTGGCGGTGTTGTAGCCCAGGGATGAGAAGAGAACATGGTGGAGGCAGCAGGACTTTTTGCCGTTCACACAGCAGGGGAACAGCTGACATTACTGAACCCCAGTAACACAGGAGCAAGTGTTCACTGTGCTAACAGCACTTCCGAGCTACAACTGGCGGTGTTGTAGCCCAGGGATGAGAAGAGAACATGGTGGAGGCAGCAGGACTTTTTGCCGTTCACACAGCAGGGGAACAGCTGACATTACTGAACCCCAGTAACACAGGAGCAAGTGTTCACTGTGCTAACAGCACTTCCGAGCTACAACTGGCGGTGTTGTAGCCCAGGGATGAGAAGAGAACATGGTGGAGGCAGCAGGACTTTTTGCCGTTCACACAGCAGGGGAACAGCTGACATTACTGAACCCCAGTAACACAGGAGCAAGTGTTCACTGTGCTAACAGCACTTCCGAGCTACAACTGGCGGTGTTGTAGCCCAGGGATGAGAAGAGAACATGGTGGAGGCAGCAGGACTTTTTGCCGTTCACACAGCAGGGGAACAGCTGACATTACTGAACCCCAGTAACACAGGAGCAAGTGTTCACTGTGCTAACAGCACTTCCGAGCTACAACTGGCGGTGTTGTAGCCCAGGGATGAGAAGAGAACATGGTGGAGGCAGCAGGACTTTTTGCCGTTCACACAGCAGGGGAACAGCTGACATTACTGAACCCCAGTAACACAGGAGCAAGTGTTCACTGTGCTAACAGCACTTCCGAGCTACAACTGGCGGTGTTGTAGCCCAGGGATGAGAAGAGAACATGGTGGAGGCAGCAGGACTTTTTGCCGTTCACACAGCAGGGGAACAGCTGACATTACTGAACCCCAGTAACACAGGAGCAAGTGTTCACTGTGCTAACAGCACTTCCGAGCTACAACTGGCGGTGTTGTAGCCCAGGGTCAAGGAGGATGTTTAAATACTATATCAAGTATTTTCCTTGTTACGTGTCAATTAAAAATGTCTATACTCCAAACAAGAGAAATATAAACTTTAGTACCATAAGATGATGATTTAACTTAAAAAAATATATGTAAATTAAAAATTTACAAACATAAACGCATACATTAACATGTTGAAAAGCAATGCAAACCACAATTAAAATAGGTTAAATAATCTGCTATACGGTTTAAAATAAAAGCATACAAGTACACATCAGAATCCATTAATGATGGGTAAGTAACAGTATGTACACCATTTTTATTGTGTAGACAATGAATGGCTGACTTAAAAACATAATCAGCATTACAAGTTTTCTTTGACATTCATAAAACTTTACATTTGGTGAATAATATAACTACAATTTTTTAAAAAATATCTAAAATTTCCATCATGTAATACTGATAATATGTGCCAATCATTTATATTAACAAAACGAAAATTTAAAAAGTGCATAGTGCAGAGTGAAAACAGATATTTATGCCTGACTGTGGACTTGCAAGCATGACAACGGATAGATAAGGTATATATAGATGAGACTGCATAGCCACAGATGGTGAATGGCGATGTAATACTGTACCTCAATAAAGTGTGCGTTACTACTACATCCTTTTTTTTATCTAGCTTTATAAAAGGTTACGTGCATGTATGGTTGCGCCTCTGTTTGGACGCACAGACTGGCTTCCTGCTGTGACGCGTTGGGTATTGGAGCGTCTGTACGTCTTATGACGCAGACTAACATTCACGGTGCGCATCGTTCATCATCGCAAGCGTACCGACAACACAAAGGCGTTGTCATGACTGCTTTACTCAGTAAACATGCACCTATGATGAAACATACACGCATGTGCCCTATTACATAACAAGCTACAAGAAAAACGAGTGTGAGGTGTGACACAGCTGTTTTGTTAAGGTACAGTATTATATCGACATTGTACAGATGTCGCTATTCAGTCTGATAAATATATATCATTCACGTATTCTATCAGTTGTCGTTCTTTCAGCACCACTTACAGGTATATATTTTGCTATTGTGACTATGCACTATTGACTTTACCAAGGTAATGCATGATTTTTGTAAGCGATTATCATGTTTACATGAAGGACCTTTATGTTTTGGGCTGTTAACTTTCTAATCAAATATGTATTTTTTAAAATGACACAAATATAAGTAATGTTGAAGAGGACTATTCCTACATGCATTGTTTGCACAATATTACACGTGTACATCACGTCCCTTAATCAACATTGGATTATTATATTTACTTGTATGCTTTTATTTCAAAGGCAAGAACACTGAAGTATAACCTTCGCACTGCAGCAGTTGTCAAAGTTCAACCCACATTATGCACTTCCAACATTGCAGCATTGGAGTCATCATGATGTGAGTTGGATTTGTCTAAGCTATGGAGTGACAAGGTTGACCATCAGTATCCTATAGCATAAGTAGGATTTTGTGTTTGCATTTGTTTTCGACATGTGCATATCTGTAATAATATGTCACATTTATTTTGTTACAGATTTGTGACAAAGACTAATCATTTTATGGTTTGAAAGTTGACGTTTCAAATGTTTACAGCTTAGAAATCAGGGTGTAGCCTCATATCTATGTGTAGCACTAGACACTTTGAGATGTCAGGTTTTTTTCACCATGATTAGGTAGCTAGCAGTAATTTTTGCCGGACACACAGCAGGGAACAGCAGGCGTTACTGAACCCCACAAACACATCAGCGATTGTTTTCATCTGTGCATCTAACACTTCTGAGCAGCAACTGGCGCTGTTGAAGCCCAGGGTCAAGGAGGGTGTAGGCAGAGGCCTAGTATGAGACGTTTGAAGTTGAAGTTGTAGTTAGCAGCAGTAATTTTTGCCAGACACACAGCAGGGGAACAGCAGGCGTTACTGAACCCCACAAACACATCAGCGATTGTTTTCATCTGTGCATCTAACACTTCTGAGCAGCAACTGGCGCTGTTGAAGCCCAGGGTCAAGGAGGGTGTAGGCAGAGGCCTAGTATGAGACGTTTGAAGTTGAAGTTGTAGTTAGCAGCAGTAATTTTTGCCAGACACACAGCAGGGGAACAGCAGGCGTTACTGAACCCCACAAACACATCAGCGATTGTTTTCATCTGTGCATCTAACACTTCTGAGCAGCAACTGGCGCTGTTGAAGCCCAGGGTCAAGGAGGGTGTAGGCACAAAATATTGACTTATTGCCTTGTTACGTGGCCATTGCAAATGTATGTACTTCAAACAAGAATAAATGAAGTTTTACTAGGACAATAAAATGATGAATTTCAATTCCAAGAATAGAAAAATATTTATACTTGAGAGTCCTCTGTGGTTGATACCGTTTAATGGCTAACTGAAAATATGGTAACAAATTCAAAGCTTTCGAGACTACTCAGGTCTCTTCATCAGGCTAAGACTAAAAAAAAAATGGAAGAATCACATATTTGTACACACAACAGGACACAGGAATAGGTAAGACAAGTGAGGGAGGGACAAGTGAGGGTAGACCGGCCAAAAAATGAGAACAAGGATGAATTATCAGCGCCACACGATAAGACAAAAAATAATGGATTTACCTGTGGCAAAACACTTTTGTATGCCCGGTCATAGCATGATGGATATGGAATTACTGGTATTAAAATATAACTTCAAATATGACAAAGATACAAAGGTTTCAGAATATAAGCTCATCATGACCTTTGACACTGTTAGTGATGGAATGAATAGATCACACGGATTTATGTCATTCTATATCAATTAAGGAATCTGCGTCTCTGCCCTTCCAGGGGCATTAAAACACAAAACCAGACCCCAATCAGAGGGCAATAAAACTTTCTATCCTTATCTAGGAACTGTTCCAATATTTATGTTCATCCCTCTGTGATAATGACAGTTCTGCTACACGTCACTTACTTGTCTTACCTATTGCACTATTCCTGTGTCCTGTTGTGTATAGAAATATGTGATGCTTCATTTTTTGTTTTAGTCTTTGCCTGATGAAGAGACGTGAGTAGCCTCGAAAGCTTGCAATTTGTTACCATCTTTTCAGTTATCCATTCAAAGGTATCAACCACTGTGGACTCTCAAGTGTAAATATTTTTCTATCTAATGGCTAACACGGTACGAAGATACACATGTTTCCTAACTTCAATAATAAAAATAAAGACACTGCAAATATAAACGCATATATGCACATGCCAACAAGAAATGGAACAACACACCACCCAAAAAATTGGTTACAAAATATAGTGTTGTAAATTTAAGAATAAAAGTCCATTTTTGTATTTATGAATAATGCTTAAGGAACGCTATGTTAAACCATAACATAGTGAAGACAATGGATTTTGTAATCGTCACTCATCATCATCATCATTGCAATTTAGATGTGACAGTCACAGACATTTCAATTATTTAAGTTAATAAAATCGTTACTTTGTACAGCATGTATGACATGTCCAGCATGGACTCATCAATGTGATGACACAATAATGTACGATAAAAAATAACCATTTAAAAAAACATAATGCATTGTCACAATTTAAGTGTGTGCCTGCAAGTGTAGGTGAAAGAAAGGCTACGGATAGCAAAGGTATATTCTATGTCTGTATCAGACAGTGGACAGCCTCTGATGGGTAATGGCGATGTTATACTGTACGTCAATAAAGTCTGCGGCTGCAATCATGCATTTTTTGCTTGGACAGTGTTGAAGAGGGTAAAAGCATGTCTGGTTGCGCAAGGCTTTATCCGTCAACACTACCTTCCTACTGTCACGCGTAGGGTAGGGTAGCGTGTGTCAATTAGATGACTCTATAAAATGTGACGTTACGCAGCGTTATTGCGCCCTAGGGACGCCAAAAATACAACAGCAGTAATCATTTACTGTCTAATACTCCACCTATGACCAACAAAAAAAGACCGTTCCCTCTTTAACAATCTACAAGACTAACAAGCATAATGGTTCACGCTGACTTTATTGAGGTACAGTATTACATCGACATTGTCCATGAGTAACTATGCACTGTGATACCTATATACCATTATTAATTTATATCTGTTGTGGTTGTTTCAACAGCACTTGCAGGTATAACTAGTACTACCTATTGTCAGTATGCATGATGCACTTTATAGATGTAATAATTTATTATTGCACATTATTACCAGGTTTAGATGCTGGCCATTTCATATATGGTGTGTGAAGTTACAGTTGGCATCAGTATGTGTATTTTATAATGTCTGTCATAAATAAAAATCGTGATGATGATGATGAGGATTTTATGATTTGTACATCCATTGACTGCATTATCTTACAGGTACAGATAAAGTTCCTTAAAAAGCATTAATTGATAAGTATGAAATGTACTTTTATGCATAAATTTCAAAAAGTGAAGACTATGTTTTAGTTTTTGTTACCATTTATAATAGACATGTGCAGATATGCGCTGTGATGACAAATTATTATTTGTCCATATTTGTCATAAAAATTTATCATTCTAGGCCTGGAAAACTTCACAATTTCCTGTTTTAAGCATAACAATCAGGGTGACGGCTCTTCCCTATTTGGAGCATGTTCGACATGGGTTTTTCTGTGCATGTGTAGGGAACAGGAGACATGGATAACGTTGCGAACCAGTTATTTAATCTGAAAACGGACAGACAAATTCTGGCGAGATCCATGCCTTGTTCATTTTCAGAAAAGTAAGCCGGTCTACATTATCGGAGGATAGTCGCATGCGACGGTCTGTTAGTACACCACCTGCGGCACTAAAGACGCGCTCCGATAATACACTGGCAGCAGGGCAAGCCAGCACCTCCAATGCATACTGGCTAAGCTCTGGCCATGTATCCAGCTTAGAGACCCAAAACTTGCATGGGGAAGAGCCATCTGGGAGTACACTGAGAGGGAAAGACATGTAGTCTGTCACCATCTTACGGAAACGTTGCCTCCTGCTGACTGGAGCCGTCTCGGATGGTGTAGACATTGGTGGCGCTGCCACAAAACTTCGCCACATTTGGAACATACTGGTCTTGCCCTGTGCAGAGGCGCTGCTTGTGCTCCCTCTTGTTGCAGAGCTGTCTCCACTGCCTCGACGCACAGAGCTGCTTTGTAAAGCAGTAGCAGCAGCAGTGCTCTCGGCTGGAATGGAGAACATTATGGATTGCACCAGTATGTCTTGGTACTCCCGCATTTTACGCTCCCGGTTCAACGGTGTGATGAGGCTTTGTAAGTTGTCCCGGTAGCGAGGGTCTAGGAGGGTGTACACCCAATAATCAGACGTGGTGAGAATGTGGGCGATGCGGCGGTCGTTTCTCAGGCACTGCAGCATGAAATCAATCATGTGCTGCAGACTCCCAACTGGCCAAGAAACGCTGCCCCCTGCAAGAGGCGTCATCTCTGCCTGCTCTGCATCACCCCACCCTCGCTCTACATACTGACTAGAGCGTTGTGTACCTCCCTCTGGAGCGATGTCTTCCTCCTCCATTGACTCCTCCTCATCCTCCTCACAAAGTGAACACTGCCCAGCCCTTTGTGAGGAACCACGTTGCGCTGACTGTCCAGAAGGTGATGGAATTTGTGACTCCTCATCCTCCACCTCTTCCAAAACCTCATCCCTTATTGCTTGCAGTGTTTTTTGAAGCAGGCAGATAAGGGGGACAGTCAGGCTGACTAGTGCATCATCTGCACTCGCCATCCGCGTTGACTCATCAAACGCACGCAAAACGTGGCAGATGTCCTTCATAGAGGCCCACTCAGTAGTGGTGAAGTGTGAACGACGCAAATTGCGAGTTGATTGCGCCTGATGCAGCTGATACTCCATTACTGCTGGCTGCTGCTCACACAACCGCTCCAACATATGTAACGTGGAATTCCACCTGGTGGGTACGTCACATATGACGCGATGTTCAGGAAGGCGAAATCTGCGTTGCAGAGCTGCAATGCGCGATCTGGCCATGCTGGAACGTCGCAAGTGAGCGCACTCTAGGCGGACCTTGTGCAGCAGTGCATCAAGATCCGGATAGTCCCTCAAAAAACTCTGCACGACCAAGTTGAGCACATGTGCCAGACATGGTATGTGAGTGAGGTTGCCAAGGCCCAGAGCTGCCACCAGATTTCGGCCATTGTCACACACTACCAAGCCTGGCTGGAGATTCGCTGGCAAAAACCACACGTCGCTCTCTGCTTGATGGCATTCCAGAGCTCCTGCGCTGTGTGGCTTCGATTCCCCATGTAAATTAATTTCAGGACGGCCTGTTGACGTTTGGCCACGGCTGTGCTCATATCGGTCGCATCAGGTAAACGTTCACGGGTCCATGTGGAGGTAGACCGTGACGGCTCCTGCAGCGATGATTCTGAGGAACTGGAGTAGGAGGAGGAGTCAATGTGGACAGACTTGATTCCTGCAATCCTTGGAGTTGGCAGAACACGTACAGCGCCACTCGCAAGATCTGTACCCGGCTCCACAACATTGACCCAATGGGCAGTGAGGGAAAGGTATCGACCCTGGCCATGGGTACTGGTCCACGCATCGGTGGTCAGGTGGACCTTGCTACTGACGGCGTTTAGTAGCGCATGTTTAATTTTTCCCTCAACATGCTTTTGCAGACCAGGGACGGCTTGCCTGCTGAAATAAAATCAGCTGGGCACATTGTATTGTGGGACTGCCAATGACATTAAGTCACGGAAACTGTCAGTCTCCACCAGCCTGAATGACAGCATTTCAAAGGACAGGAGTTTTGCAATGCCAGCATTCAGAGCCTGTGCTCGTGGATGGTTTGCCGAGTATGGCCGTCTTTTATCCCATGCCTGTGCTACCGATGGCTGTTTTGTGGCCTGGGAGTGTGAGGATGACAGGGAACTTGCAGCTGTGGGTGGAATAACACTGGGTCTCTGGACAACAGTTACAGAGGTTCTTCCATGGCGATCCTGTGAGGAAGCCGAACCAGCTGTGTGTGAGCTGGAGGAAGAGGCTCCAACACGAGCTGAAGATGTAGGTGCTGCTGTAGGTTGGCCTACATCTCCAGTGTGTCTTTGTAACTCAGCTACGTGCTTTGTCCGTACATGTTTCCACATATTTGTGGTATTGAGGTTACTGATATTTTTATCTCTTTTAACTTTTTGATTACACAGCTTGCATTTGACATAGCAAATATCATCTGCAAGTGTGTCAAAAAAGGACCACGCAGTGCAAGTCCTGGGAGCGCCCGGTTTGGCTGTTGGAAGAGAACTTCTACGAACGGGTGCCAAACTGGAGGGTACAGGCAACCGAGTCTGCAGCCTACCTCTCCCTACTGTTTGGACCGTTGGGGCAATCTCTTCCTCAGAGCTGCTACCACCACCTTCCTGTTCCTCACGCCATGTTGGGTCTTGGACCTCATCATCTCCACTACCCTCTTCCAACACCTGCTGCTGTTGGGTGGTCTGGCCAGCACCTTGCTCAACAGAAAATGGCACCTGAGTCTCATCATCATCAGATGCGTTCTGCGGTGTGCTGACCATCGGCACTGGATCACCCGCCTCTTCACATTCAGAGAGACACAGCTGTTGCGCATCACTGCATACTGCCTCTTCTTCACATTCCAGAATGCTGCTTGGCTGGGCCCCTGTTTCCAAGCCAACAGATTCTGAGAACAGAAGCAGAGACTCAGCTGGCTCCAGTTCAGAACGCTCTGACTGCCTGGGCAGTTTGGCAGGCGGTGAAGAGACAGATGGTTGTTCAACAGTGCTGTGGTCCTGAGAGGAGGTGGAAGCAATTGAAGTCGATGCATTGGCTGCCATCCAACCAACAACGGCTTCAATTTGTTCTTCCCGCAGCAGGGGGGTACGCTGAGCTCCTACAAAAGTGCGCATAAAGGAACGCTCACGGGGAAAACTGGTGGATGCTGTGTCACTGGGTGCGGCAGCAGCCACAGAATCCCCACGTCCTCTCCCTGCTGAAACTCCACGGCCACGACCACGTGCCTTACTCCCTGCCTTCTTCATCTTGGTAGATTGATAAAGAAAGTCAGAAAAGTTATAAGGCCTAAGTGTGGTTATTCCTCAGAGACTGCAGTGAACACTGCAGACAACTGTTCAGTAGCTGTGAAAGGCCCCTTTGTGTACTTCTATAGTGTTTGCAACCAATGTATTGTATACGGATGGAAGCGCGTCACACTAATAGATTACGATTTTTTTCAAATATAATGGAGCAGCACCAATTAGAGAAAAATGTGAAGGATGAGGCAGTGACACACGCTCAGCAGACTACAACCAGCAGTAGTTGAAGAACTAACTGGAGCGTGATCTGCACTCAAAAAATGAAAAGCTCACAGACTACAGTGAACACTGAAACACAACTGTTCAGTAGCTGTGAAAGGCCCCTTTGTCTACTTCTATAGTGTTTGCAACCACTGTATTGTATACGGATGGAAGCGCGTCACACTAATAGATTAGATTTTTTTCAAATATAATGGAGCAGCACCAATTAGAGAAAAATGTGAAGGATGAGGCAGTGACACATGCTCAGCAGACTACAACCAGCAGTAGTTGAAGAACTAACTGGAGCGTGATCTGCACTCAAAAAATGAAAAGCTCACAGACTACAGTGAACACTGAAACACAACTGTTCAGTAGCTGTGAAAGGCCCCTTTGTCTACTTCTATAGTGTTTGCAACCACTGTATTGTATACGGATGGAAGCGCGTCACACTAATAGATTAGATTTTTTTCAAATATAATGGAGCAGCACCAATTAGAGAAAAATGTGAAGGATGAGGCAGTGACACACGCTCAGCAGACTACAACCAGCAGTAGTTGAAGAACTAACTGGAGCGTGATCTGCACTCAAAAAATGAAAAGCTCACAGACTACAGTGAACACTGAAACACAACTGTTCAGTAGCTGTGAAAGGCCCCTTTGTCTACTTCTATAGTGTTTGCAACCACTGTATTGTATACGGATGGAAGCGCGTCACACTAATAGATTAGATTTTTTTCAAATATAATGGAGCAGCACCAATTAGAGAAAAATGTGAAGGATGAGGCAGTGACACACGCTCAGCAGACTACAACCAGCAGTAGTTGAAGAACTAACTGGAGCGTGATCTGCACTCAAAAAATGAAAAGCTCACAGACTACAGTGAACACTGAAACACAACTGTTCAGTAGCTGTGAAAGGCCCCTTTGTCTACTTCTATAGTGTTTGCAACCACTGTATTGTATACGGATGGAAGCGCGTCACACTAATAGATTCGATTTTTTTCAAATATAATGGAGCAGCACCAATTAGAGAAAAATGTGAAGGATGAGGCAGTGACACACGCTCAGCAGACTACAACCAGCAGTAGTTGAAGAACTAACTGGAGCGTGATCTGCACTCAAAAAATGAAAAGCTCACAGACTACAGTGAACACTGAAACACAACTGTTCAGTAGCTGTGAAAGGCCCCTTTGTCTACTTCTATAGTGTTTGCAACCACTGTATTGTATACGGATGGAAGCGCGTCACACTAATAGATTAGATTTTTTCAAATATAATGGAGCAGCACCAATTAAGAAAAATGTGAAGGATGAGGCAGTGACACACGCAGCAGACTACAACAGCAGTAGTTGAAGAACAAACTGAGCGTGATCTGCACTCAAAAAATGAAAAGCTCACAGACTACAGTGAACACTGAAACACAACTGTTCAGTAGCTGTGAAAGGCCCCTTTGTCTACTTCTATAGTGTTTGCAACCAATGTATTGTATACGGATGGAAGCGCGTCACACTAATAGATTAGATTTTTTGCAAATATAATGGAGCTGCACCAATTCCACAAAATCAAATAAAAAAAAAAAATCAGTGAGTGACACTTGCAGATGCCTACAAACAGCGGTGGATGCAGAGCAAACTGCAGCGTCACCTGCACTCTCACACACACACCTTGCACAGAGCTGTTAAAACAACACTGGCAAAAGGAAGCTTTACACAGCGGTTGGTAAACTAGCCTGCCTAAAGCACAGTAGAGTACACAAAATCGCAATGTCTAACTGTCCCTCAGAGTCAGCACAGCAGCGTTCTGTCCCTAACTGAGTTCACAGCACAGTGACGCTAAAATGGAGGCGGCGCCTTTTATAGTGCATTCTGACATCATTTCAGCAGCCAATCACAGCCATGCCATTAGTTAACATGACCGCAGCAGTACAGGATGTGCCCACACTTCATAAGATTCCTCATTGGCTGACTAAAATCACATTGCCTCTCAAAGAATTATGGGAACTTCCGATTCCGGTATACGATATATGAAAAATATCGGAACTAAGTATCGGAATTCCGATACAGCGAATATCGGCCGATACCCGATACTTGCGGTATCGGAATGCTCAACACTACTGAATAATATATATATATACATATATATATATATATATATATATATATATGTATATATATATATTTTTTATTTCTCTTCTCTGTTGCAGAGATATTAGCTGGTAAAATGTATATACCAATTTCCACGAAAACCAAAGGGCGTTAGCAGATTTTCTTCATTGGGGACATTTACTATTTTCCCTGCATTACAATGACCAATCGTAAGCAGAAGGCGTCACATAGGGGAAAAAAAAAAAATGGTTCCACAGAAAGTCAGAAACGGCTTTCTCTGCATTATATGATAAGACTCATGTCTATCCAGGTCACAGAGATTTAACTGCTGGAGATTACTGTGCAGGGAGAGATGAGCAGATCTGTGTATCATTACAAACACCACCCTGCATTTATTCCATGCATCTGGCAATAATGCCTTTGTACCTGAAATTACTGCAAAGCAGTGTAAATGACAGCCAATGAAGGGTGCTTGAAAGAAATTGTAACTCATGAGTACTGATGCACCACAATATTGTCACGTAGTGACTAGGAACGGTGAGCGCCTACTTGATCCCTTAAACCAGGGGGCACCGTAGTCTATCCCTCTCCCTCTGGATTAACTCAAAAGGTGGAGGAGCCGGGGTCACATACCTTGTGCTGCAAACTTAAACCTTATCTGCTCCCTTCCCCACCCAGGGAGATGATCGGCTGAAGTGTATAGGATTACACTAACCAGACAGATAACGGTAGACAGACATGGATGAAATAAAACCACAATCATACAAATATACTTACAAAACAACAGAGTGGAACACAGGGGAGGGATAGGTAGGAGTGAATAGCATGCAAACCATCTCCAAGCAGAAATCTCCTGAACAACTGTTTAACCCCTTACTGCCATCGGACGTACTATCCCGTCCATGGTACCTGGGCCCGTATGACCGGGGACGGGATAGTACGTCCAGCCCTTTAATGCGACATTGCGACTTAAGTCGCAATGATCGCATTAAAATTCCGACGCCATCTTACCTCAGGAGAGATGGCGCCGGCATCCCGGGGTCTGTCACCGCCCACCCTCACTCCCGATCGCTGTGATTGGCTGTTCAATTCTGAACAGCCAATCGCAGCCTTTCTCACTGTTTCAGCCAATCCGATGGGCTGAAACAGTGAGATCCCAGGCTAGAATCGAGTACCGATGTACTCGATCCTAGGCCTGGGCATAGAAAGGAGCAGACCCCCCTTGGATTGGCGCGATCGCCGATCACATCGATCGCGCCAATCGCAGGGCACAGCCGCGGTGTATCCGCGCTGTGCCCTGCCTGTACCTGCCTGGATCGGTGCAGTAATAGCACCGATCCTAGGCCGGAGCCTAGGACAGGCCCAGTAGGGCCTGCAGCTGCTGATTGGCGCGATCAATGTCATCGACGATCGCGCCAATCACAGGGCACAGCAACGGTGTGACCGCTCTGTGCCCTGCTTCCTGACCTGCCGGTGACCTGCCTAGGAATCGGAGCAGTGAGCTCCGATTACTAGGCCGGTGCCTAGCAACCGGCAAAACAAGGGTCTCCTCTGATTGGTGGGATCGATGTGATCATCGATCCCACCAATGACAGGTCACAGCAGCGATGTGACCGCTCTGTGACCTGTCTGCAAACTGTCTGTGATCTGTGTGACCGCACTACAGGGGTCCTCACACTTGCTGAGGATTCCTGCAGTGCGGTCACACGCCAGATCTCCTCCTGTGCTGGGCCTTGTGGTGCCACAGTAGCCTGTGACACCACAACTCCTGCTGAAGAAAGAAGAGAGAAGAAAGAAGAGAGAAGAAAGAAGAGAGAAGAAAAGAGAGAAAGAAAGAAGAGAGACTACAAACGTGAGTTTTTGAGCCCCGATCCCTGCCCGATCCACCCCAATCCCCCCATTCCCCCCTCCCCCCTTCCCTTTCCCCCTCTTTTTACCCCCCCTTTGCGCACATTTAGCAGCCGCCGAGCGTTGATTGGTGACGCAGTTCACCGATCAACACTCGTGTTCGTTTTTCTTTTGCACCCCCCTCCGTGCGCACTTCCAGCAGCCGCGGAACTTTGATAAGTGACACCAGTCACTTATCAGAGCTCGTTCCTGCAGTTTTTTTTTTTTTCACTCCCCTTTCCGCCACTCCTGTGCGCACTTCCAGCAGCCGTGGAACTTTGATAAGTGACACCAGTCACTTATCAGAGCTCGTTCCTGCAGTTTTTTTTTTTTTCACCCCACTTTCCGCCACTCCCGTGCGCACATCTAGCAGCCGCGGAACTTTGATAAGTGACACCGGTCACTTATCAGAGCTCGTTCCTGCCGTTTTTTTTTTTTTTTTTTCACTCCCCTTTCCGCCACTCCTGTGCGCACTTCCAGCAGCCGCGGAACTTTGATAAGTGACACCAGTCACTTATCAGAGCTCGTTCCTGCAGTTTTTTTTTTTTTCACTCCCCTTTCCGCCACTCCTGTGCGCACATCCAGCAGCCGCGGAACTTTGATAAGTGACACCAGTCACTTATCAGAGCTCGTTCCTGCAGTTTTTTTTTTTTCACCCTTTCGCATCGTCGCATCTACAGCCCCGACTTTGATAATACACCGGTCCCCTTTCAGGCTCGTCTGCGTTTTTTTCACTCCCTTCGCATCTGTGCGCATCCGCAGCGCGGAAGTTTGATAAGTGACACCGGTCACTTATCAGAGCTCGTGCCTGCTGGTTTAGACTTTTTTTCACAGGCATTTTTTTCCCTATTCTCTTTCTTTTCTTTTAGCTTTTTCCTTTCAGCATAGTTTGCACCAACCACTATCCCCCCCACACACACACACAGTTATAAATAAAGTTCACACAAAGCACCACATTCACAAAAAAAATGTCCTGCTCGTCACGTTCTTCCCAACAGCGCTATTCAGTGGAGGAGGCATACGCTTTCCTTGCCTCCGACACTGATAGCGAGGGAGAGGATCCCACATTTCTTTACTTTTCAGATTCTTCATCCTCTTCTTCTTCTTCCTCCTCTTCCTCATCTTCCTCCTCGGGTCCTGCGGAACCGCCACGCAGACGCCCCAGGACAGAAGATGAGGCAGCGCCCACCCCTGAAAATGAACCAGCGCACCCCTCTTCGGACCCCATATGGACCCCGCCCCCCGAAAATTACGAGCCACTGATTCCTGATTTTGTGGCAGAATCAGGAATCAAGTTTGACACCACGGGCCTCAGAGAAATAGACTTTTTCAAAGTCTTTTTCTCTGAGGATTTTATTAACCTCGTGGTGGAGCAAACTAATTTGTACGCTCGGCAATTTTTGGCGCAAAACCCCGTGTCATCATTTTCCAACTGGTCTCCTGTAGACGCAGGTGAAATGATGCAGTTTTGGGGCCTGGTCCTCCATATGGGGATCCTGAAGAAGCCAGAACTTCGGCAATATTGGAGTGTTGATATTTTATACAACACTCCACTGTTCCGAATGGTCATGGCCCGGACGCGTTTTGAGGCCATCCACAAATTCCTGCATTATAATGATAATGCACAGTGTCCCCCACAAAATGACCCCAACTTTGACCGTCTGTTCAAAGTTCGGCCGGTCATCGAACACTTCAGCAAAAAGTTTGCTGAAGTGTACGTGCCCCAAAGGGACATCTGCGTGGATGAGTCCTTGGTTCATTTTAAGGGACGGCTCAGATTCCGCCAGTACCTGCCCAGCAAGAGGGCAAGGTACGGAATTAAACTCTACAAGCTGTGTGAGAGTACCTCAGGGTACACGCACAGCTTTAGAGTTTATGAAGGAAAGGACACCAGGATTGAACCCCCTGAGTGTCCCCCCGTCCTGGGAGTGAGTGGGAAAATTGTGTGGGATTTGGTGCACCCACTGCTGGATAAAGGTTATCACCTTTACACCGATAACTTTTATTCCAGCGTCCACTCTACAAATCCCTCTCTGCACGAGGTACCGCAGCTTGCGGTACCGTCCGCAAAAATCAGAGAGGCCTCCCGAAGACGCTACTTGGGCAGATGCTCAGAAAGGGTGAGAGCAGAGCCCAATGTAGCGACCACCTGTTGGTGGTCAAGTACAAGGACAAGAGGGCAGCACGGTGGCTCAGTGGATAGCACTACAGCCTTGCAGCGCTGGAGTCCTGGGTTCAAATCCCACCTAGGACAACATCTGCAAGGAGTTTGTATGTTCTCCCCGTGTTTGCATGGGTTTCCTCCGGGTACTCCGGTTTCCTCCCACACTCCAAAAAAAACATACAGATAGGGAATCTAGATTGTGAGCCCCATTGGGGACAGCGACGATAATGTGTGCAAACTGTAAAGCGCTGCGGAATATGTTAGCGCTATATAAAAATAAAGATTATTATATAAAAATAAAGATTATTTATTTATTTAAGAGGGATGTCCTTCTCTTGACCACCATACATGGTGATGGCAGCGCCCTCAGCACTGTACGGGGTACCTCTACACAGGTCCGCAAACCGGACTGTGTACTGGGGTACAATAAATACATGGGGGTGTTGATCTCTCTGATCAACTCCTCCAACCGTACAGTGCTTTGAGAAAGGCCAAGGTGTGGTACAAGAAGCTGTCCGTGCACATCGTCCAAATGGCAATGCTCAACGCTTTCCTGCTGTCACGATGTGCACGCAACAGCGATACGACGTACCTTCAGTTTCAGGAGGTAGTGGTTAAGGCCCTGATGTTTGGCGATCAGGAAAGAGCGGGCCCCAGTACTTCTGGAACTGAAGGTGCTCGTATCATACCAGGTCAGCATTTCCCGGGGGTGGTCCCGCCAACTGGAAGCAAAGGTAAGCCGCAAAAAAGGTGCCGAGTGTGTTACAAAAGGGGAATGCGCAAGGACACCACTTACCAATGCGACACCTGCCCCGAAAAACCTGGCCTGTGTATGAAGGATTGTTTCAAATTGTACCACACCTCAATGCACTACTAATTTACTTTACAGGAAAGATTAGTTCCAGAAGGGGGGCACATTTAGAAAAGTTCCTTGGGAGTCTACTTTCCAAAATTATGTCACTTGTGGGTTTTTTTTACTGTTTAGGCACATCAGGAGCTCTGCAAACAGAACATGACGCCCGCAGACCATTCCATCAGTCTGCATTCCAAAACGTCACGACTTCCCTTCTGAGCCCCGACTTGTGCCCAAACAGTTTTTTCCCACATATGGGGCACCAGTGTACTCAGGACAAATTGGACAACAATTTTTGGTGTCCAATTCTCCTCTTACCCTTGGGAAAATAAAAAATTGGGGACTAAAACATCATTTTTGTGAGGACAAAAGTAGGATTTTTTATTTTTACACCTGGGCATTATAAACTTTAGTGAAACACTTGGGGGTTCAAAATGCTCACCACACACCTAGGTAAGTTCCTTAGGGGGTCTAGTTTCCAAAATGGGGTCACTTGTGGGGGTTTCCACTGTTTAGGCACATGAGGGGCTCTGCTAACGGAACATGACGCCCGCAGACCATTCCATCAAAGTCTGCATTTCAAAACGTCACTACTTCCCTTCTTTTCCCTGCCATGCACCCAAACAGTGGTTCCCCCCAACATATGGGGTATCAGCGTACTCAGGACAAATTGGACAACAACTTTTGTGGTCCAATTTCTCCTGTTACCCTTGGGAAAATAAAAAATTGGGGACTAAAACATCATATTTGTGGAAATTTATTTATTTTTTTTTTATTCACGCCAGGGCATTATAAACTTTAGTGAAACACTTGGGGGTTCAAAATGCTCACCACACACCTAGATAAGTTCCTTAGGGGGTCTAGTTTCCAAAATGGGGTCACTTGTGGGGGTTTCCACTGTTTAGGCACATCAGGGGCTCCACAAACGCGACATGGCGTCCGTTCTCAATTCCAGCCAATTTTGGTTTGGAATAGTCAAACCGCACTCCTTCCCTGTTGAGCCCTGCCGTGCGCCCAAACAATGGTTCCCTCCCACATATGGGGTATCGGCGTACTCAGGACAAGTTGGACAACAACGTTTGTGGTCCAATTTCTCCTCTTACCCTTGGGAAAATAACAAATTGGGGACTAAAACATCATGCTTGTGGAAAAAATATGATTTTTTTTCTTCATGGCTCTACATTATAAACTTGCGTGAAGCACTTGGGGGTTCAAAGTGCTCATCACACATCTAGATAAGTTCCTTAGGGGGTCTAGTTTCCAAAATGGGGTCACATGTGGGGGGTTTCCACTGTTTAGGCACATCAGTGGCTCTCCAAACGCAACATGGCGTCCTTTCTCAATTCCAGCCAATTTTGGTTTGGAAAAGTCAAATGGCGCTCCTTCCATTTCGAGCCCTGCCGTGCGCCCAAACAGTGGTTTCCCCCCACATATGGGGTATCAGCGTACTCAGGACAAGTTGGACAACAACTTTTGTGGTCCAATTTCTCCTCTTACCCTTGGGAAAATAACAAATTGGGGACTAAAACATCATGGTTGTGGAAAAAATATGATTTTTTTTCTTCACGGCTCTACATTATAAACTTGCGTGAAGCATTTGGGGGTTCAAAGTGCTCACCACACATCTAGATAAGTTCCTTAGGGGGTCTAGTTTCCAAAATGGGGTCACATGTGGGGGGTTTCCACTGTTTAGGCACATCAGTGGCTCTCCAAACGCAACATGGCGTCCTTTCTCAATTCCAGCCAATTTTGGTTTGGAAAAGTCAAATGGCGCTCCTTCCATTTCGAGCCCTGCCGTGCGCCCAAACAGTGGTTCCCCTCCACATATGGGGTATCAGCGTACTCAGGACAAGTTGCACAACAACTTTTGTGGTCCAATTTCTCTCTCTACCCTTGGGAAAATAACAAATTGGGGACTAAAACATCATGGTTGTGGAAAAAATATGATTTTTATTCTTCACGGCTCTACATTATAAACTTGCGTGAAGCATTTGGGGTTCAAAGTGCTCACCACACATCTAGATAAGTTCCTTAGGGGGTCTAGTTTCCAAAATGGGGTCACATGTGGGGGGTTTCCACTGTTTAGGCACATCAGTGGCTCTCCAAACGCAACATGGCGTCCTTTCTCAATTCCAGCCAATTTTGGTTTGGAAAAGTCAAATGGCGTTCCTTCCATTTCGAGCCCTGCCGTGCGCCCAAACAGTGGTTCCCCCCCACATATGGGGTATCAGCGTACTCAGGACAAGTTGGAAAACAACTTTTGTGGTCCAATTTCTCCTCTTACCCTTGGGAAAATAACAAATTGGGAACTAAAACATCATGGTTGTGGAAAAAATATGATTTTTTTTCTTCACGGCTCTACATTATAAACTTGCGTGAAGCATTTGGGGGTTCAAAGTGCTCATCACACATCTAGATAAGTTCCTTAGGGGGTCTAGTTTCCAAAATGGGGTCACATGTGGGGGTTTCCACTGTTTAGGCACATCAGTGGCTCTCCAAACGCAACATGGCGTCCTTTCTCAATTCCAGCCAATTTTGGTTTGGAAAAGTCAAATGGCGCTCATTCCATTTCGAGCCCTGCCGTGCGCCCAAACAGTGGTTCCCCCCCACATATTGGGTATCGGCGTACTCAGGACAAGTTGGGCAATAACTTTTGTGGTCCAATTTCTCCTCTTACCCTTGGGAAAATAACAAATTGGGGACTAAAACATCATGCTTGTGGAAAAAATATGATTTTTTTCTTCACGGCTCTACATTATAAACTTGCGTGAAGCACTTGGGGGTTCAAAGTGCTCACCACACATCTAGATAAGTTCCTTAGGGGTCTAGTTTCCAAAATGGGGTCACATGTGGGGGGTTTCCACTGTTTAGGCACATCAGGGAATCTCCAAACGCGACATGGCGTCCAATCTCAATTCCCACCAATTTTAGTTTGGGAAAGTCAAACGGCGCTCCTTCCATTCTAAGCCCTTCCGTGCACCCAAACAGTGGTTTTCCCCCACATATAGGGGGAAAACTGAGTCAGGAGAAATGGCACAACAACTTTATCAGTCCATTTTCTCCTTTTTCCCTTGTGAAAATAAAAAAAATGTTTGTAATAGATCATTTTTGTGACTAAAAAGTAAAATGTTCATTTTTTCCTTTCACATTGCTTCAGCTCCTGTGAAGCACCTGAAGGGTTAATAATCTTCTTGATTGTGGTTTTGAGTACCTTGAGGGGTGCAGTTTTTAGAATGGTGTCACTTTTTGGCATTTTCTACCATATAGATCCCTCAAAGTGACTTCAAATGTGAGGTGGTCCCTAAAAAAAATGGCTTTGTAAATTTTGTTGTAAAAATGAGAAATCGCTGGTCAACTTTTAACCCTTATAACTTCCTAACAAATGAAAATGTTGTTTCCAAAATTGTGCTGATGTAAAGTAGACATGTGGGAAATGTTATTTCTTAACTATTTTGTGTGACATATTTCTCTGTTTTAAGGGAATAAAAATTCAAAGTTTGAAAATTGCGAAATTTTCAAAATTTTCGCCATATTTGCGTTTTTTTCAAAAATAAACGCAAGGTATATGGAAGAAATTTTACCACTAACGTGAAGTACAATATGTCACGAGAAAACAATCTCAGAATCGCGAATATCCGTTGAAGCGTTCCAGAGTTATAACCTCATAAAGAGACAGTGGTCAGAATTGTAAAAATTGGCCCGGTCATTAACGTGCAAACCACCCTTGGGGGTGAAGGGGTTAAACGCTTACTTCAAACACTGATTTTCTCATCCAAAACCTAACCAGGACGTAGAGCTATCACTGACAATTTCCAAGTGCCTGTGGCCAGCATATATACCAGAGGGGAGTGACTAACACATAACAGCTGAGGCAGTTCAGGATGGAGAGCTCCAGTAGATCAACTAAATTGATTAACCCTTGCAATGACAGAGCAAGGAAAAACATGCACTGTGTAATAGAATAGTGAAGCAGTTCTAATCAGTTCAGGATTTCGTGTGACCAGACACTGTGATCTTCTGACCCCTCTTTCTGTCACGGCATCCCCGTGATAGTAGCCCCCTCGTAAGATGGACCTCCAGAACCTCTGAACCAGGTTTATCTCAATGTGACGCTTGTAAAAGACCGGACCAAACTGATCGCATGAACGTTAGATGCTGGTACCCACATTCTCTCTTCAGGACTGTAACCCTTGCAATGTACTAAATATTGAAGAGACCGGCGTACAAAGCAAGAATCGATAATCTTCACTATCTGGAATTCCAGATTCCCATCAGCAATGACTGGGGAAGGTAGTGGTGGAGAGAGTTCAGAGGAAGCAATGTATTTTTTGAGAAGTGATCAGTGAAACAAATTATAAATCTTAAAAGTGGGTGGCAAAGCAAGGCAAAATGATACTTGATTTTCGATAGCAACTATCTTGTATGGGCCGATGAAACTGGGTCCCAGTTTCCAAGAAGGAATCTTCAACTTAATGTTCTTTGAGGACAACAACACCAAATCACCAACACACAGGTCCAGACCCACTAAGCGTCTTCAATCAACCATGCTCATATTTGGACCCCATCTTCTTCAGATCATTAAGAACACCTTGCCACACTGATGTAATAGACAAAGAAAACCGTTCTTCTTCAGGTACTCTTGAAGAACGATTCCTTTTGAAGGAGGAGAACTGAGGATCAAAACCATGTGCCCCTAAGAACGGGGACTTGCCAGTAGATTCATGACAACAGTTATTCACAGCAAACTCAGCTTGAGGTAAACAAGAAACCCAATCCTCCTGATTCTGGGACACTAAACACCTAAGATTCTGGTTCACTCGTTCAGTCTGCACATTAGACTGAGGATGAAAAGCATATGAGAATAAAAGATGAATACCTAAGCAAGCACAAATTGCTTTCCAAAATTTGGAAATAAATTGACCCCCCCCATTGGAAACAATATCAGATGGGAATCTCATATAGTTTCACGATTTCTTTAATAATAATTTGCGCCGAAGTCTTGGTATTTGGTAAAGCAGGTAGCTAAATGAAATTAATCATCATGCTGAATCTGTCCACCACAATCAATATTACAATGATACCTGGTGATATGGGTAGATCACTGATAAAATCTACAGATAAATGAGTCTATGGTCTACATAATGTTCATTCCAAATTTTAAGACGGAGGTTCACAGGGACAAACAGCTTACTTAAAGGACAGCAGGGCATCCCCCTAAGTTTTTGCATGACCTGCCAGATATGTACCCAATGTGACTCAAGGTCTAGCGAATAAATCAATATGTCATCCAGATAGACTACCACAAATCTTCCTGCCAGATGACAAAAAATGTAATTCCAAAGTGCTGAAGTATTAGTCAACCCAAATGGCATTTCAACATTTTTGTGGTGTTTCTTTGGTGTATTAAAAGCAGATTTCCACTCATCACCTCATCAGTCTCACCCTCCCTTATACAGATAAGATCATATGGCCCTGATGTCCAGTTTAGAAAACCACTTTGCCCCAATGATTTGATTAAAGATGTCTGGAGTGAGAGTGAGAGGATATTGATGCCAAACCATGATCCAATTTAGTTCACGGAAATCTAGGCAGGGGCGTAAACCCTCTTGTATTTTCTTCTCAAAGAAAAATACTACTGCAACAGGAGATTAGGAAGGTCTGATATGACCCTTAGCCAGAGTTTCTGCGATATAGTACTTCATGTCCTGCCTCTCCGGATCTGAAACATTATACAACTTGCTCTTAGGTAATTTGACCACAGCAATTAAATTAATGGTGCAATCATAAGGATGATAAGGATGAAGTTCTTGACACTCCTGTTCCGAGAACACATCCTCAAAATCAGACAGATATTCTGGCAGAGAGAGGGTAACAAACCTGGCTCAACAGATGCCCAAGTATTGTCTTTGACAGTACTCACTCCATTTTACTACCTCCCGAGTTTGCCAGTACACCACAGGATTGTGCAACGTAAGCCAAGGTAGTCCCAGAACCACAGGAGAGGGAAATCCCTCTAGCACATAACAAACGATTGATTCCGAGTGCATGACGCCTACCTTCAGATGTATCTCTCAAATGACCTGACTAAAATACCCCTAGCTCAAGGGTGCAGAATCTATAGTGATTATAGGCATAGGTCTAGACAATGTATGTGGATTAAGACACTGATCCTGAACGAACCGGGCATCAATCAGATTAAACCCCGCCCCACTGTCCTAAAAGGATGAAATAATCACCTTACTTTCGCCAAAATGGATCTCGGCCGGTAAAATAATTGTGACCTACCGACAGATTAAATATGTACACCTGGTTTGCTGACCTCTACGCAACTTAGACTCCTTGGTTTTGCAGTGGCTGTTTGCGGTTAAATATTGATGGAGAAGTACCCACAAAATGACCCTTATTACCACAGAAAAAACACACTCCCTCTTTGTGCTGAACTGCAGAAGGAACAATAAAACAGTCGTCCCTCCCAACTGCATGGATTCCTAGGTAGACTCACCCCTAGGTTCCATTGACCTCTGACCCCTTGAAAATTGAAGCATCTCTTTAAGTCTCTGACTTAGCCGGCGGACCACATGGATAGCTAGAGGCACGGTCACCTCCCGGCGAAAGCAGGGTCTCATACAGAGCAAAGGCATCCTTTAGCCTCTCAGAAAGCCACTGACAGAACTGACTATGGAGCATGTGGTCATTCCACCTAGTTTCCGTAGACCACTTATGAAACTTGAAGCAGTACATGGTTTTCATAGATAAGACCCAGAGCCTGAAAAAATTCCTCAACCGTCTGAAGCGACTGGGATTCAGACTGGAAAGAAAATACCCTGCAGGGTCACCACATACCTTGCTATGCTTCTATCTTAAGTTTTATCTGTTCCCTCCCCCAACCAGGGAGGTGTGATGCTGGAGTGTATAGGATTACACTTACCAGACAGGCAAGGGTAGACTGACAGGGATGAAAGAAAACTACAATCATACAAATATACTCACAAAACAACAGAGTGGAACACAGGGGAGGTATACGTAGGAGAAACCATATAGGAGAGGATAAGGATAAGCATGCAAACCAATTCCAAGCAGAAATCTCCTGAACAATTCTCCAAGTGCCTAATCCAAACACTGAATTTTTCCTCCAACACCTAACCAGGAAATAGAATTATCACTGGTAATTCCTATGTGCCAGTGGTGAGCATATATAATAGAGGGGAGTGACTAACACAGAACAACTGAGGCAATTCAGGATGGAGAGTTCCTGGAGATCAACTGAATTGATTAACCATTGCAATGACAGAGCAAGGAAAAAAAATTCACTTTTTTTAATAGGATGGTGAAGCATTCTAATCAGTGCAGGATTTTGTGTGACCAGATGCTGCGATCTTCTGGCGCCTCTTTGTCATATCATTTTTATGCAGATTTTCCAACTCCAAACTGTAATAACTTGAATGCTTATTGGATAAAACAGATCAGGTGAAGTGTATTTGGGTAATGGGGGAAGATGCGGCCTAAGGATACAACACTCTATATAGGAGACTATGTGGGGCTTATACTGTATACAGGAGGATATGTGCGGGCTGATACTTTACATAGGATGCTATGTGCGGGTTCATACTGTATACCGGGGGCTATGTGCGGGCTCATAATGTACATAGGAGGCTATGTGCAGGTTCATACTGTATATAGGAGGCTATTCGCAGGCTCATATTTTAAATAGGAGGCTATATGTGGGGTCATTCTTAAATAAGGATGAGATAGTTGTATCTTTTCGGGTTGAACATGGGCTCAAAATTAACTCTGTCTTACAGACAGTTAGTAGGATATGCATTATCAAAGTGTTAATAGAGTAAAATGCTAATATTGCTAATATTGTTAATATTAAAACTTAACTAATAATACAATTAAAAGCAATAACCCCATAGAAAAGCAAGAAGGAAATCGTTTTTAGTCTAGAAGACTAATAGGTATTACTAAATTGTCAATACTGAAAATTTCTCTTTATTAATCTCTTCACCGGCGCTGAGCCTGTTTTCACTTTCCTGACCAGGCCAAATGTTACATTTCTGACCAGTGTCACTTTATTTGGTAAGAACTCTGGAAAACTTCAAAATATCCCAGGAATTCTGAAATTGTTTTTTCATGATACGTTGTACCTCATACTAATGTTAAATTTAGGCAGGTATTTTTTGCATTTATTTGTGAAAAATTTAGCAATTTTCAAACTTATTTTTATGACCTTAACCCCTTTACTCTCGAGGGTTGTTTGCATGTTAATGACCGGGCCAATTTTTACAATTCTGATCACTGTCCCTTTATGAGGTTATAACTCTGGAACGCTTCAACGGATCTTGACGATTCTGAGAATGTTTTTCTCATGACATATTGTATTTCATGTTAGTGGTAAAATTTCTTCAATATAACTTGCGTTTATTTATGAAAAAAATGGAAATATGGCAAAAATTTTGAAAATTTTGTAATTTTCAAACTTTGAATTTTTATACCCTTAAATCAGAGAGTTATATTGCACAAAATAGTTACTAAATAACATTTCCAACATGTCTCCTTTACATCAGCACTATTTTGGAACCAAAATTTTTTTTGTTAAGAAGTTATAACAGCTAAAAGTTGACCAGCAATTTTTCATTTTTACAACCATTTTTTTTGGGGACCGCATCACATTTGAAGTCACTTTGAGGGGTCTACGTGATAGAAAATACCCAAAAGTGACACCATTCTAAAAATGGCACCCCTCAAGGTGCTTAAAACCACATTCAAAAAGTTTATTAACCCTTCAGGTGCTTCACAGGAATTTTTGGAATGTTTAAAAAAAGGAACATTTAACTTTTTTTCACAAAACATTTACTTCAGATCTAATTTTTTTTATTTTACCAAGCGTAACAGGAGAAATTGGACCCCAAACGATGTCGTGCAATTTGTCCTGAGTACGCCGTTACCCCATACATGGGGGTAAACCACTGTTTGGGTGCATGACAGAGATCGGAAGGGAAGGAGCGCCGTTTGACTTTTTCAACGCAGAATTGGCTGGAATTGAGATCGGACGCCATCTCGCCTTTGGAGAGCCCCTGATGTGCCTAAACAGTGGAAACCCCCCACATGTGACACCATTTTTGAAAGTAAACCCCCTAAGGAACTTATCTAGATGTGTGTTGAGCACTTTGAACCCCCAAGTGCTTCACAGAAGTTTATAACGTAGAAAATCATATTTTTTCCACAAAAATGATCTTCTCGCCCCCAATTTTTTAATTTCCCAAGGTTAACTGGAGAAATTGGAACCCAAAAGTTATTGTGCAATTTGTCCCGAGTACGCCGATACCCCATATGTGGGGGTAAACCACTGTTTGGGCGCATGGCAAACGTTTTTGCATCACCATAATTTGAGAGCTATAATTTTTCCATAATTTGGCCCACAGAGTCATGTGAGGTCTTGTTTTTTGCGGGACGAGTTGACATTTTTATTTTCGGGCACATTACATTTTTTGATCGCTTTTTATTCCGGTTTTTGGGAGGTAGAATGAACAAAAACCAGCAATTCATGAAATTCTTTTGGGGGGTGTTTATACCGTTCAGCGTGTGGTAAAATTGATAAAGCAGTTTTACTCGTCAGGTCAGTACGATTACCTCATTTATATTATTTTTTTATGTGTTGGCGCTTTTATACAATCAAAACTATTTTATATAAAAAATAATTATTTTTGCATCGCTTTATTCTGAGAGCTATAACTTTTTTATTTTTTCACTGATGATGCTGTACGGGAGCTTGTTTTTTTGCGGGACAAGATGACGTTTTCAGCGGTACCACGTTTATTTATATCCGACTTTTTGATCGCGTGTTATTCCACTTTTTGTTCGGTGGTATGATGATAAAGCATTGGTTTTTTTGCCTTGTTTTTTTTATGGTGTTCACTAAAGGGGTTAACTAGTGTGACAGTTTTATAGGGCGGA
Source organism: Oophaga sylvatica (assembly GCA_033576555.1). Taxonomy (NCBI): domain Eukaryota; kingdom Metazoa; phylum Chordata; class Amphibia; order Anura; family Dendrobatidae; genus Oophaga; species Oophaga sylvatica. The sequence continues at coordinate 907,476,542 of JARQOD010000001.1, read as the reverse complement.
TCGTTATAGACTCGGGGATACCAAATATGTGTACTTTCATTACTTAGATTTTTTTTCAATAAAATATTTATTTATTGATATAATAAATATTGATTTTTTCATTATTTTTTAAATATTTTTACAATTATTTTTTTATTTAATTGTTATTTTTACACATTGTCCCACTATGGAACACTCATTTTCTGCAGGCTGATCGCTTCTATAGCATGCAGATGAAGCAGCATCTGCATGCTATAGAAGCTTGCAGCGCTGCAGCTTCTCTGTGCACTTTGACCTGGAGACCCGGATGTCATCATAACAACATGGAAATGATCGGGACTCTGCGGCATGCCGCGGGTCTCCAATCCAAAAGCAGAGGGGCTGTCAGCCCCTCTGCAGCCACCGGAACGCTGTGATCATCTTTGATTGCAGTGTGCCGGGGGTTAACGTGCCGGGAGTGGTCCGTGACCGCTCCTGGCACTTAGTGCCAGGTGTCAGCTGTGAAAATCGCTGACACCTGTCCGCGATCGGCCGCTCTCCCACCGTGAGCATGGCTGATCAACTATGACGTACTGTCCCATCCTTGGGAATTAAGTCCCAGGGCATATGGACGGGATAGTACGTCAAATGGTAGAAAGGGGTTAAACTGGATAGTTATATCGCACTATATTGTTAATAAATAACAGTTATCACATGTCCACTTTACTAAAGTATCATTTTTTAAACATAATTTTTATTGTTTGGAAGTCAGAAGGGTTAAAAATTTATCAGCATTTTCTCAATTTTCCAACAAAATTTACAAAACCAATTTTTGTAGGGACTGAATCACATCCCAATTGACTTTCAGGGGCCTATATAACTTAAAATACCCAAAAGTGACACCATTTTAAAGACTACACCTCTCAAAGTGCTCAAAATCACATTCAATAAGTGTATTATCCCTTCAGGAATTAAAACAATGTGGAAGGAAAAAATGAAAACTTTACTTTTTCCCACAAAAATTTTGATTAAGCCCCAAATTTAGCATTTTCAAAAGGCTAGCAGGAACAAAATGGACTGTGCAATTTGTTCTGCAATTTCTCTTGAGTACACTGATACCCCACATGTGGTAGAAAACTACTGTTTGGGGGCACAGCAGGGCTTAAATGGGACTTTTAGGGCCCCGTCTCACATAGCGACACACCAGCGATCCCGACAACGATCAGGATCGCTGGTGTGTCGCTACATGATCGCTGCTGAGCTGCCAAACAGGCAGCTCAGCAGCGATCAGGACAGCGACACCGCGGTTAACGTCGCCTAGTTACCCGCAGTGTACGTTGGATACCAGCCTGCTGATGCAGGGAGCTGGTAACCAAGGTACACTTCGGGTTTCCAGGCGCTGCGCGGTGCCTGGAAACCCAATGTGTACCTTGGTTACCAGCTCCCCTGCAGCAGCGCGCTGGTATCCAACGTACACATTGGGTTTCCAGGCACAGCCCCGCGCCTGGAAACCCAAAGTGTACCTTGGTTACCAGCAGATCACTGGTCTCCTGCCTGTCACACGCAGCGATGCGTGCTGGCCAGCGGGAGACCAGCGATCAAAAAAAAGTCCAGGCATTTCTGACACGACCAGCGATTCACAGCAGGGGCCTGATCGCTGGTACGTGTCAGACATAGCGAGATCGCTGCTGAGATCGCTGTTTAGCAGCGATCTCGCTATGTGAGACAGGGCCTTTAGAGTGCAAAATTGTCTTGAATCAATAGCAGATTCCATGTCGTGTTTGCAGAGCCCCTGTTGTGCCAAAACAGTAAAACAAAAACCACAAGTGACTCCATTTTGAAAACTACATCCCCCAAGAAATTTATGTAGCGGTGTGTTAAACACCTTGAACCCTCAGATGCTTCACGGAATTTTACAACATTGAGCCATGAAAATAAAATAATATAATTTTCCATCAAAAATGTTGGTTATGCAACAATTTTTTTTATTTAACAAGGATAGCAGGAGAAAACAGACCATATAATATGTTATGCAAATTCTCCTGAGTACATCGATACCCCAGAAGTGATGGAAAACTACTGTTTGGGCACACAGCAGGGCTCGGAAGGGAAGGAGAGGCAACTGAATTCTGGAGCTCAATTTTGGCTGGAATACATGCAGGTGCCACGTCACATTTAAAGAGCCCATGACATGCTAAAACAGCAGAAACCCTCATAAAGTGACACCATTTAGGAAACGATACCTCTCGAATAATTCATCTAGAGGTGAGGTAACATTTTTAAACCTTCACACGATTCACAGAATTGTATGCATTAGGCTGAGTAAATGGAAGATTACAATTTTTTTTTAAACTAAAATGATGCTTTAGCCCAAAGTTTTTAATTTTCAAAAGGGATAATAGGAGAAATGAATTGTACAATTTGTTACACAATTTCTCTTTAGTACGTCAATACCCAGATGTGGTCTAAAACTACTTTTGAGTTACAGTGCAAAACTCAGAAGGAAAGTAGCACCATAGGGACTTCAGATGTTGCCGGAATCTTTTAAGGATGCCATGTCACATTGGCAGAGCCCCTGGGGTGCCAGAATAACAGAATCCCTCCATAAGTGACCCCATTTTATGAACTACACCCACCAATTAAATCATCTAGGGATTCAGTATGCACATTGATACCACATGTCACAGAATTTTGTACCATTTGGTGTTGAAGAAAGAATAATTTCATTTTTAGCACTAAAATGTTGTTTTAGCCCCAAATTTTTAATTTTTATAAGGGCTAATAGAAAAAAAGGATCTCTCAGTTTGTAGTGTAATTTCTACTAATCTTGCCAGTACCCTACATGTAATTAGGAAGCACTTTTCAGACACAATGGAATATTCAGAAGGGAAGGAACGCCGTATTATAGTGCAGATTTTATTGTTATAGTTTGCGGATGCCATGACCCACTGGAAGAGCCCCGAAGGTGCTAGAACATCAGAACCGCCACAAATGTTACCCCATTTTACAAACTACACCTCTCAATGAATTCATCTAAGAGTGCAGTGATCATATTGACACCATGAGTCACAGAATTTTATTCCATTGAGTAGTGAAGAAAAAATAATTACATTTTTATCACAAAAAAAATTTGTTTTAGCCTCAGATTTTACATTTTCACACGAGGAAATGGGTAACAATGGCACTAAAATTTGTCACACAATTTTTGCTGAACATGGAAATACTCCATGTGTGTCTGTAATGTACTGCCTAGCCACCCGGTGAGATTTGGGAAGGAAGGAGCGCTATTTTACTCTTGGAGAGCAAGTTATCGTAGAATAGTTTGTGGACTCCATATACAGAGCCCTTAAAGGGAACCTGTCAGTAGGATTGTGCTACACACAATGTCATGTCGGCGCCGTTATACTGATTAAAATGATACCTTGGTTGATGAAATCCATCTTGTGGTTGTTGTTTAATTCCTTCCTTTAAGTGCCAGAAGAGCAGAATCCCCTCTCTCGTGATCCAATTTTGGAAATTACATCCCTCTAAGAATTTATCTACAGGTGTAGAGAAGATTTTGACTCCATGGGTGTTTTCCAGAAACAAGCAGCAGTGGAGGTTGCTGAGTAAAAATTGCAAATTGTGGACACAGTGATACCAAATTTGTGTTTGTTTGCTTTTTTGCATAAATAAAGCTATTTATTGGTTTAATATTTTTCTTTTCATTTTTTTGTTTATTTTATGATTTTAAAAAATATGTTTTTACAATTTTTTTTTTTAATATTGTTGGGTCATCAACTTTCCCTACTCTGATTGCTAATACTCTTCTGTGGTTTGCATCGGGTTTCTGTGTTACTCTCTGAAATACATGATTCAGACGGAACCCCCAGCGGAAGATTCCCTATAATTAGGCAGATGGAGACACTGTAGACGCTGTCTAGGCTATGATCTGGAGCTGTCCGTCTTTTTAAGTGTGCATAAAAGCGCATTCGGACCACATTTTTTTGCCCCTCTGAAAAGAAGGACACTGCTGAACAGCGGCCAGACAGAGTTCAGAGTAACTCTGCTGCCTCATTTTAGTGAATGGATCTGTTGGGGTATTCATCTGAATTATGTAATTTTGAGGATTGAATGGAAACCCTGATGTAAGTTTTCAGCGTAGAGCTGGAGGGCCTAGTAATCATAGCCACAGCTGTGGTTACCATGCAAAATGAAAGTAAGTCAATTTAGGAAAACCTGTGTAGGGCTTTTATTTTTGGTGAGATCTGTAGGATGGTAGATGAACAGAGCTGAAGGCCCTATGGACGTATGCCTGACTGTGTCAATCTAACACAGACCACAGCCAGTGACGTGGGCATCCACGATAGCACCCGAGAACCTTACAGGGGTGCAATCCCAGTGGCACTGAACTTTATTTCCATATTCCTGGCTGCGATTCAGAGGTGAGCAAGTTCCTGTGTACAGTATTTGGACAATAAAGGACGTTTTATTTAACTTGCATGAGTCATTGTCTTAGTAAATTCACTGGTAGAAATACCTCTGCCGTACATATCTCAGAGAATGCGGACAGTGTGAAATGAGACATACAGCAAAGAAAGCTGCATGTCGCTGATCAAATTAGGCAGGGAGGTTTCCCAAATTAGGTAGAATAAGTAGAAGGTCCAAATTCAAAAAGCAGTATAAACACAAGAGATCCCTGTCAGCATAATTAAAGCAGCAGGGGATCAGAGAGAATTTTAAACCATAGTATAAATTTTATTAACATATTATTATCACATTAAAAACAAGTCCAGACAGAGTGTCACTACCACACAGGAATAATTTAAGGGATCAATAATGAAAAGTATAGCCAGAGTGCCTATATATAGATTAGGTTAGTTTAAGCGGAGTGTGAAGCCCTGTATGTTATATTGCAATAGATGCTGATCGAGGTGAAACAAATTGTCATCAGGCAATTAATCAATGTATACATACAGAGCAACAGTAAGAGGCTAAAGTCAGCACAGAGTCATAGTTAGTTCTGGGACCCACTCATAAGACCCGAACACAGGGTGATGTCCTTATGTGAGTGGATGTCAGAGCACAACCAAATACATGTATCGCAGTGGAGTAAAGTGCATGCTGTGCAAAACAAGGTTGTTATAAAGTGTGTGTGTTAAGCTATTACTTACAAGGTAAATAAGTGAGGGGATCCCGGCCTGCCGCTTTTACGGGCATTCCTCCATGTCTTCATCAGGAGGCGTGGTCCCGACGAAGACATTGCGAAATGCACGTAGTATTCGACTGGTGTTTTGTAACGGAGGTGCAAACTCTGCCAGTAGCCATACAGTGCTGGGTGGCACAAGGGGACCCGGGCAACTTAGATCAGGCGGTTAGCATGATCGAGCAATATATATCCATCCAGGACCTCATACGGGACTCACTGCGAGTATCACACCAGACTTTCTGCTGGAATTATCTAATGTTAAAGGGATACGTGTGCACAGTCGCTTTATCTTGGTGCCAGAGTAAGTTCCCAAACCATACTATACATATAATAAACTCTGCACTCAACTTGGATGATTATTGTGTCTTTATTAAAGTTCAGTGATGTCAAACGTTTCGGTCCTATTGGACCTTCATCAGTAACTGTACAAAAATAATAATATAAGGAAATTTAACAACTGTTTATGGGAACAATATTTCCCAAGAAATACAGAAAACAAAGTATATACATGGGGTGTATTAGATAACATTGGAAATAGTATCGGAAGTGGCAAAATTGGTTCAGTCAAAATCTTATTATATAAGAGCAAAACCATACATACCGTATATCACAAAATGAAAGTGTTTACTGGGTAAACAAAATATCCTATAATACCAGAAGATATAGGTAATGTTATGGACCTCAGTGTAAATACCCATTGTGCACGTGTGGACAGTGCTGACATGCGGCTTACCCTATGGTTTTGGTGCAATTCCTGCCGTTAATTGGTGGTACTGTGGAGTGATATCTGGGGTTAAATATTAGTATAATGCCCCTTATTATTAGCAAAAAAAAATTGAAAATGAAGGCACATACCGTGAGTGACCAAAGAAAGGGCATCAGCCGTGTTAGCTGTCTAATAGGTGTAGAGCTATAGTGGCTAGGGTATAAAGATCAATGACCCATAAGTGTGCAGTAGATATAGCTGAGGGGTTACCGCTTATGAGGCTGTTAAGTTGTTGTCCGAGCATATGCTGCGGCCTGCGAGGAGATATAGCACATATAATGTGATGTCTGTGAACGCTGACGATGGGTGGTCACAAAGCAATATATTGATCTTACCCGGGGGTAGCAGTAAACCGCGGTGTCCACCGCTGTATTCGTGCAATGTGAGCTACCTGGGGTGGGTTCTTATGGGCGCCGGTGCCCTGTATCCACGTGTATAACTTCCTGGTTCCGGTAAGGCCGGAAGTGACGTGACCGGATGTGCTTGGTGCGTTCCATATGCGTTCCAAAGCCACGGAGGTGGGGGAGTGTGCTTAAGGCGGCGCATGCTCAGTGAAAAATAATGGAGTGAGATCGCTGATACAGTCTCATAAGTGCCAGTGTAAGATGAAACATTGATAGGTGACGAATATTAAGTGCCCAAACATTCTGGCGATCAATATAGGCGGCTCTGAAGAAAGAGAGAAAACATAATTAGGAATAATTTGATATATTAAATAAATGATAACACATCATAATCCCTATTGAGACCCTTGGAAATGAGTGTTTCTAAAGTGTGAATCCAATATGATTCACGTTTTTTCAGTAGTGAGATTCGGTCGCCACCACGTCTTAAAGGGGGTACATGGTCTATAACCTGAAACTTCAGTTGTGAAATAGTATGTCCTTTTGCATGAAAATGATGTGGTACTGGGAGTAGCAGATTTGCACAGCGTATAGTTGATTTGTGCTTTGAGATCCTTTCTTTCACTGGAAGGGTGGTTTCACCAACATAAAGTAATCCGCAGGGGCACTTGATAAGATATATGACAAATGATGTGTCACATGTAAAAAATTCTTTGATGTGGAATGTTTTCCCTGTATGCGGATGGTAGAAACGATCTCCTTTAAGGACATTTCTGCACTGAGCACAGTGCAGACATGGGTATGTCCCCATTTTGGGGCGAGAAATGAACCTTTGTTTAACAGGTGTTAGAGGACCAATGTCGGCTCGAATTAGGCTATCCCTAAGATTAGATGGTCTTTTAAAACAAGGTAAGAACGGTTCTTGGAATTCTGGGATGTTAGGGTGAGCCGTAGATAGAAGGTGCCAATGTCGTTTGATTGTTTTATGGAGTAAATATGCAAAGGGATGATATGAATGGATGAAAGGGATACGTTTGTTCTCCCTGTTTAGTCGTATCTGAGGTATATAGTTTTTAGATTTTTCTAAGAGTGAGGGTGGGTATCCTCTCTTTGAAAATTTCTGGGTCATATCTTGAAGGCGAGTTTCACGGAGAGTGTCATTCGTGACTATACGTTTAACTCGTTGGAATTGTGAGATAGGAACCACCCCGCGAAACACGCGGACGTGATCTAGAACGCGCACTTAGGCACCAGGTTAATCTTAAGTTACATAGTGCCACTCTATCGGAGTACCTTCGGGTGAAAAGGATCCCTAGGGGCTTACGGGTTCCACTACGCCCCACTCTTTTCAACGATTCTCCAGATTTTTGTGCCCGTTATATACAGATACTAAACAAGTGTTCCTTTGACCTTATGACACTCACTCTGGAGCACCTGCATAAAGCCATAGAAGTTAACACAGCAGCCATCCAGAATATTGAAACCCAGCTAGCAACAACCGGAACCTCTGAAGAATTACAGTCACTCAAGACCCAAATGCAAGGACGCATAGATCAACACACTAGAGACACCGAGAATCGTAAAAGAAGCAAGTTCTCCAGAGACACTGCAGACTACGAATCCAACAGAGTTTACAGATGGCAGGACAACTCCTCCTACAGACGACCACAACCACGCAGCCAGCGTTCATCTACAGATTATTCTACCTCGGGGTCCGAACAAGAACGTGGTTCCTTTGCCCCCTCTACAGCTCCTTTTTTAGGACAACGTCGCCGTTTTCCCAGAAGAAGACCAGACGGGGCACAGGACGGAAGAAACAACACGGACCAAATGCGAGTCACCCGCTCACAGGTACAGAATCACTGGTGATTAACATTTCTTCTAGGTCCCTTGGTATTGCTGAATACCAAATACTACAAAAGGGACTATCCTTTTGTCCTGCCTATAAGTATAAAACTTTTGACCTTGATATGGACCTACAGCGGTTCTTTCGGACTTTGCGTTTGAAAGTGTATTTTTCTGTAACTGATAACTTAAATCCTAGACCCCAGGTACCCCACCAGGCATTATCTATACTTAACCTAGGACTGCATAATAAGAGCACATTCTGCCCACCTCAGGGCTCACATGCAGTCGAGACATTTATAGATTTTGTCCAATCATCATTCCAACAATTACGCAAGGATATTGAACAAGGGAAACATTTTATCCTCCTAATATGACGCAAATTGAAAGACAAGCGTTAATATCTCTCCAAGACGATCAATCCCTCATATTTAAACCTGCAGATAAAGGTGGGGCCTTGGTTGTCATGGATCGATCACAATATATAGCAGAAATACACCGACAGCTATCAGACGCCTCTATCTATCATAAACTACCTAGAGACCCTACTAGTGAGATTCAATCCAAAATTGAGACCATCATTACCAAATATTCCAATTTGGGGATCATTGATTCGAAAACAAGCGACTACTTACGCAGTAACAATCCCACCACCCCGGTGTTTTATACGATTCCAAAGATCCATAAGAACTTACAGAATCCACCGGGCAGACCCATAGTCGCCTCAACCAATTCAGTCCTTTCACCAATTGCAAAGTTCTTAGAAAAAATACTAACACCAATCACACAAAAAGCTCCTTCATTCTTACTAGATACTGGAGGTTTTCTCAAGGAAATTCAGAGACTAGGTAACATACTGTCAGATACCATACTCGTTACTATGGATGTAAAGGATCTTTACACCTCAATCCCTCATATCAATGGAATTAATTCTGTACATCACCTTCTAACCATGGAGGGTTGGGACGAGGATCAGATTAACTTAGTTATTGAATTACTAACAGTTATTTTGTTCAATAACTTTTTTCTATTTCAGAATTCATTCTATCTACAAATTCATGGTACCGCCATGGGCTCCAACGTGGCACCCCCGTACGCCAATACATATATGGCTGATTTTGAAGCTACTCATATTTACAAACATCCACTTTTCATACAGCATGTTTTTTTGTGGAAACGTTACATTGATGACGTTTTTTGTTTATGGAACGGCACGTTGGAGTCTCTGCAACAATTTTTCTCATTTCTCAATATAACATGGCCAGGTATTACCTTTACCATGACCCATGACTTACATAAAATTAATTTCCTGGATACCATGATATTGAAAGACATCAATGGACATATCACTACTGATCTTTTTGTCAAATCCACGGATAAAAATAGCATTTTACATTTCTCTAGTTTCCATCCTCCATCAGTTAAGAAATCCATTCCTATCTCACAATTCCAACGAGTTAAACGTATAGTCACGAATGACACTCTCCGTGAAACTCGCCTTCAAGATATGACCCAGAAATTTTCAAAGAGAGGATACCCACCCTCACTCTTAGAAAAATCTAAAAACTATATACCTCAGATACGACTAAACAGGGAGAACAAACGTATCCCTTTCATCCATTCATATCATCCCTTTGCATATTTACTCCATAAAACAATCAAACGACATTGGCACCTTCTATCTACGGCTCACCCTAACATCCCAGAATTCCAAGAACCGTTCTTACCTTGTTTTAAAAGACCATCTAATCTTAGGGATAGCCTAATTCGAGCCGACATTGGTCCTCTAACACCTGTTAAACAAAGGTTCATTTCTCGCCCCAAAATGGGGACATACCCATGTCTGCACTGTGCTCAGTGCAGCAATGTCCTTAAAGGAGATCGTTTCTACCATCCGCATACAGGGAAAACATTCCACATCAAAGAATTTTTTACATGTGACACATCATTTGTCATATATCTTATCACGTGCCCCTGCGGATTACTTTATGTTGGTGAAACCACCCTTCCAGTGAAAGAAAGGATCTCAAAGCACAAATCAACTATACGCTGTGCAAATCTGCTACTCCCAGTACCACATCATTTTCATGCAAAAGGACATACTATTTCACAACTGAAGTTTCAGGTTATAGACCATGTACCCCCTTTAAGACGTGGTGGCGACCGAATCTCACTACTGAAAAAACGTGAATCATATTGGATTCACACTTTAGAAACACTCACTCCCAAGGGTCTCAATAGGGATTATGATGTGTTATCATTTATTTAATATATCAAATTATTCCTAATTATGTTTTCTCTCTTTCTTCAGAGCCGCCTATATTGATCGCCAGAATGTTTGGGCACTTAATATTCGTCACCTATCAATGTTTCATCTTATACTGGCACTTATGAGACTGTATCAGCGATCTCACTCCATTATTTTCACTGAGCATGCGCCGCCTTAAGCACACTCCCCACCTCCGTGGCTTTGGAACGCATATGGAACGCACCAAGCACATCCGGTCACGTCACTTCCGGCCTTACCGGAACCAGGAAGTTATACACGTGGATACAGGGCACCGGCGCCCATAAGAACCCACCCCAGGTAGCTCACATTGCACGAATACAGCGGTGGACACCGCGGTTTACTGCTACCCCAGGGTAAGATCAATATATTGCTTTGTGACCATCCATCGTCAGCGTTCACAGACATCACATTATATGTGCTATATCTCCTCGCAGGCCGCAGCATATGCTCGGACAACAACTTAACAGCCTCATAAGCGGTAACCCCTCAGCTATATCTACTGCACACTTATGGGTCATTGATCTTTATACCCTAGCCACTATAGGTCTACACCTATTAGACAGCTAACACGGCTGATGCCCTTTCTTTGGTCACTCACGGTATGTGCCTTCATTTTCAATTTTTTTTGCTAATAATAAGGGGCATTATACTAATATTTAACCCCAGATATCACTCCACAGTACCACCAATTAACGGCAGGAATTGCACCAAAACCATAGGGTAAGCCGCATGTCAGCACTGTCCACACGTGCACAATGGGTATTTACACTGAGGTCCATAACATTACCTATATCTTCTGGTATTATAGGATATTTTGTTTACCCAGTAAACACTTTCATTTTGTGATATACGGTATGTATGGTTTTGCTCTTATATAATAAGATTTTTGACTGAACCAATTTTGCCACTTCCGATACTATTTCCAATGTTATCTAATACACCCCATGTATATACTTTGTTTTCTGTATTTCTTGGGAAATATTGTTCCCATAAACAGTTGTTAAATTTCCTTATATTATTATTTTTGTACAGTTACTGATGAAGGTCCAATAGGCCCGAAACGTTTGACATCACTGAACTTTAATAAAGACACAATAATCATCCAAGTTGAGTGCAGAGTTTATTATATATATTTCTGCTGGAATTAGTCCGAATCATACCACAACTAAGGGGAGGAGCCCAGTATCTTCTAAACTGCTCTTGTGGACGAGAGGTGCCACCACTATCAGGTGCTGGCGATACCAATGGCCAGGACATATGGCTGCCAACTGACAGCTGAGCCCATGGACTGTGGGTTTAATCAATGGGTATCTATGTATGCCCAGACTGTCTGCACCGTGGATACAGACACCATGAGAAGTGAACCCCACTTGTGCAAGGTATGTGTCAACAGACAAAGGCTCTCTTGGACTCTGGGAGCCTAGTGACACTTGTCCATGGGTCATTGGTTGCTAGGAAAAATGCCAATGGTTGGAAAATTGTGGTCATGTGTATATACAGGGACCTCTGGGAGTATCCAACGGCAAAGGTTACCTTTTCCACCCTGTGTGGGGAGATTAAACATACAGTGGTAGTGGTAAAGATCCTTCCATATGCGACTGTTTTGAAAAGAGAATTGTCCCTGTTCTGGTCCCTATGGGAGAGCAAAACTAACCCTACCAAAGTAAAGGTATATCTGGGTGCTGAATCCAAAGATACCGAGTCAGGGATACCTGCTGTAGGGGTCACCATAATAAGGACAGAGTGTAATCCCGATACATTTACCCTAGAGGTCTTGGCAGGAGAGGTCGAGGAGACCACATCAATTCCGGAGTTGGTAGTATCTCTGGGTAGTTTTGAGACAGCACAGCTCCAGGATCCCACACTAGCCCTGGCATGGGAACCGGTGATAATGATAAATGAGGTGGCACAGCAACCTGGCACAGAGGCAGTTTTTCCTCGTATGGTGGTCAGCCAGCAGTTGTTACATCGGGTTGACAAAATCCATGACAAAATAATAGAACAGCTGGTAGTGCCCCAATCATACTGCTGGGAGGTGAGATGGTCCATAAACACATGCTGGAAGGTCATCTGGAGCTAAAAAGAAATGCAAGAGCATATTCTGCAGCGTTTCTCTTGGCATGTGGTTTATGCCAAGGTTCTCGAGGTTTTGTGAGTCATGCCCAGAATGCCAGCTGACTGCACCCACAGCAAACTTCCATAGTCTACCTGTTATAGAGGTACCTTTTGAGCGGATTGCTATGAATCTGGTGGGCCCAAGAGTGAAATCAGCCTGGGACCACCAACACATTTTGGTCGTAGTGGATTATGCAACTCCTTAACCGGAAGTGATTCCTCTTGGTCATACCTTGGCGAAACTTATTGCCCAGGAGCAGTTTGCCATGTTCTGCCACCTTAGGCTACCAAAGGAGATCCTTATGGATCAGAGGACTCCTTTTATTTTCAAGGTCACTAAAGAATTGTGTAAGCTGCTCCAGATCAAACAGTTGCACACGTCAGTCTACACCCACCGACCGTTGGTCTAATAGAAAGATATAATAAGACCCTAAAATCTATGTTAAGAAAAGTGGTAGCTAAAGAGGAGAGGCACTTGGATATGTTGTTGCCGTATCTAAGGTTCTCCATCCGGAAGATACCACAATCTTCCACGGGATTCTGTCTGTTCGAACTATTATGTGGTAGACATCCCAGAGGCCTGCTGGACATTGCCAAAGAGACATGGGAACAGTAACCCACCCCTCATAAAAGTGTTATAGAGCTCGGTGTGGGTATGACTATCATTAAGGAACATCTCCTGAATGCTCAGGTAGCTCAGAGCCGAGGTTACAATAGAAAGACCACAGTTAGGTCCTTTAAACAAGGGGATAGAGTGCTGGTTTTGGTACCCACTGCAGAAAGTAAGTTCTTGGCCAGGTGGCAATGCCCATATGAAGCCCGTGAAAACAATGGGGAGGTGAACTACAGGGTGTATCAGCCCGGGAAGAGGACACTCAAAGAGATTTACCATGTCAATTTCTTAAATGCTTGGAAAGACCGGGAATGTTTGGTTACAGAAGCAACTCCAGTCACATATCCTATCGTCACTCCGACATCGATCTGAGAAGAGGCTGCAAGCGAGGTAAAGATTAGCGAAAGTCTCTCAAAACAACAATGATAGGGAACTTGGAAATTAGTGCAGCGGAATACGGGCATATTCTCAGAACTGCTAAGGGTGTGAATGAAACCATATTGTGTGCCAGAGGCAAGCTATCTCGGAAGAGGTAAAGAAGCTAAGCTAAGAGTCATTGAGGAGTCCAGGAGTGAGTGGGCTAGTCCTATTGTACTGATTCCGAAGCCCTACGGATCATTACTGTTCTATAATGATATTCGGAAATTGAGCGAAGTGTCAAAATTTGACTTTTATCCAATGCCCCAGGTTTATGAGCTGAATGAAAGACTGTGACAGACCCAGTATTTCATGACGCTCTATCTATCCAAGGGTTACTGGCAGGTGCCTCTGACAGAGTCAGCAAAAGAAAAGACCTGCTTCGTTACCCCAGAGGGTCTCTATCACTATGTCTTCTTGCCTTTTGGGCTACATGAGGCCCCGGCCACATTTCAGAAGCTGATGGACATAATGTTAGAGTGCCATCAGAAGTATGTGTCTGCATATTTAGATGATATCATCATCTATATTAGTCAGTGGCGTAACTAGAAATGGCGGGACCCCACAGCAAAATTTTGAACGGGGCCCCCTCTCCCAAACGGGCGGCGGGGGGGCGGGGTTCTGATAGTGGGCGGAGCCAATAGCAGTGGGCGGAGCAAATCACAGCAATTCTCTAGGCCCAAAAAATACTCTTCAGTCTCATAACGGCCAGCTTTTTGCCCAAATCAGAGCTGTATTTAAAGCAGACATTATGGAAACACAATATAATATAATGGACTGGTAGCAATGCAGCCCCCTTATGCTACCATTACTAGTAACCATGTCCCGCATAACTATTAATGCAGGCACATTATGCCCCCATAACTAGTAATAAGCCCTCTTATTCTCCCATCAGTAGTAATGTGCCCCTCAAGTAGTAATGCAGCCAAGAATGCAGAGTTATCACTCACACAGTATGTGCCCCCGTTAATCTTCGGTGGTATCTTCAGCTCCACAGTGGAGCACACTCACCACCAGTCTTCACCCTTCTGGGCGCCGCCGACGAGTGACGTCAGCAGCGTGATCACATGACATGATCACGCTGCAGACGTCGCTCTGACCAGGCGGTCAGAGCTTCAATTGTACTGGCGTCTGTGTAGACACCAGTGCAATTGATTCCTGGGAGACGGCACGCAGCAGCTTCTCTGCGCCGGCTGTCAGCATGACAGCCAGCACAGGGAACCGCCGACTCTCAGGCCATGGGCGGCGGAACACAGCCGCAGGGGAGACAGCTGCAGCAGGGACGGGCCCCCTGCTAGCCCGGGCCCTATGGCAGCTGCTTCCCCTGCTTCCACGATAGTTCCGCCCCTGATATTAGTAACTAGCATAGCCACTTGACCTAGGTACAAGTGGTAGCGGATTCCTAGGCTTGACGGTGAATGAAAAAATGTAGTTATATAGGTTGAAAAAAGATCTAGGTCCTACAAGTTCAACCTTTTTTCCACCTATTGTACATGTCATCACTAATTTAACTATAACTCGCAATGTTATGTGTATCAAGGAAATCGTCCAGCCTTTTTTTAAAAGCTGTTATAGTGTCTGCGATTACTACCTCCTATGGTAGGGCATTCCACAGTCTGACTGCTATAACCGTAAAGAACCTTTTCCTATTTAGATACCCATAATGAGTGCCCCCTAGTCTTCAGTATGTAAGATAAGGCTAAGCGGCACACACTAGAATAATCGGGTGGTCAAATAGGAATCCACTCCAATATATTCAATAAAAGTATTTGGCACTCCAAAATGTGATGTAATTCAATTTATTTCACATAGTGTCCATAATGCAGCAAAAAAATGATGTTTGGGCCCCAAAAGGCCTTCCTCAGAAATGGGTACTGCTATCAATATGTATAACCGGAGGCAGGCAAAGAAAAGATAGCACAGCAGGGTCCCTGCAGGGTCCACAACAGACTACCTCAAAAGTAGCAAGCTGAAGGTTTTACAATGGCCCGCTCAGGAACCTGATCTGAACATCATTGAAAATATGTGGCTAGCCCTCAAAATAGCAAGACAACCAAGGAATCTCACTGAATAATTTTCCAAGGAAGAATGGATGAAAATCCTTCAAACAAGTGCTAAAACACTCTTTTCTGCCTGCGAAAAGCATTTACAAGCTGTGATACCTTCAAAACAGGATGCTACTATTTACTAAGCATGCAGGGTGTCCAAACTTTTGCATTGGTACATTTTCCTTTTTGTAATTTTTGAAAGTTAAAAGAATAAATATATACATATATATATATATATATATATTATATATATACTGTATATATATATATATATATATAATATATATATACAGTAAAGACCAAAAGTTTGGATACAAACTTTATGCAAAATTGAAGGCATACTGAAGCAGCATGGCTACCACAGCATCTTGCAGCGGCATGCTATTCCATTCGGTTTGCGTTTAGTTGAACCATCATTTTTTTTTCAACAGGGCAATGACCCCAAACACACCTCCAGGCTGTGTAAGGGCTATTTGACCAAGAAGGAGAGTGATAGGGTTCTACGCCAGATGACCTGGCCTCCACAGTCTGTGGTGTATATATATATATATATATATATATAAATATATATATACAGTACAGACCAGAAGTTTGGACACACTTTCATTTAAAGATTTTTCTGTAATTTCATGACTATGAAAATTGTACATTCAAACTGAAGGCATCAAAACTATGAATTAACACATGTGGAATTATAGACTTAACAAAAAAGTGTGTAACAACTGAAATTATGTCTTATATTCTAGGTTCTTCAAAGTAGTCACCTTTTGCTTTGATAACTGCTTTGCACACTCTTGGCAATCTCTTGATGAGCTTCAAGAGGTAGTCACCGGAAATGGTCTCCCAACAATCTTGAAGGAGTTCCCAGAGATGCTTAGCACTTGTTGGCCCTTTTGCCTTCACTCTGCGGTCCAGCTCACCCCAAACCATCTCGATTGGGTTCAGGTCTGGTGACTGTGGAGGCCAGGTCATCTGGCGTAGCACCCCATCACTCTCCTTCTTGGTCAAATAGCCCTTACACAGCCTGGTGGTGTGTTTGGGGTCATTGTCCTGTTGAAAAATAAATGATGGTCCAACTAAACGCAAATCGGATGGAATAGCATGCCGCTGCAAGATGCTGTGGTAGCCATGCTGGTTCAGTCTGCCTTCACTTTTGAATAAATCCCCAATAGTGTCACCAGCAAAGCACCCCCACACCATCACACCTCCTCCATGCTTCACGGTGGGAAATAGGCATGTAGAGTCCATCCGTTCACCTTTTCTGCATTGCACAAAGACATGGTGGTTGGAACCAAAGATCTCAAATTTGGACTCATCAGAGCAAAGCACAGATTTCCACTGGTCTAATGACCATTCTTTGTGTTCTTTAGCCCAAACAAGTCTCTTCTGCTTGTTGCCTGTCCCTAGCAGTGGTTTCCTAGCAGCTATTTTACCATGAAGGCCTGCTGCACAAAGTCTCCTATTAACAGTTGTTGTAGAGATGTGTCTGCTGCTAGAACTCTGTGTGGCATTGACCTGGTCTCTAATCTGAGCTGCTGTAAACCTGCAATTTCTGAGGCTGGTGACTCAGAAAAACTTATCCTCAGAAGCAGAGGTGACTCTTGGTCTTCCTTTCCTGGGGTGGTCCTCATGTGAGCCAGTTTCTTTGTAGCGCTTGATGGTTTTTGCAACTGCACTTAGGGACACTTTCAAAGTTTTCCCAATTTTTCGGACTGACTGACCTTCATTTCTTAAAGTAATGATAGCCACTCGTTTTTCTTTACTTAGCTGCTTTTTTCTTGCCATAATACAAATTCTAACAGTCTATTCAGTAGGACTATCAGCTGTATATCCACCAGACTTCTGCACAACACAACTGATGCTCCCAACCTCATTTATAAGGCCAGAAATCCCACTTATTAAACCTGACAGGGCACACCTGTGAAGTGAAAACCATTTCCGGTGACTACCTCTTGAAGCTCATCAAGAGAATGCCAAGAGTGTGCAAAGCAGTCATCAAAGCAAAAAGTGGCTACTTTGAAGAACCTAGAATATATTACATATTTTCAGTTGTTTCACACTTTTTTGTTAAGTATATAATTCCACATGTGTTAATTCATAGTTTTGATGCCTTCAGTGTGAATGTACAATTTTCATAGTCATGAAAATACAGAAAAATCTTTAAATGAGAAGGTGTGTCCAAACTTTTGGTCTGTACTGTATATATATATATTTGGTGACACATTTGTGATGTCAATATAATCATGGCGGGGTCTGCTGTTCTGGCACATTAGTGCCTCTTCCAGTAGGTTATGGCATCCGCAAACCATAACTGCAAAATTGTCACTCTAATTTGGCGGAGTGCCAACCCTTCTGAGCTTTCCACTGTGCCTGAAAAGTACAGGTGCATCTCACAAAATTAGAATATCATCAAAAATTTAATTTATTTCAGTTCTTCAATACAAAAAGTGAAACTCATATATTTGATAGAGCCATTACAAACAGAGTGACCTATTTCACGTGTGTCACGCTGCTGCAATGCAGGTAGATGCAAGCTCCACTAGATGGCAATAGAGTGGAGGGAGGACTGCATACAGCAAAAGCAGACCTGCAGCGCAGCAGCGAGGCCACCACCAGGTGACAGCGGAATAGTCAAACAAGCCGGGTCGATATTAGCTTGTAAAACAGTACCAAATGAATAAACAAGCACAGAGTCAAAAACAAGCCAAATGGGTCAACAACAGTCAGGAGCAGATATGCCAAAGACAAGATACAAAACAGCAGGTCAGGGTCCAAGCCAAGTCAAAACCAGGGAGTCAATACACGAAAGGGGAACACAGAGTCGGGATGGGAAGCGGGGATACACAGACACGGGTTCAGTATGCATAAGCAGCATGACAAATCAGGGCAAATGGAGTCAGCTACACATGCTGTAGGCAGAAACTATAACTGACACCGCCTGCAGGATGCAGCGGAGAAAAATAGCAAACCTGAAACCAGACTGAGGCTGAGAAAGTAACCCCTGACATGACCAGGCCGGGAAAAGGGGGAGACACGACTCAAAACCCGGTCAGGATCATGACAATGTGTTTAATTATGCAATTCACCCTTACCCTCGCATTCCGAACAGACCCCGTTGTGGGATTACTTTCGGATACCAATGGTACTTATGGAGGACAAAGGACCCCTCCGGGAACTGATGTCTCAACCAAATTGACCATTAAGGTATAATAATAATTATTAAGGTAAACCTGGGTGTATACAATGCCAATCCACCACCCAATATAACCTCACTCCATTATCATCAAGTGTGAGCTATTTAGATTAATATTCTTTATTTATTAAATATTGGCTTACCAGCTATAACAAAGAGACAAAACATAGAAGAATAAATATACAAAAAATATACAAATATAGACTAGAAATACTTTTTTAAAAAGTATATAGCAATACAACGCCTGGATGTGTACATCTCCACAAGATGATTTTCATAGTGGTGTTGTTCATCTGTAAAAATAAACAAAACGTGTTAACAACTAAAAAACATATATTTAAAAAGAACAAAATATTTTCTTATAATTGGAGACCCTCAGATTCCCACTATACCATTGAGGATGGGGTAGACACCAGGGGACATTCAGGGACCATACCAGCATTACATTATTGAATTAATATTGAAATCTACATTTAAACCTGTCAGTTTCATAGTGTTCAGTTTATAAATCCACTCCAACTCTTTACGTTTCAAGTGACGGACTCTATCACCCCCTTTTCTCTGCGGTGGGATCATACAGTTGTGCTCAAAAGTTTGCATACCCCAGCAGAATGTTTGCTTTCTTGGCCTTTTTTCAGAGAATATGAATGATAACACCAAAGCTTTTTCTCCACTCATGGTTAGTGGTTGGGTGAAGCCATTTATTGTCAAACTACTGTGTTTTCTCTTTTTAAATCATAATGACAACCCAAAACACTCAAATGACCCTGATCAAAAGTTCACATACCCTCTGTCACGATTGGCTGCAGCCGCCGAGAAGCGGCCCAGCCCATAATCGCCTCCACGCTGATCGACCACCATGGCGTGGGGCGGGCGTCCCCCGGGGACGCAATATGGACCCTCAATACCGCAGAGGGGGACCCGGGCCTACCCAAACTAGGGAAGGGCAGAGACCGGGGTTCTGTGGCAGCTGAGCATGTGGACAAGGAAGAGTCACGTAGAACTTGTGTTGTGAGTGGGCTTGGGATGAGTTCTGAGCAGAGGCTCCCTCTGGTGGTTACAAGCGGTGCTGGTCTGTCCAGTGAAGATTGTGAAGATTGTGAGGATTGGGAATCAGGTGTTACTGACTGGTCTTATATAAGGGAGTCACCTTCCCATCAGGGTTGCCGGTGATCAATTGTTCTGGTCTCTATCCTTGATTCCTGTTTCCCTTGTAGCCTGCTGTGTCGTGTCTGCATCTCCTGCTAACAGATAAGACATTTTCTTCTTTTTGTTTTTGTGCTTGATTTTTGCATTTTGTCCTGCACTTCTGTGGGGGCCTTCAGGGTCCCCTCCAGGGGCTTTTGCCCTCTCAGTTTAGTTCAGCCACTGATGTTTGTACTTTTGCTTTTTCCAGTTTTTTCAGTGGCTGCTGTTTTGATTTTGTTACACCAGAGAACTAATTTAGGTGGTAGAGGTCATGTGATCTCAGGTGTTTTTGAAATTAGTAGAGTTGGTGCTTTTCAGGGTTTTCTGGGATTGCAGTAAGTACCCTTCCTATCCTTTTCTATTTAGTTAGTTTGGGCCCCAACGTTTGCTCATACTATTTTCTGTCTGTGTCAGTATTTCTTCTTGTCTAACCGCCATTACATGTTTGGGGGCTTTCTATTATCTTTGGGGTTCTGCTCCGGGGCAGATAGCTTTCCTATATCTATCTTTAGGTGTAGTTAGTTTCTCAGGCTGTGACGAGGCGTCTAGGACCAACGTAGGAACGCTCCACAGCTGCCTCTAGTTGTTGTGGTTAGTCAGGGTACTGCAATCTCATAGATTCCAACTGCTCTGGTGTATTGCCTTTTTTGCCTGCACTCCTCAGCTACCGAAACATAACAACTTGATTACACCGCACAACTTCAGGTATAGGGAAGTAAAGTTTACTAAAGTAAATAAGTGAAGACACACCGTACATAAATCAAACATGACTATGCAAGGCTCCCGATTCCACACCTTCCAGAAGGGTATCACCCAGAGGACTCCAAGGTACCAACGGATCACCGCGGCACACATAGGTGGGACATCAGGACACAGGCATAACATCAGGGTACACGAGGTCATCAGAACGTAGACAGGTCACATGAGGACATCAGAATCATGAACTCAGGAACACGAACTGGACCTCAGGAACATGGACACAGGAACATGGAATCAGGAACACGAACTAGACATCAGGAACACGGACACCGGAACACGGGCTGGATCTCAGGAAAATCAGAACACTGGCATCGGACTCCGGACATCTGGCAACGATCGACAGGTTCCGGACATCGGCCTACGGACATCAGGCTCCGGACATGAGGCCGCAGTATCAGGCTCAGGACATCTGGCAACGATCGGCAGGCTCCGGACATCAGGCAGGGAAGGATCGGATCCGGACATCTGGAAGCGATCTAAAAAGGAACCCAAGCGGTCTGGTGCAAGCCCCGCCAGGCTCAACTGGAGCCGGGCGGGGATTGCACCAAAAACAAGCTGAGCACAGAGTAACAGAAACTCAGCACACCCACACCGGACTCCTCCTTCCAAGATGAACCCAGGTTGTATCAAAGGAAGTCAGTTAGCAAAAGATCACAGTCACTGGGCACAGGGTTTAGGACACAGAAGGATTCAGGAACATAACACAGCAGACACAGTTCAGACAGTCAGGTACAGGACAGGTACAGGATCAAGGATTCAAGCCTGGAATTACCGCCTCCAGGATAGGCGAAGGGACTGGTACAGGATCAGGGATTCAAGCCTAGAATTACCGCCTCTAGGATGGGCGCAGGAATGGGTACAGGAACACACAACAAACATGGCAAGATTCAGAAGCTATGTGAGTAACTAAGGCCCCACCCATAGGGCAGGGGGCCTTTATATATGAGCTGCCCCTCAGCAATTGGCTGGGGACAGCATTTCAAGTACACACACTAACCCTGATAAAAGCAGGGCAGGTGTGGCCCGCGCACCCTATGCAGCCAAACACAATTCAGCACAGCAAGGGCACCTGGAAATGACTGCAGCCTAAACACACATAGTAAGTCATGCACCACTGCAGAGGACCTTGACCTACGGTTAGCTTCCACAGCAATAGCCAGGGACCGCACATGCGGGTGGTCATGCAGCGCAGCGAGAGACACCCACGCATGCACGGCTACGCAGCGGAGCTGGAAACTGACCATCATCCATACAGGTTACGGATATCAGTATCCCAGCTCAATTAGGGGGAAAAGGAGCAAAGGGTTTAAACACAGATATGCATTGTCACAACGTGACACCCCATTTCTTAATACCGTGTATTGCCGCCCCCTCTAACATCAATGACAGCTTGAAGTCTTTTGTGGTAGTTGTAGATGAGGTTCTTTATTTTCTCAGATGCTAAAGCTGCTCACTTTTCTTGGCAAAAAGCCTCCAGTTCCTGTAAATTCCTGAGCCTATCTAGCATGATCTGCACGCTTGAGATCTCCCCAGAGTGGCTCAATGATATTGAGGTCAGGAGACTGAGATGGCCACTCCAGAACCTTCACTTTGTTCTGCTGTAGCCAATGACAGGTCGACTTGGCCTTGTGTTTTGGATCGTTGTCATGTTGGAATGTTCGAGCGCAGGAACATCCCATGGAACGTCCCATGCGCAGCTTCCGGGCTGATGATTGCAAATTTGCCTCCAGTATTTGCTGATAATGGGCTGCTTTAATCTTTGCTTCAACTTTGACCAAGTTTCCACACCTTTGTAGCTCACACATCCCCAACATCAGCAATCCACCTCCATCCTTTACAGTAGAAATGTGTTCCTTTCATCATAGGCCTTGTTGACCTCTCCAAATGTAAGGTTTATGGTTGTGGCCAAAAAGTTAAATTTTGGTCTCATCACTCCAAATTACCTTGTTCCAGAACTTTTCTTTGTGCTGTTTTGCGTATATTATTAATAATAATAATAATAATAATAATAATCTTTATATAGCGCTAACATATTCCGCAGCGCTTTACAGTTTGCACACATTATCGTTGCTGTCCCTGAAGGGGCTCACAATGTAAATTCCCTGTCTGTATGTTTTTTGGAGTGTGGGAGGAAACTGGAGTACCCAGAGGAAACCCACGCAAACACGGGGAGAACATACAAACTCCTTGCAGATGTTGTCCTTGGTGGAATTCGAACCCAGGACTCCAGCCACACCGCTAGTTTTCAGAGAGTCCAGTATTTCAGCTGATGTTATTTGTGGGTTTTTCTTTGCATCCCGGACAATTTTCCTGGCAGTTGTGGACAAACTTTTTGTTGGTCTACCTGACCGTGGTTTTGTTTTTTCAGAGCCCCTGATTTTCCATTTGTTAATCACAGTTTGAGCGCTGATGACTGGCATTATCAATTCCTTGGATATCTTTTTGTATCCCTTTCCTGTTTTATACAGATCAACTACCTTTTCCCGTTGATCCGTTGACAATTCTTTTGCTTTCCTCATGACTCACAATCCTGAAACTTCAGTGGCTGGATGAAAGAAGCAAGATTCTGTTTGGATCCCAGAAACTCTCTCAGCTTTTATGCACACACATTGATTACAAGTAAACAAGTCACAGATGAGGATGTTACCTTTAGTAGCCATTCAAACCCAATTGTGTCAACTTCTTTGCATGTTATCAGGCCAAAATCACCAGGGTATGTGAACTTTTGATCAGGGTCATTTGGATGTTTTGGGTTGTCATTATGATTTAAAAAGAGAAAACACGGTAATTTGACAATAAATGGCTTCACCCAACCACTAACCATGAGTGGAGAAAAAGTTTTGGTGTTATCATTCATATTCTCTGAAAAAAAGGCCAATAAAGCAAAAATTCTGCCGAGGTATGTAAACTTTTGAGCACAACTGTATCTATGATTCTAAATTTAAGTTGTTTCTCACATTTACAAATACATATATATTATATTCTGCACACCACTGTTAATATGCCAGGTGTTTATCATGTAAAAAAAGAGACACATTAGGCCCCTTTTTTGTGTCGGAATGCCGTTCGTTTTTTAAGGACCGCAAATTCAGACACACGCACACCCATTTTATTGAGTGGTGGTGTGCACATGTCAAGTTTTTCACACGGGCCATATCTCCAGGTGAAAACCCCATTGGCACAGATAGATAATAGATCTATTTAATAATTTATACATTTGTAATGAAACCAGATCAGCTTTAAGCCTTTTTTTTCATGATCCCACATTTTTTGGCCCCTGTAAACAAGCTATAAATTTGACTTCTGAGAATAGTGGAAAACTTGACTTCATCATTTTTCCTTACATGTTTACACGCAGATGGTGTTTTTAGACATTTTTTTCTTGAAGGGTTTTAATCCTGAATCCAGGAAAGTTTGTTCATTTATCTGTCTGCTCCACAGCTGCGCCAGGGTTCCCAACTGCAAACTCCTCTCTGGAGAAACGGATGTTTATAAATACTTTTACGATAAGCACTGCATATTGCTATTTGGTAGATAGATCACATACTAAGACTAAAGAGAAACACATGAATTATGTGTAGGAACGATTAGCATGCATTTATTCAAAATAAGAAGAAACATGATACAGTTTTGTTTTTTTATGTAAAGCACTACTCCGGCTTTTTTTTCTTATTTTACTGTGGTGTCACTAATCTAAGTTGCTTGTCTTCTGTCTTAAGTTGCTGTCATCTTTTCTCGGTGCCGCTTCTGTTGGTCTCCAGACATTTGTGACCTGCTGGATCAATCCTGTGTTTGGTGAATGAGCCGGAAGTCACAACTCAATGTTAGTCTATGAGGCAGAACGAGGCCAGAGCAAGGCTCTCATAGATTTGCACTGAGAGCTTGTGACCCTTACCTCTGACTACCGGTCAGTGAGAAGTTGCGGTCACAAGATTGGGAATTGGAACCAGAGCATCGCCGAAAAGAGCAGCTGGTAAGTGTAATACTAGGGTCAGGAAACTTACATTAGTGGCATCACTCCAGTGCTGAAATAAAAAAACGCTAGATTGATGCTTTAAATTATTATTATTATTATTGTAGCTACCTGTTTTCCATTGTCAAACAAGAGT
Organism: Oophaga sylvatica; assembly: GCA_033576555.1. Classification (NCBI taxonomy): domain Eukaryota; kingdom Metazoa; phylum Chordata; class Amphibia; order Anura; family Dendrobatidae; genus Oophaga; species Oophaga sylvatica. The sequence goes on along the minus strand of JARQOD010000001.1, from coordinate 907,451,709 downwards.
GAAAAAAGACATTGGTGCATCAAGATCAGGTTCTCTCAACACTCCCCGACAAAGGATTCATTTCCGAAACGCGCGTCGGGGCGCATTCTTCTGAGACATATTGCGCTGTTTTTTGGCTCCCAGGTATTGCGGTCCTCCTATTTTATGTTTGTGGTATGGGCGTTTGCCAATGTTACATGCTTGTTACATACTTGCATTGTGGTCGTTCCATTTATATGTTTGGTGTGGGTTTTTGCTAACACTATATGTTTGGTGTGGGTTTTTGCTAACACTATATGTTTGGTGTGGGCCTTTGCTGACATTATATGTCTGTCACATACTTTGGTTGGCGCACTATTTTATATGCACAATCGATGACTAATTAGTTTCTTATGTCTATGTGCAATGTGCATGACTTTTTAGTCTCTATATTTTTATATGCACAGCATTATATGTGTGTCTTTTATGCGCACTAATTAATTTTCATCTGCACATATTTGCACATATGTTCACTTATTAGGTTACATTTTTTACATACAATTATTTTTTTTTATGTGCACGGTTTTTTAGTCTCCAGCTTTTTGTGCTCAATTTATGATTTTTATTAGCCTAATCACCACACATGATACTATAATATCAATTTGTATTTTGGACCGCTTTTCTGGTTATATTATTTTTGAGTCATTGTTTCTGCACAATATACATATGTAGAATACTGTATAATAATTTTTTTGTATAAATCATATGATTATGCATGTGTGTGTTGAAGCTATATTTGCATCAGCTTGCTATATGTCTCTTAATTTTAAAAAACAATTACATATTTTAATTATACATGGTTTTATATCTTGAGCCATTTGATTAATAAAGGCAATTTTTTACTGTTGACTTTGTGCTCCTGGTCTCTTTTTCTTTCTCCTGTCACTGAGGCATTCCCCTCCACACCCTGGGTGGTTTTTTATTTGTTTCCGGATGGTCTGCCATCCTAACTTTCAGGTGATATAGTCACATATTCATTTTAGTATTTTATTTTATTTCATTTGATATATTTTATTTTGGAATTTTTTGTGAATTTTATATCACTTGTATATTTTGTGTTCATTACTACCATTTGTGGTCGGGCATTCCACTGTCGGACTGCTATAACTGTAAGAACCTTTTCCTCTTTAGCTGCCGGAATTGCCTTTCCTGCCCACGCAGTGAACATTCCCTTTGTAAGGGTATGTTTCCACTATCAGGAAACAGTCCGGATTAGCTGCGTGTTTGACGCTGTGCGTTGGCGCAGCGTCAAACACGCAGCGTCCAGATGTTACAGCATAGTGGAGGGGATTTCAAGAAATCCCGTCTCCACTATGCTGTAAAACACGCAGGCGGAAGACCTGCGTTTCCGGACATGCGGCGCGTCTTTTCAGACCGCAGCATGTCCTAGTCCCTTGCGGCGTCGCTGCGTCATCCGAGGTTACCAGGTATGCAGCCTGCGATCATCGATGTTCCGGAGGTGTCCTGACACATCCGAAAAGCGCGCGTTCAAAGGGGCAGAATTTCCGCTCCGTCCAAAGCACTGTGGTTCCGGACCGTGGAACCACAGCCTTAGGCCCTTGGATGGAATCACACATACGATATATTTATACAAATAAATGAGATCTCCTCTGAGACGTCTTTTTTCTAAGCTAAACAAGCACAACTTTTCCATCCGCTCGTTTTCCAATCTAGTTGCCCACTTTTGAACTGACTCTAACTTCCCAATATCGTTTTTGAAATGTGAAACCCAAAACTGGATCCTATATTCAAGATGTGGCTGTAAGGCCTCATACTCACTGGGCTGGAAAAAAATCGGTCCGTTTTCGGCAGGGAAAAAACGGTACAAGTGTTATAAAAAGACATGCGATTTGCATGCGATTTTAAATCGCACCATGCGTTTTCTGTCAGTTTTCAATCAGTTTTCCATCTGTATGCAATGCGATCTTAACATGAAGTTTTACATAGAGCAGTTATCTCTATGTAAAAAGTCATGTAAAAATCACATTGTAACAAAAAAATTTTCACAAAAAGCAAATAATTATATATATAATATATATATATATATACATCTAATATATATATAATATATATATAGGTCATACACTTCTACATAGTATAATAGCCGCTAATTCATCCCTGGCATTACTGTAAAATCACACTGACAGCTTTAATAAAGAATAGAAACAATACATATACACACATAGAATACATATATATATATATATATATATATATATATTTGACATATAATTATATTATATACATATATTTATAGTTCCTAGACTTCTACATACTGTAATAGCCGTTAATTCAATTGCCGGCTTTTGTGAAATCACAGAAGCCGACATGAAATGATACATTGTTTCCACACAGTTAACCATGTCATTTCCTGTATTTTGATATATGGTTTGAACTTACAATTACATGAGTGTATTTGTACAAAATTTCAGACATGTAGGGGTTAATTAAAGGTGTAAATTCGTTGAAAAAAAATGCGTGGGCTCCCGCTGTATTTTCTCCACCAGACAGACAAAGCAAGCGAGTGGGGGCAGATAATAATAGCCTAGGGAGGGTACATTTTTTTTGTGCCCCCCCTGGCTACTAACATCTGCCCCCAGACACCCCAGAAAGGGCAAATCTATAATTAGATTCGCCCTTTCTGGCACTTTGCCCGTCTATTCCCATTGCCCTGTAGCGGTGGCGAATGGGTTAATAAGGCGTTAATGTCACCTTAGTATTGAAAGGTGACCTTAAGGCAGGTTAATAATTGAGAGCTGTCAATTAGACAACTATCAATTATTAATCCTATTGTATGATACAAAAATCAAACACACACAGTTTAATAAAAAATAAGTTTAATGAAATAATCACACAGTTTTTGACCATATTTTATTTTCCTGCTAAAACCATTTCCTGTAATAAAAATAAAATAAAAAAGCAAAATTATTCTTACCAATCCGATGTACAGTCAGGTCCCACGCTGTAATCCATCAGAAAGGGTTAACAGGTTAGAGCTCGCAGAGAGCTATAATGCTGTCTGCTGAGCTCTTACCCCCTGAATGAATAACTTACTCTCCCAGTGAAAGGAGAGGAATAGATTCATGAATGGAGCTTAATTGATTTATTGCCACTTTCACTTCAGTGACCTGACCTAAGGTGAAAGTGGGACACAATCAATTAAGCTTCATTCATAATCACATCCTCTCCTGTCGGCAGGAGATAAGCTCATTCATTCAGGAGCTATCAGATGAGCACGCAGGATTACTTGCGCTGCTTATCTGATTGCTAGTTAACCCTTTGTGAAGGATTACATCGTGGGACGTGACAGATCGCCAGATAGGTAAGAATAATGTTGTTTTATTATTTTATATTTATTTTAGAAGAACAAGGGCTTCGCACGGATTAAGAGTGAAATAAAAGATGGTCAAAAATATGTGTTTTGATTTCATTAAAATTATTTATTCTTAAAGTGTGTTTGTGTTTTTTTATTTACTTCAATAGGATTAATAATTGATAGTTGTCTAATTGACAGCTCTCAATTATTAACCTGCCTTAAGGTCACCTTTCAATACTAAGGTGACATTAAGGTGACATTAACGCCTTATTAACCCATTCGCCACCGCTACAGGGCAATGGGAATAGACGGGCAAAGTGCCAGAAAGGGCGAATCTAATTATAGATTTGCCCTTTCTGGGGTGTCTGGGGGCAGATGTTAGTAGCCAGGGGGGGAACAAAAAAAATGTACCCTCCCTAGGCTATTATTATCTGCCCCCACTCGCTTGCTTTGTCTGTCTGGTGGAGAAAATACAGCGGGAGCCCACGCATTTTTTTTCAACGAATTTACACCTTTAATTAACCCCTACATGTCTGAAATTTTGTACAAATACACTCATGTAATTGTAAGTTCAAACCATATATCAAAATACAGGAAATGACATGGTTAACTGTGTGGAAACAATGTATCATTTCATGTCGGCTTCTGTGATTTCACAAAAGCCGGCAATTGAATTAGCGGCTATTACAGTATGTAGAAGTGTAAGAACTATAAATATATATATGTATGTGTTACAATGACATGTATATATATATTTATGTATTCTATGTGTATGTATCTAGTGTTTTGTGAGCTGTCAGTGTGATTTTACAGTAGCCGGGGATGAATTACCGGCTTTTCAATGGAGACTGGTGCATATAAATCGGACAGCACTTGCATGGTGCGAGTGCTGTTCGTTTTTTAATCGCACCCATTGACTTGCATTGGCGATTTTCATCCCAAAATCGCATCAAATCGCAGCTAGCTGCGATTTTTTTCTCACACCAATATCTGATGAGAAAAAAATCGCTAATGAGAACTCACCCATTGACTAACATTGGTCAGATTTGCATCCGATTTTTTATCGTCTGATTTTCATCCGTTTTCGGCACCAGTGAGTATGAGGCCTTAAAGTGATTTATAGAGGGCTAAGGCAATGTTCACACATGGCATTCTTGAAACTTTATTTTTTTTCTGCACCAAAAACCATGGTGCTTGCATGAAAAATGCTGTGTAAAATTCATGTGTTTTTGCCACATTTTGTATGCTTCTTTACATGCATTTTTGTAGGATTTAAATTGTTTAGTTTCCCATTCATTAGAATGCTGCAAAAATGCTGAAAGTATTGACATTCTGCACATTTCAAAAAAATGCATAGGAGCTCTAAAAGCGCAAGGAAAGAAACAAGCCCGTGTATTGCATTTTGGAAATCTCATTCGCTTTTCCGCTACTCTGAAAAGCAGTGTTTTTGTTGCAGAAATAAAAAATGCAGTAAAAAAACTGAAAAAATGCCACATTAGGATTGTCTTTCTTTTTATACACTCTAATATCTTGTCTGCTTTTGCGGCTGCTGCCTGACATTGAATACTGCAGCTTAGCTTACTTGTAACCAGAATACCCACCTCCTTCACCTGTTCTGTAGTCCCGAGTATATTTCTATTTAATGCATACACAGCTATAGGATTATGGTGGCCTAGGTGCATTACTCTACACTTGAACAATAAACTTCATATTCTATGTTTGTTATCTTGTCCAGATCGTTTTGTAATACCATATAATATGGCACAGATTTTTATTATCCTACAAAGTTTTGTGTCATCAGACTGACATTTTACTCCTAATCCCATTCACAAGGTCCTTAATAAATGAATAAAAAGAATTGGTCCTAATCCTAATCCTTGTGCCTCCCACTGCTGATGTTATACCATTTAGAGAATAGAGAATATAAAATTTACAAAGACTTTGTTTCCTGTCCCTTAACTTCTTAATGTTTTCCACTCATGTCCATGTAGTGTCCCCTAGTCCCTGCTACTGAAGCTTCAGTTCAAGGGTGTTGTGTGCCACAATATCAAAGGCAAAGTCTAGATATGTCACATCAGCTGCATTACCAACATCCAGAGTTGCGCTTTCCTCATTGAAACCCAGCATGAAAACAAGGGCTCTGTGGGACCATATCATCTCTTCCACGACTCCTTGTTCCTTACTCTGATGATAGTTCTTAATGCCATTAGCTGACAACTCTTTACAAGGCCCGTACGTTCCTCCATTACTGAGAAATCAGTATTTGAATTGATATGTAAATGAGACTAAAGAGCTTTTTGTAGATCTGAAGCCTCTGTCACTCCAGCTCTTTTCCCCATCCACCTCATACTGCTTCACTGACAGTTTCTATTCTGTGTGACTTTAGGCAAAAGAGAAGGAAGGAGGAGGCGGCTCTGGGTGAGGAATAGAGCTGGCGTGACAGAGACTTCAGATCTACAAATAGCTCTTCAGCCTCATTTGCATATAAATTAAATCACTCATTTATCAGTAATGGAGGAAAAGACTGACCAAGTAAAGTTATTGCTGGACTTGTCTTTCAAATACCTACATGTACGGATAAATAGTTTTGTGGGGTGAAATCCTATTAACAGATTCCCTTCAATATGGATTTCACAAAAATACACACTCTCTCCTTATATTTTTAATCTTTCCTGTCCTTTTTGAATGCGGTGTATCTCCACATTTGTCACTCTGTCATGATTCCATCATATAATTTGTGGCTGACATTAAAGTCTCCTATTCATGCATTTTTTTGCAAAATTTCTTGCATTTGCTAGCAGACATTTAATGCTACTAGTACGTTTATTTTTCCTTGTCACCCCCCCTATTTTTTCCTTCCTAATCATAGCCCCCTTCAAAGTCTTGATAATTCATCTGGTTTTCCACTCTCAATCTAATCTGTCTATCCTTTTTATAGTATATCCACCCACCAGAGGCATAGCTAGGGTTTTGGTTCGGGGTGGGGGGGCGAAACTTCTGAGTGGGCCCCTAACCAGGTAACTTTGATTACAACTCGGTGACACACCCTAATAGTGAATGTAGGATGACTGAGCTGTTTCTGAAATCTCTATATAAAGACCAACATTGGATATTACCGCCATATGGTCAGTGGTAAATACCAGTCCTACATAAATATATAAGTGATTACTGCACAGTTATAGATGGTGACTTACCGCTGACGTTCTTTCTGATGGAATCGTTCACTTTTCACGTCTTTTCCATCTGGCCCAGACCGACATGACAACTTCTCCAGCCAGAACTCGGCTACAGAGAAAACAACCAAGACACATTTCACTTCTCAGGCTATGTGCACACGTTGCGGAAATGCCATGGAAATTTCCGCGGCAATTCCGCACCTCCCTGCCGCGGGAAATCCGCATATTATAGGTATGCGTATTCCCGCTAAAAACTAGTGTTTTGCAAGCGTAATTAGCTTGCAGAATGCTAGCGTTTTACAAGCGATCTGACAGGTTGGTCACACGAGTCAAACAAGTGTTTGACTCGTGTGACCAACTTTTTACTATTGATGCCGCCTGTGTCGCATCAATAGTAAAAAGATCTAATGTAAAAATAATAAAAAAAATAATAAATAATGATATTCTCACCTTCCGGCGGCCCCCGCAGCTTTCCCGCCTCTCAGCGACGCTCCCGGCCAATCGCGTTCCCAGGCGTCCTTTGCGACAATCACCCCGATGACGTAGCATCTCGCGAGACCGCTACGTCATCTGGGTGATCTCGCAACGGACGCCTGGGAACGCAATTGGCGGGAGCGTCGCTGAGAGGTGGGAAAGCTGCGGGGGCCGCCGGAAAGTAAGAATATCATTATTTTTTATTTTAATTATTGTTTTTACATGGATATGGTACCCAGGGCCTGGAGGAGAGTCTCCTCTCCTCCAGACCCTGGGTACCATCCGCACATGAACCGTTTACTTTGCGCATGGTGGGCACAGCCACATGCGGAAAGTAATTGGTTCAATGCATTCCTATGGCGGCAGAATCGCCGCGGTTCCACAAAAAAGAATGAGCATGCTGCGTATTCTCCCGCGATGCGATTCCGCCGCGGAAAAACCCGCAGCATGTGCACAGCATTGCGGAATCCCATAGGCCATAATGTGTTGTATTGTGTAAGCGGTTTCGCCGCTAAAAACCGCGGCAAAACCGCTAGGAATCCACAACGTGTGCACAGGCCCTCATATTCCAGCCCCATCACCATGTATCTCTGTGAAGCCCAGCTTCGCTCAGTTCCACAAATCCAGAAGGGTGCATGAAGGATTGTACCACTAGAGGTCTCACTATACTTACACACACCTTCACCCGTCCCCTAAGACCACCAGAGGGAGCCCTAATAGGAATATAAAAGGAGGGTGAAGTCAGTTCAGTTCAGGCAGACGTGAGAGTAGTGCAGCTCAGCAGAGTTGAGCAAAAGGCAGAAGGCTGCAGTCTGCAGCAGAGTGAGTTCAGCTCAGTTCAGTAAAGAGCTAGGAGCGTGCCGACGCTCTGAGAGCGGCAGAAGAGGCAGCCCACCAACTGCCAGTGTGTATAATCATGTGAGGGCCCGAGTAGGCCGAAGGCAAGAGGAGAGTAGCAAAGGGGCAGAAGAGCCTAACCAGCTCCCCCAGCAAGTATACACCGTACGCCGGGTCCGAGCCTATAGGGATCTCCACAACCCATTAGGAGAACACCGGAATTCCTGGAGGACTACAAGTCCCAGGAGCGCCACAGAGCTGATACGTAACAGGGCCAGGAGGACGGAGTTCAGGCAAGCAGGGCCCTGCAAGCAGGGACACTGTACTTCAAGAGAAGGTCCAACCACAAGGTCAGCCGGGTGCAGGAAAGAGATTGAGTTAGGCCCAGCTGCAGGCAGGCCAGAAACTCATTACTGAAAGGCAAGGAACAAGGAGACCTTAAACCTACTTAGTGGGAGAATCTGGATGTGCACCCTTCACCCTACAGTGCTCCGGGATGTGCCTGCAACATCTTCAGTAAAGGTACCAAAGTGACTTGTGTGTGTGTCCACCTTCTTGCCCCTAACCTGCCGGGTTCCCCTCCGTCCTGCATCCCTACACATCTACCTGCCCTGGAAGGACACAGCCTCACCTGTAGGAGGCCTAACATCTAGCTGCACAACACCATCCCTTCCAGAGGATCTGCACAGCAGTGCTGGTCACCCTGACCAGGTACTACAGGTGGCGTCACGAATCATCATACAAACATTTATTCCCCTGTAAATATCGCCCATTTATGGTGAGCGCCCAGAGCCACGGACCGAGCTGTGTTGCCGTGACATCCCCCATAGGAGTTAATAGGCTCGGATCCGAGTACCCCCACTGCCCTGAGAGGGCCGCTCATCTCCAACCTGCACAAACCCCTCATCCTTCTGATACCCCAATGCTGAGCCGCTGCTGCCGCATGTGTCCCTATTACTGCCCCTGCTGGGTGGTTCTGTGTGACCTCTTAATTCTAAAGCAACCTTCTATAATATAGTAATGCCGGGTGCAAGTGCCCTAGAACACAGTGCCCACATTTTGTCCCCTAGAAAGTAATAATGCCATCTATTTGCTCCGTTTGACAGTCATAGTAACCTGAGTTCCTCTATAACAATAAGTGCCCACTTTACATTTAATAATGTCCTGAGTCTCCCCCCTGTACAGCTCCCCTATACATAGTATAATGCCCCCTCACTTTATACATACTGACCCCTTAGTATCTCCCAATGATGGCTCAAACACTGTATGATGGCCCCCTTACTGTAATCTCCACACGGTATGATGGCCCCCTTACTGTAATCTCCACACTGTATGATGGCCCCCTAGATAGTCTCCATACTGTATAGTATAATACACCAGATAGTTCTTAATATAGTATAATGCAGCCGCCATAGGCAGACTCTACAGTATAATGCAGCCCCCCATAGGCAGACTCAATAGTATATTGCAGCCCCCCATAAGCAGACTGTAATGTAAGGCGGCACCCCATCCCCTATAGGCAGACTGCACTATAAGGTAGCACCCCCACCCTATAGGCAAATTGCAGTATAAGGCAGCACTCCCCCCATAGGCAGACTGTAGTGTAAGGCAGTCTCCCCATCCCAAAAAAGCAGACTGTAGTATAAGGCAGCACCCCCACACTATAGGCAGACTGTAGTATAAGGCAGCACCCCCACCCTATAGGCAGACTGTAGTATAAGGCAGCCCCCCATCCCCTATAGGCAGTCTGCAGTATAAGGCAGCCCCCCATCCCCTATAGGCAGACTTTAGTATAAGGCAGCCCCCCCATCCCCGATAGGCAGACTGCAGTATAAGGCAGCCCCCCATCCCCTATAGGCAGACTGTAGTATAAGCCAGCACCCCCATACGTTAAAAGCAGACTGCAGTATAAGGCAGCCCATATCCCATATATGCAGACTGCAGTATAAGGCAGCCCCCATCCCCTATAGGCAGACTGTAGTATAAGGCAGCACCCCCATCCCCTATAAGCAGACTGTAGTTTAAGGCAGCACCCCATCCCTTATAAGCAGACTGTAGTATAAGGCAGCACCCCCATCCCCCATAGGCAGACTGTAGTGTAAGGCTGCCTCCCCATCCCCTAGGCAGACATTAATATAAGGCAGCACTCCCCCATAGGCAGACTGTAGTGTAAGGCAGCTTCCCCATCCCCTATAAGCAGACTGTAGTATAAAGCAGCACCCCCACCCTATAGGCAGACTGTAGTATAAGGCAGCCTCCCATCCCCTATAGGCAGTCTGTAGTATAAGGCAGCCTCCCCATCCCCTATAAGCAGACTGTAGTATAAAGCAGCACCTCCACCCTATAGGCAGACTGCAGTATAAGGCAACCCCCATCCCCTATAAGCAGACTGTAGTATAAAGCAGCACCCCCATCCTATAAGCAGACTGTAGTATAAGGCAGCCCCCCATCCTCTATAGGCAGACTAGTATAAGGCAGCCTCCCCATCCCCTGTAGGCAGACTGCAGTATAAGTCAGCCCCCCCAATCCCCTATAGGCAGACTGTAGTATATGGCAGCCCCCCATCCCCTATAGACAGACTGTAGTATAAGGCAGCCCCCCATCCCCTATAGGCAGACTGTAGTATAAGGCAGCCCCCCATCCCCTATAGGCAGACTAGTATAAGGCAGCCTCCCCATCCCCTATAGGCAGACTGCAGTATAAGGCAGCCCCCCATCCCCTATAGGCAGACTGTAGTATAAGGCAGCACCCCTATCCCCTATAAGCAGACTGTAGTATAAGGCAGCACCCCATTCTTTATAAGCAGACTGTAGAATAAGGCAGCACCCCCATCCCCTATAGGCAAACTGTAGTGTAAGGCTGCCTCCCCATCCCCTAGGCAGACATTAATATAAGGCAGCACTCCCCCATAGGCAGACTGTAGTGTAAGGCAGCTTCCCCATCCCCTATAAGCAGACTGTAGTATAAAGCAGCACCCCCACCCTATAGGCAGACTGTAGTATATGGCAGCCCCCCATCCCCTATAGGCAGACTGTAGTATAAGGCAGCCTCCCCATCCCCTATAAGCACACTGTAGTATAAAGCAGCACCCCCACCCTATAGGCAGACTGCAGTATAAGGCAGCCCCCCATCCCCTATAAGCAGACTGTAGTATAAAGCAGCACCCCAATCCTATAGGCAGACTGTAGTATAAGGCAGTCCCCCATCCCCTATAGGCAGACTAGTATAAGGCAGCCTCCCCATCCCCTATAGGCAGACTGCAGTATAAGGCAGCCCCCCATCCCCTATAGGCAGAGTGTAGTATAAGGCAGCCCCCATCCCCTATAGGCAGACTGTAGTATAAGGCAGCCCCCCATCCCCTATAGGCAGACTGTAGTATAAGGCAGCCCCCCATCCCCTATAGGCAGACTGCAGTATAAGGCAGCCCCCATCCCCTATAGGTAGACTGTAGTATAAGGCAGCCCCCCATCCCCTATAGGCAGACTGTAGTATAAGGCAGCCCCTATCCCCTATAGGCAGACTGTAGTATAAGGCAGCCCCGATCCCCCATAGGCAGACTGTCAGGAGTCGAACCCAGTACCTCTTGTCTACTGGCCAGCAGCTCTACCATCTGAGCTATTCTGCTGGCTGCAAAGTTCCTTGCTGAACCCAGATACCATTGACTGTTCTTCCTGATTGGCTACACCTAGTGCTCTCTTGATTGGGCCTCTGATTGCCAATTACACACCCTATATAAACCTGGCCCTGTGGGTGTGTCATTGCGAGATTATTGAGCTCCAAGCCTTTAGTCAAGCGTTTCCTGCTGATCCATTGCTACAAACACTGCTCTCCTGTGAACCGACCTCGGCCTGCCTTCTGACTACGCTCTCCGCCTGATCCATTGCTACAAACACTGCTCTCCTGTGAACCGACCTCGGCCTGCCTTCTGACTACGCTCTCCGCCTGATCCATTGCTACAAACACTGCTCTCCTGTGTACCGACCTCCGGCTGCCACCTGACTACGTTATCTGCCTGCTCCTCTGTTACCGAACTGCCTTTCCTGTGTACCGACCTCCGGCTGCCACCTGACTACGTTATCCGCCTGATCCATTGCTACAAACACTGCTCTCCTGTGTACCGACCTCCGGCTGCCATCTGACTACGCTACCTGCCTCTGCTTCCCCTAGTGTTTGCAGTAACATCGACTCCAACCCAGACGGGATCTTGACAGAATAATCTCGCGCCAAAATGGAGTCCGCTGTGAACACCCTGAGACGGCAAGTTACGGAGCTTCAAAGTTTTTGTACTGACTCTCAAGGAAAATATGCCAAGTTACAAACTGATTTCACGGCGATACAACAGGAAGTAATTGAGCTACAAAAACAACTTCTGGACGTGCGCAATTCAGGGTCCGAATCAAACGCGCGGCTGCCGCTGCCTGCAAAGTTCAGTGGGGATCGCAAGCAGTACCGAGGATTCCTCAATCAATGCCGCATATACTTCCAGATGCAACCTGCTCCCTTTACCAGTGAGAGGAAGAAAGTTTTTTTCATGATAAATCTCCTGACGGATGAAGCTCTTGCTTGGGCTTCACCTTATGTAGAAAAGGACTATGACCTCCTTAATGACCTGGAAGCCTTCACCGCAGCTATGAATCAAGTTTTTGATGACCCAAACCGCTGTGCCACAGCAGAAACCAAATTACATAATTTGCGCCAAGGACGTTGCTCTGTTGCGGAATACACATCGGAGTTCCGTCGCTGGGTGGCCGACACCCACTGGAATCCAGCGGCCCAGAGAAGTCAATTTCGACGAGGGTTATCAGAACCAGTGAAAGACGAGCTTGCCAGGGTTGAGACCCCTGACCAGTTGGAGGACTTTATTCAACTATGTATCCGGATTGACCAGAGACTTACTGAAAGGAGAAAGGAGAGACTGCGAGCACTTGGGAATAGCCCTGGCTTCTCATTTTCAGCATCGGACCACCAAGAAAAGACGCAAGGCGTGTCTGAACCGATGCAGATCGACGTCATCCGAAGACCACTCTCTGCACAGGAGAAGGAGAGGCGACGTGCAGAACATCTCTGCCTCTATTGTGGGGACCCTGGACACTATGCCATCAACTGTCCTAACAAAAGGACTATAGCCTTTACCAACAACAGGTCTGCCAGCAATATGGACCTTTCTCAGCAGTCGGATTCCATCTTGCAGACTATCTCATCAGTAACGCCAGAAATAGACAAAATACATACTACATCATCTCATTTTGTAATCCCCATTCAGGTTGTAATGGGCACCCAAAAAATACAATGCTCTGCCCTGTTGGATTCGGGAGCAGGAGGGAATTTTATGGACTTAAAATTTACACGTGATAATAATATTTCCAGTAGGACCAAATCCACACCAATTGAAATGGAAACGGTGGATGGATCACCCTTGTCTTCTGGACCTGTCACGCATGAGACAATCGAACTGGAGATTTGTATCGAACCGGATCATCATGAAGCTGTCAGTTTCCACCTTATCTCATCTCCGAAATTTCCGGTTATTCTAGGGATCCCCTGGTTTTCAGTCCATAACCCTTCTATCAACTGGGCATCAAGGACCATCACCTTTCCATCTGACTACTGTAAGAATAATTGTCATAAGGAACCCCTGTTCTCCAACAAGTCCAAATCTCTGAGATTTCGCATGAGAAGGAAGAGAAACTACCACCTCAATATTCAGCAGTTCTCTGATGTCTGCAGTAAGAAGAAAGCAGATCAATTACCTCCTCACCGTCCTTACGACTGTCCCATTGAATTGCTGCCAGGAGCAACCATTCCATTTGGACGGATTTACAATCTTTCCGAACCTGAATTGAAGGTATTAAGAAAGTTCCTGGATGAAAATTTAGAGAAAGGCTTTATTCGACCTTCCACATCTCCAGCTGGGGCACCCCTGTTCTTTGTTGAAAAGAAAGACTCCACTCTGCGGCCATGTATTGACTACAGAGAGATGAATAATATCACTGTCAAGAATCGCTACCCGCTACCCTTGATTCCTGAACTATTTGAGAGACTCCGTTCTGCGAAAATCTTTACGAAGCTGGATCTTAGAGGGGCTTACAACCTCATACGGATTCGCCCAGGAGATGAGTGGAAGACCGCCTTCAGAACGAGATATGGACATTTTGAATCTCTGGTTATGACCTTTGGTCTTAGCAATGCCCCAGCCACCTTTCAACATTTTATTAATGATGTATTTCGAGATTTCTTGGACCAATTCGTTGTGGCTTATCTCGATGACATTCTTATATTTTCAGACACCTTGGAAGAGCATCGCAGGCACGTCCAGTTAGTCTTGGAACGACTACAGGAGAACCATCTTTACATTAAACTTGAAAAATGTGAGTTTGAACAAACCAGTATCCAATTTCTGGGATATATCATCTCCCCAGAAGGTCTGAGCATGGATCCCGGCAAAATCAATGCTGTAGTGGACTGGCCTGTTCCAAGAAATTTAAAAGACGTCCAGCGTTTCATAGGATTTGCAAATTTTTACCGAAAATTTATAAAGAACTTTTCACGGATCATACTACCAATTACTACACTAACAAAAAAGACCAAAGCATTTTTCTGGTCTCCGGAGGCACAGGAGGCTTTTGACAAATTGAAAACTCTTTTTACGTCTGCTCCATTGTTAGTACACCCAAATCCTGAATTGCCATTTACTGTCGAAGTGGACGCCTCGGACTCTGCAGTAGGAGCCATTCTGTCTCAGCGAGTTGGGGACAAAATGCAACTTCACCCATGTGCGTTTCTTTCCCACACCATGTCATCTGCAGAAAAGAACTACGACATCGGTAATAAAGAACTGTTAGCCATTAAAGTTGCCTTCTCCGAATGGAGACATCTTTTGGAAGGTGCCAATCACCCTGTGACTGTCCTCACGGACCACAAGAATCTTGAATTCCTCCGTACAGCAAAAAGATTGTCTGCAAGACAAGCACGATGGGCCTTATTTTTCTCAAGATTCAATTTTATAATTTCTTACCGGCCTGGTTCAAGAAATGGCAAGGCTGACGCCCTGTCCAGGATGTGTTCGGAACCTCAGGAGAGGTCTAGTAATGACGATACAATTCTAGGCCCTAAAAATTTTTTGGGAATATTGCACTCTAGAGGACTATGTAATAGAATTAAAGATGGATATCAAGAGGACTCTTTCCTTAACCATCCTTCGGAAGACGTCGATCTTTCATTCAAAGAGGGGTTTTGGATGCAGAAACACAAAATATATGTACCTGAATCTTCTCGCCTTGAAGTCCTCAAAAGTGTCCATGATTCTAAACTGGCAGGACATCCTGGAGTTGCAAAAACACAAGACTTACTACTTCGTTTCTTTTGGTGGCCTAATTGTAGGAAGGACGTGAGGAAATATGTTTCAACCTGTTTAACATGCGCACGAAACAAGACCCCACGATCGTCTCCTCTAGGACTCTTGCAACCACTTCCAGTTCCATTCAGGCCTTGGGGATCTATTTCCATGGATTTTATTGTGGAACTACCCCCTTCCAAACAGATGACCGTCATCCTTGTCATAGTGGACCGACTCACAAAAATGGCCCACTTTATTCCAACTGAAGGAATTCCTACTGCTGAAAAAACTGCAGAACTGATAATCAAAGAGGTATTCAGGTTACATGGAATTCCTGACAGCGTGGTGTCTGACAGAGGCGTTCAGTTTACATCAAAATTTTGGAAGAGTTTCTGTACAGCCTTGGGAGTCACGGTGAATCTTTCTACCGCTTTCCATCCTCAGTCCAATGGCCAGACGGAGAGAACGAACCAGACTTTGGAGCAATACCTCCGTTGCTTCATTTCCTATCTTCAGGATGACTGGGTGGACTATTTACCAACAGCAGAGTTTGCCTACAACAACTCCATACATAGCGCTACATCTCAAACCCCATTTTTTGCTAATTATGGAGTACATCCAGTATTTATCCCTAATCTGCCAGTGAACACTCCCATTCCTGCTGTAAATGACAGGCTTGCAAAATTACAGGAATCCCAGAAGGAATTATCAGAGATATTACTCAAGACCCAGGAAGTATATAAGGAAGCAGCAGATAAACATCGGAGAGTGCCCCCTGCTCTTCAGGTTGGAGACAAAGTTTGGCTGTCCACTAAAAACCTTAAGACACATGTGCCATCCTCCAAATTGGGTCAGAAATTCATTGGACCTTTTCAAATTTCTGCAAAAATTAACCAGGTTGCTTTTCGTTTAAAACTTCCCAACAATCTAAAGATTCATCCAGTGTTTCACATATCCTTGCTCAAACCCTTCTGTGAAAAACCCGTTTCCAGGAAGAATTCAGCCACCTCCTCCACCAGAAAGGATCCGTGGTGAAGAAGAATACATTGTGGATAAGATTCTGGACTCCCGAAAATTCAGAGGTAAACTGCAGTATCTGGTGCAGTGGAAGGGTTACGGACCAGAGGAAAATTCATGGAACCAAGGGACAACGTCCATGCTCCTAGACTAACAAGAGCCTTTCATCAAAGGTACCCGGATAAGCCAGCTCCTGAGATGTCCAGAGGCCATCCTGGAAGGAGGGGAGTACTGTCAGGAGTCGAACCCAGTACCTCTTGTCTACTGGCCAGCAGCTCTACCATCTGAGCTATTCTGCTGGCTGCAAAGTTCCTTGCTGAACCCAGATACCATTGACTGTTCTTCCTGATTGGCTACACCTAGTGCTCTCTTGATTGGGCCTCTGATTGCCAATTACACACCCTATATAAACCTGGCCCTGTGGGTGTGTCATTGCGAGATTATTGAGCTCCAAGCCTTTAGTCAAGCGTTTCCTGCTGATCCATTGCTACAAACACTGCTCTCCTGTGAACCGACCTCGGCCTGCCTTCTGACTACGCTCTCCGCCTGATCCATTGCTACAAACACTGCTCTCCTGTGAACCGACCTCGGCCTGCCTTCTGACTACACTCTCCGCCTGATCCATTGCTACAAACACTGCTCTCCTGTGTACCGACCTCCGGCTGCCACCTGACTACGTTATCTGCCTGCTCCTCTGTTACCGAACTGCCTTTCCTGTGTACCGACCTCCGGCTGCCACCTGACTACGTTATCCGCCTGATCCATTGCTACAAACACTGCTCTCCTGTGTACCGACCTCCGGCTGCCATCTGACTACGCTACCTGCCTCTGCTTCCCTAGTGTTTGCAGTAACATCGGCTCCAACCCAGACGGGATCTTGACACAGACTGTAGTATAAGGCAGCCCCCCATCCCCTATAAACAGACTGTAGTATAAGGCAGCACCCCCATCCTATAGGCAGACTGTAGCATAAGGCAGCACCCCCACCCTATAGGCAGACTGTAGTATAAGGCAGCCTCCCCATCCTCTATAGGCAGACTGTAGTATAAGGCAGCACCCCATCCCCTAGAAGCAGACTGTAGTATAAAGCAGCCTCCCCATCCTCTATAGGCAGACTGCAGTATAAGGCAGCCCCCCATCCCTATAGGCAGACTGTAGTATAAGGCAGCCCCCCCATTCCCTATAGGGAGACTGTAGTATAAGGCAGCCCCCATCCCCTATAGGCAGACTGGAGTATAATGCAGCCCCCTCCCATAGGCAGACTGTAGTATATTGCAGCCCCCCTATAAGCAGACTGTAGTATAATGCAGCCCCCCCTATAGGCAGACTGTAGTATAATGCACGCCCATAAAAAAATTAAAAAATCCTGTACTTACCTCTCTTGCTCCTGGCTCCTGCACTGCTCACTGCTCCCACTCATCTCTTGACAGCGGGCGCCGGGCAGTGACGTCATCGCGCACGCTGTCAGGGAGAGGGGGATGATGGGACAAGGAGCGCTCGCTCCTTCACTCATCACTGCGGTCAGCTGTATCGGCTTGAGTCGCAGGTCATGAGTCTTGCAATAGGATAATGACCCAAATCACACAGCTAAAAACACCCAAGAATGGCTAAGAAGAAAACATTGGACTATTCTGAAGTGGCCTTCTATGAGCCCTGACCTAAATCCTATTGAGCATCTTTGGAAAGAGCTGAAACATGCCGTCTGGAAAAGGCAACCTTCAAACACGAGACAACTGGAGCAGTTTGCTCTTGAGGAGTGGGCCAAAATACCTGTTGAGAGTTGCAGAAGTCTCATTGACAGTTACAGGAATCGTTTGACTGCACTGATTGCCTCAAAAGGTTGTGCAACAAAATATTAAGTTAAGGGTACCATAATTTTTATCCAGGCCTATTTCATGAGTTTTATTTGTTAAAAAATCTGTGGAAGCATGGTTGAAAAGCAATGTCTGACTTTCATTTGTTCATTTTCATAGATTTTTGATTTATTTATTACTTTTGTCAGATTCAAGTTATTTCTGTGACCATTGTGGGTTTTTCTGTCATTAAATGAGGGGTACCAACAATTTTGACCACGTGTGTATTTAATGACTGCAGACTGTATTGTGAAATCTGGTGGCAGATCGACTTTATTGACAGTTAGACATATGCATTTTTGGCAAACACTCCAAAATAATGGTTAATTAAATTGTACCTTTCTATACATCATGAGATAATTACCTTTAAAATAGAGAAGACTTTGTCATTTTCCTTTTTTCGGTCTGGTAGTATCCATTGTCTTTTTTGCACAAATTCTCCAAAATTGCGCAGCCCATGAATTTTGTGCAAAGTAAAAAAATTGCCTTCATTTTTGTCTTTCTGTGAATTTTTAGCTCACAAGGTCACATGTTTCACAAGATCTTGCAAAAATTTTGCAAAAAAATTCCCAGGGCTACATAAAATCACTCTGGGTTGGGGGGGGACAAGAGAACATTTGCGAGAAATTTCCGACAATAAGTTGCAAAAAAGTTGGAAATGAATTATGCATGGCATGATATCAAATGCTTCTTGGTCAGTGATGTGCAGGAGTGGCGCCCCTGCGGTCTCAGTCGCCACAGGGTACTGCATTTCATCCAGAGGTGTGGTACTCTGCTCTCAGGTATGAAAGGGGCACTGCCAGGACTCACACACTTAAATCCAACACCAGACCTCTCATGGTCAGGGAGGGACTAGGTAGAGGCTGTGGGTGGAGGAAGAAGTTAAGTGCAGGAGACTAGAAGGCAGAGTGACAATTTCCAGTGAGGCGTTGCCTTGGAAATGGGGGGAGGAGTAGTGAAAGTGAGTGGGAAGACAGCGTGTTAGTGAGGGGAGAAGTTAGTTGCAGGCAGACAGACTGTGTAGAGCAGTCAGGAGTAGCCTGCTGTGGGGACTGAAAGAGCCAGGAGCTCGTCCCCAGACTACAGAGAAGGAAGAGAGTAAGACAGAAGAGGGAGAGGCTCCAGTGGAGGAGAGGAAGAAGAGGTTTTAGGGGCATGGATAGTGAGAAATCCATCCGTGGGACCCACATCCACCGGCATGGGCGGTGGAGGGACCAGGTTGCAGTTAGGGGACCGGCCCCAAAACTAGTGGAGAAACTAAGGACTCAGCTAGGAAACCAGAGGCTGCAGTACCATGTGCTACAGCCACATCCAACACATTCACTTAAAAGGCAGACAGATAGGATCCAGGGCTCTGACCAACGTCGCTCGACAAGTTTCAAGTCTGCTGGCTCGGGACACTGTGTGTGAAGACGTAGGGCAGGAGCGGTGGTAGCCAGTGTAGTGAGACGGCCAGGGAAGGAATATCTAATGGAACCCTGGCAAAGTGCACATCAAGCTACCAGAGAGCTGTCTGGACCTCTGAATCTGAGGACACAGCACACCCAGGCTGGGGATTGTAACATCTAAACTGTGAGTAAATTGAAAAGACTGCACCCTACTGTGTCCTCACAATTATTTGCTGCTTCATCCGCCCTGCACTACAACCACCATTATCTTCATCTACAACACATACAGTGGCCCTGGGGCTTAGCTCTACCTGTGGAGAGCTGTAACAACTCTGCTGCATCACCATCAGCCCCAGCGGACCCTGAAGCAGCATCGGCTAATATCTTTACTGCCGAGTAACACAGGTGGCATCACAAACTTTATCTTATAAACTTTATTTCCCTTTTATCACCATTTTTATTGGACGCTCAGGGCCACGGACCGGGTCACTGCTGCCATGACACATCCCCTTAAGAACCGGCCTGGTACCGAGTTACCTCCCAGCCCTGGCGGGCGCTTCACAGGGGTGCCCTATATTGTTATATTAACCCGCACCGTAGATATTCACACACGCCCTATTTCCAGTTCTTTCGTATAACTAGAGGTAAACGGGTTAAAGCGATCATCTACTTGTACAGTCATGGCCAAAAGTTTTGAGAATGACACAAATATTATATTTTCACATGATCTGCTTCCCTCTGGTTTTTATGTGTGTTTGACAGCTGTTTTTATCACAGACAGAAATATAATAATTGCAAACATATGAGTAACAAAAGCTTATATTGACAGAATGAGTTAATGCAGCAAGTCAATATTTGCAGTGTTGACTAGTGTTGAGCATTCCGATACCGCAAGTATCGGGTATCGGCCGATATTAGCTGTATCGGAATTCCGATACTTAGTTCCGATATTTTTCATATATCGTATACCGGAATCGGAAGTTCCCATAATTCTTTGAGAGGCAATGTGATTATAGTCAGCCAATGAGGAATCCTAAGAAGTGTGGGCACATCCTGTACTGCTGCGGTCATCTTAAGTAATGGCATGGCTGTGATTGGCTGCTGAAATGATGTCAGAATGCACTATAAAAGGCGCCGCCGCCATTTTAGCGTCACTGTGCTGTGAACTCAGTTAGGGACAGAACGCTGCTCTGCTGACTCTGAGGGACAGTTAGAGATTGCGATTTTGTGTACTGTGCTTTAGGCAGGCTATTTTACCAACCGCTGTGTAAAGCTTCCTTTTGCCTTGCAGTGTTGTTTTAACAGCGCTGTGCAAGGTGTGTGTGTGAGAGTGCAGGTGACGCTGCAGTTTGCTCTGCATCCACCGCTGTTTGTAGGCATCTGCACGTGTCACTCACTGACTCTTTTTTTTTTTTTTTTATTTTGTGGAATTGGTGCAGCTCCATTCAATTGAAATTAACAGTGATCTATTAGTGTGACGCGCTTCCATCCGTATACAATACATTGGTTGCAAACACTATAGAAGTACAGAAAGGAGCCTTTCACAGCTAGTGAACAGTTGTGTTTCAGTGTTCACTGTAGTCTGTGAGCTTTTCATTTTTTGAGTGCAGATTACGCTCCAGTTAGTTCTTCAACCACTGCTGGTTGTAGTCTGCTGAGCGTGTGTCACTGCCTCATCCTTCAAATTTTTTTCTAATTGCTGCTGCTCCATTATATTTAAAAAAAATCTAATCTATTAGTGTGACGCGCTTCCATCCGTATACAATACATTGGTTGCAAACACTATAGAAGTACACAAAGGGGCCTTTTACAGCTAGTGAACAGTTGTGTTTCAGTGTTCACTGTAGTCTGTGAGCTTTTCATTTTTTGAGTGCAGATTACGCTCCAGTTAGTTCTTCAACCACTGCTGGTTGTAGTCTGCTGAGCGTGTGTCACTGCCTCATCCTTCAAATTTTTCTCTAATTGGTGCTGCTCCATTATATTTTAAAAAAATCTAATCTATTAGTGTGACGCGCTTCCATCCGTATACAATACATTGGTTGCAAACACTATAGAAGTACACAAAGGGGCCTTTTACAGCTAGTGAACAGTTGTGTTTCAGTGTTCACTGTAGTCTGTGAGCTTTTCATTTTTGAGTGCAGATTACGCTCCAGTTAGTTCTTCAACCACTGCTGGTTGTAGTCTGCTGAGCGTGTGTCACTGCCTCATCCTTCAAATTTTTCTCTAATTGGTGCTGCTCCATTATATTTTAAAAAAATCTAATCTATTAGTGTGACGCGCTTCCATCCGTATACAATACATTGGTTGCAAACACTATAGAAGTACACAAAGGGGCCTTTTACAGCTAGTGAACAGTTGTGTTTCAGTGTTCATGTAGTCTGTGAGCTTTTCATTTTTTGAGTGCAGATTACGCTCCAGTTAGTTCTTCAACCACTGCTGGTTGTAGTCTGCTGAGCGTGTGTCACTGCCTCATCCTTCAAATTTTTCTCTAATTGGTGCTGCTCCATTATATTTTAAAAAAATCGAATCTATTAGTGTGACGCGCTTCCATCCATATACAATACATTGGTTGCAAACACTATAGAAGTACACAAAGGGGCCTTTTACAGCTAGTGAACAGTTGTGTTTCAGTGTTCACTGTAGTCTGTGAGCTTTTCATTTTTTGAGTGCAGATTACGCTCCAATTAGTTCTTCAACCACTGCTGGTTGTAGTCTGCTGAGCGTGTGTCACTGCCTCATCCTTCAAATTTTTCTCTAATTGGTGCTGCTCCATTATATTTAAAAAAAATCTAATCTATTAGTGTGACGCGCTTCCATCCGTATACAATACATTGGTTGCAAACACTATAGAAGTACACAAAGGGGCCTTTTACAGCTAGTGAACAGTTGTGTTTCAGTGTTCACTGTAGTCTGTGAGCTTTTCATTTTTTGAGTGCAGATTACGCTCCAGTTAGTTCTTCAACCACTGCTGGTTGTAGTCTGCTGAGCGTGTGTCACTGCCTCATCCTTCAAATTTTTCTCTAATTGGTGCTGCTCCATTATATTTTAAAAAAATCTAATCTATTAGTGTGACGCGCTTCCATCCGTATACAATACATTGGTTGCAAACACTATAGAAGTACACAAAGGGGCCTTTTACAGCTAGTGAACAGTTGTGTTTCAGTGTTCACTGTAGTCTGTGAGCTTTTCATTTTTTGAGTGCAGATTACGCTCCAGTTAGTTCTTCAACCACTGCTGGTTGTAGTCTGCTGAGCGTGTGTCACTGCCTCATCCTTCAAATTTTTCCTTTAATTGGTGCTGCTCCATTATATTTTAAAAAAATCTAATCTATTAGTGTGACGCGCTTCCATCCGTATACAATACATTGGTTGCAAACACTATAGAAGTACACAAAGGGGCCTTTTACAGCTAGTGAACAGTTGTGTTTCAGTGTTCACTGTAGTCTGTGAGCTTTTCATTTTTTGAGTGCAGATTACGCTCCAGTTAGTTCTTCAACCACTGCTGGTTGTAGTCTGCTGAGCGTGTGTCACTGCCTCATCCTTCAATTTTTTCTTAATTGGTGCTGCTCCATTATATTTGAAAAAAATCTAATCTATTAGTGTGACGCGCTTCCATCCGTATACAATACATTGGTTGCAAACACTATAGAAGTACACAAAGGGGCCTTTTACAGCTAGTGAACAGTTGTGTTTCAGTGTTCACTGTAGTCTGTGAGCTTTTCATTTTTTGAGTGCAGATTACGCTCCAGTTAGTTCTTCAACCACTGCTGGTTGTAGTCTGCTGAGCGTGTGTCACTGCCTCATCCTTCAAATTTTTCTCTAATTGGTGCTGCTCCATTATATTTTAAAAAAATCTAATCTATTAGTGTGACGCGCTTCCATCCGTATACAATACATTGGTTGCAAACACTATAGAAGTACACAAAGGGGCCTTTCACAGCTACTGAACAGTTGTCTGCAGTGTTCACTGCAGTCTCTGAGGAATAACCACACTTAGGCCTTATAACTTTTCTGACTTTCTTTATCAATCTACCAAGATGAAGAAGGCAGGGAGTAAGGCACGTGGTCGTG
Organism: Oophaga sylvatica; assembly: GCA_033576555.1. Lineage (NCBI taxonomy): Eukaryota > Metazoa > Chordata > Amphibia > Anura > Dendrobatidae > Oophaga > Oophaga sylvatica. The sequence goes on along the minus strand of JARQOD010000001.1, from coordinate 907,428,224 downwards.
GCCGTGGAGTTTCAGCAGGGAGAGGACGTGGGAATTCTGTGCCTGCTGCTGCCGCACCCAGTGACACAGCATCCACCAGTTTACCCCGTGAGCGTTCCTTTATGCGCAGTTTTTTAGGAGCTCGGCGTAACCCCCTGCTGCGGGAAGAACAAATTGAAGCCGTTGTTGGTTGGATGGCAGCCAATGCATCGACTTCAATTGCTTCCACCTCCTCTCAGGACCACAGCACTGTTGAACAACCATCTGTCTCTTCACCGCCTGCCAAATTTCCCAGGCAGTCAGAGAGCTCTGTAAAGGAGCCAGCTGAGTCTCTGCTTCTGTTCTCAGAATCTGTTGGCTTGCAAACAGGGGCCCAGGCAAGCAGCATTCTGGAATGTGAAGAAGAGGCAGTATGCAGTGATGCGCAACAGCTGTGTCTCTCTGAATCTGAAGAGGCGGGTGAGCCAGTGCCGATGGTCAGCACACCGCAGAACGCATCTGATGATGATGAGACTCAGGTGCCAGTTTCTGTTGAGCATGGTGCTGGCCAGACCACCCAACAGCAGCAGTGTGTGGAAGAGGGTAGTGGAGATGATGAGGTCCAAGACCCAACATGGCGTGAGGAACAGGAAGGTGGTGGTAGCAGCTCTGAGGAAGAGATTGCCCCAACGGTCCAAACAGTAGGGAGAGGTAGGCTGCAGACTCGGTTGCCTGTAGCCTCCAGTTTGGCACCCGTTCGTAGCAGTTCTCTTCCAACAGCCAAAACGGGCGCTCCCAGGACTTGCACTGCGTGGTCCTTTTTTGACACACTTGCAGATGATATTTGCTATGTCAAATGCAAGCTGTGTAATCAAAAAGTAAAAAGAGGTAAAAGTGTCAGTAACCTTAATACCACAAATATGTGGAAACATGTGCGGTCAAAGCACGTGGTTGAGTTACAAAGACACACTGGAGATGTAGGCCAACCTACAGCAGCACCTACATCTTCAGCTCGTGTTGGAGCCTCTTCCTCCAGCTCACACACAGCTGGTTCGGCTTCCTCACAGGATCGCCATGGAAGAACCTCTGTCACTGTTGTCCAGAGACCCAGTGTTATTCCACCCACAGCTGCAAGTTCCCTGTCATCCTCACACTCCCAGGCCACAAAACAGCCATCGGTAGCACAGGCATGGGATAAAAGACGGCCATACTCGGCAAACCATCCACGAGCACAGGCTCTGAATGCTGGCATTGCAAAACTCCTGTCCCTTGAAATGCTGTCATTCAGGCTGGTGGAGACTGACAGTTTCCGTAACTTAATGGCATTGGCAGTCCCACAATACAATGTGCCCAGCCGATTTTATTTCAGCAGGCAAGCCGTCCCTGGTCTGCAAAAGCATGTTGAGGGAAAAATTAAACATGCGCTACTAAACGCCGTCAGTAGCAAGGTCCACCTGACCACCGATGCGTGGACCAGTACCCATGGCCAGGGACGATACCTTTCCCTCACTGCCCATTGGGTCAATGTTGTGGAGCCGGGTACAGATCTTGCGAGTGGCGCTGTACGTGTTCTGCCAACTCCAAGGATTGCAGGAATCAAGTCTGTCCACATTGACTCCTCCTCCTACTCCAGTTCCTCAGAATCATCGCTGCAGGAGCCGTCACGGTCTACCTCCACATGGACCCGTGAACGCTTACCTGTTGCGACCGATATGAGCACAGCCGTGGCCAAACGTCAACAGGCCGTCCTGAAATTAATTTCCATGGGGAATCGAAGCCACACAGCGCAGGAGCTCTGGAATGCCATCAAGCAGGAGAGCGACGTGTGGTTTTTGCCAGCGAATCTCCAGCCAGGCTTGGTAGTGTGTGACAATGGCCGAAATCTGGTGGCAGCTCTGGGCCTTGGCAACCTCACTCACATACCATGTCTGGCACATGTGCTCAACTTGGTCGTGCAGAGTTTTTTGAGGGACTATCCGGATCTTGATGCACTGCTGCACAAGGTCCGCCTAGAGTGTGCTCACTTGCGACGTTCCAGCATGGCCAGATCGCGCATTGCAGCTCTGCAACGCAGATTTCGCCTTCCTGAACATCGCATCATATGTGACGTACCCACCAGGTGGAATTCCACGTTACATATGTTGGAGCGGTTGTGTGAGCAGCAGCCAGCAGTAATGGAGTATCAGCTGCATCAGGCGCAATCAACTCGCAATTTGCGCCGTTCACACTTCACCACTACTGAGTGGGCCTCTATGAAGGACATCTGCCACGTTTTGCGTGCGTTTGATGAGTCAACGCGGATGGCGAGTGCAGATGATGCACTAGTCAGCCTGACTGTCCCCCTTATCTGCCTGCTTCAAAAAACACTGCAAGCACTAAGGGATGAGGTTTTGGAAGAGGTGGAGGATGAGGAGTCACAAATTCCATCACCTTCTGGACAGTCAGCGCAACGTGGTTCCTCACAAAGGGCTGGGCAGGGCTCACTTAGTGAGGAGGATGAGGAGGAGTCAATGGAGGAGGAAGACATCGCTCCAGAGGGAGGTACACAACGCTCTAGTCAGTATGTAGAGCGAGGGTGGGGTGATGCAGAGCAGGCAGAGATGACGCCTCTTGCAGGGGACAGCGTTTCTTGGCCAGTTGGGAGTCTGCAGCACATGGTTGATTTCATGCTGCAGTGCCTGAGAAACGACCGCCGCATCGCCCACATTCTCACCACGTCTGATTATTGGGTGTACACCCTCCTAGACCCTCGCTACCGGGACAACTTACAAAGCCTCATCACACCGTTGAACCGGGAGCGTAAAATGCGGGAGTAAAGAGACACTGGTGCAATCCATAATGTTCTCCATTCCAGCCGAGAGCACTGCTGCTGCTACTGCTTTACAAAGCAGCTCTGTGCGTCGAGGCAGTGGAGACAGCTCTGCAACAAGAGGGAGCACAAGCAGCGCCTCTGCACAGGGCAAGACCAGTATGTTCCAAATGTGGCGAAGTTTTGTGGCAGCGCCACAAATGTCTACACCATCCGAGACGGCTCCAGTCAGCAGGAGGCAACGTTTCCATAAGATGGTGACAGACTACTTGTCTTTCCCTCTCAGTGTACTCCCAGATGGCTCTTCCCCATTCAAGTTTTGGGTCTCTAAGCTGGATACATGGCCAGAGCTTAGCCAGTATGCATTGGAGGTGCTGGCTTGCCCGCTGCCAGTGTATTATCGGAGCGCGTCTTTAGTGCTGCAGGTGGTGTACTAACAGACCGTCGCATGCGACTATCCTCCGATAATGTAGACCGGCTTACTTTTCTGAAAATGAACAAGGCATGGATCTCGCCAGAATTTGTCTGTCCGTTTTCAGATTAAATAACTGGTTCGCAACGTTATCCATGTCTCCTGTTATGTTCATCTTTCTACCACCTGAACTCTACTCCCTGGGCTACAACACTGCCAGTTGCTGCTCAGAAGTGTCGTGTCCACAGACCAATACACAAGCTATAGTGTTAGTGGGGTTCAGTAACGCCAGCTGTTCCCCTGCTGTGTGTCCGGCAAGAAGTCTCCTGTTTCCTACACATGCACAGAAAAACCATGTGGAACATGCTCCAAATAGGGAAGAGCCGTCACCCTGATTGTTATGCTTAAAACAGGAAATTGTGAAGTTTTCCAGCCTACAATGATAAATTTTTATAACAAATATGGACAAATAATAATTTGTCATCACAGCGCATATCTGCACATGTCTATTAGAAATGGTAACAAAAACTAAAACATAGTGTTCACTTTTTGAAATTAATGCATTAAAAGTACATTTCTTAATTATCAATTAATGCTTTTTAAGGAACTTTATCTGTACCTGTAAGATAATGCAGTCAATGGATGTACGAATCATAAAATCATCATCATCATCATCACGAGTTTTATTTATGACAGACATTATAAAATACACATACTGATGCCAACTGTAACTTCACACACCATATATGAAATGGCCAGCATCTAAACATGGTAATAATGTGCAATAATAAATTATTACATCTAGAAAGTGCATCATGCATACTGACAATAGGTAGTTATACCTGCAAGTGCTGTTGAAACAACCACAACAGATATAAATTAATAATGGTATATAGGTATCACAGTGCATAGTTAGTCATGGACAATGTCGATGTAATACTGTACCTCAATAAAGTCAGCGTCAACCATTATGCTTGTTAGTCTTGTAGATTGTTAAAGAGGGAACGTGCTTTTTTTGTTGGTCATAGGTGGAGTATTAGACAGTAAATGATTACTGCTGTCGTATTTTTGGCGTCCCTAGGGCACAATAACGCTGCGTAACGTCACATTTTATAGAGAGTCATCTAATAGACACACGCTACCCTACCCTACGAGTGACAGTAGGAAGGTAGTGTTGTTGACGGATAAAGCCTTGCGCAACCAGACATGCAAAATGCATGATTGCAGCCGCAGACTTTATTGACGTACAGTATAACATCGCCATTACCCATCAGAGGCTGTCCACTGTCTGATACAGACATAGAATATACCTTTGCTATCCGTAGCCTTTGTTTCACCTACACTTGCAGGCACACACTTAAATTGTGACAATGCATAATGTTTTTTTAAATGGTTATTTTTTATCGTACATTATTGCGTCATCACATTGATGAGTCCATGCTGGACATGTCATACATGCTGTACAAAGTAACGATTTTATTAACTTAAATAATTGAAATGTCTGTGACTGTCACATATAAATTGCAATGATGATGATGAGTGACTATTCCAAAATCCATTGTCTTCACTATGTTATGGTTTAACATAGCGTTCCTTAAGCATTATTCATAAATACAAAAATGGACTTTTATTCTTAAATTTACAACACTATATTTTGTAACCAATTTTTTGGGTGGTGTGTTGTTCCATTTCTTGTTGGCATGTGCATATATGCGTTTATATTTCCAGGGTCTTTATTTTTATTCTTGAAGTTAGGAAACATGTGTATCTTCGTACCGTGTTAGCCAGTAGATAGAAAAATATTTAGACTTGAGAGTCCGCAGTGGTTGATACCTTTTAATGGATAACTGAAAAGATGGTAACAAATTGCAAGCTTTCGAGGCTACTCACGTCTCTTCATCAGGCAAATACTAAAACAAAAAATGAAGCATCACATATTTCTATACACAACAGGACACAGGAATAGTTCAATAGGTAAGAGAAGTGACGTGTAGCAGAACTGTCATTATGACAGAGGGATGAACATAAATATTGGAACAGTTCCTAGATAAGGATAGAAAGTTTTATTGCCCTCTGATTGGGGTCTGGTTTTGTGTTTTCATGCCCCTGGAAGGGCAGAGACGCAGATTCCTTAATTGATATAGAATGACATAAATCCGTGTGATCTATTCATTCCATCACTAAGAGTGTCAAAGGTCATGATGAGCTTATATTCTGAAACCTTTGTATCTTTCTCAGATTTGAAGTTATATTTTAATAACAGTAATTCCATATCCATCATGCTATGACCGGGCATACAAAAGTGTTTTGCCACAGGTAAATCCATTATTTTTTCTCTTATTGTGTGGCGCTGATAATTCATCCTTGTTCTCATTTTTTGGCCGGTCTCCCTTCACTTGTCCCTCCCTCACTTGTCTTACCTATTCCTGTGTCCTGTTGTGTGTAGAAATATGTGATTCTTCATTTTTTGTTTTAGTCTTAGCCTGATGAAGAGACCTGAGTAGTCTCGAAAGCTTTGAATTTGTTACCATCTTTTCAGTTAGCCATTAAACGGTATCAACCACTGAGGAATCTCAAGTATAAATATTTTTCTATTCTTGGAATTGAAATTCATCATTTTATTGTCCTAGTAAAACTTCATTTATTCTTGTTTGAAGTACATACATTTGCAATGGCCAGTAACAAGGCAATAATTGAATATTTTATGCCTACACCCTCCTTGACCCTGGGCTTCAACACCGCCAGTTGCTGCTCAGAAGTGTTAGATGCACAGATGAAAACAATCGCTGATGTGTTTGTGGGTTCAGTAACGCTGCTGTTCCCCTGCTGTGTGTCTGGCAAAAATTACTGCTGCTAACTACAACTTCAACTTCAAACATCTCATACTAGGCCTCTGCCCACACCCTCCTTGACCCTGGCTTCAACACCGCCAGTTGCTGCTCAGAAGTGTTAGATGCACAGATGAAAACAATCGCTGATGTGTTTGTGGGGTTCAGTAACGCCTGCTGTTCCCCTGCTGTGTGTCTGGCAAAAATTACTGCTGCTAACTACAACTTCAACTTCAAACATCTCATACTAGGCCTCTGCCTACACCCTCCTTGACCCTGGGCTTCAACACCGCCAGTTGCTGCTCAGAAGTGTTAGATGCACAGATGAAAACAATTGCTGATGTGTTTGTGGGGTTCAGTAACGCCTGCTGTTCCCCTGCTGTGTGTCCGGAAAAATTACTGCTAGCTACCTACACCTGTTGAAAAAAACATGACATGTCAAAGTGTGTAGTGCTACACATAGATATGAGGCTACACCCTGATTTCTAAGCTGTAAACAATTGAAACGTCAGCTTTAAAACCATAAAATGATTAGTCTTTGTCACAAATCTGTAACAAAATAATTGTGACATATAATTTCAGATATGCATATGTCGAAAACAAATGCTAACACAAAAGCCTACTTATGCTATAGGATACTGATGTTCAACCTTGTCACTCCATAGCTTACACAAATCCAACTCACATCATGACTCAAATGCTGCAATGTTGGAAGTGCATAATGTGGGTTGAACTTTGACAACAGCTGCAGTGCGAAGGTTAGACTTCAGTGTTCTTGGCTTTTAAATAAAAGCATACAAGTAAATATAAGAATCCAATGTTGATTAAGGGACGTGATGTACACCTGTAATATTGTGCAAACAATGCATGTAGGAATAGTCCTCTTCAACATTACTTATATTTGTGTCATTTTACAAAATACATATTTAATTAGAAAGTTAACAGCCCATATCATAAAGGTCCTTCATGTAAACATGATAATCGGTAACAAAAATCATGCATTACCTTGTTAAAGTCAATAGTGCATAGTCACAATAGCAAAATATATACCTGTAAGTGGTGCTGAAAGAAGGAAAACTGATAGAATAGGTGAATGATATCTATTTATTTGACTGAATAGCGACACCTGTACAATGTCGATATAATACTGTACCTTAACAAAACCGCTGTGTCACACCTCACATGCGTTTTTCTTGTAGCTTTTTATGTAATAGGGCACATGCGTGTATGTTTCATCATAGGTGCATGTTTACTGAGTAAAGCAGTCATGACAACGCCTTTGTGTTGTCGGTACGCTTGCGATGATGAACGATGCGCACCGTGAATGTTAGTCTGCGTCATAAGACGCACAGACGCTCCAATACCCAACGCGTCACAGCAGGAAGCCAGTCTGTGCATCCAAACAAAGGCGCAAGCATACATGCACGTACCCTTTTATAAAGCTATATAAAATAAAGGATGTAGTAGTAACGCACACTTTATTGAGGTACAGTATTACATCGCCATTCACCATCTGTGGCTATGCAGTCTCATCTATATATACCTTATCTATCCGTTGTCATGCTTGCAAGTCCACAATCAGGCATAAATAGCTGTTTTCACTATGCACTAAGCACTTTTTAAAGGTTTTGTTGGTTAATATAAATGATTGGCACATATTATCAGTATTACATGATTGAAATTTTAGATATTTTTAAATACTTTTTAGTGATATTAGTCAGCAAATGTAAAGTTTTATGAATGGCACAGATAAGTTGTAATGCTGATTATGTTTTTAAGTCAGCCATTCATTGTCTATACAATAAAAATGGTGTACATACTGTTACTTATCCATCATTAATGGATTCTGATATGTACTTGTATGCTTTTATTTAAAACCGTATAGCAGATTATTTAACCTATTTTTATTGTGGTTTGCATTGCTTTTCAACATGTTAATGTATGCATTTATGTTTGTCAATTATTAATTTACATATATTTTTTAAAGTAAAATCATCATCTTATGGTAATAAAGTTTATATTTCTCTTGTTTGGAGTATAGACATTTTTAATTGACACGTAACAAGGAAAATACTTGATCTACTATTTAAACATCCTCCTTGCCCCTGGGCTCCAACAACGCCAATTGTTGCTCGGAAGTGCTGTTAGCACAGTCAACACTTGCTCCTGTGTTACTGGGGTTCAGTAATGTCAGCTGTTCCCCTGCTGTGTTAACGGCAAAAAGTCCTGCTGCCTCCACCCTGTTCTCTTCTCATCCCTGGGCTTCAACAACGCCAGTTGTTGCTCGGAAGTGCTGTTAGCACAGTCAACACTTGCTCCTGTGTTACTGGGGTTCAGTAATGTCAGCTGTTCCCCTGCTGTGTGAACGGCAAAAAGTCCTGCTGCCTCCACCCTGTTCTCTTCTCATCCCTGGGCTTCAACAACGCCAGTTGTTGCTCGGAAGTGCTGTTAGCACAGTCAACACTTGCTCCTGTGTTACTGGGGTTCAGTAATGTCAGCTGTTCCCCTGCTGTGTTAACGGCAAAAAGTCCTGCTGCCTCCACCCTGTTCTCTTCTCATCCCTGGGCTTCAACAACGCCAGTTGTTGCTCGGAAGTGCTGTTAGCACAGTCAACACTTGCTCCTGTGTTACTGGGGTTCAGTAATGTCAGCTGTTCCCCTGCTGTGTGAACGGCAAAAAGTCCTGCTGCCTCCACCCTGTTCTCTTCTCATCCCTGGGCTTCAACAACGCCAGTTGTTGCTCGGAAGTGCTGTTAGCACAGTCAACACTTGCTCCTGTGTTACTAGGGTTCAGTAATGTCAGCTGTTCCCCTGCTGTGTGAACGGCAAAAAGTCCTGCTGCCTCCACCCTATTCTCTTCTCATCCCTGGGCTTCAACAACGCCAGTTGTTGCTCGGAAGTGCTGTTAGCACAGTCAACACTTGCTCCTGTGTTACTGGGTTCAGTAATGTCAGCTGTTCCCCTGCTGTGTTAACGGCAAAAAGTCCTGCTGCCTCCACCCTGTTCTCTTCTCATCCCTGGGCTTCAACAACGCCAGTTGTTGCTCGGAAGTGCTGTTAGCACAGTCAACACTTGCTCCTGTGTTACTGGGGTTCAGTAATGTCAGCTGTTCCCCTGCTGTGTGAACGGCAAAAAGTCCTGCTGCCTCCACCCTGTTCTCTTCTCATCCCTGGGCTTCAACAACGCCAGTTGTTGCTCGGAAGTGCTGTTAGCACAGTCAACACTTGCTCCTGTGTTACTGGGGTTCAGTAATGTCAGCTGTTCCCCTGCTGTGTGAACGGCAAAAAGTCCTGCTGCCTCCACCCTGTTCTCTTCTCATCCCTGGGCTCCAACAACGCCAGTTGTTGCTCGGAAGTGCTGTTAGCACAGTCAACACTTGCTCCTGTGTTACTGGGGTTCAGTAATGTCAGCTGTTCCCCTGCTGTGTGAACGGCAAAAAGTACTGCTGCCTCCACCCTGTTCTCTTCTCATCCCTGGGCTTCAACAACGCCAGTTGTTGCTCGGAAGTGCTGTTAGCACAGTCAACACTTGCTCCTGTGTTACTGGGGTTCAGTAATGTCAGCTGTTCCCCTGCTGTGTGAACGGCAAAAAGTCCTGCTGCCTCCACCCTGTTCTCTTCTCATCCCTGGGCTTCAACAACGCCAGTTGTTGCTTGGAAGTGCTGTTAGCACAGTCAACACTTGCTCCTGTGTTACTGGGGTTCAGTAATGTCAGCTGTTCCCCTGCTGTGTGAACGGCAAAAAGTCCTGCTGCCTCCACCCTGTTCTCTTCTCATCCCTGGGCTTCAACAACGCCAGTTGTTGCTCAGAAGTGCTGTTAGCACAGTCAACACTTGCTCCTGTGTTACTGGGGTTCAGTAATGTCAACTGTTCCCCTGCTGTGTGAACGGCAAAAAGTCCTGCTGCCTCCACCCTGTTCTCTTCTCATCCCTGGGCTTCAACAACGCCAGTTGTTGCTCGGAAGTGCTGTTAGCACAGTCAACACTTGCTCCTGTGTTACTGGGGTTCAGTAATGTCAGCTGTTCCCCTGCTGTGTGAACGGCAAAAAGTCCTGCTGCCTCCACCCTGTTCTCTTCTCATCCCTGGGCTTCAACAACGCCAGTTGTTGCTCGGAAGTGCTGTTAGCACAGTCAACACTTGCTCCTGTGTTACTGGGGTTCAGTAATGTCAGCTGTTCCCCTGCTGTGTGAACGGCAAAAAGTCCTGCTGCCTCCACCCTGTTCTCTTCTCATCCCTGGGCTCCAACAACGCCAGTTGTTGCTCGGAAGTGCTGTTAGCACAGTCAACACTTGCTCCTGTGTTACTGGGGTTCAGTAATGTCAGCTGTTCCCCTGCTGTGTGAACGGCAAAAAGTACTGCTGCCTCCACCCTGTTCTCTTCTCATCCCTGGGCTTCAACAACGCCAGTTGTTGCTCGGAAGTGCTGTTAGCACAGTCAACACTTGCTCCTGTGTTACTGGGGTTCAGTAATGTCAGCTGTTCCCCTGCTGTGTGAACGGCAAAAAGTCCTGCTGCCTCCACCCTGTTCTCTTCTCATCCCTGGGCTTCAACAACGCCAGTTGTTGCTCGGAAGTGCTGTTAGCACAGTCAACACTTGCTCCTGTGTTACTGGGGTTCAGTAATGTCAACTGTTCCCCTGCTGTGTGAACGGCAAAAAGTCCTGCTGCCTCCACCCTGTTCTCTTCTCATCCCTGGGCTTCAACAACGCCAGTTGTTGCTCAGAATGCTGTTAGCACAGTCAACACTTGCTCCTGTGTTACTGGGGTTCAGTAATGTCAGCTGTTCCCCTGCTGTGTGAACGGCAAAAAGTCCTGCTGCCTCCACCCTGTTCTCTTCTCATCCCTGGGCTTCAACAACGCCAGTTGTTGCTCGGAAGTGCTGTTAGCACAGTCAACACTTGCTCCTGTGTTACTGGGGTTCAGTAATGTCAGCTGTTCCCCTGCTGTGTTAACGGCAAAAAGTCCTGCTGCCTCCACCCTGTTCTCTTCTCATCCCTGGGCTTCAACAACGCCAGTTGTTGCTCGGAAGTGCTGTTAGCACAGTCAACACTTGCTCCTGTGTTACTGGGGTTCAGTAATATCAGCTGTTCCCCTGCTGTGTGAACGGCAAAAAGTCCTGCTGCCTCCACCCTGTTCTCTTCTCATCCCTGGGCTCCAACAACGCCAGTTGTTGCTCGGAAGTGCTGTTAGCACAGTCAACACTTGCTCCTGTGTTACTGGGGTTCAGTAATGTCAGCTGTTCCCCTGCTGTGTGAACGGCAAAAAGTACTGCTGCCTCCACCCTGTTCTCTTCTCATCCTGGGCTCCAACACCGACAGTTGTTGCTCGGAAGTGTCATTGGCACGGGTACTCACTCCTGCCCAGACTGGTTACAGCACGCCATCTGTTTCCTGTCAGTGTAAACGTCACTTAGCCTGCAATAAGTTGTCCTGTCGTGTTGCGGTCGGGTTAGCCGACTCTATGGTGCCTGGAGTTTAGGTGCTTCCTATGTGTGCTGCGGGATATGCAAATAAAGGCTGTTTCCGTTGTGACAATAGGACAATCACCCACTGTATTACTGTGGGATTCGGTAACTGCGGCCGGCTTGCGGCCTGTCAACTGAAATTTCCATGGGTACCTTCTGCTACCCGTCCGGGTTCCAGTACCGTCAACTGGTTCTCCGCAGTGCCTTTAGCGTAGGTGCCTCCATCTCGGTATCCGAGTTCCAGCAACGTCTGCTGGTCCTTGGTAGTGCTTTGGAGCACAGGTACCTCCTGCTTAGTAACCGTGTCCCAGTAACGTCAGCTGGTCCTCGGTTGTGCCATTGGCTCTTTTCCTTCTGCTGCCCCTCCGGGTTCCAGCACAGTCAGCTGGTCCTTGTTACTTGCATTGGCTCTTGTACCTTCTGCCACCCGTCCGGGTTCCAGTACCGTCAACTGGTTCTCCGCAGTGCCTTTGGCCTAGGTGCCTCCATCTCGGTATCCGAGTTCCAGCAACATCTGCTGGTCCTTGGTAGTGCTTTGGAGCACAGGTACCTCCTGCTTAGTAACCGTGTCCCAGTAACGTCAGCTGGTCCTCGGTTGTGCCATTGGCTCTTTTCCTTCTGCTGCCCCTCCGGGTTCCAGCACAGTCAGCTGGTCCTTGTTACTTGCATTGGCTCTTGTACCTTCTGCTACCCGTCCGGGTTCCAGTACCGTCAACTGGTTCTCCGCAGTGCCTTTGGCCTAGGTGCCTCCATCTCGGTATCCGAGTTCCAGCAACATCTGCTGGTCCTTGGTAGTGCTTTGGAGCACAGGTACCTCCTGCTTAGTAACCGTGTCCCAGTAACGTCAGCTGGTCCTCAGTTGTGCCATTGGCTCTTTTCCTTCTGCTGCCCCTCCGGGTTCCAGCACAGTCAGCTGGTCCTCGTTACTTGCATTGGCTCTTGTACCTTCTGCTACCCGTCCGGGTTCCAGTAACGTCAACTGGTTCTCGGAAGTTAGACGACCCTAAAGACCACCCCGAAGAAGATGACGACCCCAAGGACGACGAGCATCAAGCCAACCAGCCTGAACACCATCACAAAGAAGAAATATAAGATTACCCAGAAGAAGATCACCAACAGGAAAAAGAAGGTTATGAAAAACTACAAGATACAGAACAAGAGACAGAAGAACAATAAGCAGAAGATCAAAAAGCAGAAGAACATGAAGTATAAGATCAAAATGAAGAGCAAAATATATGCTCTAAATTATAAGCAGAAGAAGACCAAGCAGTGTATGGGGGTGAGTCCGTTCCTCCTCGTGGTGCCCCTGGAAAATGCCTGCTGCTGCAGGCTAAACTGAACACGGACAAATACTGTTGTAATTTAAATCTTTTGTGACAGCAAGAACGGAAGGATGAAAAATTCATACTTTGACAGATTACAAGTGCAGGAATCTCTGTCACAAATAAGAATATGATGAAGAAGATGAAGAGGAAAAAGATGTAGAATATGAAGAAGAATAATAGTTTAATAAGAACAAAGAAAACAAGAAGTTTACGAAGAAGATAAAGAAGGTGAAGATGAAGAATAATTTGATGACAAAGATGATGCTGCTGAAGATTATGAAGGAGAAAGTGTGTCAAAAGTTAAAAAGGTGAAGAGCATGGAAGTTGTGAAACATACATATTTGCCAAAATAGAAAAAAGGTTAACAACATAGTCAATTTCTTCGTCAATCCGAACGTATTTCCCCAAAAAAAATATTAATGCTATTCCATTGGATTGGGTTAAACATCTATGCCTTTAATGTCTCCTCAACCTCCCCCAATACATTCTACATTACTCTTTGTTGTTTTCCTTCATGTACAATTAACCAACAAGGCAAGAATGGGTTTTTTTTAATTCCAATATTTTGTTCCCATAGACTTACATTGGATTTCCGGTATCCGGTATCGCCGATATTTTTTGGGTATCGGCGATACCATTCCGATTCCGATACTTTTGGATATCGGAAAGTATCGCTCAACTCTAGCGTTGACCCTTCTTCTTCAGGACCTCTGCAATTCTCCCTGGCAGGCTCTCAATCAACTTCTGGACCAAATCCTGACTGATAGCAGTCCATTCTTGCACAATCAATGCTTTCATTTTGTCAGAATTTTTAGGTTTTTGTTTGTCCACCTGTCTCTTGATGATTGACCACAAGTTCTCAATGGGATTAAGATCTGGGGAGTTTCCAGGCCATGGACCCAAAATCTCTATGTTTTGTTCCCTGAGCCATTTAGTTATCACCTTTGCTTTATGGCAAGGTGCTCCATCATGCTGGAAAAGGCATTGTTGATCGCCAAACTGCTCTTGGAGGGTTGGGAGAAGTTGCTCTTGGAGGACATTCTGGTACCATTCTTTATTCATGGCTGTGTTTTTAGGCAAGACTGTGAGAGAGCCGATTCCCTTGGCTGAGAAGCAACCCCACACATGAATGGTTTCAGGATGCTTAACAGTTGGCATGAGACAAGACTGGTGGTAGCGCTCACCTTGTCTTCTCCGAATGAGGCGTTTTCCTGATGTCCCAAACAATTGAAAAGGGGATTCATCAGAGAAAATAACTTTACCCCAGTCCTCAGCTGTCCACTGCCTGTACCTTTTGCAGAATATCAGTCTGTCCATGATGTTTTTTCTGGAGAGAAGTGGCTTCTTTGCTGCCCTCATTGAGACCAGGCCTTGCTCCAAGAGTCTCCGCCTCACAGTGCGTGCAAATGCACTCACACCTGCCTGCTGCCATTCCTGAGCAAGCTCTGCACTGCTGGTAGCCCGATCCCGTAGCTGAAACACTTTTAAGAGACGGTCCTGGCGCTTGCTGGTCTTTCTTGGGCGCCCTGGAGCCTTTTTGGCAACAATGGAACCTCTCTCCTTGAAGTTCTTGATGATGCGATTGTTGACTGAGGTGCAATCTTTCTAGCTGCGATACTCTTCCCTGTTAGGCCATTTTTGTGCATTGCAATGATGACTGCACGTGTTTCTTTAGAGATAACCATGGTTAACAGAAGAGAAACAATGATGCCAAGCACCAGCCTCCTTTTAAAGTGTCCAGTGGTGTCATTCTTACTTAATCATGATAGATTGATCTCCAGCCATGTCCTCATCAACACCCACACCTGTGTTAATGGAGCAATCACTGAAAAGAGGTTAGCTGGTCCTTTTAAGGCAGGGCTGCAATGATGTTGAAATGTGTTTTGGGGGATAAAGTTCATTTTCTAGCCAAATATTGACTTTGCAAGTAATTGCTGTTAAGCTATCACTCTTTATAACATTCTGGAGTACATGCAAATTGCCATTAGAAAAAGTGAAGCAGTAGACTTTGTAAAATTAATATTTGTGTCATTCTCAAAACTTTTGGCCATGACTGTACTCCGGTGATGCTCCCTAAAAGTATTATATTCTCTAAAAACCATTAACAGATAAACGCTAATTGTACCGGCCACTACTAATACAGCAAGTGTGATTTATTGTTTTCAGAACGGAGTTCATTTATCACAGTATAATGCACAGAACATAGATACACATTTCGTTTATTAAATATTTTCTTTTTGACCTTGTAAATGTAATGTTGTTGTTTTTATTTCAGCTAACTGCTTGGCTGTAAATGGTTACGTAACCTAATATCATCAAGGTCAAAATCGCATGAGTATGAAAAAAATTAGGCTAATTTGTTCAACCTCTCATAATCTCCACTGTCCTACTTTGCTTTTCTTGTGCACAGATTAAACAAGCCCCTGTGCTTCTGGGCATCAGTATGGCGTACGCTGCTGAGGTCAGCGGCATTGATCAAGTGAGACATCCACTTGTAAAAATATGACTCTCTCTGTATATATATATATATATATATATAACTTACATGTATGCATATATATATATATATATTATAGATAGATAGATATATCTGTCTATATATAGATATAGATGTGTGTGTGTATATATATATATATAGATAGATATATCTGTCTATATATAGAAATAGATGTATATATATATATATATATATATATGTATAATGACATATATCTATATACAGTGCTCAGCATAAATAAGTACACACACCCCTTTGAAAAGTAAGATTTGAATCACTATCTCACTAAACTCAAGAACAATTTCCAACATTTTGACAAGACTCAATTTTATAGAATATTTTTTCAACCCTTAACATGAAAAGTCAGGTAATAATATAATTTTCCTAACAAAATCTTCAGTCTTACTCAAATTAGTTAATTAAAAAATGAATACACCCCACATCAAAAACTACGGTACTTAATTTTGTATTCTGTATGGTCTCCATGATTTTTAAGGACAGCACCAAATCTTCTAGGAATGTAATGAACACGTTGGTGACATATCACAACATCTATCTTTTTCCATTCTTCATGAACAACCTCTTTTAGAGCCTGGATGCTGGATGGAGGGTGAGGCTCAACTTGCTTCTTCAGAATTCCCCATAGGTGTTCTATGTGGTTCAGGTTCAGAGACATACTTGGCTACTGAATTACTTTCACCCTGTTCTTATTCAGAAATGCAGCAGTGGCCTTAGGTGTGTGTTTTGGATCGTTGTCATATTGGTGCACGTCTACCAAGCCACAGAGTGATGGCAGCATCTTCAAACATAGAGCAGAACATCTGTGAATTCATAATACCATCAATGAAATGTAGTTCCTGACACCAGCAACAGTCATGCAGCCCTCATAAGGACACTGCCACCACAATGTTTAATTGTTGGTATAATGCATTTTTCTTTGTACTCCTCACCTTTGCAACTCTATACCGTTTTGAAGCCATCAGTTCCAAAAACATTTTTTTGGGGCTCATCACTCCAGAGTAGTCCATATATTACAGCATGGGCCCTGGCATATTGCAGGTGGGTGTTTTTTGTGCATGAGCTGTAAGAGAGGCTTTCTTCCTGGATGACAATCATGCATGCTATTCCTCTGCAGTGTTTGCCATATTGTGTCATGGGAAATACTCACCCTGCAAACCTTCTCATCAGACGATGCTCCTGTTTAGGTGTTAACTTCTGTGGTCAGCCTGAACATGTTAGAATCTATTCAGTTTGACCATTCGCCATCTTGTTGTGGTTTCTGGCTGCTGGTCTTTTTCCCCTGGTGCTGGGCTTGTCGTTGGTCAGGTGATTGTATCACCCTTTATTACCCTGCACCTGCCTCCCAGTCCTTGCTGGACATCAGTGTTAATCCGCTTGAGTTCTGGCTAGGAGCCTTGATAGCTTTCTGCTATACTTTGTGCAGTTCTGGGAACTCTAGTTCTGCTTGCTTAGTCTTTTTTGTTTTTTACTTTTGTTTCTGCAGCTTCCTCTATTTCCCTGCTAGGAGGTTACCAGTGTTTTTGTTCCCAGTCCCTAGCTCTTTCAGGGATCCCCTTCCCCCACCTTCAGGTCTTCGTTTGAGTCTAGACTAGGATCATCGGTGGGTCTATTCGCAAGGAATAGGTCGCCCACTCCATCGTAGGGATCGAGTCTAGTCCTAGTGCAGGGTCAGATCCCCTCCTCGCTCTATTCCTGAGTTGCAGACCCATAACAGTATGTCCAGCCAGCACATATAAAAGAAAGGGAAAAGAATATATATTTTTTTCTCCCGGAGTCCTTCAATATGAACAGCGTCCAAGAACTTACTCAACACTTGCAAGGGTTAACTTTGAAGGTAGCCAGCCTGCAACAGCATGTGAGTAGTTGTCCTGGAGTACGCTGTGAAGAGCCTAAGGTAGGACTACCTGAGTTTTTTTCTGGTAAACGGCAGGAATTTTTTACGCTTAAAAATGCATGTTTACTATATTTTCGGCTTAGACCTGGATCCTCAGGGAGTGAATCACAGCGTGTGGGGATTATTATGTCTTTGTTGCGAAGTGATCCCCAAATCTAGGCATTTTCGTTACCACCTAATAATCCTTGTTTGACATCAGTAGAAGCATTTTTACTGCTATGGGGTTGTTATATGATGATCCGGATCGAGTCACCACAGCTGAGGAAGAGCTCAGACGGCTTAAACTGGGTTCTGGTGATGCTGAGAGGTATTGCACCCTGTTCAGCTTATGGTCCGCAGAGGTCAGGTGGAATGACCCAGCGCTCAAGAGTCAGTTTTTAGCAGGTTTGAGTGAAAGGGTTAAAGATTTGCTCATCGCTTATCCTGCACCTGATACTTTGGAATCTGCTATGCAGTTAGCTATCCGTGTGGATAGAAGATTGAGAGACAGGCAGAATAATGAGAAGCCTTCTATAATGCTGGACCCAGTCTCTCAGGATAGCCCCGTCGACAGTGGGGAGCCAATGCAACTTGGGGCGATGTCTTCTCGTTCCCAGGAGAGCGAGAGGAGGTTCTCTGAGGGGCTATGCTTGTATTGTGGTAAGGCTGACCATTTGATTAAGAAATGCGAGGTTCACATAAAGAAAGAAAAGAAAAGAAAGGTCAGTAGGAGCAACACTCCCGTTCATATTGCATTTTTACGGTCCGCAGGAGTTTTTTTTTCTGGTAATTCCACCTATCGTGGTCATTCCATTGATTTTCAGGTCATGGTGGATTGTGGTTCTGCACTGAATTTGATTGATCAACAATTTCTAGACAAATTTAATTTGATTCTGAACCATTGTCATCTTCTTTCCCTGTTGTGGCGATTGATAACACTCCCCTGGAGCATGGGTGCGTGTCTCGAAAGGTCACTGGGTTCCTGCTTATTGTCAATATGGAACATCAGGAGTGCATTGACTTGTTTGTACTAGATAAATTGCCTGTTCAAGTCGTCCTGGGTTTACCCTGGTTAAAAATGCACAATCCTTTGCTGGACTGGTCGTCTGGTATTATAAGGTCCTGGGGTCAGGAGTGTTATAGTAAATGTTGTAATGTTCACATTGCTGCTGTTGTTAAGAAAGAGCTACCTGCAGCCATTCAGGATTTTCAGAAGTTGAATCGCAAGCTCTACCACCCCATAGAGATTACGATTGCGCTATTGAGTTCATCCCAGGTGCTACACTCCCTAAGAGTCGTTTATTTAAACTGACGATTCCCGAGAATAAGGCCTTAAAGGAATACCTACAGACTAGTTTGGCTGCAGGTCATATAAGACCCTCTAAGTCTCCTGTGGTGATAGGATTTTTTTTGTCAAAATGAAATATGGGGGCCTTAGACCGTGTCTGAATTTACGGGAAATTAATAAGATCACTGTGCGCAATCCTTCCCTGTTGCCACTAATTCCCGATACCCTTATAATGATTACTACCTTCCTGCAAAATTTTTTTTTATTTGTTTTACGATATTTGTTTTTTGTGTCTGGTTTTCTCTGTGTAATGGTCATGTGTTAATATGCATCTACATTTTGCATACAAAAACTTACTTTTTCAGCTCAGATCTAGTTTCTCATTTTCTTCTAAGTGCATCTTGTGCATATAAGGGTGTGACCGCCCTGTTTCTGAGCTGAGCAATTCATCCTGTCTGGCCTATGCTTTAACTGGTGGGTTCAGTCCGTCTGTCCTTGTTCACATTTACGTCACTTGACAAGTGGAAAGGTTTTTAATACAAGAGTTAGGACTGTCCCACAAGGGTTGCCTTGATGTGGCAGGATGGCTTGTACATTCTTTTGATCAAAATTATGTTTACTAAATACCCTTATAATTATTACTACCTTCATGCATTTTTTGTTAGTAGCCAGGGGGGGCACAAAAAAAATGCACCCTCCCTAGGCTATTATTATCTGCCCCCACTCACTGGCTTTCCCTGTCTGGTGGAGAAAATAGCGCGGGAGCCCACGCATTTTTTTCAACGAATTTACACCTTTAATTAACCCCTACCTGTATGAAAATTTGCACACATACACTCATGTCATTATTAGTGAAAACCATATATCAAACTACATGATATGACATGGTTAACTGTATGTAAACCATGTGTCATTTCTTGTCGGGTTCTGTAATTTCACAAAAGCCGGCAATTGAATTAGCGGCTATTATACTATGTAGAAATGTATGAACTATAAATATATATATACATATGTGTGTCACAATGACATGTATATATATTTATGTGTATTCTATGTGTATATATCTAGTGTTTTGTGAGCTGTCAGTGTGATTTTACAGTAGCTTTTCAAAGGACACCGGTGCGTATAAATCGGACAGCACTCGCATGGTGCGAGTGCTGTCCGATTATTTCTCGCACCCATTGACTTGTATTGGCGAGTCTCATCCGAGAATCGCAGCAAATCGCAGCATGCAACATTTTTTTCTCAGTCTGATTTCGGCTGAGAAAAAAATCGCAAATGAGATGTCACCTATTAAATAACATTGGTCCGAGTACAATCCGACTTTTTTATCGGATTGCACTCGTCCGTTTTTCTCTCCAGTGAGTATGTACCCTTAAAAGGGTTGTGGTTGTCTGGGTTTATCACAAAAGTCTGCAGTCCCTCTATGTGAGA
The DNA here is from genome assembly GCA_033576555.1 of Oophaga sylvatica. Classification (NCBI taxonomy): domain Eukaryota; kingdom Metazoa; phylum Chordata; class Amphibia; order Anura; family Dendrobatidae; genus Oophaga; species Oophaga sylvatica. The sequence continues at coordinate 907,408,319 of JARQOD010000001.1, read as the reverse complement.
ATACTCACAGTGCACAGTATGCGCGATATGAGGATTCACAAGCCTGCACTCACAAAGAGTAACTGCAGACTTTCGTGAAAAGCCTGAACAACTTCTTTAATGGGTAATAGGTCTCTTTAGAGTGATCCCCCTAGTTCATGTCTAAGAATTTTAATGTTAAAGGGAACCTGTCATCTGGATTATCGACTAAACTGCCAGTAACACGTTATTCAGCTTTTTACTACCATACTTAGCAAAATAACTTAAATAGGCACTCCTCCACACATCAAACTTTTTATCCTCTTAATATATTGTAATCGTCATATTATATGCACCTACTAACTTTGCCTTTCTACCCAGTAAATTCTTCTCTTTTCTCTGCTCTATGTAGAAACTGGAAGTCTCTTTTCCCTGCAAAAATCATTCCTTTCTTAAACTCCTGGCCCAGCTTCTCCGCTCCTCCCCTTGCCTGGGACTTTTGTGTGATTATGACTCATACAGGGAAAATTGACCTCCTGTTTCGACATCGAACTTAGAAGGATTCAGCTAGTCAGTTTTTAATCATGTGATGTCATAGACATAATGGAAAAGAGAAGAATTAGCTTGGTAGAAAGGCACAATGAGCAATTGTAAGTACACAGTGCCAAATAATATGATGACTGCAATATATTATTATTATAATTTTTTTCTGTACGCTGAGAGTAGTAGTACTCTCATCAGCTGCGCCTGACCGGTGGTAACCTTTTTTACCGCAGGTCACATCTGCTGGGCTGGCTCACACAATGTCATCTGTTTTACAGAGAACCACTTCGCTGTGGCAGGCAGTAATGTGTAATGTTAACGTAGGTCAGAGACACTTTCCCATGCTGTCACACAGATGACAGAGTGGGAAATGCTGAAAGTTTGTGCACCCCATACATTTGAATGGGGTCCGGGTTTTTAAAAAAGTTTGGCCGAACTTGCGGGACCCAAACATCCACAGGTTCGCTCATCACTAATCAAGACTAAGGTAGAATTAAATTTTTTTTAATGCAATGAGAAAATTGTACAGCGACTCTGCCATATAGTGGAGCACATTTAATTTGCATGTTATAATCCCGAGTATATGTCATCATGGGACTTTTTTCTTTTATATTTCTTTTAATTGCTGCTTATATACAGAGTAAAAAAAATAATAAAGTAGCATTTCAATCTGAAATATGAAAGAAAAATAAGCTTAAAAATTGTGCAATGAAAAGGTTAAATGTAAACAGGCACAACAAGAGAGAATCACAATTTTATTCCTTTTCTCTGTATTGTAGATGTTTGTTCTGATGTGCTATATTTGGTAATGTTGACCCAGTTGGCAAGAAAGTAGATGTAAGAAAGTTATGAGAATGTATCCTTGTGTTACATTAAATCCAATTTCTGCCTGGTTCTCAGCATTGATACTTAACACAGGAAAAGAAAACCAAAGTACCACTATTAGGGTACAGACCCATTTGCGAGAAAAAAAAACAGTTCGTTTTCTGGATGGAAAAAATGGTCCGATTCTATGCAATTGTCATGAGATTGTCATGTGATTTGTATGCGATTTTTTAATTGCACCATCTGTTTTCCATCCGTTTTCAATCTGTATGCAATGCGATTTTAACATGACGTTTTACATAGAGCAGTTATCTCTATGTAAAAACTCATGTTAAAATCACATTGTAAAAAAAAATGTACACAAAAAGCAAATAATTATATATATATATATATATACAGTACAGACCAAAAGTTTGGATACACCTTTATTCAAAATTGAAGCTGTGAGCGGTCCAGCTCACCCCAAACCATCTCGATTGAGTTCAGGTCTGGTGACTGTGGATGCAGTGGCGTAACTAGAAATGGCGGGGCCCCACAGCAAAATTTTGAACGGGGCCCCCTCTCCCAAACGGGCGGCGGGGGGGCGGGGTTCTGATAGTGGGCGGAGCCAATAGCAGTGGGCGGAGCAAATCACAGCAATTCTTTAGGCCCAAAAAATACTCTTCAGTCTCATAACGGCCAGCTTTTTGCCCAAATCAGAGCTGTATTTAAAGCAGACATTATGGAAACACAATATAATATAATGGACTGGTAGCAATGCAGCCCCCTTATGCTACCATTACTAGTAACCATGTCCCGCATAACTATTAATGCAGGCACATTATGCCCCCATAACTAGTAATAAGCCCTCTTATTCTCCCATCAGTAGTAATGTGCCCCTCAAGTAGTAATGCAGCCAAGAATGCAGAGTTATCACTCACACAGTATGTGCCCCCGTTAATCTTCGGTGGTATCTTCAGCTCCACAGTGGAGCACACTCACCACCAGTCTTCACCCTTCTGGGCGCCGCCGACGAGTGACGTCAGCAGCGTGATCACATGACATGATCACGCTGCAGACGTCGCTCTGACCCGGCGGTCAGAGCTTCAATTGTACTGGCGTCTGTATAGACACCAGTGCAATTGATTCCTGGGAGACGGCACGCAGCAGCTTCTCTGCGCCGGCTGTCAGCATGACAGCCAGCACAGGGAACCGCCGACTCTCAGGCCATGGGCGGCGGAACACAGCCGCAGGGGAGACAGCTGCAGCAGGGACGGGCCCCCTGCTAGCCCGGGCCCTATGGCAGCTGCTTCCCCTGCTTCCACGATAGTTCCGCCCCTGTGTGGATGCCAAGTCATCTGGCGTAGCACCCCAACATTCTCCTTCTTGGTCAAATACCCCTTACACAGCCTGGAGGTGTGTTTGGGGTCATTGTCTTGTTGAAAAATAAATAATGGTCCAACTAAACGCAAACCGGATGGAATAGCATGCTGCTGCAAGATGCTGTGGTAGCCATGCTGGTTCAGTATGCCTTCAATTTTGAATAAATCCCCAACAGTGTGACCAGCAAAGCACCCCCACACCATCACACCTCCTCCTCCATGCTTCACGGTGGGAACCAGGCATGTAGAGTCCATCCGTTCACCTTTTCTGCGTGCAAAGCAGTAATCAAAGCAAAAGGTGGCTACTTTGAAAAACCTAGAATATAAGACATATTTTCAGTTGTTTCACACTTTTTTGTAAAGTGTAATGTATAATTCCACGTGTTAATTCATAGTTTTGATGCCTTCAGTGAGATTCTACAATTTTCAGTCATGAAAATACAGAAAAATCGTTGAATGAGGTGTGTCCAAACTTTTGGTCTGTACTGTATATATAATATATATATAGGTCATACACTTCTACATAGTATAATAGCCGCTAATTCAATTGCCGGCTTTTGGGAAATTACAGACCCGACATGAAATGACACATGGTTTACATACAGTTAACCATGTCATTTCATGTAGTTTGATATATGGTTTTCACTAACAATAACATGAGTGCATGTGTGCAAAATTTCATACATGTAGGGGTTAATTAAAGATGTAAATTAGTTGAAAAAAAAAATGCGTGGGCTCTCGCGCTATTTTCTCCACCAGACAGGGAAAGTCAGTGAGTGGGGGCAGATAATAATAGCCTAGGGAGGGTGCATTTATTTTTTGCCCCCCCTAGCTACTAACATCTGCCCCCAGACACCCCAGAAAAGGCAAATCTATAATTAGATGCGCCCTTTCTGGCACTTAGCCCGTCTATTCCCATTGCCCTGTAGCGGTGGCTAGTGGGTTAATAATGGGTTAAAGCCACCTTGCTATTGGAAGGTGACTTTATGCCAGGTTAATAACTGAGAGTTGTCAATTGGACAACTCTCAATTATTAATCTATTGTATGAAATAAAAATAAAACACACACACTTTAATTAAAAATCATTTTAATTAAATAAACACACAGTTTTTGATCACCTTTTATTTTACTTGAATTCCTTCGACTCCCTTGTTCTAGTGTAATAAAAATTAAATCATAAAGCAACATTATTCTTACCTATCCGGTGCTCAGTCAGGTCCAAAGCTGTAATCCTTCACAAAGGGTTAACTGGTTTACAGCAAGCAGCGCAGCTAATGCTGGCAGCTCAGCTGTAAGCCCCCGAATGAATGAGTTCCTCTCCCGGCTGACAGGAGAGGAAGTGATTAGCTGGGAAGCTTAATTGATTGCTTCCCAGACTAATCAGTTCAGGTCAGCCGGGTACACCGCACAGCATCAGTGACGTCAGAGGGAGTCCCCGGCTGACCTGAACTGAACAGCCTGGGATATTAGCACCAGATAGATAAGAATAATGTTGCTCTATTATTTTATTTTTATTACAGGAGAACAAGGAAATCGAAGGAATACAAGTAAAATAAAAGATGGTCAAAAACTGTGTTTATTTCATTAAAGTGATTTTTAATTAAAGTGTGTGTGTTTTATTTTTATTTCATACAATAGGATTAATAATTGAGAGTTGTCTAATTGACAACTCTCAATTATTAACCTGGCTTAAAGTCACCTTCCAATAGCAAGGTGGCTTTAACCCATTATTAACCCATTAGCCACCGCTACAGGGCAATGGGAATAGACGGGCTAAGTGCCAGAAAGGCCGCATCTAATTATAGATATGCCTTTTCTGGGGTGTCTGGGGGCAGATGTTAGTAGCCAGGGGCACAAAATAAATGCACCCTCCCTAGGCTATAATTATCTGCCCCCACTCGCTGGTTTTCCCTGTCTGGTGGAGAAAATAGCGCGGGAGCCCACTCATTTTTTTCAACAAATTTACACCTTTAATTAACCCCTACCTGTATGAAATTTTGCACACATACACTCATGTCATTGTTAGTGAAAACCATATATCAAACTACATGAAATGACATGGTTAACTGTATGTAAACCATGTGTCATTTCATGTCGGGTCTGTAATTTCCCAAAAGCCGGCAATTAAATTAGCGCCTATTATAATATGTAGAAGTGTATGAACTATAAATATATATATATACAGTACAGACCAAAAGTTTGGACACACCTCATTCAAAGATTTTTCTGTATTTTCATGACTATGAAAATTGTACATTCAAACTGAAAGCATCAAAACTATAAATTAACACATGTGGAATTATAAAATTAACAAAAAAATGTGAAACAACTGAAAATATGTCTTATATTCTAGGTTCTTCAAAGTAGCCACCTTTTTCTTTGATTACTGCTTTGCACACTCTTGGCATTCTCTTGATGAGCTTCAAGAGGCAGTCACCGGAAATGGTTTTCACTTCAAAGGTGTGCCCTGTCAGGTTTAATAAGTGGGATTTCTGGCCTTATAAATGGGGTTGGGACCATCAGTTGTGTTGTGCAGAAGTCTAGTGGATACACAGCTGATAGTCCTACTGAATAGACTGTTAGAATGTGTATTATGGCAAGAAAAAAGAAGCTAAGTAAAGAAAAACGAGTGGCTATCATTACTTTAAGAAATGAAGGTCAGTCAGTCTGAAAAATAGGAAAACTTTGAAAGTGTCCCCAAGTGCAGTTGCAAAAACCATCAAGCGCTACAAAGAAACTGGCTCACATGAGAACCGTCCCAGGAAAGGAAGACCAAGAGTCACCTCTGCTTCTGAGGATAAGTTTATCCGAGTCACCAGCCTCAGAAATTGCAGGTTAACAGCAGCTCAGATTAGAGACTTGTTTGGGCTAAAGAACACAAGGAATGGACATTAGACCAGTGGAAATCTGTGCTTTGGGCTGATGAGTCCAAATTTGAGATCTTTGGTTCCAACCACCATGTCTTTGTGCGACGCAGAAAAGGTGAACGGATGGACTCTACATGCCTGGTTCCCACCGTGATGCATGGAGTAGGAGGTGTGATGGTGTGGGAGTGCTTTGCTGGTGACACTGTTGGGGATTTATTCAAAATTGAAGGCATTCTTAAGCAGCATGGCTACCACAGCATCTTGCAGAGGCATGCTATTCCATCCGGTTTGCGTTTAGTTGGACCATCATTTATTTTTCAACAGGACAATGACCCCAAACACACCTCCAGGCTGTGTAAGGGCTATTTGACCAAGAAGAAGAGTGATGGGGTGCTACGGCAGATGACCTGGCCTACACAGTCACCAGACCTGAATCCAATCGAGATGGTTACCCATTACAACAATATTTCTGAGATTGACATCACTACATTATTTTATACTTGTCCTTGATACCCTTATATTAGGTACACTGTGCTTATTGAATATATATTGGATATCCTATGGTGGATTCTAAAGCTTTCATTACCTCTTCATAAGGTACTTATTACTCCTTACTTATTACAATTAATACTTCGATTCCTTTCTTCTTATTCTAACCTTGTACCTCTTCCATAGAATTCTCATTTTCTATAGGAAATCAATTTCTTTGACCATTTAATTAAGGTAATTCTACTATCTGTACATATACTTTCCTCTAGGTGGCAGTATATTTTGTTATTTGGATCAGGGCCTACACCTTTACTCTCCTTTATTTTACTTTTTATGTTTAACCCCTTCACCCCCAAGGGTGGTTTGCACGTTAATGATCGGGCCAATTTTTACAATTCTGACCACTGTCTATTTATGAGGTTATTACTCTGGAACGCTTCAACGGATCTTCGCGATTCTGAGACTGTTTTCTCGTGACATATTGTACTTCACGTTAGAAGTAAAATTTCTTCGATATAACTTGCGTTTATTTTTGAAAAAAACGCAAATATGGCGAAAATTTTTAAAATTTTGCAATTTTCAAACTTTGAATTTTTATTCCCTTAAAACAGAGAAATATATCACACAAAATAGTTAAGAAATAACATTTCCCACATGTCTACTTTACATCAGCACAATTTTGGAACCAAAATTTTTTTTTGTTAGGAAGTTATAAGGGTTAAAAGTTGACCAGCGATTTCTCATTTTTACAACAAAATTTACAAAGCCATTTTTTTTAGGGACCACCTCTCATTTGAAGTCACTTTGAGGGGTCTATATGGCAGAAAATACCCAAAAGTGACACCATTCTAAAAACTGCACCCCTCAAGGTACTCAAAACCACATTCAAGAAGATTATTAACCCTTCAGGTGCTTCACAGGAACTAAAGCAACGTGGAAGGAAAAAATGAATATTTAACTTTTTAGCCACAAAAATGATCTTTTACAAACTTTTTTTTATTTTCACAAGGGTAAAAGGAGAAAATGGACAGATAAGGTTGTTATGCAATTTCTCCTGAGTACGCCAATACCCAATATGTGGGGGAAAACCACTGTTTGGGCACACAGCAGAGCTCGTAAGGGAGGGAGAGCCGTTTGACTTTTTCAAACTAAAATTGGCTGGAATTGAGATTGGACGCCATGTCGTGTTTGGAGAGCCCCTGATGCGCCTAAACAGTGGAAACCCCCACAAGTGACACCACTTTGGAAACTAGACCCCTAAGGTACTTATCTAGATCTGTTGTGAGCACTTTAAACCCCCAAGTGTTTCACAAAAGCTTATAATGCCTGGGTGTGAAAAAAAAAAAAACAATTTTCCACAAAAATGATTTTTTAGTCCCAAATTTTTGAATTTTCCCAAGGAAATTGGACCCCAAAAGTTGTTGTCCAATTTGTCCGGAGTACGCTGATACCCCATATGTGGGGGGGAAACTGTTTGGGTGCACGGCAGGGCTTGGAAAGGAAGTAGTAACCTTTTGGAATGCAGACGTTGATGGGGGTCATGTTCCGTTTGCAGTGCCCCAGATGAGCCTAAATAGTGGAAACCCCCCACAAGTGACCCCATTTTGGAAACTAGACCCCCTAAGGAACTTATCTAGATCTTTGGTGAGCACTTTGAACCCCCAAGTGCTTCACACAAGTTTATAATGCCCGGGCATGAAAATAAAAAATCCTATTTTTTTCCCACAAAAATTATCTTTTAGTCACTAATTTTTTATTTTCCCAAGGGTAACAGGAGAAATTGGACCACATAAGTTGTTGTCCAATTTGTCCTGAGTACGCTGATACCCCATATGTGGGGGGGAACCACTGTTTGGGCTCACGGCAGAGCTCGGAATGGAAGGAGCACCATTTGACTTTTTCCAACCAAAATTGGCTGGAATTGAGATTGGATGCCATGTTGCATTTGGAGAGCCCCTGATGTGCCTAAACAGTGGAAACCCCCCACAAATGACCCCATTTGGGAAACTAGACCCCCTAAGGAACTTTTCTAGATCTTTGGTGAGCAATTTGAACCCCCAAGTGCTTCACACAAGTTTATAATGTAGAGCCGTAAAATTTAAGAATCATATTTTTTCCACAAAAATGATCTTTTCACCCCAATTTTTATTTTTCCAAGGGTAACAAGACTCCAAAAGTTATTGTGCAATTTGTCCTGAGTGCGCTGATACCCCATATGTGGGGTAAACCACTGTTTGGGTGCATGGCAGAGTTTGGAAGGGAAGGAGCGCCGTCTGACTTTTTCAACGCAGAATTGGCTGGACGCCATGTCGTGTTTGGAGAGCTCCTGATCTGCCTAAACAGTGGAAACCCCCATAAATGACACCATTTTGGAAACTAGACCCCTCAAGGAACTTATCTAGATGTGTGGTGAGAACTTTTAACCCCCAGGTGTTTCACTAAAGTTTATAACGTACAGCCGTAAAATAAAAAATCCTTTTTTTTTTTACAAAAATGATTTTTTTCGCCCCCAATATTTTATTTTCACAAGGGTAACAGAAGAAATTGGAACCCAAAAGTTGTTGTCCAATTTGTCCTGAGTACGCTGATACCCAATATGTGGGAAAAAAAATACTGTATGGGCGCACGTCAGGGCTCGGAAGGGAAGTAGTGACGTTTTGGATTGCAGACTTTGATGGAATGGTCTGGGGGCGTCATGTCACATTTGGAGAGCCCCTGATGCACCTATACAGTGGAAACCCCCCACAAGTGACCCCATTTTGGCAAATAGACCCCACAAGGAACTTATCTAGATGTGTGGTGAGCGCTATGAAGCCCCAAGTGCTTCACAAGAAGTTTATAATGTACAGCCGTAAAAACAAAAAAATATTTTTTTTTTGTACAAAAATGATATTTTCGCCCCCAGTTTTTTATTTTCCCAAGGGTAACAGAAGAAATAGGACAAATTGCACAATAACTCTTGGGGTCCAGAGTACGCTGATACCCCATATGTGGGGATAAACTACTGTTTGGACGCATGGCAGAGCTGAGAAGTGAAGGAGCACCGTTTGACTTTTTCAACGCAGAATTGGCTGGAATTGAGATCAGACGCCATGTCACATTTGGAGAGCCCCTGATGTGCCTAAACAGTGGAAACCCCCCAATTCTAAGTCCAACCCTAACCCCAACACACCCCTAACCCTAGTCCCAACCCTAACCACAAACCTAACCCTAACACACCCCTAATCCCAACCCTAACCCTAATCCTAACTTTAGCGCCAACCCTAACCCTAACTTTAGCCGCAACCCTAACCCTAACCCTAATGGGAAAATGGAAATAAATACTTTTTTTTTATTTTATTATTTTTCCCTTACTAAGGGGGTGATAAAGGGGGGTTTGATTTACTATTTATAGCGGGTTTTTATGATTGGCAGCTGTCACGCTAAAAGACGCTTTTTATTGCAAAAATAGTTTTTGCATCATCACATTTTGAGAGCTATAATTTTTGCATATTTTGGCCCACAGAGTCATGTGAGGTCTTATTTTTTGCGGGACGAGTTGCCGTTTTTATTGGTACCATTTTTGAGCACGTGACGTTTTTTGATCGCTTTTTATTTCGATTTTTGGGAGGTTAGAATGAACAAAAATCAGCAATTCATGAATTTCTTTCGGGGGAGGCGTTTATACCGTTCCGCGTGTGGTAAAATTGATAAAGCAGTTTTATTCTTCGGGTCAGTACGATTATGGCGATACCTCATTTATATCATTTTTTCATGTTTTGGCGCTTTTATAGAATAAAAACAATTTTATATAAAAAATAATTATTTTTGCATCGCTTTATTCTGTGAGCTATAACTTTTTTATTTTTTTGCAGATGATGCTGTATGATGGCTCGTTTTTTGCGGGACAAGATGACGTTTTCAGCGGTACCATGATTTTTTACATCGGTCTTTTTGATCGCGTGTTATTCCACTTTTTGTTCGGCGGTATGATGTGTGAGACAGTGAAGGAATATGTGTCGAATGGGGTGTACATTTCACCTAGGTACTGTGCTGTATGGTATAAGGGAAATGTGTGGCTTTGTAAACCTAGTGGTAGAGAAAGGTCACTACACCTTACATTCAGCACACACTTGCAGCTCAGGCCTGAAACCATTCAGCTGTTAATTAGGAGACCAGAAGTAGGTGTCTGCAAACACAGTCAGAGAGCACGCTTAGTCTGGACACAGGAAGGGTCCAGGCACAGAAGGTGTCTCCAGGAGTTTGAGCTGTCTCAGTCTGGGTGCTCGATGTACCCCGGACACAGGAGTAGTCTCTGTGAGAATCCATGTGGATAGCTGCTGAATAGGAGGGGAGCTCTCTCAAGTCTGGACGTTGAAGGTGCCTTCAGACACAAGGAGGAGACTCTGTGAACCTCAATGCTGGTAAATGCTGGTAAATGCTGAACATGTGTGTTGTTTTGGCCCCAGCTGGTAGAGTCGGGACCCGGATAGATAGGGAAATCTATCTAAGTGTAGTAAGTGGCTAGACAAGCCTAGGTCTTCTGTTTATGATTTGTTTTATATCTGTTTGCTGTGGACTTTAATAAAGCTGGTTGCGGCCAGTTTGCACCAGTACTGCTGTGAATGAACTGTTTCCGTGCCACTCTGTCAACCCAGACGGCGATCCCAGAGCTATATCCCCTGAAAAGCTTACAATTGGCGGAGAATGCTGGGGCAGCACAGTGGCTGATACAAATGGTGCTGGAATGTGCGTGCAGCACAGTGGCGAGAGACAGCAATAAAGGTGAAGTCTGTTGAAATAGCAGCAGAGAAAAAAAAAAAAAAAGTGTGTCAAGAAAAACGTCTGATTGGAGCAGTCTTAAAGAGACAGTAGCCCTAATAGAGTTTGCAAAAGAAAAAAAAAAAAAGTGTGTCTGCACAGCAAAGCTGAACTTGTTGTGGAGAAGACTGTGGAGTGTGCAGCAGCAAAAGAGAAACGTCTATTGGAGCAGTCTTAAAGAGACAGTGGCCCTAATAGAGTTTGCAGAGAAAAAAAAAAAGTGTCTGCACAGCAGAGCTGAATTTTCTGTGGATAAGACTGTGGAGTGTGTATGTCTTGAGTGAAGACTGCCGTTGTTGAGACAGAGAAGTCTGACAGCATGGATGACAGCATGGAGGCACTGTTTGAACAAATGGCGCAAGTTAATGTGCAACATAAGACTGCCGTGGTTGAGACAGATAAGTCCGGCAGTATGGAGGAGCTCGTTGAGTACCTGGTCCAGGCCCAGCGGAGCATGCAGCAGAGCATGGAGCGGCAGCGCCTGCAGCACCAGCAGCGCATGCAGCAGGCCCAGCAGCAATTCCTGCAGCAGCAGCAGGAGAATAACCGGTTATTTGTTGAGCGGATGGCAGCACAAAAAAAGGATTTCGGTGCCGCGTCCCGAAGTAATGTGGCAAAGTCACCTGCATTGTCCGCTGTAAAGAAGGCGGTAAGACGGTCCCTGAAAAAGATGACACCTCGTGATGATGTGGAGGTATATCTCACTAGGTTTGAGGGACTGGCAGAGAAGGAGAATCTGCCCCTATCTGAATGGGCCATGATGGTCGCACCCTATCTGATTGGAGTGCCCCAGGTGGCCTATGCTGACCTGAGCGAGCAGGACAGCCAAGACTATGCCAAGCTGAAAGCGGAGATTCTTACCCGGCTGGGTGTTACGGTGACAGCCCGTGCCAGGGGAGTTCATGACTGGAGATGCAGTTGGGAGTCTGCAGTCAGCAAACCTGATTATGGAGTTGAAAAGGTGATAGTGAACCGCTACACCCGAGCATGTCCTCCTGAGGACGCCAATCGTCTGGTCAGCCTGATGGAGAAGGCCTTCGCCAGCAAAGACTGTCTCCGTGACCAGCCGTCTGAGAGGTCGTCACTTCAGAGTTCCCGGACGCTGAACTCTCGCGGTAAGAGCGTTCCAGCTGTTGGGTACATGGGGTATGCTGATAAGCGGGTTCGGGCCCGAGGGGACATATGGGTGGGAGAGTGTGATGGACAGTGTTGGAGATGTCGTGAAATTGCAGCCAACTGTCCAATAGAGGGGGAGCCTATGTGTTGTGATGTTGGCGGATCCCTCTCTCCCTGCGCAGAGCCTGTGTGTGTGTCCACCTCAGCCGAAGAGACTGGACCACAAGGGTCCCCGGTGGTTGTAAATGACTGCCCAGCACAGGCCCTCTTGGACTCGGAGAGTCCAGTGACTTCCGTATGGGACAGCCTGATTGATAGGGACTTCATCCCTGATAAGCACCGGAGTGTGGTGTGCATCCATGGAGACACCAAAGTCTACCCAGAGACTGCCGTGGACTTGGTCCCCAAACTCGGGGAGGTTTCATATGAAGTGGGGGTAGTGAAGAACCTGGTGCACCCCGTCATATTGGGTAATGACTTTCCCCGATCTAAGGGTCTCTGGGGGAAAAATGTTTCTGATGGACAGTGTGATGAAGCTCCTATTGAGGGTGCGCAGTCCCGAGGGGCGGAACACAATGCTAGTGGGCCGTTAAACTTATGTGATAATGATGATGATGATCATGATAATGATGATGATGATGATGATCATGATAATGATGATGACCATGATAATGATGCTGATGCTGATAATGATAATGATGATGATCATGATAGTGATGAAATTCCTTTGCAGGTGATGTTGGGGACGAGGATGGTGGTTCTCGGGAACCGAGTGTCCCTGACTTGCCTGTGTCCTGTGACAATTTTGAGAGTGAGCAGTGGCGAGACCCCACCCTTAGGACGGCACAGGAAAATATGATTGTTCTAAATGAGGTTTCCCAGGAGCCTGGTTCTGAGGAGAGGTTTCCTCATGCTGCCATGGACAATAGCCTATTGTATAGGGACACTGAAGTCCAGGGAGAGGTCGTGAGTCAGCTCCTAGTACCTGAGCTATATAGAAGTATAGTGCTGGGGTTGTCACATAGTCACATACTTGAGGGACCAGATGGTGAAGTTAATGTTGTGGATGACATGTTAACTAAGGTTCCAGATCAAGATGTAAATGAGAATGAATTGTATAACCCTGACAGTGTGCAGGATGTGAATGAAAATGAATTGTATAACCCTGACAGTGAGCAGGATGTGAATGAAAATGAAGTGTATAGCCCTGACAGTGAGCCAGATGTGGCTGAGAAAAAGGGGTCAGACAGGGATAGTGGTAGTGATAGTGAATCATCTGATGACCATAAAGCAACCAGTGCAAATGAGGAAGGCATGGTAGCAGAGGAGGTTGAGAGTCCTGAGAAGAAAGCTGATGCTGACCTTACAGCCGGACAGAAGATGGCATCTGAAGATGTTTTACAGTTGGCCGGTTCCCTGGCGAAGACTAAGGTGAAAGGAGGAGAGCTGAGCTTTAAAGGCAGGACTCTGAAACTGAAAACAGCACAAGTGGAGGCTGTTGAAGAGGAGAAGTTATCAATGTATGGGATGGAGCTGCATCCTGCCCAGGACTCTGAAGGTAATGCTTCAGAGGTGGAAAAAGCCATGGAAGTGGTGGTCACCAAGCCAGATGCCTCATCAGAAGCTGAGGTCTCAAGTGAAGCTGTGAGGAACAAGACTGAAGATATGGGGACTGACTCTGTCCAGGAATCTGTTTCTGCCGAAGACAGCGGCGTGGACGGGTTATGGTCCAGATCAGTAGCCGCAACTCGTGAAGCTCAGGCTGGAAGTTCGGCGCCCGGAGCCCCAGCGGTGTTCCCGAGTGATACCAAGGATCTGGATAAGTCACAAGATGAGATTTTGAGACATCAGGCTGGCGTTGGTGAGCTCAAGCGCACTTTCATGGAGTCTACATCGGAGCCACGTCCCAACAAATGGGAAAAGCGGTGTGTCACTCCGTTGCCGCTGCAGACACACGGGAGTTCAGATGGGATGCAGAACGTGGTGGAAGAGAAGAATCCGGCGGGTTCTGAGTATACAGATGCAGCTATCAAGGAGAACTTGAAAGCTGGAATAAATGGAGATATTGGAGACCATAATGATGTGAATGAAGAAGTAGAATGTAAGACTGACGGTAGGGCTTCTGAGCATGTCCTACCAGAAGAGCCTGAAGAAGGGGCTGAAGACATAAAGGACGGCCAACAGGTACAAGATGAATTGATTACTTCTCAGAAAAAACTCCAAACTGTGATGAAGGAGCGTGATGAGAGCCATGAGCATCTTCTGGAGAAGATCAATGAAGTAAAGAAGGTTCAAGGGGAACTGGAGAAAAGTGAAAAACCCCCTATACCTTCTGTGATAGTTGGTGACACATGGTCAGTGCACCAGGGACAGGAGGTACGTGAGTTCTGAGGAAGAGTCAGCAGAAGTGTTCTGATGTGCCGGGTCGTACTTCTCTGGCCAGGCACTATATCGAAACTGAGCCCGGCCCTAAGGTCAAGATGAAACCGTGCAGGATACCCGAGGCCCGCAGAGAGCATAGGCCTGGGAGGGTACAGGGTAGTGCGGATGCTTCAGATGAAGAGAAAGCTGATGTTGGCTATGGCTCAGGTGAAGATACAGATGACAGTAGTGAAGATGAAGCTGATGAAGGCCATGACTGGTCCAGAGTTCGCTGTCTCTTTTGGATTGTTGACCAGCCCTCGGTCTGGATGACCAGCCTCCGGTCTGGATGACCAGCCCTCCGGTCTGGAGAAGAGGGAGGGGATATGTGAGACAGTGAAGGAATATGTGTCGAATGGGGTGTACATTTCACCTAGGTACTGTGCTGTATGGTATAAGGGAAATGTGTGGCTTTGTAAACCTAGTGGTAGAGAAAGGTCACTACACCTTACATTCAGCACACACTTGCAGCTCAGGCCTGAAACCATTCAGCTGTTAATTAGGAGACCAGAAGTAGGTGTCTGCAAACACAGTCAGAGAGCACGCTTAGTCTGGACACACGAAGGGTCCAGGCACAGAAGGTGTCTCCAGGAGTTTGAGCTGTCTCAGTCTGGGTGCTCGATGTACCCCGGACACAGGAGTAGTCTCTGTGAGAATCCATGCGGATAGCTGCTGAATAGGAGGGGAGCTCTCTCAAGTCTGGACGTTGAAGGTGCCTTCAGACACAAGGAGGAGACTCTGTGAACCTCAATGCTGGTAAATGCTGGTAAATGCTGAACATGTGTGTTGTTTTGGCCCCGGCTGGTAGAGTCGGGACCCGGATAGATAGGGAAATCTATCTAAGTGTAGTAAGTGGCTAGACAAGCCTAGGTCTTCTGTTTATGATTTGTTTTATATCTGTTTGCTGTGGACTTTAATAAAGCTGGTTGCGGCCAGTTTGCACCAGTACTGCTGTGAATGAACTGTTTCCGTGCCACTCTGTCTACCCAGACGGCGATCCCAGAGCTATATCCCCTGAAAAGCTTACAGATGATAAAGCATTGATTTTTTGCTTCGTTTTTTTTTTTTTTTTTTTTAAGGGGTTCACTAAAGGGGTTAACTAGTGGGACAATTTTATAGGGGGGGTCGTTACGGACGCGGCGATACCAAATATGTGTACTTTTATTGCTTTGTTTTTTTTATTTACAGGAAGAAGTGAATTTATTGGGGAATATATATATATTTTTTTTTTATTTATTTTGGATTTTTTTTTAAAACATGTTTATTTTTATTTTTTTTAACTTTTTTACTTTGTCCCAGGGTGGGACATCACTGTATTTTATCAGATCGCTGGTGTGACAGTGTGCACAGCACTCTGTCACACCAGCGATCGCTCAGGCAGTGCAGCAGGCTTCTCAGTGCCTGCTCTCGGCAGGCACTGAGGTAGCCGCCTCCCTCCAGGACCCCGGCGCCATCTTGGATCCGGGTCCTGGGAGGGAGGAAGCCCTCAGAACAGCGCGATCACATCGCGCTGCTCTGAGGGTCTCAGGGGGGCGCGCAGGGAGCCCCCACCCTGCGCGATCCTCCCCTGTGCCCCCAGTACACCGCGATCATGTTTGATCGCGGTGTGCAAGGGGTTAATGTGCCGGGAGCGGTCCGTGACCGCTCCTGACACACAGTCATGGGTGTCAGCTGTGATAATCAGCTGACACCCGGCCGCGATCGGCTGCGCTCCCCCCGGGAGCGCGTCCGATCGCACGAGACGTACTATCCCGTCCATGGTCATACGGGCCCAGGTACCATGGATGGGATAGTACGTCCGATGGCAGTAAGGGGTTAAATTGTGTGTATTTCAGTTGGTGCTTATTGTATTCTATGGTGATTTTTAATTTATCTTTTATTTTCAATGTTGGCTACTTTATTGTTGATTGTTCATTCTAGTATGATTCTTTATGATGCTGATATGTTGTTTTTTCTTCCTTCAGCGACTCTATGAGTACGACTCGGGAAGAGTCGAAACGTCAGATTTTCTTTGTCGCTATATACATTTTGCTCCCTGTCGCCACAAATAAAGTTATAATTTGCATGGAATTCCTACTAGTGTGCGGTATAATTTGTATGCTATATGTTAGGGACTATTAGTCCACTATACCAGCACCTCATCCCCCATCTAATACCGTGTGCACACCTTTAACTCCTTTATATTAAGAGGATAAGAATTTCTATGGAAATGCTTCTTTAAAGGGATTTCTAGGTTTAAGATATTAATAAATTATCTTTAGGATAGGTTATCAATATCAGATCAATATGGAATGATTCTGTCACTGCCACCAATCAGCAGTAATGATGAGCAAATGTGCTGGTTATCAGAGCATGCTCGTGTGCTGAGTGTCTTAGGCTACTTTCACACTTGCGTTTTTTAGCGCTGCGCATCGTGCGCTATTGGTCGCATGCGCAATGTTCCCCTATCATTAACATGGCGGGCGCAGTGTCTTGCGCTTGCACGCGCTCATTAGCGTTTGGGTGCGCTGCGCATTTTCCAGGTGTGCGCCCAGACGCGCTAGACGCTACATGTTGCATTTTTTTTTTCAGCACACCAATTTAAAAAGGCGCGTGCGCACGTGTGCGCACTCTATGCGCATAAAAATATCATTGCCGTCTATGTGGGCGCTGGCGTGCGCGTGGCTGTGCGCTTGTCAGCGCTTGTGTGTGCAAGCGATTTTTTTAGTAAACAATGCTAGACACTTGTCCAATACCCCCTAACAGATACATTGTTTGTGAGGATCTAGATAAAAGACTATAGATAAAGGAAGGTCAGTGCCAACAGCTATAGACTGCCTGGGACTGCTGCTGATAACCTAAGATACACTATCCTATAAAAGCCGCAACATTTTGCAATACTCATGTGAGCTGAGCTGGACTAGACGATCATCTTGACCCACACTGCTGAGACTGACCGAGACTGAGATCATTGGACCCATAACAGTTGCTGCCTTGTGATCTTGAGCTATGTGTTTTTCAATGACACTTTTTATGCATGTCATCTTTTTTTGTTTTTTCTTCTGAGAATATTCACACCGCAAAAACAACATGATGGTACTCCTGCCTGGGAATCTGAGCTAGTGATTGCATGTCTATTCTTTTTATTCAGCACATGTCGAATGCATTGGTGTCTGCTCGCTGGATAATCACGCAACGAATGTAAGTATACTTCTAGTATTTCTTGTATCTATTGTTTTTTCTATTGCTATTTTTTGTTCATTCTAGGTTTCACGCTAGTGCAACAGTCAGCAGCCAGAACGTCAGTTTATGTCTGTGACATGATGATCTAGTACCTGCTGGTTTCTTCAAGTATGCTCTTGATGCATCTATTGTCTATTTTATTGCCTAGTCACTTTTTCATGAATGTTGTTGTTTCTGGTGAATATTACCAGCAAACACACAGTGCAGTGGTTCAACAGTGTCGCCTTGGTGATTCTTGAGCTATGTGTTGTGCATTCTATTGATCTTTTTATTGGCCAGTCACTCTTGTTGCTCATTGTACTGTTGTTTTCTGGTAGAAATATTCTACCACAAAACAACAGTGTCATGTGGTTCAACAGTGTCTGCCTTGGTGATCTTGAGCTATGTGTTGTGCATTCTATTGGTTTTTATGCCATCACTTTGTTCGATCATTGTACTGTGTTTTGCTGGTGAATATTCTAACAGCAAACACAACAGTTCATCTGGTCAACAGTCATGACCTGTGTTCTTGAGCTATGTCTTGTGCATTCTATTGATTTTTTATTGGCCAGTCACTGTTGTTCCGATGCTATGTTGTTTTTGCTGGTGGAATATTCTACCAGCAAACAACAGTGTCATTGGTTCAACATGTCTGCCTTGGTGATTCTTGAGCTATGTGTTGTGCATTCTATTGATCTTTTTATTGGCCAGTCACTCTTGTTCTCATTGTACTGTTGTTTTTGCTGGTAGAAATATTCTACCAGCAAAAACAACAGTGTCATGTGGTTCAACAGTGTCTGCCTTGGTGATTCTTGAGCTATGGTTGTGCATTCTATTGATCTTTTTATTGCCAGTCACTCTTGTTGCTCATTGTACTGTTGTTTTTGCTGGTAGAAATATTCTACCAGCAAAAACAACAGTGTCATGTGGTTCAACAGTGTCTGCCTTGGTGATTCTTGAGCTATGTGTTGTGCATTCTATTGTTTTTTATTGCCAGTCACTTGTTGTCTCGATTGTATGTTGTTTTTGCTGGTAGAAAATATTCTACAGCAAAAAACAACAGTGTCATGTGGTTCAACAGTGTCTGCCTTGGTGATTCTTGAGCTATGTTTGTGCATTCTATTGATCTTTTTATTGCCAGTCACTCTTGTTCTCATTGTACTGTTGTTTTTGCTGGTAGAAATATTCTACCAGCAAAAACAACAGTGTCATGTGGTTCAACAGTGTCTGCCTTGGTGATTCTTGAGCTATGTGTTGTGCATTCTATTGATCTTTTTATTGGCCAGTCACTTTGTTCTCATTGTACTGTTGTTTTTGCTGGTAGAAATATTCTACCAGCAAAACAACAGTTCATTGGTCAACATGTCTGCCTTGGTTTCTTAGCTATGTTTGTGCATTCTATTGTTTTTTATTGCCAGTCACTGTTGTCAATGTATGTTGTTTTTGCTGGTGAAATATTCTACAGCAAAAACAACAGTTCATGTGGTTCAACAGTGTCTGCCTTGGTGATTCTTGAGCTATGTTTTGTGCATTCTATTGATTTTTCTTGACCAGTCACTCTTGTTGCCATTTACATGTTGTTTTTGCTGGTAGAAATTCTACCAGCAAAAACAACAGTGTCATGTGGTTCAACAGTGTCTGCCTTGGTGATTCTTGAGCTATGTGTTGTGCATTCTATTGATCTTTTTATTGCCAGTCACTCTTGTTCTCATTGTACTGTTTTTTTGCTGGTAGAATATTCTACCAGCAAAAACAACAGTGTCATGTGGTTCAACAGTGTCTGCCTTGGTGATTCTTGAGCTATGTGTTGTGCATTCTATTGGTTTTTTTATTGCCAGTCACTTTGTTCCAATGTATTGTTGTTTTTGCTGGTGATATATTCTAACAGCAAAACAACAGTTCATCTGGGTCAACAGTCCTGCCTGTGGTTTCTTCAGCTATGTCTTGTGCATTCTATTGTTTTTTTATTGCCAGTCACTGTTGTTCCAATGTATGTTGTTTTTGCTGGTGGAATATTCTACAGCAAACACAACAGTTCATTGGTCAACAGTCTGCCTTGTGTTCTTAGCTATGTTTGTGCATTCTATTGGTTTTTTATTGCCTAGTCACTGTTGTTCCAGATGCTATGTTGTTTTTGCTGGTGGATATATTCTACAGCAAACACAACAGTTCATTGGTCAACAGTCTGCCTTGGTTTCTTGAGCTATGTTTGTCATTCTATTGTTTTTATTGCCAGTCACTCTTGTTCCATGTATGTGTTTTTCTGGTGAATATTCTACCAGCAAAACAACAGTGTCATGTGTTCAACAGTGTCTGCCTGGTGATTCTTGAGCTATGTGTTGTGCATTCTATTGATCTTTTTATTGACCAGTCACTCTTGTTGCTCTTGTACTGTTGTTTTTGCTGGTAGAAATATTCTACCAGCAAAAACAACAGTGTCATGTGGTTCAACAGTGTCTGCCTTGGTGATTCTTGAGCTATGTGTTGTGCATTCTATTGATCTTTTTATTGGCCAGTCACTCTTGTTCCTCATTGTACTGTTGTTTTTGCTGGTAGAAATATTCTACCAGCAAAAACAACAGTGTCATGTGGTTCAACAGTGTCTGCCTTGGTGATTCTTGAGCTATGTGTTGTGCATTCTATTGGTTTTTTTATTGCCTAGTCACTGTTGTTCCAGATGCTATTGTTGTTTTTGCTGGTGGATATATTCTAACAGCAAACACAACAGTTTCATCTGGGTCAACAGTCACTGACCTGTGGTTTCTTCAGCTATGTCTTGTGCATTCTATTGGTTTTTTTTATTGCCTAGTCACTGTTGTTCCAGATGCTAATGTTGTTTTTGCTGGTGGATATATTCTACCAGCAAACACAACAGTGTCATGTGGTTCAACAGTGTCTGCCTTGGTGATTCTTGAGCTATGTGTTGTGCATTCTATTGATCTTTTTATTGGCCAGTCACTCTTGTTGCTCATTGTACTGTTGTTTTTACTGGTAGAAATATTCTACCAGCAAAAACAACAGTGTCATGTGGTTCAACAGTGTCTGCCTTGGTGATTCTTGAGCTATGTGTTGTGCATTCTATTGATCTTTTTATTGGCCAGTCACTCTTGTTGCTCATTGTACTGTTGTTTTTGCTGGTAGAAATATTCTACCAGCAAAAACAACAGTGTCATGTGGTTCAACAGTGTCTGCCTTGGTGATTCTTGAGCTATGTGTTGTGCATTCTATTGATCTTTTTATTGGCCAGTCACTCTTGTTGCTCTTTGTACTGTTGTTTTTGCTGGTAGAAATATTCTACCAGCAAAAACAACAGTGTCATGTGGTTCAACAGTGTCTGCCTTGGTGATTCTTGAGCTATGTGTTGTGCATTCTATTGATCTTTTTATTGGCCAGTCACTCTTGTTCCTCATTGTACTGTTGTTTTTGCTGGTAGAAATATTCTACCAGCAAAAACAACAGTGTCATGTGGTTCAACAGTGTCTGCCTTGGTGATTCTTGAGCTATGTGTTGTGCATTCTATTGGTTTTTTTATTGCCTAGTCACTGTTGTTCCAGATGCTATTGTTGTTTTTGCTGGTGGATATATTCTAACAGCAAACACAACAGTTTCATCTGGGTCAACAGTCACTGACCTGTGTTTCTTCAGCTATGTCTTGTGCATTCTATTGGTTTTTTTATTGCCTAGTCACTGTTGTTCCAGATGCTATTGTTGTTTTTGCTGGTGGATATATTCTAACAGCAAACACAACAGTTTCATCTCGGTCAACAGTCACTGACCTGTGGTTTCTTCAGCTATGTCTTGTGCATTCTATTGGTTTTTTTATTGCCTAGTCACTGTTGTTCCAGATGCTATTGTTGTTTTTGCTGGTGGATATATTCTAACAGCAAACACAACAGTGTCATGTGGTTCAACGGTGTCTGCCTTGGTGATTCTTGAGCTATGTGTTGTGCATTCTATTGGTTTTTTTATTGCCTAGTCACTGTTGTTCCAGATGCTATTGTTGTTTTTGCTGGTGGATATATTCTAACAGCAAACACAACAGTTTCATCTGGGTCAACAGTCACTGACCTGTGGTTTCTTCAGCTATGTCTTGTGCATTCTATTGGTTTTTTTACTGCCTAGTCACTGTTGTTCCAGATGCTATTGTTGTTTTTGCTGGTGGATATATTCTAACAGCAAACACAACAGTTTCATCTGGGTCAACAGTGACTATCCTGTGTATTGTATAGCTTTTTATAATGCTGCATTGACAGTTTGACATTTTCATTCAGGTATGTGTGTTGAGACTGATTTTGCCCTGACTGCATTCTATAATTGTTTTCTTTTTTTCTCAACAGTGAACAAAGTCCGCACACGATGGCGCTCGATGAAGGACCGCTTCAACACTGATGTTCGAGCAGAGGGACAGGTTCGCAGTGGTTCTGCAGCAAGGCCCAGAAAGAAATATCGCTACTATCGCGAGTTGGCGTTCCTGAGACCGGTCCTTGCCAGCAGAGCGTAAGTTGTTTTTTTTTGTTAATTTTTTTATTTTTATGTTTTTTTTTTTTTTTTCCACAGCTGATGCTTCTTGTTAAAGCATTATAGTAATGGTTTTGTTTTCTTTCCACAGCACCTGGAGCAGCACCATGCAGCCTGTCCCTGAAGCGGTCCTTCCTCGGACAACCTTGGACTCGTCCCAGCCATCCGACAGCCTGGAAGCAACTTGCAGGTCAGCAACACAGACAGCTGGTGACCAGGAAGCTGGTCCATCAGGTCTTCCCCTCTCCCAGGTCTCTGCCACTGGTTATGCGGGCACTTCCCGCCAGCGGCAGAGGGCCATGGAGAGGAATGTCTTGCCCGAGTTTGTTCACTTGAGCGAGGCCTTTCAAGGCAATATGAAGATGCTTGGAGGCTCAGTTGGAAGCGGTTTTTCACTTATGGAACGTGGTTTTACCCACATGGATCACCGCTTCAATAGTGTCGAACAGCGTCTTGATCGCCTGGAGGCCGACCTCAACAGACCAGCGCACCATTTTTTCAGTAAAATTGAACGGGGCATGGCGGAACACCTTAGTCCTGAGCAACAGCTGAGTGTGATGCAGGCCTGCAACACTGCTTACTTGCAGGCTATGCAGCAGAATCGGTACGTGCAGCAGTCAGTGGTTGCATATCCAACAGTGCCACCACTGATTCGCCACACATCACTACCGACTTCTGCTGCATACCACTGCACGGCCACCAGCATTCCGAGTCACCACTACACCACCACAAGTCCGAGTACTGTTGGACACTCCACCGTCGCCACCACCATGGCAAGCGCTGCTCCTGTGTGGAGCAACACCCCCACAGACACTGGTCCACAGTCATGGACTCAAGCCACCGCAGTACCTGCTTGGGCCACCGCACCCACTTCTCCTTCTAGGAGTACTGCCAGCAGTCAGCAACCATTTGTCACCGCACCCACTTCTCCTAGGAGTACTGCCAGCACTCAGCAAACATTTATTGTTACCGCACACACTTCTCCTTCTAGGAGTACCGCCACCAGTCGTCAACAATTTGCGGCCACAGCACCCACTGATCCTATGAGTATGAGTACCGCCACCAGTCAGCAACAATCAATTTCAAGGGCACCCACTTCTCCTCCTTGGAGTACCCCCACCAGTCGTCAACAATTTGCGGCCACAGCACCCACTGATCCTATGAGTATGAGTACCGCCACCAGTCAGCAACAATCAATTTCAAGGGCACCCACTTCTCCTCCTTGGAGTACCGCCACCAGTCGTCAACAATTTGCGGCCACAGCACCCACTGATCCTATGAGTATGAGTACCGCCACCAGTCAGCAACAATCAATTTCAAGGGCACCCACTTCTCCTCCTTGGAACACCGCCAACCATTGTGGTACTCAGAGCACTGCCAACACTTCCACCGCCACTGCCACCACCGAGCATGAGAGCGGTGACCCACATTCACTCTTTTTTGGGTCAAGGCCACGGTCAACTAGCTCAAGGCGGACATAGAGAAGTCGGTCCATGCATGGTACTCCTGTCCCCAAGAAGAAACAAAGAAAATCTTTGTTGTCCATCCACCCTCTCCTCCTAATGTGTCTCAAACTGGCTCTCATTTGATGTCTGATCTTCCTTCACCCACTACTTTTGTTGCCCCTTCCCCTCGAACCCCTTCATCGCTTTCCAGCCGCTCTTCATCTCTGCACACCCCCAGAGTATCGAAATCACCACCAAAACGTCCGTCGCAATAAAAATTTGTAATATTATCTGGACAAATCACATTTCTCTACAACTTCTGGGGCAGTGACTATAATGGCATCTTGAACACATATTGTACTAATCTGATTTTTCTACAACTTCTGGGGCAGTGACTATACCAATGGCATCTTGGACACATATTGTACTAATCTGATTTTTCTACAACTTCTGGAGCAGTGACAATTAAACTGGTAATGTTGTACACATATTGTACTAATCTGATTTTTCTACAACTTCTGGGGCAGTGACTATGCCAATGGCATCTTGGACACATATTGTACTAATCTGATTTTTCTAAAACTTCTGGGGCACTGACAATTAAACTGGTAATGTTGTACACATATTGTACTAATCTGATTTTTCTACAACTTCTGGGGCAGTGACAATTAAACTGGTAATGTTGTACACATATTGTACTAATCTGATTTTTCTACAACTTCTGGGGCAGTGACTATATCAATGGCATCTTGGACACATATTGTACTAATCTGATTTTTCTACAACTTCTGGGCACTGACAATTAAACTGGTAATGTTGTACACATATTATACTAATCTGATTTTTCTACAACTTCTGGGCAGTGACAATTAAACTGGTAATGTTGTACACATATTGTACTAATCTGATTTTTCTACAACTTCTGGGGCAGTGACTATATCAATGGCATCTTGGACACATATTGTACTAATCTGATTTTTCTACAACTTCTGGGGCACTGACAATTAACCCCTTCATGACCCAGCCTATTTTGACCTAAATGACCTGGCCATTTTTTGCAATTCTGACCAGTGTCCCTTTATGAGGTAATAACTCAGGAACGCTTCAACGGATCCTAGCGATTCTGAGATTGTTTTTTTCGTGACATATTGGGCTTCATGTTAGTGGTAAATTTAGGTAGATAATTTTTTGCGTTTATTTGTGAAAAAAATGGAAATTTCGCAATTTTCAAATTTTGAATTTTTATTCTGTTAAACCAGAGAGTTATGTGACACAAAATAGTTAATAAATAACATTTCCCACATGTCTACTTTACATCAGCACAATTTTGGGAACAACATTTTTTTTTGTTAGGAAGTTATAAGGGTTAAAAGTTGACCAGCGATTTCTCATTTTTACAGCAAAATTTACAAAACCATTTTTTTTAGGGACCACCTCACATTTGAAGTCACTTTGAGGGGTCTATATGGCAGAAAATACCCAAAAGTGACACCATTATAAAAACTGCACCCCTCAAGCTACTCAAAACTACATTCAAGAAGATTATTAACCCTTCAGGTGCTTCACAGGAACTAAAGCAACGTGGAAGGAAAAAATGGACATTTTAATTTTTCCAACAAAATTTTTCTTTTAGCATCAATTTTTTCATTTTTGCATGGGCAACAGGATAAAATGGATCCTAAAATTTGTTGGGCAATTTCTCCTGAGTACACCGATACCTCATATGTGGTCATAAACCACTGTTTGGGCACACGGCAGGGCTCAGAAGGGAAGGAGCGCCATTTGACTTTTTGAATGGAAAATATGCTGGAATATTTAGCGGATGCCATGTCGCATTTGGAGAGTCCCTGTGTGCCTAAACATTGGAGCTCCCCCACAAGTGACCCCATTTTGGAAACTATACCCCCCAAGGAACTTATCTAGATGCAGAGTGAGCACTTTGAACCCCCAAGTGCTTCACAAATTGATCCGTAAAAAAAAGAAAGTACTTTTTTTTTCACAAAAATGTTCTTTTAGCCTCAGTTTTTTCATTTTCACATGGGCAACAGTATAAATTGGATCCTAAAATTTGTTGGGCAATTTCTCCTGAGTACACAGATACCTCATAAGTGGTCATAAACCACTGTTTGGGCGCACGGCAGGGCTCAGAAGGGAAGGAGCGCCATTTGACTTTTTGAATGGAAAATTAGCTCCAGTCGTTAGCGGACACCATGTCATGTTTGGAGAGCCCCTGTATGCCTAAACTTTGGAGCTCCCTCACAAATGACCCCATTTTGGAAACTAGACCCCCTAAGAAACTTATGCAGATGCACAGTGAGCACTTTGAACCCCCAGGTGCTTCACAAAAGTTTATAACGCAGAGCCGTGAAAATAAAAAATCATTTTTTTTTCTCAAAAAATGATTATTTAGCCCCATATTTTTTATTTTCACAATGGTTACAGGAGAAATTGGACCCCAAAAGTTGTTGTCTAATTTGTCCTAAGTACGCTAGTACCTCACATGTGGGGGAGAACCACTGTTTGGGCACACGTCAGGGCTTGGAAGGGATGTAGTGACGCTTTGAAATGTCGACTTGATGGAATGGTCTGCGGGCGGGCAGAGCCCCTGATGTGCCTAAACAGTAGAAACCCCCCACAAGTGACCACATTTTGTAAACTAGACCCCTCAAGGAACTTAACTAGATGTGTGGTGAGCACCTTGAACCCCCACGTGCTTCACAGAAGTTTGTAATGCAGAGCCGTGAAAATAAAAAATCATTTTTTTCCTCAAAAACTGATTTTTTTAACCCGCAATTTTTTATTTTCACAAGGGTAACAGGAGAAATTGGACCACAAAAGTTGTTGTAAAGTTTGTCCTGAGTACACTGGTACCCCATATGTGGGGGGGAACCACTGTTTTGGCGCATGGGAGAGCACAGAAGGGAAGGAGCACCATTTTGGAATGCAGACTTGATGGAATGTTCTGTGGGCGTCATGTTGCGTTTGCAGAGCCCCTGATGTGCCTAAACAGTAGAAACCCCCCACAAGTGACCCCATTTTGGAAACTAGACCCCCCAAGGAGCTTATCTAGATGTGTAGTGAGCACTTTGAACCCCCAAGGGCTACACAGAAGTTTATAACGCTGGGCCATGAAAATAAAAAAATCATATTTTTTCCATAAACATGATCTTTTAGTCCCCAATTTTTTTATTTTCCCAAGGGTAACAGGAGAAATTAGACCTCAAAAGTTGTTGTCCAATTTGTCCTGAGTACGCTGATATCCCATATGTGGGAGAAAACTACTGTATGGGCACACTTCGGGGCTCGGAAGGGAAGTAGTGACGTTTTGAAATGCCGACTTGATGGAATGGTCTGCGGGCGTCATGTTACGTTTGCAGAGTCCCTGATGTGCCTAAACAGTATAAACTCCCCACAAGTGTCCCCATTTTGGAAACTAGACCCCGCAAGGAACTTATCTAGATGTGTGGTGAGCACTTTGAACCCCCAAGTTCTTCACAGAAGTTTATAACGCAGAGCCGTGAAAATAAAAAATCATTTTTTTTTCCACAAAAATAAATCTTTTAGGCCCCAATTTTTTTTCCCAACAGTAACAGGAGAAATTAGACCCCCAAAGTTGTTGTGCAATTTTTCCCGAGTACGCTGATACCCCATATGTGGGGGTAAACCACTGTTTGGGCACACGTCGGGGCTTGGAATAAAGGGAGCACTGTTTGACTTTTTGAACGCAAAATTTGCAGGAATCAATGGTGGCGCCATGTTGCGTATGGAGACCCCCTGATGTACCTAAATAGTGGAAACCCCTCAATTCTAACTCCAACCCTAACCCCAACACACCCCTAACCCCAACCCTAACCCCTACACACCCCTAACCATAATACAAACCCTAACCATAACCCTAACCCCAACACACCCCTAACCCTAATCCCAACTCTAACCATAAACCTAACCACAAGCCTAACCCTAATCCAAACACTAACCCCAAAACACCCCTAACGCTTATCCCAACCCTAACCCTAATCCCAACCCTAACCCTAATTCCAACCCTAACCCTAATTCCAACCCTTACCCTAGTTCTAACCCTAACCCTAGTTCTAACCCTAAGGCTGGGTTCATATTGCGTTTTACCAGCCCGTTCAACACGTAGCGTTGACGGGCTGGTAACGGTATAGCATAACGCGATTGCGTTATGCTATACCCGCTAGTGCAGAGGAATCAGCGATGATTCATCTGTGCTAGCGGTGATGGATCCCAGACGCTGCAGCCTGCGTCCAAGGCTCCGTCACTGAATGACTACACGTCGCGCACACAAATGGGGTGAATGGCAGCGTTAACGGACTGCGTTACACCGCGTTATACCGCGGTGAAACGCAGTCCATCTAACGGACTGCCATAATGCAATATGAACCCAGCCTGACCCTAAGGCCCCGTGCACACGTTGCGGATTCACTTGCGGATTTTTCTAAAATTCGCAGGTAAAATGACCTGCCTTTTACCTGCGTATTTAGCGCGGATTTGCTGCGGTTTTTCTCTGCGGTTTACGCCTATAATGGAATAGGTGTAAAATCGCTGCGAAATCCGCACAAAGAATTGACATGCTGCGGATTTAAAACCGCAGCAAATCTGCGCTGAAAAATCTGCAGCATGTGCACAGTGTTTTTTTTACCATTTATTTGCATTGTACTGTACATGGTTTCTGGATCTGCTGTGAATCCGCAGCGCCAAATCCGCTGCGGATCAGCAGCGAAATCAGCTGCGGATTAGCAGCGAAATCCGCTGCGGATCAGCAGTGAAATCAGCTGCGGATCAGCAGCGAAATCAGCTGCGGATCAGCAGCGAAATCAGCTGCGGATCAGCAGCGAAATCAGCTGCGGATCAGCAGCGAAATCCGCTGCTGATCCGCAGCAGATTTCGCTGCTGATCCGCAGCTGATTTCGCTGCTGATCTGCTGCTGATTTCGCTGCTGATCCGCAGCGAAATCAGCGAATCAGCAGCGAAATCAGCAGCGGATCAGCAACGAAATCAGCTGCGGATCAGCAGCGAAATCCGCTGCGGATCAGCAGCGAAATCCGCTGCGGATCAGCAGCGAAATCCTCTGCGGATCAGCAGCGAAATCAGCTGCGGATCCGCAGCAAAATCCGCAACGTGTGCACAGGGCCTAATAGGAAAAAAAAAAAAATCTTATATTTGTCCCTACCTATGCAGGGGGGTTCACTTACTTTTTTTTATTTGATCACTGTGACAGTTTATCACAGTGATCAAAATAAATTTTTTGACTATGCAGGGCGCACTGCACATGCGCCGGCCGGCGGGCGCACTGCGCATGCGCCCGCCATTTTCCAAGATGGCGGCGCCCATGAAGAATCCCGGGTAGCCGCCGGGAAGGATCCAGGGACATCGGTGGACCGGGAGAGGTGAGTATGGGGGTCGGAAGTGAGGGGGGGGGATCGGAAGGTGGGGGCAGCGGAGGCCAGGACGAGGGGAGCTTTTAGTGACGGCGATGACCGACCACTGCCATCTTTCGGTGGCGGCGGCCGATCGCCGCCGTGAATCCGTGTGGGGGGGTCAGGGCTCGGTGTCCAGCCATGGCAGATGCTATTGCAGCATCGGCCATGGCTGGATTGTAATATTTCACCAATTATATTGGTGAAATATTACAAATTGCTCTGATTGGCTGTTTCACTTTTAACAGCCAATCAGAGCGATCGTGGCCACGGGGGGGGGGGTAAGCCAACCCCCCTGTGGTGAAGCACAAAGGGTCCTGTGCTGGCGGGTCGGGTGACCTTTCAGTGACCCCGGTCACCCGGCCCGCAGGGACGCGATCCTTTTATGACGCCACATAGGCGTCATGGGTCGGATTGGCACTGACTTTCATGACGCCTACGTGGCGTCATGGGTCGGGAAGGGGTTAAACTGGTAATGTTGTACACATATTGTACTAATCTGATTTTTCTACAACTTCTGGGCAGTGACTATACCAATGGCATCTTGGACACATATTGTACTAATCTGATTTTTCTACAACTTCTGGGGCACAGTGACAATAATACCAATGGTCAATCTTGGACACATATTGTACTAATCTGATTTTTCTACAACTTCTGGGCACTGACAATAAACTGGTATGTTGTACACATATTGTACTAATCTGATTTTTCTACAATTTCTGGGGCAGTGACTATAATGGCATCTTGGACACATATTGTACTAATCGATCTATCCAAAACCTTTGGTGAATACATATTTCTTTTGTACTCCAAATAGTAATAATGTGATCTATACAAATTATTAAAAAAAATCATTGCAAATTCAAAATTTGTTTTCCTCTTGTAAAAAAGAAATGTGCCAATCTTCTTTTAGTAATTTTGGTTTGCTTTGTGTTTATTTTGCCGCCTACACACTGCGCCGTACACACACTGTGCCGTACACACACTGTGCCGTACACTTAGCGTTTTTGACTACACATAACTACAGGAATGACACATGTTTGTGTACTTCATGGAGATATGTTTACTCAAAAACACAAATATATTCCTATTTTTTTTTTTCACCACCAGTCTGTCTGTCTGCTAATATTGCACAGACTGAATAGAGGATGGTGTTGAGTGCAAGGCATATCTATTTTACCTATCCAGAAATACTAAAAAGTGAAATGAGTGTGGTGTGTTTTTGACATTATTTCACTTTATGATACAAGGCCATATATTCTAGATATAGATTGTAATTTAGCACATCCTCTATTCAGTGTGTGTTGAAGAAAGTGAGGTGATGATGGTGAAAATACACTTTATATATGTACAATACCCTGGCCTTGTATCATTACTATCACACCTGGGCAGGTGAATAGACATGAGTTTTAACCAGCAGCGTTGCTTCAGTCTGCATTAATTTGAAGCATACTGTAGCGATGCTGCTGTTTAGAACTCATGTGTACTCACCTGCCCAGGCCTGATACATTCTGAAGTGACGATGCGTTATTTGGGGCATCACCACTTCAGCATGCCACCAGCCCTTGGTATTGAACAAGATGTATAATCTTTATTATCTCTGCGTTCCAAATCAAGTCAGTGATGAAAATACAAATTATATTTATAGTCACATGATCAGGACTAAAAATTTACAGATGCTTGTGCATCCCCAAATCAATTTTTGGAAACAGCAGGCCAGGTGACACAAATAATTGTTGTGTTATGTCCACCGTCACTGAAAATGGAAGCAAAAGTGGAGAGATAATCAAGGTCATACAACTTGTGTACATGTATAGTTAATTACCTAGTCAGGATTACAAATAAATTCATGATGCACCAAAAAATATGCATCATGAATTAACTGGTAAACCTGGCCATTTCATCATTGTTTTTTAATTTAAAAACAGAGACTGCACGTGGTACAGGTATAAACAGAGGGATTTTATTAACATACTAAAAAAATCAAAAAAATTTTTAACATACAGACAACAATATTATTTTACACCATTTGATCTTGCCAATCCACCCGTCCTACATCTGAGATGAAGTAGGCCGCAAATTGGTCTCTCATTTGGCTGACTTCAACAGAAGACCTGAGAGGGTGCTGAGTGAACTCAGGCAATGGGTTAGGAGCTGTATCATCAAGTTCAAAGTTTGGGTGCTCTTTCGCCATGACAAAGTTATGAAGCACAACACAGGCCTTCACCACTTCATCCACTGTTTGCACTTTAAGATGAATAGCTGTGCCCAGAATGCGCCATCTGGAAACCAATATACCGAAGGCACACTCTACAGTTCTTCTTGCCCTGGTCAGCCTGTAATTAAAAATTTTTTTGTTGTGGTCCAAGTCCCGGCTGGAGTAGGGTTTAAGCAGGTGTTGGCTCATCTGGAATGCCTCATCCCCAACCATTACAAATGGCATGGGTGGACCTTCGGTGTGGGGAAGAGGCCGTGGCATGGGGAAATTAAACTGGTTTCCATACAACCTCCGTCCCATGTCCGAGTTCTTAAACGCCTGTGAGTCATTCCCACGGCCAAATGCACCAATGTCCACGGCAACAAACATACAGTCTGCATCCGCAATGGCCATGAGAACTGTAGAGAAGTACTTCTTGTAATTGTAGTACTCCGAGCCTGTTCTTTTAGGTTTGATGATGTGGATGTGTTTCCCATTAACTGCTCCCAAACAGTTGGGGAAATTGCAGGTTGTCCAGAATTTGTCAGCTATTTCTAGCCACTTTTCTGTGGTGGGCAGGGGCATAAATTCCGGACAGAGAACAGTCCACAATGCCCGGCAGGTGTCCACAACAATTCCTGACAACGTGGAGATACCAATCCGGTACTGGAAGTGGAGTGAAGACAGGCTCTCTCCAGTAGCAAGGAATCTAGAGAAAGAACAAAAAAAATATTATTGTATATGTTTTTGTAAAACATTTCGAAACAAAAAATGGCATAACAATAATTCTGCAGGTCTTTGTTTAATAGCTGTCAGAACAATAATTCTGTCATCTTTGGAATAGTACATGGCATTGGTTTCTCAATATTACGTACCGTAATGTCACCAGGAGTCTTTCCTCTGGAGGAATCGCCCGACGGAGCTGTGTGTCCTGTCTCCTTATTAATTGTTGGACCCGAGCAAGTAAATCCATGAAGGATTGTTGTGACATCCGGGTGTAGTCGGTAAATTTCTCCGGTTTGACTGCAGCTCACTGTAGAGAGTGTGGTACGCTCCACGGCTCTCCCGGAGTTCAACAATGGGATGTACCCACAAACGCCGCCGCTGCCGTCTACGCTGTCTATCTCTCTTCCTTTGTTCATGGCAAGCAACGGCATAAGCCCGAGCCATAGCCATGTCCACATCCAGGTTGAAGTGGAAAGTCTTCATAAGCTGATCCATGTTCACCAAGGCAAATGCAAGCAAGTGTAAAAAAGGGCTGTGAACAGGCTCTATATAAATATTTTCAATAAGACACGCCCACTGGTGTCCCATTGGTGGGTTCTGTTAAAAGAATTTTTCAAGGATTTTGATCATGTGTTTTGCACAGAAAAAAAACGCAAACGCATACAAAAACGCTTTAAATAGCATACAATCGCTTACAATCGCTGCGTTTTTTTAAAGCAATGCGCACTCTTCGACTGCAAAATATCGCTGCGATTACACGCGTTTGCACGCGTTTTTTTAATGCGTTTTATGTGCGCTCGATACGCAGCGCTAAAAAACGCAAGTGTGAAAGTAGCCTTAGGCATGATCAAAAAATATGTTTGAGTCCCTGCGGGTGCATGTCTGTTTGACATGCACAACACATGGAGGGATTTCATGTTTGTTAGGCAATCCCTGCACGTGTTGCAGCTATCAAACAGCCTCGAGACATGCAGCTGCGGGGACTCGAATATATTATTCGGGCACGCCAAAGACACTCGGTTAGCACAGAGCATACTCCGATAATCCCTTATCTGAGCACGTTCGCTCATCACTAATCAGAAGTATTAGAGTAGATTCCAGCACATGGACGTAAAAAGTGTATAGCATCGCTCCATTGTCTGTGTAGTGGCCATTTTCAGGTACTGTAGCTCAGCTCCTATAGAAGTGAATGGCCATTGCACAGTGTACAGAGCTGTGCTCTGTTAAATCTATATGCTATCAGACCTGTAAATAGCAGGTCACAAGGTTGGGCTAGAAGCAAACAATGCCCAAGGTATCATCACTGTAGCAGCCCAATTCTGACCAGTCGTAGTGAGTACCACTAACATGCATGACCCAAGAAAGCAATATCAACCTACAGCATGGAAAACACCATCGAGCTAGTAAATATAGGATAAATGACATGCACATTTTTTACATGATCAGATAGAATAACAAGGATTGTATCCGAGGGTGCAAGAGCTGAATAATGTGTTTGGGTGATTTAGCGTTCTTAATGCAGTCGACAAGTTGCAATGATGTAAAGGTAGGTAATTATCATTATAGCGCCATTTATTCCATGGTACTTTACATGTGAGGAGGGGTATACCTAATAAATACAAGTACAGTAAGTAATCTTAAACAATACAAGTCATAACTGGTACAGTAGGAGAGAGTACCCTGCCCGTGAGGGCTCACAATCTACAAGGGATGGGTGAGGATACAGTAGGTGAAGGTAGAGCCGGTCGTTCAGTGGTTTGGTGGATCGGTGGTTACTGCAGGTTGTAGGCTTGTCAGAAGAGGTAGGTCTTCAGGTTCTTTTTGAAGGTTTCCATGGTAGGCGAGAGTCTAATATGTTGTGGTAGAGAGTTCCAGAGTAGGGGGAAAGCGCGGGAGAAATCTTGTATGTGATTGTGGGAAGAGAAGATAAGAGGGGAGTAGAAAAGGAGATCTTGTGAGGATCGGATGTTGCATGCAGGTAAGTACCAGGAGACGAGGTCACAGATGTACAGAGGACACAGGTTGTGGATGGCTTTGTATGTCATGGTTAGGGTTTTGAACTGGAGTCTTTGGGTAATGGGGAGCCAGAGCATGGTTTGACAGAGGGGAGAGGCCGGGGAATAGCGGGGGGACAGGTGAATTAGTAAGGCAGCAGAGTTTACAATAGATTGGAGAGGTGCAAGAGTGTCAGAGGGGAGGCCACAGAGCAGGAGGTTGCAGTAGTCAAGGCAGGAGATGATGAGGGTGTTACGCTTCCACGGTTTCGGGATGTCGGGACATGGCATAGCTTGCCGATCTAGCCAATGCTCCCATGCTGCCAGACCACGACGACGTGGGGCGTGCGTCCCAGATGGTAAGGGAATGTAGACCCACTGCACCACAGAGGGGGACTAGGGGAGGGCAGTGACCGGGATCTGTGGCAGCTGAGCATGTGGGCAATATGGCGACCTGCAGGACTAAACAACACCGCACAACTACAGGTACGAAGAAACAAAGTTTACTTGAAGACAAACAGAACATAAACATAACATAATGCCAGGCTCACGATTCCGCACATCAGGGAAGGGTACGCGTCTCAGGATAACAGATGAAGGCAGGAGGACATCACCGGTTGATGCAGTCCAGGGTTATCTGGCATGGATATACTAGGGCGGCCTCTCTCTCAGGCCTCAGGCGTAGCACAGGCTCAGCAGGAGAACATCAGACAACGACCTCGGACAGACTTCAGACGATGGCAGGGGTCCTCACGGGTTGATGCAGTCCAGGGTTATCTTGCACGGGCATACTAGGGCGGCCTCTCTCTCAGGCCTAAGGCGTAGCACAGGCTCAGCAGGAGAACATCAGACAACGACCTCGGACAGACTTCAGATGATAGCGAAGGTCATCACGGGTTGATGCAGTCCAGGGTCATCTGGCACGGGCATACTAGGACGGCCTCTCTCTCAGGCCTAAGGCATACCACAGGCTCAGCAGGAGAACATCAGACACCGACCCAGGACAAATGTCAGACGATGGCGAGGGTCATCACGGGTTGATGCAGTCCAGGGTTATCTGGCATAGGCATACTAGGGCAGCCTCTCTCTCAGGCCTAAGGCGTAGCACAGGCTCAGCAGGAGAACATCAGACAACGACCTCGGACAGACTTCAGATGATAGCGAGGGTCATCACGGGTTGATGCAGCCCAGGGTCATCTGGCACGGGCATACTAGGACGGCCTCTCTCTCAGGCCTAAGGCGTAACACAGGCTCAGCAGGAGAACATCAGACACCGACCCAGGACAGACGTCATCACAGGGTAGACCACAGGGGATCTGGCAGGACATCGGGACATCAGGAGACAGGCTGAACATCAGGACCAGGAAATCACGACACAGGCAGGACATCGGAACACAGACTGGACATCAGGAACATGGACTGGACATCAGGAACACGGACTGGACATCAGGAACATGGACTGGACCTCAGGAACATGGACTGGACCTCAGGAACACTGACTGGACCTCAGGAACACGGACTGGACCTCAGGAACACAGACTGGACTTCGGGAACATGGACTGGACATCAGGGCACAAGCCGGACATCAGATAGAACATCAGGACTCGGATCTCAGGCAGAGCATCAGAACACTGGCATCGGACTCTGGACATCTGGCAACGATCGACATGTTCCGGACATCGGGCTGCGGACATCAGGCTCCGGACATGAGGCCGCAGTCATCAGGCTTAGGACATCTGGCAACGATCGGCAGGCTTTGGGCATCAGGCAGGGAAGGATAGGATCCGGACATCTGGAAGTGGTCATCAGACATTGGACATCAAGCAGCGGTCATCAGGCTCCGGACATCTGGCAGCGACCTAAAAAGGAACCCAAGTGGTCTGGTGCAAGCCCCGTTGGGTTGAACTGGAGCCAGCCGGGGATTGTGTGGCACCCCAGGAGTTTGGTTGCCACAGTGACCTTGCCTTCCTCCAGGGGAGGGTGATGTCATGCCTGAAAGCAAAGAGGGATCCCTTAACAGGTAACACAGCATACAACACCTTTCTGACTCCAGACCAGAAGGGGGAGCTCAAACACCTGATTTGAGGGGAGCTTCCCTGGAATATTCTGGCTGGGGGAGGAGTTGGGAGTGGGGCTGGAGAGACAAGAGAGGGCAGACGTGTGGAGACAAGCTGGGGGAAGAGGGGCTATAGATAGCTCACCCCAAGTTCTGAGCGCCGGAGACCGGACCCCAGGAGTCCGAGGCTGAGAGGGTGCAGTAAAGTCCCAGCAGCAGAATCCGGAGCGCAGAGGAGGGCAGGTTCTCTGTCCCAATTAAAACTCTTCTTCAAGGCAGCAGCGCATGTGAGCCGGAGACTCCATAGAGAGTGATTCCTGAAATAGGTTACAGCTGCCTGTTAGGAGAGTGAAGTTCAACTTAAATAAGAGAGAAAGAGAAAATTGGATGGAGCTTATAGCAGCCAGTGCCTCATAGAGCAGCGCTGGAAGGAGACCTCACATCCCACCTGTAGTAAGGGGATCCTAAACTGCTTTCAGGCCGACCTACTCCAGTACGACCTGTATTCAATGTCCTGGATACTTTGCCTACAAAACTGTAAGTAAAGCTTTGGAAACTGCAACTCGCTGACTGTTTCTCAGTTTCTTCCTGCGTCACCTATTACACTCAGCTACATCTCCCAGCACCATTACCACCTTTTACTACATCTACCTGCCCTGGGATCCCATAGTCTCACCTGTGTGAGGCTGTAACAACTCTGCTGCATCTCACCATCTATCCAGAGGATCTGCACCGCAGCTCTGGTCACCATTGACCAGATACCACAGGTGGCGTCACGAATACCTTACTACCAACTCTAAACATCCCCTGTAAATATTACTCCTTTTATTGGATGCCCAGGGCCACGGACCGGTTCACTGCCCCTGTGACACATCCCTGTAATACACCTGCCTGGTACTGAATATCCCACTTCCCTGGTGGGAAATCCAATTGCACTGAATAACTAGCTGAGCACAGAGTAGCAGAAATTCAGCAGACACACCGGACTCCTACTTCCAAGATGAACCCAGGTTATATCACAGAAATCAGTTAGCAAAGAGTCACAGTCGCTGAGCACAGGGTTCAGGACACAGAAGGACTTCAGGAACATAACACAGCAGACACAGTTCAGACAGAGTCATGTACAGGAACAGATCCAGGATCAAGGATTCAGGAAACAAGACAAAATAAGAACAGGCCTGAATATGCAGCCTCCAGGAAAGGCGATCTGGGTATTCTACCCCCAGAGCAGGCGGAAAAACAGGACACAAATGGATCTGGGTATTCTGCCCCCAGAGCAGGCGGAAAACACATGACAGGACAAAGGGCATCAGCTCTCCCAGAACTGATCGCAATCAGAGCGGAGGCTGAACACACAAACACAAATGGCTAGGTTCAGGAACTCAATGCGAAGCTCTGGCAATGCCCCACAAGGCAGGGGAACTTTATATAGGAGCTGCCTCACAGCAATAGGCTGGAGCAGCAATTCTAGCACAACCCCATTCCTCATAAAAGCAGGGAAGGTGTGACCCGCGCATGGACTAGGGTTTTTGCAGATTTTTGCAGGTTTTGGCTAAGT
The DNA here is from genome assembly GCA_033576555.1 of Oophaga sylvatica. Lineage (NCBI taxonomy): Eukaryota > Metazoa > Chordata > Amphibia > Anura > Dendrobatidae > Oophaga > Oophaga sylvatica. Next base: position 907,370,799 of record JARQOD010000001.1, on the reverse strand, counting down.
AATGTACGGATCTGTGAAATATTTTTGAGTTGAAGTTGGGAGGAAGAGGAAAGGGCTTGTATATGTGGCTTGAAAGAGAGATCAGTGTCAAGGATAACCCCGAGGCAGCGAGCTTGTGGGACTGGGGAGAGTGGGCAGCCGTTTACTTTAATGGATAGGTCATTTGGGGGGGTCGCGTGAGATGGGGGAAAGATGATGAATTCTGTTTTGTCCATATTAAGTTTTAGAAATCTAGAGGAGAAGGATGAAATAGCAGACAGACATTGAGGGATTCTGGTTAGTAGGGAGGTGATATCTGGTCCAGAGATGTAGATCTGTGTGTCATCAGCATAGAGGTGATACTGAAAGCAGTGAGATTCTATGAGCTGTCCGAGGCCGATGGTATAAATGGAGAAGAGCAAGGGCCCTAGGACTGAACCTTGTGGGACTCCGACAGATAGGGGGCGCGGTGAGGAGGTGTTGTGTGAGTGGGAGACGCTGAATGTCTGGTCTGTTAGGTATGATGCGATCCAAGATAGGGCCAAGTCTGTGATACCAAGAGATGAGAGGGTCTGTAGTAATAGGGAATGGTCCACTGTGTCAAAGGCAGAGGACATATCCAGGAGGAAGTGTACAGAGTAGTGTCGCTTGGCTGTTAATAGGTCATTAGTGACCTTAGTTAGGGCAGTTTCAGTGGAGTGGTGTGGCCGGAAGCCAGATTGTAAGTGGTCGAAGAGGGAGCAAGAAGCAAGGTGTGAGGACAGTTCAAGATGGACATGTTGTTCCTGTAGTTTTGAGGCCTAGGGGAGAAGTGATACAGGGCGATAGCTAGATACAGAGGATGGGTCAAGAGAGGGCTTTTTGAGGATAAGTGTGATTGAGGCATGTTTAAAGCTTGAGGGGAAAACCCCAGTTGTTAGTGATAGGTTGAAGAGATGGGTTAGGGTTGGGATGAAGACTGTGGTGAGGTTTGTGATGAAATAGGATGGGATCAGGTCAAGTGCACAGGTGGTGAGATGTGATCTGGAGAGTAGAGAGTCGATCTTCTGTAATGGTGGAGAAGTTGGTTTTGGAGGAGGAGGGCTGGGCAGTTAAGGGGAAGGGCTCTGGAGGTTGTTGACTAGTGTTGAGCGATACGATACTGCAAATATCGGATATCGGCCGATATTAGCTCTATCGGCCTTTCGATAATTCGTTTCGATATTTTCGTCTTATCGAATACCGGAATCGGATTTGTCACTGTCACTGTGAGTGTCCGTCGGTCGGGTCTGTCAGGAGTCAGCGGCACTTACCTGGCAGAAGATCTCCGGCGGTCACGTCCTGGACTGCTTGATGGCCGCCATTATCTTCTCCCTGGCGGTCACATGCAGTTTTTCGCGATAACTGCAGTGACTGCAGGGTAATCCCGGCCGTAAACCAGTCCGATGACGTCACCGCTGGGGAAGCAGGTAATCAGCTGTGCTGCGCCGGGATGACAGGCTCTGCCTGTCATTCTGATGTAGCAGAGCTGGATCGTCGTGGGACACTCGTTACTATGGACTGCGTCGGTCAGGTGGTATACTTTTTTTTTTTTTTTCATTTTTTTACAGGAGATCGATGGCGTCGCAGGATGAGACTGTAATAAAAGTAATAAAAACTGTGTTTTTTTTTTTTTATTAAATTAAAAAACTTTTTTATGAACATTCACCCATCCGGGTACATCAACAAGTTAACTATTTACATACAGGGACCCTGTCCGGGTTATTTATAATTCTTTGGCAGGGGTGTTCCAGGTACCACCTGGTACTCTTCTGATGCTTGCCAAACATCCGAGGCACCAAGGACCACCAGGACCTGATGACGTCGTGTGGCCTGTACAGTCAAGTCGTGACCCGCTATCTGGGTCTGTGTGGCCACCTCTTTCATCTCCCTCCGGGTCTGGAACCCTATGTCCCGGACTGAACGAACCCCAGGGGGCCTAACAGGCGCCGGGTACGGGCCAGCTATACTTATCATGTCCATAGCTGGGGCTGCTGAGGAGACCACTGAGGGAGGCTGGGGAGATTTACGGCGTGGGGTGGGCACTTTTGCAGAGGCCTGGATGTGGGAGGCTGAAGGCTCCGAGGGTCTCACAGGTTCCTGACACTCTGGGGAGTAGGGGTCGCACCTGGTAACATTTAGGGCGTACCATCCATTGTAACCCCAGTGTCGGGTGTAAGTCACCAAGTCTCCTGGCAACAGGTCCCTCCCCGGGTGTCCTTCTGGGAGGTGAGCCTCCACGTCCCGCCGGTTCACAAAAACTTCTAAATAAAGTCCAGGCTCCTGGATGAAGCCCCAACCACCTTTCAATTTAAAGCTCCGTACTGCACCCTTACGCCGCGGCTCCCACAGGGTTCCTTTATCTTTTCTCATCCGGTCCTTCTCTGCCCGGTCCTTCTCCAGCTGACGTTGGCGAGGCTTTTGGGATTCTCGCTGCTCCCTTTGTCGCTCTGCTTCCCGCTCCCGACGTCTCCACTCTTCCTCCTGACGCCGGTTGTAATTCTCCTCCACCAGCTGCTCCATGTCTCCACCATCAAATGCCAGCTTACAGTGTCCGGTTTGCGGCAGCTCTCCTGGCGCCCCCCAGTCCTGGCGGCGCTCACCTGAGGAGGAAGCAGCCGGCTCTGGAACAGATGACAGTCGGGGCTCCGGTACAGGCAGGTAGACCTCTGGTACCTGCGCGGCCTCCTCCATGAGGACGGGTGTCGCTTCTTCTGTCTCAGCGACGGGGGCAGACAGCGGGATCTGGGGTGCTGCCGGTGCAGAGTTTTTTGCAGGAACGGGTGCCTCCACTGTGACAACGTCAACTGGATCACATTGCAAGGGCTCCTCTACTAGAACGGGTGCCTCACCTTCCGGTACAGACACTTCAGGTAAGAGGGATTGGCGCCGCTCCAAGTTTATTTTTAGGGCACGCCAGCTGGCTTCCATCCTGGCGACCTCCTCCCGGTGCCGGGCCAGGCCTCTTAGGGTATCCTCCGCTTCTTGCAGCGTAGGAGGGTTTCCAGGCCGGGTGCCCAACGGTGGTTCCGTGGCGATCGGGTCGCTTCCGTGGGGGGAGAGCTCTGAGTCTGACTGCTCCATCCCTTCACACTTCTGCTCGTGTCCATTAGCCATCTCTGCCAAGTCACATGTGTCATTAGCATCAGGAGAGGGCCCCTCTTTTGTAGGGAGGCGGGACCTTCGCGTTAGTTTCCGCACACTGAGGAGGATGAGGAGGCGGAACTGAAGAGCTGTGGGGCACGATCTTACATTGCAGTACCATTTAGAGCCATCGTTTTCGCGTCACTGAGTGAGTGTACACCCACGAAGAGCACGCCCTTCTTCTTCACCAGTGCCTCGTCGTGACGCAGATATGGCTGAAAAATGGCAAATACATTCTCTGATGATTTTAGCAATTCTCAAGCACAAAACCAGTTCAATTCAGGCACACAGGACTCGCTTATAGCGAGCTACAGAATCCTGTTTGTGACGCCCAAGTTGAGTCGCACAGAGCCAGAGGTTTTGGGGGTACTCGGCACCGAGCCCGTCGACTTCTATGGGGTATGTCACGGCTTTACCCGGCAATTGAATCAGAGTCTATTTTACTATGTAGAAGTGTATAAACTATAAATATATGTATATATATATGTCACAATGACATGTATATATATATATGTGTATTCTATGTGTGTATATTTTGTGTTTACAACGAAAGAAAGGGTTTTTTTTGTTGCGATATTTTGTTCCCATAGACTTACATGGGACTTCCGGTATCGTAATCGGATATCGACGATATTTAGTGATATCGGCGATACCATTTCGATACGATATTTTTAGATATCGAGCAGTATCGCTCAACACTATTGTTGACCAAAACTGTCTCTGATGTTATCAATCTTCTGCATGTGTGTAGCCCTGGTGTTAGGCACACGCAGTACCCTGGAGAGTGTGTGGCGAGACAGCAGTTTAATGCTCAATACCCATTCACTCAACATACACTAGACACAACCTTAGGGTAGTGTAGTTACTTGTGAGGGAGTGGTCAGGGTGTATGTTTGTTGAGTGATTGAGTAGTGTGTTTCCTGTCTTCGGACAGAGAAGACGTCTGGAGTTTAGCTGGAGGGAGGAAGCCGTCCAGCCAGCTCATCATCAGTTCAGAAAGTGGAGGCTAGTACAGGTGGTCTAATTCACCTTAGCCTAGTCAGAGCTGTACCTCACCTGAATACATTGAAAGAAAGAAGAAGCTTAGTGCAGAAAGACTTCAGTCACCTGTCTCCAGGACAGTGAAAGGTTCAGAGACGTGCTCCTGCCTAGTGATAACTGAGCATCTGTAACTAACTCTAAAGGAAGTGAATGAAGGAAGTGACTACCCGACTTTATGCAAGTGTGAGTGCTTATGCTACCAGCGAGGACAAGGCGAAAGGCACAGTGGAAAGTTTATTGGAAAGGTGCGTTTGGATTGAAGAAGTCCTGCACATTGCAACCGGTCACTGGGGACCGAAGGATCACTATTAGCTTCAAGCATAGTGGTAAGAAAACCAGGGATTTACCGGACCTTAGGTCGCGGCAAACAGCCTCATATAGTCAGTACGTAATTGGGGTCAGGGGGAGTGAAGACTTTGAGTCAGTGCATGACAAAATAAGAATTCAGCTCTCTCGCAGGAAGGCCCCTACCACAAAACTGACTGGGCAGTACAGCTATGGATTAGCTGGAGTTATTGAGGGAACTACGCTTCAGGCTGGTTGTACTCATCGTGTTGTTGAAAGTAAAGGAGGCCCCTAACTTGTCCAGCTGCTGTCTCAAAATACACTCTCCTTGGATCAGCCTCCCTGGGACCTGCCTGAACATCTTACAAGTAAAGGTATGGAAAGACGCTGATGTGTGAGACTGAGTTATTTATTGCATGCCTGCACAATCCCTACCTAACTACCGACCTGAGGGAAGAGTCCCACCTGTAGGGGACCCGACATCTAGCTGCCTTACCATCCCCTCAGAGACCTGCAGCAGCACTGGTATAAATTACCAGAAGACTACAGGTGGCGTCACGAACTGTATATAAATCTATCCCCTGTAAATATTCCCCCAACATACGCCAGACCGCCAGGGCCACAGACCGAGCCACCGCTACCTGTGACAATCCCCATAGACTTCCATGGGCTCGGCTCTGAGTACCCCATTGCCCTGGTAACCCACAATTGTGGTGGCGGGTCGTTACAATTTGGCGTCACGAACAGGATGCGAAACTCGCAAAATTGCGAGCCCTGTGTGCCTATGGAATTGTTTTTGTGAAAAGGACTGTTTGCACTTTTGGCGCCAAAAATCGCCATCTTTGTCGCCATATTCGCGCCCTCAGGCGCTGGAGAAGAAGGTGGGCGTACCTTCGTGGGCGTGTACCCCCCTGTGGCGCGAAGAAGATGCCTGTCCTCTCAAAGTGCTATTACAACATGCGATCCTGCCCTACAGCAAAGGAGGTCCGCCTCCTCTTCACCTTCCCTGCGAGGAGGAGGAGACGCAAACCCCGCCTCCACGGAAGAGACCGGATGTCTCTGGAGGAAGATGAAAGAATCTTCTGGAACATCATGGAAGCAGGACGTGTGCAGCCGAGCAGGGAAGCGGAGGAAGGCAGGCCCCGTGCCCCAGCCAAGCTGCCACCAGCACAGGAGTCATCCGTGGTCCTGCACCTGCAGCAAGCATTGCTGGAAATCAAAGAAGAAAATGCACGATTCGAGTTACCGAAAATTCTGCTGCCCAAGGCAAAGGAGCAACCGGAGGCTGCCCCCGAAAGTACCAATCCTGATCCCACCGGTGAAGCGGTGGAGGCGAAGGAGGTTGAGGAGGTACCGCCAGTTCCGGAACGCCCGCCCGGCCAAGAGGCCGCAGCAGATGATCGATCCCCGGTAGGGACACCGTCGGGGACTCAGCCGTCAATGATGGAGCAGCAACAGCAGCAGGTTAGTGCGTCCCCAACTGAGCCATTGCGCACACCTGCTTCCTGCTCTGCATCACACCAGCATCGTGCCCCAGCATCGCCCCCTGCAAGCTCATCGCAAATTAAAGCAATTTCTACATCGCAACTAGCGACCCAGTCTCAATCGCAATCCATGACACGGTCCATATCGTTAACTGTGATTGAAACGCAATCGGTGTCTCGTGAGGAGAATGTACCCGTTGCGCCCCTAGTGGTTCGCACAAGCACTGTGGCGACTCAAACCCCAATAGCAGGTCACGACCTGTTAGTTCTGGGATCTAGGGAACACCGCATTGTTCCAGCCCCCGGGGTGGAAAATGTATGTGAAAATGAATAAATAGTAAAGAAGAATCGGTGAGATCCATATAGGGTCTACCATAAGTAAAGTTGTAGAAAGTTCAAGTATGTTTACAAATTTTTGCACAAGTTGAAGAGTATAATGTATATAATGCATATATATATTCTACCAGTAGAATGCCCGGCTGGGTAAACAGAGAAAAAGTTTGCACTTTAGTATTATTATGATGTGATATTATATCTGTGTCTTCGTTTAACAATGGACTTTGAGGTTGAGGACTGTGCCAGCCCAGAACTTATTTGTATATAGTTGCGCTTCGGTGCTTTATCTTGGTTTTACATAAAACCAGCACAACTACCTCTGAATACAAAACCCGTGTGGTGTGGCACTGAGTGAGGTCTGCATTCGGATGTCCTGCAGCCCACCCAGGACCCACGTTGAAGGTTTGGTGCGGGTCCTTCACAAGAATACTGTATATTTATTGAATGCTATTTAATACTTTTGTATTTTTCTATAATGTTATTGTTTTGCAACGTTCAAGATATCCTCACCTCCCGGATGGGACGAATTAATGTTTCATGTTTGATGTTTTCATGCATAAACAAAACTGTCTCTTTGTATTTTACAGCCCGGGAGTGCTGTCTTTTACCATGGGGGAATGTGTAGCCCTGGTGTTAGGCACACGCAGTACCCTGGAGAGTGTGTGGCGAGACAGCAGTTTAATGCTCAATACCCATTCACTCAACATACACTAGACACACCCTTAGGGTAGTGTAGTTACTTGTGAGGGAGTGGTCAGGGTGTATGTTTGTTGAGTGATTGAGTAGTGTGTTTCCTGTCTTCGGACAGAGAAGACGTCTGGAGTTTAGCTGGAGGGAGGAAGCCGTCCAGCCAGCTCATCATCAGTTCAGAAAGTGGAGGCTAGTACAGGTGGTCTAATTCACCTTAGCCTAGTCAGAGCTGTACCTCACCTGAATACATTGAAAGAAAGAAGAAGCTTAGTGCAGAAAGACTTCAGTCACCTGTCTCCAGGACAGTGAAAGGTTCAGAGACGTGCTCCTGCCTAGTGATAACTGAGCATCTGTAACTAACTCTAAAGGAAGTGAATGAAGGAAGTGACTACCCGACTTTATGCAAGTGTGAGTGCTTATGCTACCAGCGAGGACAAGGCGAAAGGCACAGTGGAAAGTTTATTGGAAAGGTGCGTTTGGATTGAAGAAGTCCTGCACATTGCAACCGGTCACTGGGGACCAAAGGATCACTATTAGCTTCAAGCATAGTGGTAAGAAAACCAGGGATTTACCGGACCTTAGGTCGCGGCAAACAGCCTCATATAGTCAGTACGTAATTGGGGTCAGGGGAGTGAAGACTTTGAGTCAGTGCACGACAAAATAAGAATTCAGCTCTCTCGCAGGAAGGCCCCTACCACAAAACTGACTGGGCAGTACAGCTATGGATTAGCTGGAGTTATTGAGGGAACTACGCTTCAGGCTGGTTGTACTCATCGTGTTGTTGAAAGTAAAGGAGGCCCCTAACTTGTCCAGCTGCTGTCTCAAAATACACTCTCCTTGGATCAGCCTCCCTGGGACCTGCCTGAACATCTTACAAGTAAAGGTATGGAAAGACGCTGATGTGTGAGACTGAGTTATTTATTGCATGCCTGCACAATCCCTACCTAACTACCGACCTGAGGGAAGAGTCCCACCTGTAGGGGACCCAACATCTAGCTGCCTTACCATCCCCTCAGAGACCTGCAGCAGCGCTGGTATAAATTACCAGAAGACTACAGGTGGCGTCACGAACTGTATATAAATCTATCCCCTGTAAATATTCCCCCAACATACGCCAGACCGCCAGGGCCACAGACCGAGCCACCGCTACCTGTGACAATCCCCATAGACTTCCATGGGCTCGGCTCTGAGTACCCCATTGCCCTGGTAACCCACAATTGTGGTGGCGGGTCGTTACACATGAAAAATCAGGCAAAGTCTTCAGCTGAGATGAGTGGAGAGGGAGGAGGTGCTGGGGGACGAAGGAGAGAATTGAAGGTGTGAATAGCTGTTTAGGGTTGTGAGACAGGGAGGATATGAGAGATGAGAAGTAGGTTTGTTTAGCTGTGGCGAGTGTGGCCTTGAAAGTAGCGAGGAACTGTTTGAATGCGATGAAGTCCTCATTGGAGTGGAATCTTTTCCATCTCCGCTCAGCAGCCCTGGAAGCTCGCCTCAGTTTTTGATTAGGCTGGCATGCCAAGGCTGTCTGTTGATTTTGCAAGCTTTGGTATGTGTGAGAGGGGCAACTGATTCCAAAGCTACAGCTATTGTGGTGTTATATAGAGCGGCAGAGGCATCCGCATTGTGTAGGGAACTTATGTCTGTAAGAGGGAGAAGGGATACAGACAGTGAGTGTAGATCGAGGTGTTTAAGATTTCTGCGAGGGTGTGCAAGTTTGTGGGGTGGGGTTGTGGACAAGTAGTGGAGAGGGAAGAGAATGTAAGTAGGTTGTGGTCAGAAAGAGGAAGAGGTGAGTTAGAGGGTTAGATAGGGAGCAGAGGCGGGTGAATATGAGGTCCAGAGTATGATCATCTTTGTGAGTGGCTGCAGAAGACCATTGAGTGAGGCCGAAGGAGGAAGTGAGAAATAGAAGTTTAGTGGCAGCTGAGAGGGAAGTGTCAACGGGGATGTTGAAGTCGCCCAAGATGATAGTGGGGATGTCAGTGGAGAGGAAATGAAGTAGCCAGGTGGTGAAGTGGTCAAAGAAGGTGGTGGCTGGACCTGGGGGGCGGTAAATGACAGCTAGTTGGAGGTTGGAGGGGGAGTAGATGCGCATAGAGTGCACCTCAAAAGAAGGGAGGGTAACAGATGGTGGCAGTGGGATGTGGGTGAATGAGCAGTTATCTGACAGGAGAAAAACAACTCCTTCACCATGCTTGCTGCTGGTGCAGGGGTGTGGGAAAGGTGGAATCCACCATACGAAAGGGCAGCAGGAGAGGCTGTGTCAAAGGGGGTGAGCCAGGTTTCGGTGATGGCGAGGAAGGAAAGTTTGTTAGTAATAAAAACATCATGGATGTAGGAAAGTTTGTTGCAGACAGAGCGAGCGTTCCACAGAGCTCCTGTTAGTGGGAATGGGGAAGCGGGGGCTGGGCGAATGGGTATAAGCTTAGAGAGGTTACGGAAAGTTGTGATAAAGCATGGATGGGAGGTAGAAATGACTGTGGGAATGTGGTGAAGAGGACCAGGATTTGGAGAGATATCACCAGTAGTGAGGTAATGCATGAGAATAAGAAGTACACCTTTTACTTTGCTGCCCCTGCTGATCCAAATCTGCCTCTTCACTGCCCTTCTGAATTCTTTATTATCAGGACTGTAGCTCTAGCTGGCCTCAGCAATCATGCAAAGGCAGAAGACACTTCATCTCAATACTTATTCTTAGGATCAGGCTATAAAGAAAAAAAGCAAATATGACTGTTTGGCAATATTAATCAACTTTTTCAATGACCTTTTTAATATATGGTATATATATATATATATATATATATATATATATATATTGTAACATTTCCAGGGGATATAGCTCTAGGATCGCTGTCTGGGTAGACAGAATGGCACGAAAACAGTTCATTCAGACAGCAGTTCTGGTGTAAAACTGGCCGCAACCAGCTTTATTAAAGTCCACAGCAAACAGATAAAAATAAAGCATAAACAGAAAACCTAGGCTTGTCTAGCCACTAATTACACATAGACCGATTGCCCTGTCTATCCGGGTCCCGGCTCTACCAGCCTGACCCAAAACAACAGATATGATATATGTTACCAGTATGGAGTTTCACAGATACTCCTCCTTGTGTCTGAAGGCACCTTCCATGTCCAGACTTGAGAGAGATCCACTCCTATTCAGCCGCTATTCGCACGGATTCGCACTGAGACTACTCCTGTGTCCGGGGTACTTCCTGCACCCAGACTGAGATAGCTCACACTCCTGGAGACTGCTTCTTGTGCCGGGACACCTTCCTGTGTCCAGAACTAAGCCAGCTCTAACACTCCTTGAGACTGCTTCTTGTGCCGGGACACCTTCCTGTGTGTCCAGACTAAGCCAGCTCTAACACCTGGAGACTGTTTCTTGTGCCGGGACACCTTCCTGTGTCCAGACTAAACTAGCTCTCCTTGTCTGTCTTCCCAGACACCTACTTCTGGTTTCCTAATTATCACCTGAGTGGCCACAGGTTTGAGCTGCAAACGTGTACTTGAATGGATGGTGTAATGACCTTTCTCCACCACTAGTTTTACAAAGGCACACATTTCCCTATACAAGTCAGCAAAGTACCTGTGAAATGTACACCCCATTCAATACATACGCTCTCACTGTCTCACATATCCCCCCCCTCTTCTCCAGACCGGAGGGCTGGTCATCCAGACCGGAGGGCTGGTCAACAATCCAAAAGAGACAGTGAACTCCGAACACTGCATCAGCACTATACTTCTATATAGGTCAGGTACCAGGAGCTGTCTCACGACCTCTCCCTGGACTTCAGTGACCCTATACAATAGGTTATTGTTCATGGCAGCATGAGGAAACCTCTCCTCAGAGCCAGGCTCTTGGGAACCTCATTTAGAACACTTATATTTTCCTGTGCCGTTTTAAGAGTGGGGTCTCGCAACTGCTCACTCCCAAAATTGTCACAGGACACAGGCAGGTCAGGGACACTCGGTTCCCGAGAACCACCATCCTCGTCTCCCAACATCACCTGCAAAGGAATTTCATCTCTATCACGGTCATCACCATTATCAGTATCATCACTATTATGATTAGCATCATCATCATTATCATCATCATTATGATCATCATCATCATTATCATCATCATCATTATCATGATCATCACATAAGTTTAAGCTTGTGGGGTTGAACACATAATATATCCAATCACCTCAACCCACAGTTCACACAGAGACCATGTACTTGTCCCTTGCTCTGTTCAGCCCCGGAATATTAGTCAATGACATTCGCTCATTCCTTAGGGACCTACCGTCTGTCATTGTCACAGACTTCGTCCAGTCACATTTCTGGGACGTAACCTTGTCAGGTCTCCCCTTCGCTCCCAGTGGTCAATCGTAACCTTGTCAGGTCTTGCCTGGGTATCTAAGGTCCGGTTAGACTCCGTACTGTCCTGTACTCTATCGGGTCATCTGTATGGGCCTCTCAAACCTGAGTTACTGGAGGTCTCACTACCTCTAAACCCACGCCCACTACCCTCAGGACATCTTGTAAGGTCCCTAACTTCAGCCGTAGCTGTTCTGTTATTTAGGGGGCCCTTTCTCTGTCGGGTCTCACTATTCTTAGACGGCTGCCATCTTCTGCTGCTCAGATGATGCTGTCTATCTACTCGCTGTCTAGCGAGATTCAATTGTTCTACCTTTCGCAGGTAGGTCACACGGTACGCCACCAGCATGCGCACATATTCAAGACTTTCTTCCGTTCCTATAGCGTAGAATGACACCATGCCGTCTTCATCTGGTATCCAGTCCCGACGATCACGTGGACTGCTTACTTTCACCACACCAGACTTCTTCACCATTATCTGCATGGCTCGGCCATTTCTCCCAATCAGCTTTCTCACCAGAACATGAGGCACCCGGATGACCTCTTCCTGTAGACTGTGAGCTTTTCTCATAAGCTTTAGTTGTCTAACGGTTTGTTCTGTCTTCAACCGGAGAAACCGCTTTGTGCGAATACATCGCCAGTGCATGTCACTTAGGATTGCCACCCTCTTCACTGTAACTTCGGTCGTGGACAAGACCACCAGCTGTTTAGCTCCTGAAGTCGAGTACACCTTACAGGCTCCCACGGCCTTCCTAAACGCTTCATGCACAGACTCACGGGTGCATTCTTCTCTCAAGTCCTCGGGTACATCTACGAGGCACTTGTACCGACACGTTTCGGTCTCACCAGTGGTTTCCAGACGATCAATCAGCTCAGGGTTCAGGGACAACTGACTGTCAGTTTCTTCCCCCTTTATGCTTCTTCTGAGCTGACTCACAGCTACAAATTCGTGAATTTCCGTCCTGACCACTTCCATTTCACATTTATCTTCCGTTACCACACTCTTAGCTCTCCTCAGGTCTATCTTCTCTTGGCAAAAGGGAGCGAGTGCAACGTGTTTGCCCTTTTCTTTCTCCAAGAAGGCCTTGTTCATCGAGTGACACTGTATCAGGCGACTTTTAGGCTAAGTTCACACGTTGCGGAATTGCCGCGGAAATTTCCGCGGCAATCCCGCACTTCTCCCGCAGGAAATACGCACGTTTTTTGTATGCTGATTCCCGCCAGAATAATAGCGTTTTGCAAGCGTAATTAGCTTGCAGAATGCTAGCGTTTTCCTAGCGATCTGTAGCATCGCTTGGAAAACTGATTGACAGGTTGGTCACACGAGTCAAACATAGTGTTTGACAAGTGTGACCAACTTTTTACTATTGATGCCGCCTATGTCGCATCAATAGTAAAAAGATCTAATGTAAAAATAATAAAAAAAAATAATAAATAATGATATTCTCACCTTCCGGCGGCCCCCGCAGCCTTCCCTCCTTCAGCGACGCTCCCGGCAACTCCGGTCCCAGGAGTGCTTTGCGACAAATCACACCGATGATGTAGCATCTCGCGAGACCGCTACGCCATCTGGGTGATTCTCGCAAAGGACTCTTGGGACCGGAAGTTGCCGGGAGCGTCGCTGAAGGCGGGAAGGCTGCGGGGGCCGCGGGAAGGCTGCGGGGGCCGCCGGAAGGTGAGAATATCATTATTTTTTATTTTAATTATTGTTTTACCAGGGATATGGTACCCAGGGCCTGGAGGAGAGTCTCCTCTGCTCCAGACCCTGGGTACCATCCGCACATGAACCGCTTACATTGCGCATAGTGGGCATAGCCACATGCGGAAAGTAAGCGGTTCAATGCATTCCTATGGCGGCGGAATCACCGCGATTACGCTAAATTAATGAACATGTTGCTATTTTTTCCGCGAAGCGTTTTTTTCGCGGAAAAAAACGCAACATGTGGCCAAAACATGCGGAATCAATTAACATGTATAGGATGCTTAATGCTTGCGTTTTTATCGCGTTTTTACCGCGGAAAACCGCGGAAAAACCGCGAAAAAAACGCAATTATTCCTGATCGTGTGCACTTAGCCTTAAGCCCGAGAACTTCTTCCTCTAATTCCGCCATTCGCCTCTCAGCAGCCCGTCTCTGAAGCTTCTCTTGCATCCACTGGGCTTGTAACCACTCCTTGAGCTCCTTGATCTCGGCTCCGACATCCACCGAATCATCCGAACTCACATCACTCGAGGAAGTATCTGCTTTACACCTCCCATCTCCAGTGGCAAACTCCTGGACCTGGTCTGTAGCTTCTCTGATGGACTCCTCCATCTTTTCCCGCTCAGCTTCCATTTGGCTGAGCTTTTCCTTAAGGCGCATCTCCGCCTTCTGGAGAGTATCACAGGACATCTGTAGCTCCTTCACCTGAGCTTCCAGACCTAGGGTCTTTCTGCGCAGGTCACCATTTTCTTCACGGGTGTCCTGCAGAGTGGTCTCAACCACCTGGCGCATTTGCTCTGCATCCCTCTTATCCTCTTCTAGTTTTTCTTTGACCCTGAGAAGATCCACATAATCTCTCTTCATCTGTTGCAGTTCCCTACTGCGTTCACCACACTCCTTCCTGGAGTCACACAGCTCCTGGTTGAGCTGTTCGCGCAGTCGTTCTAGGATTTGTTTACTTCCAGAAACTCCATCCTGCAGCGCCTCCTTCTCCCGCTTCAACTGCAAAACCTCTTCCTTGATTTTGCTGCGGTCCTCCTTAATGGCAAAGAACATATTCTGCCACAGGATAACTTCCTCGTTGCTTCCTTCTAGACCTCGCTGGTCTGAGGACACGTCCTCCAGGTTTTCACATAATTGCAGCATGTCACTCTGATACTGCAGCCGAAAAGGTTCCAACTCTTGGCCATGACTGGCCCTCTCCTCTTCTACCTCTAAAGGAGAATCCACACTTGAAGCATAGGCAGACAGTACTACATTCTCTTCATTTTCATTTTCAGCGAGTACTACCGGCACAACCTTTTTGTGGCCCTTGCGCCGTCGACGACGAGAGGGGGACTCTTTTCCCTCATCTAGCCTCTCCTGACTGACCTCACTTTTTACTTTCATAGTGTCCCAGTCAGCTACGGGGTCTGTGTCACTCCCCATTGTTTTGTGGACTAACAGGTCACCTCCCACTTTGACGTCACCCCCTTCTACTGGAGCTACCCCGTTATCAACGGTCACATTGTCATTTTAGGAGGTACCAACCCACAACCAGTAATAATTTTCAGTTTTCCACACTCTACACTTTTGTGAAAATCCGCCCCTTTTTTAGACTCCTCCCCCTTTTTAACAACCACACCGGCAGGGTAATTTTTACACAAAAAATCAGCAGTAGTCTTAGGACTCAGTTCACAACATCTCTTACCACCTCCCCGGGCACTCTGTGACAACACTGGCACCCCCGGAGAGTCCATAGAATGGTCCACTGCCGCCATTCCATACGGTGCCCATAGCTCCCGCACCCTGTCCAGTTGCATGTCCAGTAGACATTTCTCAAATATGCGGTCCGACTTGTCAGACCCATTCGCTGCTCCGTTCACAGCCATTGCGGAGCACTGTTCACACCAGAACTTCACCGCTTTCCCTTGGAAAAATCTTCGTGGCCCCGCCGAGCCACAGCAAAATTTGAGTGCGACGACAATCTTCACAACCCCGCCGAGTTGCAGCTGAAAACCGGATTTGAGTGCGACGACAATCTTCGTAACCCCACCGAGTCACAGCAAGATGCCTTCGTGACCCCACTGAGTCACAGCAAGATGCTTGTATCCACACTCGTCGTCCATGCTGTCAGACTTCTCTGTCTCAACAACGGCAGTCTTCACTCAAGACATACACACTCCACAGCCTTTTCCACAGAAAATTTTTTTTTTTTTCTTTTGCAAACTCTATTAGGGCTACTGTCTCTTTAAGACTGCTCCAAACAGACGTTTCTCTTGACACACACTTTTTTTTCTCTGCTGCTATTTCAACAGACTTCACCTTTATTGCTGTCTCTATGCCACCGTGCTGCATGCACACTCCAGCACTAACTGTATCAGCCACTGCGCTGCCCCAGCATTCTCCACCAATTGTAACATTTCCAGGGGATATAGCTCTAGGATCGCTGTCTGGGTAGACAGAATGGCACGAAAACAGTTCATTCAGACAGCAGTTCTGGTGTAAAACTGGCCGCAACCAGCTTTATTAAAGTCCACAGCAAACAGATAAAAATAAAGCATAAACAGAAAACCTAGGCTTGTCTAGCCACTAATTACACATAGACCGATTGCCCTGTCTATCCGGGTCCCGGCTCTACCAGCCTGACCCAAAACAACAGATATGATATATGTTACCAGTATGGAGTTTCACAGATACTCCTCCTTGTGTCTGAAGGCACCTTCCATGTCCAGACTTGAGAGAGATCCACTCCTATTCAGCCGCTATTCGCACGGATTCGCACTGAGACTACTCCTGTGTCCGGGGTACTTCCTGCACCCAGACTGAGATAGCTCACACTCCTGGAGACTGCTTCTTGTGCCGGGACACCTTCCTGTGTCCAGAACTAAGCCAGCTCTAACACTCCTTGAGACTGCTTCTTGTGCCGGGACACCTTCCTGTGTGTCCAGACTAAGCCAGCTCTAACACCTGGAGACTGTTTCTTGTGCCGGGACACCTTCCTGTGTCCAGACTAAACTAGCTCTCCTTGTCTGTCTTCCCAGACACCTACTTCTGGTTTCCTAATTATCACCTGAGTGGCCACAGTTTGAGCTGCAAACGTGTACTTGAATGGATGGTGTAATGACCTTTCTCCACCACTAGTTTTACAAAGGCACACATTTCCCCTATACAAGTCAGCAAAGTACCTGTGAAATGTACACCCCATTCAATACATACGCTCTCACTGTCTCACAATATATATATATATATATATATATATATATATATATATATATATATATATATACAGAATTCATTCAAACTAAGTTTAGTTTTTATGTGGCTGAATTATTTTGTCCAGCAAGCAACCTGTGGCCCCGCTGTAACATTAACAAATGAGGAGGGATAACATGGAGAATGTGGGTTCTTTCCATTGGACAAGCTTCAAACTTCCAAGAAAAACATGTTTATCAATCTTGATGAAAACATGCCCATTTTCATGCTCTTTTAGACGTATCCAGCTGTTGGTCAGTCGATGTGAAAACACAGAATATGAAGGGTGTGTCAGGAAATGGAATTCCCTTGTGGTTGAACTCAACTATGTCAGCACAAATTTTCACTGCTTTACTGATGCAAATCCAGGTTAGAAAAACAACATATTACCTTGCTGTTCTTTATTCATTAACAAAAGTGGCAAGAGTTAAAAAAATAAATCAACTTCTTTGGGCATTTGATATTAATAACATGTGCTTGGAATAGGTTACCAATAGAGATGAGCGAATATTTCAATGTTCGGTTCGGATTCCGATCACTGAACTTCCAATATTTGCCAATTTATTCATCGAATATTCGTCGAACATCGCTGAATGCCATTCAAGTCAAAGGGAGGCAAAAACAAATGCATACGCAACACCTTCAAACGGGCCCAAAAGCTGCTAAAACACATCAAATGAGGGGCAGACACCAGGAAAGTGGCCTCAATTCACCCACAGTACAAATTTTAGCATGGCACGGCAGCAATCAGCCATGCAAGAGTTATCGGGTCTGGGCCAACATTTACAGCTTTGAATTGAACGTCAAATTAAGACGAGGTGGGTGTAGGCCTACTGTGCTGAGAGCCCTGATGCCACATCCAACAGCTCAACCTTCTTGATGCTCAGCCACACTCAGGTGGCCCAAATATCAGTTTCGTAGACTACTATTGTCAGAAAAATCTAAGGATAGTAACGCGGGTAGTTGATTCAAAGGCAGTGGAGGCATGTCTACAGGCAACACGCATGAAGGAGGCTCAACCAGGAGTCTACACATTTACAAAAATAAATGACAGAACACGAACAAAGTGGCATTAATTGCAACAGAGTAGAACTAGTATAATGGGGACCGACACCTCTTCCACTGCAGCCAACCCAGCAGATGAAGACTGTAACGGGCATAGTGGTCGAACCACTGTGCCATATCCCTCGTAAATCCTGGCTTTGCGTAAGTAGGTAGCCTACCAAATCCCAATTCAGATGAGTGGCAGCAGGCGGAAATTGAGACCCAAGGAGGGACAAGGAGGTGGCACCAGGTGCTTCTCCAGGGCTGACCTACAGAGGGTGGCAGCTGACCCCCTAGAGCGGGTAGGCTCCTGCAGCCCAAAGGAGGAATGAAGAATGCAGGCAGGCACTGTAGGGACACTGGAACCACGGGTGCAGATAGGACCAGCTGAGGAACAGAAAAGCACTGGCATGTGCGGCTGAACCGGCTGATGGACAGAAGAGCACAGACAGGCACAAGGAGACGAGTACAGGGTAGACAAGCAGAAGGGGTGGACTTGGGGAACCTGACAACTAGCAAGCTTGAAAGGCAAACTAACAACATCGGTCAGGCACCTCCATATTGAAGGAGCCTTAAATAGAACGTGTCACTCAGCTATTGGCTGGGAACACCTTAGATCGACGCAGGACGTCCCTTTAAGAGGGAGGGTTCGCGTGCCCTAAGCATAGTGCCCGGGCCTACAACTGAACCTTGGGGGACACCGACACATAGAGAGCGAGATGAGGAGGTGGTGTGTGAATGGGAGACACTGAATGTCCTGTCTGTTAGGTACAAGGAGATCCAACAAAGGGCCAAGTCTGTAATGCCAAGAGATCAGAAAGTCTGTAGTAAGAGGGAATGGTCCACTGTGTCAAAGGCAGATGCCAGGTTCAGGAGAAGGAGGAGTACAAACTAGCATCGCTTTGATTTGGCCAGTCTGATTATGGAGGGAAGCATGAAATGCTCTAAAATTTCCTGATAGACGGCTGCACTGACTTTGGTTTTAATAAAACACAGTGGACCTACACCAGCAGATGACATGGCTCCCGAAACCATCATTGATTGTGGATACTTCACACTAGACCTTGGAAATCAAGGTCCCAGAGTCTGAAGGAAGAGTGGAGAGACAGTCAATCCAAGCTGCTTGAGGTCTAGTGTGAAGTTTCCACAATCAATGATGGTTTGGGGAGCCATGTCATCTGCTGGTGTAGGTACACTGTGTTTTATCAAGACCAAAGTCAGTGCAGCTGTCTATCAGGAAATTTTAGAGCATTTCATGCTTGCCTCTGCTGACAAGCTTATTGGAGATGGAAAGCTCATTCTCCAGCAGGACTTGGCACCTGTCCACACTGCTAAAAGTACCAATTCCTGGTTTAAAAACAACAGTATCACTGTTCTTGATTGGCCAGCAATCTCGTCTGACCTTAACCACATAGAGAGTCTATGGGGTATTGTCAAGTGGAAGATGAGAGACATCAGACCCAAAAACGTAGACGAGCTGAAGGCTGCTATCAAAGCAACCTGGGCTTCCATAAGACCTCATCATTGCCATAGACTGATCGCCTCCATGCCACACCGCATTGATGCAGTAATTGATGCAAAATGAGCCCCGACCAAGTATTGAGTGCATTTATTGAACATACATTTCAGTAGGCCAACATTTTGGATTTTAAAATCATTTTTTCAAGCTGGTGTTAGAAAGTATTCTAATTTACTGAGATAATGACTTTTGGGATTTCATTGGCTGTAAGCCCTAATCATCAACATTAACAGAAATAAACACTTGAAATAGATCACTCTGTTTGTAATGACTCTGTATAATATATGAGTTTCACTTTTTGTATTGAAGAACTGAAATAAATTAACTTTTTGATAATATTCTAATTTTGTGAGATGCACCTGTATCATATGTGGGACATAAATCAGGGTAGCAAATATTACAGTTAATAAATGAAAGCAAAACCTACTAATTCCAATTCTGACATCCCAGGTCGTCACATTTGTCTGCAAATGTTGGTCCATGAGGCTTCCTGCTTCTGTTTGTTGACGAAGTATGAGTCCCTGGTGTCCCGTAACTGAGGACACATCTGTACAAGGAGCAGGAGTATTTCCACATTGATGGCCCGAGACATCTTCTATTCACTTCACTCCGTGGAGGCATGTGTGGCTCATCTTGGCTGAAGTTAGGGGAGGTGCGAACACTCTGTGTGTCTTTAACTTCATGTCATGGTATGACTGAATATCCTGTGTCATTTTTTTCCATAGTCTTCTATGCATAAAAATCGAACTGCATATGGATTATCTGTAAGCCGTCCATTTTTTTTCTTGCACCCATAGACTTGTATTGGCCACTCGCAGCATGCTACGATTTTTTTCTCATGCCGAATACAGCTAAGAAAAATTATGCAGATGTACACTGCCTCATTGAAAACATTGGTCCGAGTGCAATCCGATTTTTTATCGGAATGCACTTGTCCAATTTATACAGCAGGAGAATAAATAAAAATCGGCCCCACACAGCAGCGAGAAATTCCAGCAAACCAGGAATTAACCCTCAGGTTTCCATGCTGGGCAATACAAGAAGTCCCAGAAGTAAAACAGGAATACCGCTTAGTCTCCCTGCATTAACTGGCAATATGATACTACAATATCACTGTCATTGTGGTTGTCAGAACCTCACCCCTGTTACTGGCATCAGTAATACATACAAGATGATGCTTATTATTTACTGATTTTATAAATTCTTTCACTCAATACTTTCCTTATACTATTTCTCATATGGTGCTAATACCATGAACTACAGATGTGCTCAAAAGTCTACATACCCCAGCAGAATTTTTGCTTTCTTGGCCTTTATTCTGAGAATATGAATGATAACACCAAAACTTTTTCTCCACTCATGGTTAGTGGTTGGGTGAAGCCATTTATTGTCAAACTACTGTTTTCTTTTTTCAAATCATAATGACAACCCAAAACATCCAAATGACCCTGATCAAAAGTTTACATACCCCATTTCTTAATACCATGTATTGCCCCCTCTAACATCAATGACAGCTTGAAGTCTTTTGTAGTAGTTGTGGATGAGGTTCTTTATTTTCTCAAATGGTAAATCTGATCACTTTTCTTGTCAAAAGCCTCCAGTTCCTGTAAATTCCTGGGCTGTCTAGCATGAACTGTGCACTTGAGATCTCCCCAGAATGGCTTAATGATATTGAGGTCAGGAGACTGAGATGGCCACTCCAGAACCTTCACTTTGTTCTGCTCTAGCCAATGACAGGTCGATTTGGCCTTGTGTTTTGGATCATTGTCATGTTGGAACATCCAAGTACGTCCCATGCGCAGCTTCCGGGCTGATTATTGCAAATTTGCCTCCAGTATTTGCTGATAGCATGCTGCATTCATCTTTCCTTCAACTTTGACCAAGTTTCCTGTGCCTTTATAGCTCACACATCCCCAAAACATCAGTGATCCACCTCCTTGCTTTACAGTAGGAATGGTGTTCCTTTCATGGGCCTTGTTGACCTCTCTCCAAATGTAATGTTTATGGTTGTGGCCAAAAAGTTAAATTTTGATCTTATCACTCCAAATTACCTTGTTCCAGAAGTTTTGAGGCATGTCTCCATGCTGTTTTGCATATTGTAGGTGAGATACTTTGTGGCATTTGCACATTAGTGGCTTTCTTCTGGCGACTTGACCATGCAGCCCATTTTTCTTCAAGTGCTTCCTTATTTTACATCTTGAAACAGTCACACCACTAGTTTTCAGAGAGTCCAGTATTTCAGCTGATGTTATTTGTGGATTTTTCTTTGCATCCCATACAATTTTCCTGGCAGTTGTGGATGAAATTTTTGTTGGTCTACCTGACCGTGGTTTTGTTTTTACAGAGGCCCTGATTTTCCATTTGTTAATCACAGTTTGAACGCTGCTGACTAGCATCATCAATTCCTTGGATATCTTTCCTGTTTTATACCGTTCAACTACCTTTTCCCGTAGATCCGTTGACAATTCTTTTACTTTCCCCATGATTCACAATCCAGAAACGTCAGTGGCTGGATGAAAGATGTAAAAGTCAGTCTGGATCCCAGAAAATCACTGAGCTTTTATGCAAACACACAGATTACAAGCAAACAGGTCACAGGTGAGGATGTCATTAATTTAATCCTTTAGAATTGTCGCTAGTTTCTCTATTAAAATATGTATTCATTTTTGTGCATTTTACATCACACAAGGGGTAATGTTTGCTTATTTGGTA
The DNA here is from genome assembly GCA_033576555.1 of Oophaga sylvatica. NCBI lineage: Eukaryota > Metazoa > Chordata > Amphibia > Anura > Dendrobatidae > Oophaga > Oophaga sylvatica. The sequence goes on along the minus strand of JARQOD010000001.1, from coordinate 907,349,248 downwards.
TATGGAGCTTGATTTATTATTTCTATGGCTAGTTTGATAATTATATCAATACTGCGAGGATGAACTTTATTCCTCCTGGTAGTGTTTGGGTTTCAGTCACGGGGGCGCCGCCGGTCACTCTGTGTTCTAAATAGAGAGCAGCAGCTGAAACTACCCCCCTTGCACTGACTGTCAGCAGAATCAGTGTTAGGGCCGTCTGTCAGTCAGTGTTGGGAGTTACAGTCACCACTCTCTATACATAGAGAGGTGACTGAAACCGCTTCAGTGTCACCCTTGTGACTGAAAGCTAATTGCTACCTGGAGAAAAAATGTTTATTTCCTCCCAGCAGTGGGAATCTAAGTGTGGTCACCAGGCAGGTTCAGAGCGCTATTAACTTGAGTATTAACTCCATATCTGCAGGTTAAAAGCATTATTTTAATGTGACAAGTTCCCTGTAAAGCAACACACCTGCAGGAAGGGGGGGTTACAGCGCTGGAGAGCCACTTTAAATGTAAGGCCTCTGCCCCAGTCATATACTCACTTACAGGCAACTTCACGATTTTTCGGCACCTCTCTGGTCCCGCGATGCTGTAACTTCTAACTGGCCAGAAGTCAGAAGCTACGTCACAAGCTTTCAATGCCAGAATGAGGCTCTCATAGACTTGTATTGAAAAGTGATCTCCGCGCCGCTCCATGAAACGCTGGAGCTGCCGGCAGGTCACTTTTCACCAGAGACCAACGAAAGAGACTTTGGAAAACGATGAAGGTGGCGACAGGTGAGTATGAGACAAGAGACAGGGGACTAACGTTTAAAGTACCACTCCAACAGCACAATATAAAAAACACTGGAGTGGTGCTTTAAGGGTTTTCATTTGTCTTGTCTTATGGTGTAATAACGATTTATGGTGAATTTGCAACCCACTTCTTTGTACTTGTATATATGCCTAGACGGGGACATATATATACCAGAATAGGGGATATTTGTACAGAATTGGGGGACATTACCCCTATAACAGTGTCAGCAGCAGATATCCCCCCCCCACATAAGAGTGCATCATAACCAAATTTTTTGCTTCATTTTATTTATATTTTCCTTCTCTAAAACCTAGGTGCATCTTATGGTCCGGTGCGTCTTATAGTCTGAAAATTATGGTAATTTAATAAGTGACAACTTAATTCTGTTGTCTGCTTCCTGGCCAACCCCTTTTTAAATAAAGTAGTCACCATTATAATATATATATAGCCAGAGAAGTACCAACAATTCTCCTTCCACTATTTTTACCACCAATTAAAGTATAGAATATAGCAAAAAATAGTATTTAAAACTTAGCTTTTACTAACAGTTTCTTTAAAAAAGGGGTTTTCACCCCTATTAATCAAACGTGAATCAATACACTAGTGCACCAAATATACATATAAATCCAACAATAAATATGGTTTAAAACCCAGTGGGGTATACCATCAAACAAAGCACTCCCTGTTGGGAAAATTTCTTTGCTCTCTATTTAAATACTGTAAACATTATACATTATAGAGGGTAAATGGAACAATCTCACCCATTTTGATGCTTCCTCTATATATTTTTCATGGAATCCTGGCACCCCAAGACTCCTGCCCTTACAAGGACAGTCCACAGCTGGCCCTTTCAACTATAGGCCCTGGGCTGACACTCCCGACGCGTTTCCCATTGCCATCCCATATGCTATCCCTGGTGGGATATGCTGCCCGTTTGCTCCTGACAAAAGAAAAGTTTTGTGCCAGTCCCCCGATGAATCAAGACATTGAGGAAACGTGTCGGGAGGCACATAGGGTCAGCCCAGGGCCTATAATTGAAAGGGCCAGCTGTGGACTGTCCTTGTAAGGGCAGGAGTCTTGGGGTGCCAGGATTATTTGCAGAGAATAATAGGGATAATCTGTGGACCCCGAATCCATGAAAAATATATAGAGGAAGCATCAAAATGGTGGAGATTGTTCTATTTACCCTCTATAATGTATAATGTTTACAGTATTTAAATAGAGAGCAAAGAAATTTTCCCAAACAGGGAGTGCTTTGTTTGATGGTATACCCCACTGGGTTTTAAACCATATTTATTGGATTTATATGTATATTTGGTGCACTAGTGTATTGGTTCACGTTTGATTAATAGGGGTGAAAACCCCTTTTTTTAAAGAAACTGTTAGTAAAAGCGAAGTTTTAAATACCATTTTTTGCTATATCCCATTATAATATACAATACACGGTACTCACTTTATTCCAACGATATCGGTCTTTGTTATAGGAGGAATGTATAGGTTGTTATTTTTATTTTATAACAGATCCTAAATTAGTTAAAAAGGGGTTGATCGGGTAGTGGACAACCCCTTTTAATATAAGCAGTTCTGGTGCATTTTCCATTCAAATGTCATGGAGGTAGCTGAAATTCAGTTAGCCCCATTACATTTCTGCAGCTGACTTCATTCCAATGTGTATTACAGAATTATAAGTCACCTGAAAAAAAGTCAAAAACATATTTTGGCACTAAGAAATAAATTAGGTTTAAAAAAGCTGTTTTAGCTGACAGACAAGTAGCTGAATGCATTTAAACTTTTGCTATTAGTAATTGTCCTCAGCATCAGCAGTCAGGGGAAAAATCAGCAACACAAGTGAGGGACCTACCAAGCATGAAATTTATGCTTGACCTTGGATCAGCAGTTTGACTGCTATTGACAATTTACAGGTATATCTGACTTTGTGACTGTCATCATGTCTTATATAAAAAGAGCCACTTGCATTTTGCTGAGTCAAGTTGGTTAAAAATAAGACCACAAAGCAAAGTCTCTTTATGGTTGTACTCCTAAAGTTAGAACCTATCTATCACAAATGATGACAACGCAGTTGAATTAGCCAAGAATCTGCGACAAAAGTGAAGCACATTGCATGGATAATTTGCATTGCAAAGGATGACATCCACAATGTAATAGCTATGCATCAAATTTGAGAATATTCAACAGGCCCTAAAATCTGCACGAATATTTTCCTACATATGAATGGGGTATCAATAACTCTTTCACTGGAATTGTGGACTAGTATTGCAATTTTCCATTAAACCTCACAAGCCCAATGCACTAAAACTTCACTAAACCCTCCAATGTTATAACCTCAAAGACATACAGCGGCGGTAAGTATTGAACATGTCAGAAGAAATTTAAGTAAATATATTTCTAAAGGTGTTATTGACTTGAAATACTCATCAAATGTTGGTACTAACCATCCTATCCACACAGGCAAAGAAATCAAACCATAGATGTCCGTAAATTAAAGGGAATCTGTCACCCCATTTTGGCTATATCAGATAAACATATGACTGAATAGTGCGTCCCATAAGTAACCTATCGGTATGTATCACATATCCTGATACCCCCGTTTTGATGCCAAAATACCTTTGTAAACTTCGTATTTTGGTATGCTAATCAGGGCGGTCCGGTCCGGAGGGCAGCGTTTTATCTCCTCTCCCCCTCGCTCCTTGGCAACTCTTGCGTATGGCCGTCTGTGAATCGCACAGACGGCGTTCGGCTTTCCGCCATTGCGCTTTTCAAATTCCCCCCCGCGCATGCGCAGTGTGCTTTGCCCAACAGTGAGCAAAGCATAAAATCATTACAGCGCATGCGCAACTCTTTCCTTGCCCCGGAAATGACTGCTTGCCTTGGACGACTTCCGGGGCAAGGAAAGTGAAGGACAATAGTTGCGCATGCGCTGTAATGATTTTATGCTTTGCCCACTGTTGGGCAAAGCTCACTGTGCATGCGCGGGGGGAATTTGAAAAGCGCAATCGCGGGAGCCGAACGCTGTCTGTGCGATTCACGGACGGCCATACGCAAGAGATGCCGAGGAGCAGAGGGGAGAAGAGAGAAAACACCGCCCTCTGAACCGGACCGCCCTGATTAGCATACCAAAATACAAAGTTTACAAAGGTATTTTGGCATCAAAACGGGGGTATCAGGATATAAGCTACATACTGATAGGTTGCTTATGGGACGCACTATTCAGTCATATCTTTAGCTGATATGGCTAAAATGGGGTGACAGATTCCCTTTAAGTTATCTATATAGCGCTGTAAGCATCCCTCTGTCTGAAGCCTTTATAGACTGAGCAAGTGCGACATGCCTGCGCAGTCTGGCTCCAGGCAGATTGAGGCATCCAGCGGTGAGTACTCTGTATGGCGCCGGAGATGGTGGTATGCATACTGGATGCATAACGCGATCTCCGGCGCCATACTCACACACTTACCTGACCGGGAGGAGCGTTGCCGCGGCGCTCCTCTTCTCCCGGGCAGGAGACCAGGAGTGCACGTCGGAATCGTGCATGCGCCGACCACTATCCGGCGCCATGTTGCTGAAGACACATTTACAGTGTGTCTTCAGCAATATGGCGCCGGACCGCGCGGCATGGACATGCGCGTACTCCGGCGCCGCTCTCCTCCCCCGGCGTCCAGCAGAACGGAACAGCGTTGGAGCATAGGGAAGAAAGGTGAGTATATAAATGTTTGTTTTTTTGGGGGTATGTGTGCAGTTTAATAGCAGTGAGGGACCATGCATATCAGGATAGGGGGTGAGGGGACCATGCACATCAGGGTTGGGGGTTGAGGGGACCATGCACATCAGGATTGGGGGGTGAGGGGACCATGCATACCATGATAGGGGGGTGAGGGGACCATGCATATCAGGATTGGGGGTGAAGGGACCATGCACTTCACGGTTGGGGGTGAGGGGACCATGCATATCAGGATTGGGGGATGAAGAAACCATGCACATCAGGATAGGGGGGGTGAGAGAACCATGCACATCAGGATTGGGGGGTGAGGGACCATGCACAACAGGATTGGGGGGTGAGGGGACCATGCACATCAGTGTTGGAGGGTGAGGGGACCATGCACATCAGGGTTGGAGGGTGAGGAAATGAATCAGGATGGGTGAGGACCATGCACATCAGGATTGGGGGGTGAGGGGACCATGCACATCAGTGTTGGAGGGTGAGGGGACCATGCACATCAGGGTTGGGGGTGGGGGACCATGCACATCAGGGTTGGAGGTGAGGGGACCATGCACATCAGGATTGGAGGGTGAGGGGACCATGCACATCAGGATTGGGGAGTGAGGGGACCATTCACATCAGGATTGGGGTGAGGGGACCATGCACATCAGGATTGGGGGGTGAGGGGACCATGTACATCAGGATTGGGGGGTGAGAGGACCATGCATATCAGGATTGGGGGTGAGAGGACCATGCACATCAGGATTGGGGGTGAGGGGACCATGCACACCAGGATTGGGGATGAGGGGACCATGCACATCAGGGTTGGGGGTGAGAGAACCATGCATATCAGGATTGGGAGGGTGAGGGGACCTTGCACATCAGGATTGGGGGGGTGAGGGGACCATGCACATCAGGATTGGGGTGAGGGGACCATGCACATCAGGTTTGGGGGTGAGGGGACCATGCACATCAGGGTTGGGGGGTGAGAGAACAATGCATTTCAGGATTGGAGGGGTGAGGGGACCATGCATATCAGGATTGGGGGGTGAGAGGACCATGCACATCAGGATTGGGGGGTGAGGGGACCATGCACATCAGGATTGGGGGTGAGGGGACCATGCACATCAGGTTTGGGGGTGAGGGGACCATGCACATCAGGGTTGGGGGGTGAGAGAACAATGCATTTCAGGATTGGAGGGATGAGGGGACCATGCATATCAGGATTGGGAGGGTGAGGGGACCTTGCACATCAGGATTGGGGGGGTGGGGGACCATGCACATCAGGATTGGGGGGTGAGGGGACCATGCACATCAGGTTTGGGGGTGAGGGGACCATGCACATCAAGGTTGGGGGGTGAGAGAACAATGCATTTCAGGATTGGAGGGTGAGGTGACCATTCATATCAGGATTGGGGGGTGAGAGGACCATGCACATCAGGATTGGGGGGGTGAGGGGACCATGCACATCAGGATTGGGGGGTGAGGGGACCATGCACATCAGGTTTGGGGGTGAGGAGACCATGCACATCAGGGTTGGGGGGTGAGAGAACAATGCATTTCAGGATTGGAGGGGTGAGGGGACCATGCATATCAGGATTGGGGGGTGAGAAGACCATGCACATCAGGATTGGGGATGAGGGGACCATACACATCAGGATTGGGGGTGGGGGGACCATGAACATCAGGGTTGTGGGGTGAGGGGACCATGCACATCAGGATTGGGGGTTGAGGGGACCATTCACATCAGGATTGGGTGGTGAGGGGATCATGCACATCCGAATTGGGGGTGAGTGTTATGTTTCGGTAGCTGAGGAGTGCAGGCAAAAAAGGAAATACACCAGAGCAGTTGGAAACTATGAGATTGCAGTACCCTGACTAACCACCACAACTAGAGGCAGCCGTGGAGCGTTCCTACGTTGGTCCTAGACGCCTCGTCACAGCCTGAGAAACTAACTCCACCTAAAGATAGAAAGAGGAAAGCTATCTGCCCCGGAGCAGATCCCCAAAGAACATACAAAGCCCCCAAACATGTAATGGCGGTTAGACAAGATGAAATACTGACACAGACAGAAAATAGTATGAGCAAACGTTGGGGCCCAAACTACCTAAATAGAAAAGGATAGGAAGGGCACTTACTGCAATCCCAAAAAACCCTGAAAAGCACCAACTCTACTAATTTCAAAATCACCTGAGATCACACGACCTCTACCACCTAAATTAGTTCTCTGGTGTAACAAAATCAAAACAGCAGCCACTGAAAAAACTGGAAAAAGCAAAAGTACATACATCAGTGGCTGAACTAAACTGAGAGGGCAAAAGCCCCCGAGGGGACCCTGAAGGCCCCCACAGAAGTGCAGGACAAAATGCAAAAATCAAGCACAAAAACAAAAAGAAGAAAATGTCTTATCTGTTAGCAGGAGATGCAGACACGACACAGCAGGCTACAAAGGAAACAGGACTCAAGGATTGAGACCAGAACAATTGATCACCGGCAACCCTGATGGGAAGGCGACTCCCTTATATAAGACCAGTCAGTAACACCTGATTCTCCACTCCTCACAATCGTCACTGGACAGTCCAGTACCGCTTGTAACCACCAGAGGGAGCCTCTGCTCAGAACTCATTTCAAGTCCATTCACAACAGGTGAGGGGACCATGCAAATCAGGATTTGGGGTGAGGGGACTATGCACATCAGGATTGGGGGGTGAGGGGACCATGCACCTCAGGATTGGGGGAGTGAGGGGACCATGCACATCAGGATTGGGGGGGTGAGGGGACCATGCACATCAGGTTTGGGGGTGAGGGGACCATGCACATCAGGGTTGGGGGGTGAGAGAACAATGCATTTCAGGATTGGAGGGGTGAGGAGACCATGCATATCAGGATTGGGGGGTGAGAGGACCATGCACATCAGGATTGGGGGGGTGAGGGGACCATGCACATCAGGATTGGGGGTGAGGGGACCATGCACATCAGGTTTGGGGGTGAGGGGACCATGCACATCAGGGTTGGGGGTGAGAGAACAATGCATTTCAGGATTGGAGGGGTGAGGGACCATGCATATCAGGATTGGGGGGTGAGAGGACCATGCACATCAGGATTGGGGGGTGAGGGGACCATGCACATCAGGATTGGGGGGTGAGGGGACCATGCACATCAGGTTTGGGGGTGAGGGGACCATGCACATCAGGGTTGGGGGGTGAGAGAACAATGCATTTCAGGATTGGGGGGTGAGGGGACCATGCATATCAGGATTGGGGGGTGAGAAGATCATGCACATCAGGATTGGGGATGAGGGGACCATGCACATCAGGATTGGGGTGGGGAGGACCATGCACATCAGGTTGTGGGGTGAGGGGACCATGCACATCAGGATTGGGGGTGAGAGGGACCATTGCACATCAGGATTGGGGGTGAGGGGACCATGCACATCAGGATTGGGGGTGAGGGACCATGCAAATCAGATTGGGGGTGAGGGGACCATGCACATCAGGATTGGGGGGTGAGGGGACCATGCACCATCAGGATTGGGGGGGTGAGGGGACCATGCACATCAGGATTGGGGGGTGAGGGACCATGTACATCAGGATTGGGGGGTGAGGGGACCATGCACATCAGGATTGTGGGTGAGAAGGACCATGCACATCAGGATTGGGGGGGTTGAGGGGGACCATGCATTCCAGGATTAGGGGGTGAGGGACCATGCAATCAGGATTGGGGGGTGAGGGGACCATGCACATCAGGATTGGGGGTGAGGGGACCATGCAATCAGGATGGGGGGGTGAGGAGACCATGCAATCAGGATTGGGGGGTGAGAGGGACCATGCATTCAGGATTGGGGGGTGAGGGGACCATGCATATCAGGATTGGGGGTGAGGCCATGCACATCAGGATTGGGGGTGAGGGGACCATGCACATCAGGATTGGGGGTGGGGGACCATGCATACAGGATTGGGGGGTGAGGGGACCATGCATATCAGGATTGGGGGTTGGGACTTCATGGGGTGGGCATACCAACATGCATACAGGATTGGGGGGTGAGGGACCATGCATATCAGGATTGGGGGTGAGGGACCATGCATATCAGGATTGGGGGTGAGGGACTATGCATATCAGGATTGGGGGTGAGGGGACCATGCATATCAGGATTGGGGGTGAGGGGACCATGCATCATCAGATTGGGGGATGAGGGGACCATGCATATCAGGATTGGGGGGTGAGGGGACCATCATATCCAAGGAATGAAGGGTGGGGTGAGGGGACCATGCATTCCAGGATTGGGGGTGAGGGGACCATGCATTCCAGGATTGGGGGTGAGGAGACCATGCATACCAGGATTGGGGGGTGAGGGCCATGCATGCCGGATTGGGGGGTTAGGGGACCATGCATACCAGGATTGGGGGGTGAGGGACCATGCATACCAGGATTGGGGGGATGGGACCATGCATCAAGGATTGGGGAGTGAGGGGTACCATGCAACCAGGATAGGGGATGAGGGGACCATGCATACCAGAATTGGGAGGTAAGGGGCCCATGCATACCAGGATTGGTGGTGTGAGGGGGTACCATACATCTTACGATGGGGTGAGGGGACCATGCATACCAGAATTGGGGGTGAGGGGACCATGCATACCAGGATTGGGGGTTGAGGGGACCATGCATGCCAGGATTGGGGGTGAGGTGACCATGCATCCAGGATTGGGGGGAGGAGTGACCATGCATATCAGGATTGGGGGGTGAGGGGACCATGCATACCAGGATTGGGGGGGTGAGGGGACCATGCATTCTAGGATTGGGGTGAGGGGACCATGCATTCCAGGATTGGGGTGAGGAGACCATGCATACCAGGATTGGGGGTGAGGGGCCATGCATGCCTGGATTGGGGGGTTAGGGGACCATGCATACCAGGATTGGGGGGTGAGGGAACCATGCATACCAGGATTGGGGGTGAGGGGACCATGCATACCAGGATTGGGGGGTGATGGGACCATGCATACAAGGATTGGGGATGAGGGGTACCATGCATACCAGGATAGGGGATGAGGGGACCATGCATACCAGAATTGGGAGGTAAGGGGCTCCATGCATACCAGGATTGGGTGGTGAGGGGGTACCATACATCTTACGATAGGGATGAGGGGACCATGCATACCAGAATTGGGGAGTGAGGGGACCATGCATACCAGGATTGGGGGTTGAGGGGACCATGCATGCCAGGATTGGGGGGTGAGGTGACCATGCATTCCAGGATTGGGGGGTGAGGGGACCATGCATACCAGGATTGGGGGGGGTGAGGGGACCATGCATAGACACTATCACAGTGATCAAAATAAAAAAAAGTAAATCAAACCCCCCTTTATCATCCCTTTAGTTAGGTAAAAATAAAATAAAAAAATGTATTTATTTCCATTTTTCCTTTAGGGTTAGGGTTGGACTAGGGTTAGGGTTGGGGCTAGGCTTGTGGTTAGGGTTATGGTTGTGGATTATGGTTAGGGTTGGGATTAGGGAACGGGGTGTTGGGGTGAGGGTTGTGGTTAGGGTTATGGTTAGGGTTGGGATTACGGTTAGAGGTGTGTTGGGGTTAGGGTTGGAGTTAGAATTGGGGGGTTCCACTGTTTAGGTACATCAGGAGGCCTCAAAATGCAACATGGTGCCCACCACTGATTCCAGCCAATTTGGTATTCAAAAAGTCAAACAAACAGTGTTCCCTCCCTTTTGAGCCCTGCCATGCTCCCAAACAGTGGCTTTCCCCCACATATGGGATATCGGTATACTCAGGAGAAATTGCACAACAAATTTTGTAGTCCATTTTTTCCTGATACCCTTGTGAAAATAAAAAAAAAATTGGTTCCAAAATACTTTTTTCACAAAAAAATTAAAATGTTCATTTTTTCCTTTCACATTGCTTAGAATAGTGTCACTTTTGAGTATTTTCTGGTATATTAACCCCCCAAACTCACTTCAAATTGGAGGTGGTCCCTAAAAAATGGTTTATTAAATTTTGTTGGAAAAATTAGATATCGCTGGTCAAATTTTAACCCTTATAGCATCCTAACAAAAAAAAATTATGTTTCCAAAATTGTGCTGATGTAAAGTTGACATGTGGGAAATGTTATTTATTAACTATTTCGTGTGACATCACTCTCTGATTTAAGGGTACAAAAATTAAAAGTTTTAAAGTTGCAACATTTTCAAATTTTTTGCCAAATTTCCATTTATTTAATAAATAAACGCAAGTTATATTGCAGAAATTTTACCACTACCATGAAGTACAATATGTCACAGAAAAATAATCTCAGAATCAGTGGGATCCGTTGAAGTGTTACAGAGCTATAACTTCATAAAGTGACAGTGGTCAGAATTGTAAAAATTGGCTTGGTCATTAAGAACCAAATTGACTCTGTCACTAAGGGGTTAAAACAAGTTATCACCAATCCATGGGCTCCACAGGATAAGTGATCACTTAAGTCCGACCATTAGAAACTGCACTGATCGGAAGAATGATGAAGTTTTATCACTAATAGGACACTTATCCCCATTTTAAAATGGAGCGGCAGGAGAGAATTTTGACCCCAGCTCCATTCATTCTCTTTGGGGCTTCCAGAAAGAAAACCAAGTGCAGCCACTGAGGGAATAAATGGATCAGTGGTCAAGTCGGACATGCCACTCCAGTCTAATGGAAATAAAAGTTCCACATTCTGCCCATTGGGTCTAAGTAGTCAGACCCCCACCAATCAATACGTTATCACTAGTGTTGAGCATTCCGATACCGCAAGTATCGGGTATCGGCCGATATTCGCGTTATCGGAATTCCGATACTTAATTCCGATACTTTTTCAATATCGTATACCGGAATCGGAAGTTCCCATAATTCTTTGAGAGGCAATGTGATGTTAGTCAGCCAATGATGAATCTTATGAAGTGTGGGCACATCCTGTAATGCTGCGGTCATCTTAACTAATGGCATGGCTGTGATTGGCTGCTGAAATGATGTCAGAATGCACTATAAAAGGCGCCGCAGCCATTTTAGCGTCACTGTGCTGTGAACTCAGTTAGGGACAGAACGCTGCTCTGCTCACTCTGAGGGACAGTTAGATATTGCGATTTTGTGTACTACTGTGCTTGAGGCAGGCTAGTTTACCAACAGGTCCTGCCCACATCCTTCTTCCTAGTGAGGATTCAACATCATCAGCCGGCGTTCCTGATCTGGCCACGGAGGCCAGAGATCACCGGCTTTCATCAACGGATGTAAGTTTCGTCTGCGGGCCATAGGAGGCTGAAGTCGGACTTTCTACTGCAAGTGACCCATCGGGGTTGTCAGCAGGCCAGAGGAGGCTGAAATTGGACTTTCTATTGCAAGTGACCCATCGGGGTTGTCAGGTAAAACCTGTGCAAACAGGACTATTTTCTCCACAGTGCACCACTAATACTCATTCATCTGAGCTGTCACCGGCCGGGACAGTGTCAATTTCTTCTGACCTTTCTGCATAAAAGGTTTTTTAGGATTTCTGCAGCGTTTTTCTGCTCCATCGTTAAAAGAGGACCTCTTTTACTTTTTCAGGGTTTGTCCATATTAATACCCATATGAATAAATACCTTATGCGTATTATGACTATTTAGTCCTTTGGTTTGGGGTTTACTACATAATAGACTACAGGCTTTTCTCATCACCTTTTTCTCACGGGTCTTAGTGCAATATTTATTTATTACTGTATTATTACATCTGCATCTCAAACTGTTCTACAGAGTGCGTCTGAATTTATGTATTGTTTTCCATTTGACACATGCATATTCCTATTTTTCTACAGATCCTTTTGTGTCTTGTAGTTTTTATGTGCGCAAACTATTTTTATTTTCAATTATAGAGGGCCATGTTATTGACTTTGCATTGACGTGTAAAAGATTTATGTTGTGCCACTGGCTATATGTATTCTAAAGGTGTACCCAGTCTCAACAGATCATTAGTCTGATTGTTCTTTGATTCTCCTAAATGTGAATTTGTCTGATTTGGTGTCAAACTTGACTTTGTCCCTATTTTTGTTTTGCCATGTGACCCAATGATTATACAAATCTATATGGGTTTGGCATCATCAAAAGTAACAGAATATTAGCATGCATGCATATTTAGGATATAAAAGAGAAGTATCTTGTTGTGCCAGAGTGTTCCTAACTCCTGAATGGATATAAAACAATATGGTCTACGGATCAGGTAAAATCGAGGGTCCGCATGTCTATATTTTATACAATTTGAGTGGGCAAGGGTGGGATTTAGAGATTAGCCCATTCATGAAAGTTTTGGGAGCTGAGAACCTTCAGGAGTTGTTAACCATGCTTTGAGGTCGATTGAATGCCATGTCACTCAGGCAGCCAATCACTGCTGTCAAGCGCAATGGAAAGCAACACACGGTTGGTCCTGTGGCCAGCAGCACAGGAGGGGTAAGGGTAAAACATGAATATATTAGATTATGTTTTACTATTTGGAGCAAGTTTGAAGTTTTCTTTAAGGATTGGAAAACCACCTTCAGTTAGGAATCGGATCAATCAAACAGGGCACAATATGGAATAATGTGCGTTGTTATACACAGTAACTTACAAACGTGGTTCTCTCTGGCATCTATGTACATGGGCAAGTATTACTCTAATTTGGGTCTAATGTGTAGTTTATTGGGTGCAATATAGGCTCATTGTAGGACTGCAAACACACAATTTGGTTTCTTTGCAGGTAGAATATGGTACTTTATGCAAAGTATATGGCTGTGTGCAGGCACAGAATCGCACTGTCCTATGAAAACAAACTATGGGACTATTGTGGCATGGTATGGCGGTCTCTGGCCACTGTTTAGCATAATATAGTACTATATGGACATTGGACAACAACAACTTTTTAATGTGCTGGTATTGTTGTGGTTACAATTAAAGAAATATTCTCAATTTGTCTCTGGAGCAGGTCAGAGCTATGTTGCTCTTTACTTCTTTGTTTCTGATAGGATAGGCTGAGTTATAGTATTAGTAGAACTATAAAGTTCTGCTGTAACACATTCAGCTATTAGTGATTTGTTTTATAATGTACACTGCTATCACTGTATTTACGGTACATATAGAGATAATGGCACTTGAACAAGCACATAGCTCAGGATAGTCAGAGCTGTGATTAGGAGAACTGCTCTTGGAGAAGCTAGTGCTATAGATTGGTGATTTTGCAAGTAGAGATGGGCGAACCCGAACAGTAAAGTTCGGCATCCAGACCGAACACCTATGACCTATGACCCGACATGAAATGACACTTGGTGTACATAGGGTTAACCATGTCTTTTCATGTCCTTTGCTATCTAATTTGCACAAACAATTAAATCAGACTATGTGTGCAAAATTTCACACCTGTAGGGGTTAATTAAAGGTGTAAATTCGTAGCAAAAAAGTCCGTTTTTTTTACAACGAATTTACACCTTTAATTAACCCCTACAGGTGTGAAATTTTGCACACATAGTCTGATTTAATTGTTTGTGCAAATCAGATAGCAAACGACATGAAAAGACATGGTTAACCCTATGTACACCAAGTGTCATTTCATGTCGGGTGCTTCTGTCTTTTCACTGAAGCCGGCTTTACCGGGCAATTGAATCAGAGGATATTTTACTATGTAGAAGTGTATAAACTATACATATATGTATATATATATATGTCACAATGACATGTATATATATATATATATGTATTCTATGTGTGTATATTTAGTGTTTACAAGGAAAGAATGGGGTTTTTTTAGTTGCGATATTTTGTTCCCATAGACTTACATGGGATTTCCGGTATCGGTATCGGGTATCGCCGATATTTTAGTGATATCGGCGATACCATTCCGATTCCGATACTTTAGGATATCGGAAAGTATCGCTCAACTCTAGTTATCACTTATCCTGTGAAGAGATGATTACTTTTTTCACAGGAGAACCCCTGTAAGTGCATCTTTGCTGTTGTGTTCCAAGTATGTAATCTCTAATGGAAATAAAGAATCTTCTCCTAATTAAAATCAGAGAACAAATGACCGCCATAAACAACACAATTCACTATACGAAGACCAATACAGGGAAAATATCACTACACCATGACCAGATCACATAATGACCGAATAATAACACATACAAGGAACAAACACGCCACACCATGAACAGACCACATAGTGACTGAATAATACCACATATTACTAGCATATAGTGACCAAATAATACCACATACAGTACAAGAAGAAATACCGCCACACCTTAACTAGACTACATATTCCACCACATAGTGACGAAATATAACACATGCAAGAGACAAATAGCGCCACATCATGACCAGACCACAAATTACCACCACATAGTGACCGAATAATACAATACTGATCATGAATACAAACCACAATACTAACAACACTGTTATTACCACCAGTGACATATTACACATGAGCTCTGTGTATTGTGTCAGTGTACATGTAATACAGTGATCACCAGTGACAATATACACAGAAGCTCTGTATATAGTGTCAGTGTACAGGTAATACAGTGATCACCAGTGACATTATTCACAGGAGCTCTGTATACAGTGTCAGTGTACAGGTAATATAGTGATCACCAGTGACATTATATACAGAAGCTCTGTATATAGTGTATAGTGGGAATTCAAAAATTCACCCCACAACCTCTCGTAATGCATTTAGGAAAAGTGTACAATTTAATATAGAAAATGGGAGCATAAAGTACAAAAAGTGATCAAAATAAATTGACGTTTCGACCCATCTGGGGTCTTAATCATAACATCACTGTAAAGACAAAAGAGAAATGTATCAAAATAACATGATAGTCTAAAGGTGGCATACAGAACAGTAAATACAAAAACAATTATAACCCAAAAAGGAATGATAATAGTCCACACAAAATATTTACAATATATATCTATTATATAACGCTGGAAGCGTCATTCTGTCCGAAGCCTTTATAGACTGCGCAAGTGCGAAGACGGCATCCAGCGGTGAGGACTGTGTATGGCGCCGGAGATTGCGGTATGCGTAGACACTGAATGCATACCGCAATCTCTGGCACCATACTTACATACTTACCTGAACAGGAGGAGCGTTGCCGCGGCGCTTCTCTTGCCAGACAGCAGCGTCTGAATCGCACATGCGCATAGCGCTATTCTGCGCCATTTTACTGAAGACACATTTGCAGTGTGTCTTCAGCAATATGGCGCCGGACAGTGTGGTATGGGCATGGGGCACGTGTCCCCCGGGGACGCAATATGGACCCTCTATACTGCAGAGGGGGACCCGGGCCTACCGGAACCTAACATAACTAGGCCAGGCTCCCGATTCCACACCTCCCAGAAGGGTACCACCCAGTGGACCCCAAGGCACCATCGGATCACCGAGGCACACATAGGCGGGACATCAGGACACAGGCAGGACATCAGGGTACACGAGGACATCAGGACATCAGAGTACACGAGGTCATCAGGACGCAGGCAGGACATCAGGATACAGGCAGGACATCAATACACAGGCAGGATATCAGGACACAGGCAGGACATCAGGACATAAGGGTCACCGGTAGTGTTGAGCGATACGATACCGCAAGTATCGGGTATCGGCCGATATTAGCTCTATCGGACTTTCGATACTTAGTTCCGATATTTTCGTCTTATCGGATACCGGAATCGGATTTGTCACTGTCACTGTCAGTGTCCGTCGGTTGGGTCTGTCAGGAGTCAGCGGCACTTACCTGGCAGAAGATCTCCGGCGGTCATGGGCTGGACTGCTTGATGGTCGCCATCATCTTTCCCCGGCGGTCACATGCAGTTTCTCGCGATAACTGCAGTGACTGCTGGGTAATCCCGGCCGTAAAGCAGTCAGTCCGATGACGTCACCACCGGGGAAGCAGGTAATCAGCTGTGCTGCGTCGAGATGACAGGCTCTGCCTGTCATTGCGATGTAGCAGAGCTGGATCGTCGTGGGACAGTCGTTACTATGGACTGCGTCGGACAGGTGGTATACTGTTGTTTTGTTTTTTTTCTTTTTTTACAGGAGATCGATGGCGTCGCAGGAATGAGAGTATAATAAAATTAATGAAAACTGTGTTGTCTCTTTTATTTCATTAAAATACTTTTTTCTTGCTGTGTCTTTTTTTTTATACATTTAAAAACTTTGGGATTAATAATGGATCGGTGTCTTATTGACACCTCTCCATTATTAACCGGGCTTATTCTCACCGTGCAATCAACGGTGACATTAACCCCTTATTACCCCACTTGCCACCGCTACAGGGCAGTGGGAAGAGCCGGGTAAAGTGCCACAATTGGCACATCTTTTGATGCGCCAAATATGGGGCTGCTGTAGCCTGGTATTATCAGGCTGTTCAGGGCCAAAATCCATGGGCCTTGACAGTCTTTTAATACCAGGCCGCAGCAGTCTGCATTTTACTTGGCTGGTTAACAAAAATAGGGGGACCCCTACGCCGTTTTTTTTTCGAGGGGATCCCCTATTTTTGTTAACCAGCCAAGCTAAGCAGACTGCTGTGGCCTGGTATTATCAGGCTGGCAAGGTCCATGGATATTGGATCCTTACCAGCCTGAAAAACCAGGCCTCAGCAGTCTGCTTCATCTGGCTGGTTAACAAAAATAGGGGGGACCCCACGCCAAATTTTTTTTGAGGGGATCCCCTATTTTTGTTAACCAGCCAAGATATGCAGACTGCTGTGGCCTGGTATTATCAGGCTGGCAAGCAGGGTCGGACTGAGGCACCGGGACACTGGAGAAACCTACGGTGGGCCCCAGCTCCTGCGTGGTGGGCCCTGATTTGAAAGGATAGGTCGCGGGGCAGAGGGGGCGGTGGCCCCGGGGCCCGCGCTCTGAGGGGGCCCACCCGGAGCTACGATACAGTTACATTCTTCGGCAGAGCAGGGAGAATCGCTCTCCCTGCTCTGCCGCCCGGAAGCTATGGGGCCTGAACCGGCGTTGGGGGGGCCCGGTGCCAGCAGTGGGCCCCCCACCCGTCATCGGAGGGTCAGCTGTATCGGCATCCAGCCGATAAAGCTGACCGCATGGAGAGAGAAGGAGCGAGCGCTCCTTCTCTCCCATAATCCCCCTCTCAGCGTATGACAGCGGGCGCAATAACATCACCTGCCGGCGCCCGCTGTCAGACGCTGAGAGGGAGAACAGTGAGCAGCACAGGAGCCGGGAGGTGAGTTTTTTTTTGATTTTTTTTTTAATGGGGGTGCAGTCGAGTCCTGGCTGGAGAAGTCGTCATGTCGGTGTGGGCCAGATGGAAAAGACATGAAAAGTGAACAATTCCATTAGAAAGAACATCAGCGGTAAGTCATTATCTGTACCTGTGCTGTAATCTATTATATGTTCTGTAGGACTGGTATTATTTAACACAGACCATATGGCGGTAATATCAATATTGGTCTTTTTATATATAGATTATTTTGGCCAACAGCGCGGTCATTTGCTGAGGTTCTCTGATGATGGGCCCACTCAGAAGTTTTGCCCCCACTAAACCAAAACCCTAGCTACGCCTATGGCTCTCTCTCTAGTCTTTCTTTCTCGCTCTCTGTTCTTTCCTTCTCGCTCTCTGTTCTTTTTTCTCTCTGTTCTTTCTATCTCTCTTTTCTTTCTTTCCTCTCTTTCTTTCTCTGTTTGTTCTTTCTCTCTCGCTGCTCTTTCTTTCTTTTCCTCAGTACCAGCCACTGTGCCCTCATTACCAGTCAGTGTGATCAGCAGTGCTAAATGCTTACGCTTGGGGCGAGGATATGGGTGTGATTAGCTGTGAAATGGGTGTTGTCGGGGCGTGGCCTAAAATTTTCAGCGGCGCGCAACACGCGCCGCAGCCTTTAATCCTCTTTCCTGTCTTCCAAATTTGGGAGGTATGCTGTATGACCTCCCTACAACTTCTGGCCATGCTCCTGATGAGCGCGACGGATGGTCTCGTGAGGGATCTCCTCCCACACCTGGACTAAAGCATCCACCAACTCCTGGACAGTCTGTGGTGCAACGTGGCATGGCCTAAAATTTGCTGCAGCAGGCACAGCATGCCACAGCCTTTGTCCCTCTTTCCCTTCTTCAAAGGTTGGGAAGTATGATGGTGGGCCCCAAGAATAATTTTTCTCTGGTGGGCCCAAGGTACTCCAGTCCGACGCTGCTGGCAAGGTCCATGGATATTGGCTCCTTAACAGCCTTAAATACCATGCCTCAGCAGCAGGGGCGTACATATAAATCATGGGGCCCCATAGCAAAAGTCTGAATGTTCCCCACCCCCCCAAAAAAAAAAACCCAGAGGCATTGTAAATGTAAAGTGCCAGCACAGTGAGGGAAGTTGAGTCGCACAGAGACAGGGGTTTTGGTGGTACTCGGCACCGATCACGTCGACTTCTATGGGGGATGTCACGAGTAGCACAGCTCGGTCCGTGACCTTGGCGATCACTGGAATGTGGGATATTTCCAGGTGATGATAGAATGTTCGTGTAGTTTGTCGTGACGCCACCTGTAGTACCTGGTCAGGGTGTCCAGCGCTGCTGTGCAGGTCCTCTGGAAGGGATGGTGTAGTGCAGCTAGGTGAAAAGTCTTCTACAGGTAACACGCTATCCTTCCAGGGCAGATAGATGTGAGATAGAGCAATGGTGCAAAGTGATGTAGCAGAGTGGACTATGCGACGTAGTAAGAAAGCAGGAAACACTTCAAGTTAAACGTTGTATAATAAAATTTTTAATAATAACATTACAAAAGTGCAAATGGCTTATATTATGTGACATGTTTTGTTACTGTTCATACCCTTGATATGTGTTATACATGTGTGTTAATAAATACATATTCAACAAAAGTGCAAATAGCATTAGTGCCGAAGTTCGTGGAGACTTCTTAGGACTACCCCCACCGGGGTAACTTCACAGTGTCCTTTACTTGTGCTTGTGGAGGACCCGCTCCAAACCTCCAACTGTGGTCTTGGGTGGGCTGCAAGACTTTCCTTGAGCAGACCTCACTTTCGGCCACACCAAACGGGTTTTTAGTTTCTGAGGTAGTTGAAAATAGTGCACAGTTAAGGTTTTTGTAAAACCAAGATGGAGCACCTAAGTGCCAACTATTTACAGAAAAGTTTGTGAGCCAGTACAGTTCATGGCTTCAAAGCTCAACATTTTCATTACAGTGAAACACCATTACCCAACCTGGGTATATTAAGGCAACAATAAACTTGTTCTTCTGAACATTCACCCGTCGGGTACATCAAACCATTACCCAACCTGGGTATATTAAGGCAACAACAAACTTCTTTTTATGAACATTCACCCGTCCGGGTACATCAATAATTTAACTATTTACATACAGAGACCCTGTCCGGGTTATTTAGACTTCTTTGGCTGGCCTCTTACAGGTACCACCTTGTACTGTTCTGGAGCTTGCCAAACATCCGTGACAGGAGGGTCCACCCAGACCTGATGACGTCGTGTGGCCTGTACAGTGACGTCGTGACTCGCTATCTGGGTCTGTGTGGCCACCTCTTTCATCTCCCTCCGGGTCTGGACCCCTATGTCCCGGACTGAACGAACCCCAGGGGGCCTAACAGGCGCCGGGTACGGGCCAGCTATCATTATCATGTCCATAGCTAGGGCTGCTGAGGAGACCACTGAGGGAGGCTGGGGAGATTTACGGCGTGGGGTGGGCACTTGTGCAGAGGCCTGGTTGGGGGAGGCTGAAGGCTCGTAGGGTCTGTCAGTTTCCTGACACTCTGGGGAGTAGGGGTCGCACCTGGTAACATTTAGGGCGTACCATCCATTGTAACCCCAGTGTCGTGTGTAAGTCACCAAGTCTCCTGGCAACAGGTCCCTTCCCAGGTGTCCTTCTGGGAGATGAGCCTCCACGTCCCGCCGGGTTACAAAAACTTCTAAATAAAGTCCAGGCTCCTGGATGAAGCCCCAACCACCTTTTAACTTAAAGTTCCGTACTGCACCCTTACGCCGCGGCTCCCTCACCGTACTTTTATCCTTTCTCATACGTGCCTTCTCTGCCAGGTCCTTCTCCAGGTGACGTTGCCGAAGCTTTTGGGATTCTCGCTGCTCCCTTTGTCGCTCTGCTTCCCGCTCCCGACGTCTCCACTCTTCCTCCTGACGCCGGTTGTAATTCTCCTCCACCAGCATCTCCATGTCTCCACCATCAAACGCCAGCTTACGATGTTTGCGGCAGCTCTCCTGGCGCCCGCCAGTCCTGGCGGCGCTCACCTGTGGCGGAAGCAGCCGGCTCTGGAACAGATGACGGTCGGGGCTCCGGTACAGGCAGGTAGAGCTCTGGTGCCTGCGTGGCCTCCTCCATGAGGATGGGTGTCGCTCCTTCTGCCTCAGCGACGGGGGCAGACAGCGGGATCTGGGGTGCTGGTGCGGCGTTTTCTGCAGGAACGGGTGCCTCCACTGTGATACTGGCAACCGGTTCAGATTGCAAGGGCTGGGATGCCCGCACAGCCTCCTCTACTGGAACGGGTGCCTCCACTGAGATACTGGCAACCGGTTCAGATTGCAAGGGCTGTGATGCCCGCACGGCCTCCTCTACTGGAACGGGTGCCTCACCTTCCGGTACAGACACTTCAGGGGTAAGAGGGATTGGCGCCGCTCCAATTGTAGTTTTAGGGCCCGCCAGCTCGCTTCCATCCTGGCGACCTCCTCCCGGTGCCGGGCCAGGTCTCTCAGGGTATCCTCCGCTTCTTCCAGCGTAGGAGGGTTTCCAGGCCGGGTGCCAAACGGTGGCTCCGTGGCGATCGGGTCGCTTCCGTGGGGGAGAGCTCTGACTCCTCCATCCCTTCCCACTTCTGCTCACGTCCATTCGCCATCTCTGCCAAGTCACATGTGTCATTAGCATCAGGAGAGGCGACATCTTTTGTAGGGAGGCGGGACCTTCGCGTTCGTTTCCGCCCACTGAGGAGGATGAGGAGGCGGAACTCCAGAGCTGTGGGGCACGATCTTACATTGCAGTAACATTTAGAGTGTGCGGACATCGTTTTCGCGCCACGGAGTGAGTGTACGCCCACGAGAGCACGCCCTTATTCTTCACCTGTGCCTCGTGGCGCAGATATGACGGAAAAATGGCAAATACAGTCTATGATGATTTTTGCAATTCTCAAGCAAAAAAACAGTTCAATTAAGGCACACAGGACTCGCTTATAGCGAGCTTCTGAATCCTGTTCGTGACGCCAAAGTTGAGTCGCACAGAGCCACAGGTTTTGGGGGTACTCAGCACCAAGCCCGTCGACTTCTATGGGGGATGTGACGGGTAGCACAGCTATGTCCGTGCCCTGGTCGCTCACTGGAATGTGGGATATTTCCAGGGGATGATAGAATGTTTGTGTAGTTTGTCGTGACGCCACCTGTAGTACCTGGTCAGGGTGACCAGCGCTGCTGTGCAGGTCCTCTGGAAGGGATGGTGTAGTGCAGCTAGGTGATAAGTCTTGTACAGGTAAGACGGTATCCTTCCAGGGCAGATAGATGTGAGATAGAGCAATGGTGCAGAGTGATGTAGCAGAGTGGAGTATGTGACGTAGTAAGAAAGCAGGAAAGGAAACAATTCTTACTACAAAGACATGCAGCATAAGGCTGCCTCAACCCCTCCCATCCAACTAGCTACACCCTGTTCTAACCAGCCTGAGCTAGACCATCCCATTGGGTCTGCCTACACTCAGCTGGCATAGTGTACTGTTGAATGCAGTGGTTGGAGTCAATGGGGTGTTTCCTCCTTACCTGAGAGTAAGTTGTCACACCGCTGGGTGCGATGCAACATCTCTGTGGCGACTGGACCCTCGGGTGCTTCTGTCTTTTCACAAATGCCGGCTTTACCCGGCAATTGAATCAGAGGCTATTTTACTATGTAGAAGTGAATAAACTATAAATATATGTATATATATGTCACAATGACATGTATATATATATATATATATGTATTCTAAGTGTGTATATTTTGTGTTTACAAGGAAAGAAAGTGTTTTTTTAGTTGCGATATTTTGTTCCCATAGACTTACATGGGACTTCCGGTATCGGAATCGGATATCGCCGATATTTAGTGATATCGGCGATACCATTCCGATCCGATATTTTTAGATATCGAGCAGTATCGCTCAACACTAGTCACCGGCAGACATCAGACAGGAGTCGTTCGGCTCCGGATATCCGACACGACCTACAGGCACCAATGCAGTCATCAGGCTCCTAGCTCCAAGCAGCGGTCATCAGGTTCCAGACTCAGTCATCAGGCTCCAGGCATCGGACCTAGGAAGGAACCCAAGTGTGATGGTGCTAGAACCGCAGGATTGCTGGCGTGCCTGGAGATAGCACTGCATGATAGTCAGAGCACAGAGTAGTAGATGCTCAGTTGAAACACCAGTTACAAGAGACTCAAAGTCACTGGGAACGAGGCTCCAGACTCAGAGGGATTCCAGGAACATAACACAGCAGACACAGTTCAGACAGGGTCAGGTACAGGATTAAGGATTCA
This sequence comes from Oophaga sylvatica, assembly GCA_033576555.1. Taxonomy (NCBI): domain Eukaryota; kingdom Metazoa; phylum Chordata; class Amphibia; order Anura; family Dendrobatidae; genus Oophaga; species Oophaga sylvatica. The sequence goes on along the minus strand of JARQOD010000001.1, from coordinate 907,326,256 downwards.
GGCCTTGATATACCGCCTCCAGGTCAGGCGCAGGAACAGGACCAAACAGGAATAAAGGCAAGAACTTTGGTACCAAAACATAGACAGGAGAGGTGCAGGAACACACAACACACATAGCAAAGTTCAGGAAAGTTCAAGAAAGTTGTGAGTAGCTCTGGCCCCGCCCATAGGGCAGGGGAACTTTATATAGGAGCTGCCCCTCAGCAATTGGCCAGGGATAGCATTTCAAGTACACACTAACTCTGATAAAAGTAGGGGAGGTGTGGACGCGCATGCCCTAAGCACAAACAGAAACCATTACAGCACAATCAGTGCAGGAACTGAGGCTCAGGGCACCTGGCAGCAGCTGCAAGCCAAGACTCATGCACCAGCTGCAAATGACCTCGCAACCTGCGGACAGCCTCCACAGCGGCAACCAGGGACCGCACATGCGGATTGTCATGCAGCAGAGCAAAGACCTAACCACCCATGTACGGCTATGCAGCAGAGCTTGGAACTGAGCTTGGAACTGAGCTCAATTAGGGGAAAGGAGCAAAGGGTTAAAGCAAAGACATGCATTGTCATGCAGACAACCAGGTACAGACAGAACGGTGTGACACCTTTATTTAATAATCTAGCTCAGCCTTGCCCCTTCATTTTATAATATGCCCCAGCCTGGACACCTATGTCCGTTGTCCACTCATCCCTAGATATCCATCCTGGTTCTTTGTCCTCCCCCCCATAAATCCATCCTGGCTCCCCCGTATATCCCTCCTGGCCTCCATATATATGCATTCTGGTCCCTTGTCCTGCCCTCCCGATATATCCATCCTGGCCCGCCATATATCCATCTTGGCCCCCCATATATATGCATCCTGGCTCCACCATATATCCATCGTGGCCCCCTATATACAGTACAGACCAAAAGTTTGGACACACCTTCTCATTCAACGATTTTTCTGTGTTTTCGCGACTATGAAAATTGTAGAATCACACTGAAGGCATCAAAACTATAAATTAACACATGTGGAATTATACATTACACTTTACAAAAAAAGTGTGAAACAACTGAAAATATGTCTTATATTCTAGGTTCTTCAAAGTAGCCACCTTTTGCCTTGATTACTGCTTTGCACGCAGAAAAGGTGAACGAATGGACTCTACATGCCTGGTTCCCACCGTGAAGCATGGAGGAGGAGGTGTGATGGTGTGGGGGTGCTTTGCTGATGACACTGTTGGGGATTTATTCAAAATTTAAGGCATACTGAACCAGCATGGCTACCACAGCATCTTGCAGCGGCGTGCTGTTCCATCCAGTTTGCATTTAGTTGGACCATCATTTATTTTTCAACAGGACAATGACCCCAAACACACCTCCAGGCTGTGTAAGGGCTATTTGACCAAGAAGGAGAGTGATGGGGTGCTACGCCAGATGACCTGGCCTCCATAGTCACCAGACCTGAACCCAATCGAGATGGTTTAGGGTGAGCTGGACCGCTCACCGCTTCAATTTTGAATAAATCCCCAACAGTGTCACCAGCAAAGCACCCCCACACCATCACACCACCTCCTCCATACTTCACGGTGGGAACCAGGCATATAGAGTCCATCCGTTCACCTTTTCTGCGTGCAAAGCAGTAATAAAAGCAAAAGGTGGCTACTTTGAAGAACCTAGAATATAAGACATATTTTCAGTTGTTTCACACTTTTTTTGTAAAGTGAAATGTATAATTCCACATGTGTTAATTCATAGTTTTGATGCCTTCAGTGTGATTCTACAATTTTCATAGTCATGAAAATACAGAAAAATCTTTGAATGAGAAGGTGTGTCCAAACTTTTGGTCTGTACTGTATATGCATCCTGGCTCCACCATATATATCCATCCTGGCTCCCCATATATATCCATTCTGGCTCCCCCCCATATATCCATCATGGTACCCCCATATATATGCATCCTGGGCCCCCAATATATATCCATCCTGCCTCCCCCATATATATCCATCCTGGCTCCCCATATATATCCATCCTGGCTCCCCCAATTATATATACATCATGGCTCCCCCATATATATCCATCCTGGCTCTACCATATATTCATCCGGGCCTCTCATATATATGCATCCTGGTCCTTTGTCCTGCCCCCCATATATACATTATATACATCCTGGCCCTCCATATACCCATCCTGGCCCCCAATATGTATCCACTCTTGCTCCCCCATATATCCATTTTGGCCCCCAGGCCCCATATGTATCCATCCTGGCCCCTCATATGTATTCATCCTGGCTCCCCATATCTATCCAATCTGGCCCCCCATATGTATCCATCCTGACCCCCATATATTCATCCTACCCCCCATATATTCATCCTGGCAACTTGTCCTGGCTTCATGCAGAGAGAGAGAAAAAAAAAAGATTCTTCTTACCTTCCTGCGCTACCGGTGCCGGGCAGCATTCTCCTCCTCTGCAGGTCCAGTGCTCACATAGTAAAATGGCCGCCAACCTAGCAAAGGCTGGTAGTTCAATGTGTGTGCCCGTCACATGCGGCGCATGACTGACGTCTTACGCTGGTGACAACAGGCGCACACTTGACAGTATTGATCAGGATGTGCGACTAGGCGGTTCAGGTAATGAACGCTGCTTGCGCACGTCTCTGCATATACTCGGCCTGTGCTTCTAAACCGCCCGTGCCCCTAAAAACCGCAGACTTTTTTTTTCCTTCTTCTTCTCCTCTCCTTCTTCCCACAGTCATCTGCCTGGTCCACTGCAAGGGCCCACCGAGGATTTCCCCGATACCCTGCCAGACCAGTCCAACCCTGCTGCTCAGTACTGCTGCTGCTTCTATCCGTGACTGCTAAGCAGGAATCTATCTCTCTCTCTGTACTGTATAAGGGAGACATCATAGCAGCTAATCTCCAACCACTAGCTTAGAGTAAATTGCAAATTAAGAGATATATCTTGCACAGGGGAAAAGTGGTGAAAATGCTGGATGCCAGTCATATACAGTAATAGCAATACATTGTTATTTCATATTTACACAAGATCACTTTTTCTGACAAGTTTCTTGAAAGCAGCTACCATTTTCAAATACAAAGCTAATACAGATATTAAATACACTTGTGTAATGAATGTGTGCAGATGACAAAACTCATATATTTTGCAATGTAGAATGATAAAGATTTGCTCACTGTATATGACAGATCTTTGAATTTAAGTTGAAGAAATCCATTAATATATATTCAGTTTGTATTCAACATATACCAGACAACCCTATCTATACTGTATGCCGAATATGAGCACAAACAACACATAATGTGTTTTTATTTATAGAAGATTTATTTGATACCAAGGCAGTTGTCAGAGGGGCACCAAACCACAATTTCCTTGTTCTTAGCCTGTCTATAATGTTTTATATCTGATAGATAGGTAAAGGCAAAATGTTAAAAAAAAACACAGCTGCTTATTTTTTAAGCTACTACCTAAGAAAAATTAAAGTGGTATTCCGGTAATAAATAGCTATCATATCAGAAAAGGTGATAATTCATAGATTTGTAGGAGCTAGGGGCTCCCACACCATGAGACCCCCACTTTTTGCCAAAATGAGCACTTTTGTTACCCATCCGAATGGAACAGCAATGCATATGCAATACTGCTACTCTGGTCATTCTCCATGGGACTGCCAGAGAAAGAGGAGCTCTCCACTCAGCTATCTCCAGCTGTCTTATAGATAGAGAATTAAGAGAACAGAGCTCGAGAATGTGCACCGTTGCTCCATTCAGATAGGACACGTCTGTCCCTTTTGTGGTAGGAATCTCCTGTAGATAGGTGATGACTCCTTGCTACCGGAATACCCCTTTCTCTAATTAGATTAGCTATACTATATACAAATGGTAGATTTCAGAGAGGACAAACTTTGGGGATAAAGTAAGATGGTAGTCTGGATCAAACAGCGAGAGGTTTGTAGTCTGTAAACATGAAGATGTAGGTCTGTATGGGAACCGTATGCATAAAACGGTTGGCTATATTCCATCAAAACTTTGTGAAGTTGCCTTTTTTGTTTATTAGATCACTTGGATCAATAAAAATGGTTTTCCTTTAAGAGGTTATCCATCAATCTTTATTTACTTATTTTTCATCTTAGATTTGACTTGTGACGTAAGTAATATAAAGAACCTGCTTCACCCCAAACTAATTTTTTTTTTCAGTTTGACATAAAGTTAACTAAAGCAAAATGGAAAAGAAAAACAAGCAAAATCAACTCAGTATTGAAAATGCAACTCACAAGATGGTAAAGTGCACAGTAAGTTCTTATGTGCATTATCGTCTGTCCATATATTGCACTCTCTGAACTGACATTCCACCAAGGCAACACCACAGTATCATTTACAGCAGCTGTCATCACGCCTGTCAGCAGGATTTAAGCCTCTGATGAAGCAAACATTTTTAGGAGGTGGGAAAGCAAGTAGCCATATTTCATCTTAGCAGTTCTTAGGCCACCAGGGTGATTGACAAGGCAATATGAAGGTTAGCTTTCCTGGAAGGAGAGGGGTCAAGAGATGTCAAGACACTGTGTACTATTACTCTGTACAGTTCAGACTACTGAATAGAAAACCACATGTGAATGTGATTATGGAATATATTTGATATCAAGTGTAAGTTATAACTCATCACTAAGTGGCAATAAAGTCAATCTCGCCAGCTCAAAATTTGGTCAGCCATGTTCCCACAAACCCATAGCATGGACTACTATGTGTGGGTCCCATATTTGGCTTTTAAATAGTTCACTATTTCCAGGTAAGGAAACAGTGTAAATGTAAAAGATTAGGCCGAATTTCTCTCCAACAAAATGGAGACAATGGTCTCTCTAGTGTCACCTATAAGTTGTAGTAGAGAAATGTTTTTCTTCCTCCTGGAAAAGGATATTTGTGTAATAGGTTGTTCACTCTGAAAAAAAAAGTATATTTATAATGGTATAGTTCTGATTCATCAAAGCATTTTCGCCAGTACATTGCTTTGAAAAGTCACAACATTTTTGCACAACTCTCAGTTGGACAAAATTGTTGTGACTTGGTATTTTCACACCAATTTTTCCCAGCTATGCCAAATTAGGTGGGACGAAGGCATGGTGGGATTTGATGTCACAGCTTGTATAATTCAAGGCCAGCTGTGGCGTTCCTAACTCCAGAAATCTTTAGGTGGTGTAAACGAAATCTAGAATGTCTTAAAATTAGAGAGATTCATCAAACGAAAACCCAAGATAAAAACATAATAAGCAAATACCGGGGGGTACTCAGTACCGGGCTGGTTCTTAAGGGGATGAGTCACGGCAGCAGTGACCTGGTCCATGGCCCTGGGTGTCCAATGAAAATAATGATAAGGGGATGATAAAGTTTATGGAATATAGTTGGTGACGCCACCTGTGGTATTCTTCAATAAAGGTGTTAGCCGACACTGCTTCAGAGTCTGCTGGGGCTGATCATGATGCAGCAGAGTTGTACAGCTCTCCACAGGTAGAGCTAGGCCCCAGGGCAGCTGTATATGTAAGGAATGATGGTGGTGGTTGTGAGCGGGGCAGATGACACAGTAAATAATTCTGAGGACATATCAGGGTGCAGTCTTTACAGTTTACTCAGTTTGTTGTTACAATCCCCACACGGGGTGCTGTGTCCTCTGGGGAGGTGGTCCAGACAGCTCTCAGGTAATTTGGGGTACATCATGTCAGAACCCCCTTAAGATGTTCCTTTCCTGGCTGTCTCTCTGTGCTGGTTCCCTCCTCCCCTGCCCTGCGCCTTCACACACAGTGTACCAAGCCAGCAGCCTCGGATCTTGGTGTGTGACGAGCTCTAGGTCCCCTTGATCCTATATGGTTGCCATTTCAGCGAATGTGTATGGATGTGGCTGTAGCACGTGCAGATACTGCAGCTTCCGGTTAGCTAGCTGAGTCCTTAGTTTCTCCACTAGACTGGGGCTGGTCCCCTAACTGCGACCTGATCCCTCCACCCGACTACAGTCAGCATGGATACGGGCCCATGGTTGGATTGCTCACTACCCGTGCCTCTAGGACCCCTTCTTCCTCCCTCAGGAGTCACTCTCTCTCTTCTGTCTTATTCTCTTCCTTCTCTGTAGTCTGGGGACAAGCTTCTGGCTCTTTCAGTCCCCACAGCAGACTCTTTCTCTGGTCTCACATACCATTGCATACCACTCTCTGACCCCTCCTCTTCAAACTTTCTCCACCCACACCCTCTACCCAGGCCCACCCTGCGCATGAGAGGTCTGTTGTTGGATGCAAGTGTGTGGGTTCTGGGTGTTGTCCCCTCCTTACCCGAGAGCGGAGCACCACACCTCTGGCTGAGGGGCAGTAACTCTGTGGCGACTAGACACTCAGGGCGCCACATATGAAGGCATAGGGAACTACACGAATGTAATGTCCAACTAAAATGAAGGCAGGTCACACCTTTATATGCACAGGGTGCAAACAGACTGAAACATAAAACCTAAAGAGATATAGTGGAGTATAAGTTGGTGTGCATGCAGCATTTAAACTCATGTTCACACTGGTCACTAAACAGACAAAAACCCAAGATAAAAACATAATAAGCCAATACCCTGTATTCAATAAACAACAATATTGCATAAAAATAACATAGGGTGCTTAGTTAACATAATTTTGAAAAAAAAAAATACAAAAGTCATCCGACAACTCACAGTGATTCCACCATGTCACATCACTTGAGAAATGGAAAAGTTTTAATATTAGAGGTTAGGACCATCCTGAATAGGGTCACTGTGCCGTGGTGGGATAGCTTTTGCATATTTTATCAAAATTATGTTAACTAAGCACCCTATGTTATTTTCATGCACTATTGCTGTTTATTTATTTACTGCAGGGTATTTGATTATTATGCTAATTATGTTTTTATCTTGGGTTTTTGTCTGTTTAGTGACCAGTGTGAAAATGAACTGTAGTACATGCTGCATGCATTCCAACTAAAGGTACTGCCACACTAAACGCTCCCGCTAACGATCACAATAACGACGCATACTAATGCGATCGTTTTTGTGATCGTTTTAATGTCGCTAGTAGCTGCCACACTTAGCGATATCGTTAGCGACTCATAAGCGGTTAGCGATCTCATTAAAGACTTTAACTTTCATTGCGATGTAAAAAACAGCGCACATCGCTCACAAAAGGTGCCAGACACAGCGATATAGGCTCACCAGCGGGACGCCAACGATCTAAATACGGTCCAGAACTCTAGTGAACGATCAGCGAGATCACAGCAGGGGCCACGTCGTTGCTACATGCCACACACAATAGCGTCACGAACGAGATCGCTAAATAGTGACGTTTTTTAGCGATCTCGTTAGCAACCTTGTTTAGTGTGGCATACCCTTTATACTCCAGTTTATCTCTCTGATACCAAAAAGTTTTATTTTGGTCTCATATGATCACATGACCTTCTCCTAAGCCTTATCTGGATCATCCAGATGGTCATTGGCGAACTTGAAAGGGGCCTGGACATGCGCTACCGTGAGCAAGGGAACCTTGCGTGATCTGCAGGATTTTAATCTGTGATGGCGTAGTGTGTTACTAAGGGCTCATACTCACTGGCTGGAAAAAAATCGGTACGTTTTCTGCAGGGAAAAAACGGTACAATTGTTGTAAAAAGGCATGCGATTTGCATGCGATTTTAAATCGCACCATGCGTTTTCCATCAGTTTTCCATCAGTTTTCCATCTGTATGCAATGCGATTTTAACATGAAGTTTTACATAGAGCAGTTATCTCTATGTAAAAAGTCATGTAAAAATCACATTGTAAAAAAAAATGTACACAAAAAGCAAATAATTATATATATATAAAATATATATATATATATATATATATATATATATATACATATATATATATATATATATATATATAATATATATATAGGTCATACACTTCTACATAGTATAATAGCCGCTAATTCATCCCCGGCTATACTGTAAAATCACACTGACAGCTTTAATAAAGAATAGAAACAATACATATACACACATGGAATACACACATATATATGTATATATATATATTATATATATATATATATATATGTAATTGTGACATATATATATATACATATATTTATAGCTCATACACTTCTACATACTGTAATAGCTGCTAATTCAATTGCCAGCTTTTGTGAAATCACAGAAGCCGACATGAAATGATACATTGTTTACACACAGTTAACCATGTCATTTCATGTATTTTGATATATGGTTTTAACTTACAATTACATAAGTATATGTGTGCAAAATTTCAGACATGTAGGGGTTAATTAAAGGTGTAAATTCGTTGAAAAAAAATGTGTGGGCTCCCACTGTCTATTCCCATTGTCCTGACAGCTCTCAATTATTAACCTGGCTTCAACTCACCTTTCAATTGCTAGGTGGCTTTAACCCCTTATTAACCCATTCGCCACCGCTACAGGGCAATGGGAATAGACGGGCAAAGTGCCAGAAAGGGCTAATCTAATTAGAGATTTATATGATGCTGGCCTTCAGGGCAGATTGGCAAAACAAAAGCCATATTTAAGACTGGCTTAAATGAAAGGAAAAGATTAATATGGGCAAAAGAACACAGACATTGGACAGAGGAATATTGGCTTTTGTTTTGCCAATCTGCCCTGAAGGCCAGCATCCCCAAATCGCCTCTTCACTGTAGATGTTGACACTGGCGTTTAATGTGTACTGTTTAATGAAGCTGCCAGTTGAGGACCTGTGAGGCGTCAATTTTTCAAACTAAAGACTCTAATGTACTTGTCTTGTTGCTCAGTTGTGCAGCGGGGCCTCCCACTTGTCTTTCTTCTCTGGTTAGAGCTTGTTTGTGCACTCCTCTAAAGGGAGTACTACACACCATTGTATGAATTCTTCAGTTTCTTGGTAATTTTTCGCATGGAATAGCCTTCATTTCTAAGAACAAGAATAGACTGTCGAGTTTCACAAGAAAGTTCTTTTTTTTTGGCCATTTTGAGAGTTTAATGGAACCAACAAATGTAATGCTCCAGATTCTCAACAAGCTCAAAGGAAGGTCAGGTTTATAGCTTCTCTAATCAAACAAACGGTTTTCAGCTGTGTTAACATACTTGCACAAGGGTTTTAAAGGGTATTTTAACCATCTATTAGCCTTCTTACGCAGTTAGCGAACACAAAATACCATAAGTACACTGGAGTGATGGTTGTTGGAAATGGGCCTCTATACACCTATGAAGATATTGCATTACAAACTAGACGTTTGCCGCTAGAATAGTCATTTACCACATTAACACTGTATAGAGTGTATTTCTGAATCATTTAATGTTAGCTTCATTGGAAAAAAAACTGCTTTTCTTTCAAAAATAAGGAAATTTCTAAGTGACCCTAAACTTTTGACCGGTAGTGTATATATATATTGTCACGTTTGAGGATGTGCAGCCGCCCACTATGGCGTGGGGCGGGCATCCCTCGGGTACGAAATATGGACCCTCCATACCACCAAGGGGGACCCGGGTCTACCCAAACTAGGGAAGGGCAGAGACCGGGGTTCTGTGGCAGCTGAGCATGAGGACGAGGAAGAGACACATAGGACTTGATTACACCGCACAACTTCAGGTATAGGGAAGTAAAGTTTACTAAAGTAAATAAGTGTAGACACACAGTACATAAATCAAACATGACCATACAAGACTCCCGATTCCACACCCTCCAGAAGGGTATCACCCAGAGGACTCCAAGGTACCAACGGATCACCGTGGCACACATAGGTGGGACATCAGGACACAGGCATAACATCAGGGTAGACGAGGTCATCAGAATCACAAACTCAGGAACACGAACTGAACTTCAGGAACACGGACTGGATCTCAGTAACACGAACACGGACTCAGGAACATGGAATCAGGAACACGAGCTGGACATCAGGAACACGGACTGGATATCAGGAACATCAGAACACTGGCATCGGACTCCGGACATCTGGCAACGATCGACAGGTTCCGAACATCTGGCAACGATCGGCAGGCTCCGGACATCAGGCAGGAAAGGATCGGATCCGGACATCTGGAAGCGATCTAAAAAGGAACCCAAGCGGTCTGGTGCAAGCCCCACCAGGCTCAACCGAAACCGGGCAGGGATTGTACCAAAAGCAAGCTGAGCACAGAGTAACAGAAACTCAGCACACCCACACCGGACTCCTCCTTTCAAGATGAACCCAGGTTGTATCAAAGGAAGTCAGTTAGCAAAGTATCACAGTCACTGGGCACAGGGTTCAGGACACAGAAGGTCCTCCGGAAACATAACACAGCAGACACAGTTCAGACATTCAGGTACAGGACAGGTACAGGATCAAGGATTCAAGCCTGGAATTACCGCCTCCAGGATAGGCAAAGGGACGGGTACAGGATCAGGGATTCGAGCCTAGAATTATCGCCTCTAGGAAAGGCACAGGAACGAGTTCAGGAACACAAAACAGGACTAGGGAATCAGCTCTCCAGAGCTGATCGAACTCAGAGCAGGAGCTGAACACACAAACACACAAGGCTAGGTTCAGAAGCTATGTGAGTAGCTAAGGCCCCGCCCATAGGGCAGGGAGCCTTTATATATGAGCTGCCCCTCAGCAATTGGCTGGGGACAGCATTTCAGGTACACACACTAACCCTGATAAAAGCAGGGCAGGTGTGGCCTGCGCACCCTATGAGAGCCAGACATAAGCACAGCAAGGGCACCTGGAAATGGCTGCAGCCCAAACACACGTAGCAAGTCATGCACCAGTGCAGAGGACCTTGCAACCTACGGGTAGCTTTCACAGCAGTAGCCAGGGACCGCACATGCGGGTGGTCATGCAACGCAGCGGAAACACCCACGCATGCACGGTTACGCAGCGGAGCTGGGAACTGAGCATCATCCATACATGTAACGGATATCAGTATCCCAGCTATATTAGGGGGAAAAGGAGCAAAGGGTTAAAGCACAAACATGCATGTCACAACGTGACATTTATGTATTCTATGTGTATGTATCTAGTGTTTTGTGAGCTGTCAGTGTGATTTTACAGTAGCCGGGGATGAATTGCCGGCTTTTCAAAGGAGACTGGTGCATATAAATGGGACAGCACTCGCATGGTGCGAGTGCTGTGCGATGATTTCTCGCACCCATTGACTTGCATTGGCGATTATCATGCCAAAATCGCATCAAATCGCAGCATGCTGCGATTTTTTTCTCACACCAATTTCTGATGAGAAAAAAATCGCAAATGAGAACTCACCTATTAAATAACATTGGTCAGATTTGAATCCGATTTTTTTTGGCTGAATATCATCCGTTTTCGGCGCCAGTGAGTATGAGCCCTAACAGTAATGTTTGAGACTGTGGTCCCAGCTCTCTTAAGGTCATTGACCAGGTCCTCCAGTGTAGTTCTGGTCTGATTCCTGACCTTTCTCAGAATCATCTTACCCCATGATGCGAGATCTTGCATGGAGTTCCAGACCGAGGAAGATTGAAAGTCATCTTGTGTTCTTCCATTTTCTAATAATTGTGCCAATAGTTGTTGCCTTCTCACCAGGTTGCTTGTCTATTGTTCTGTAGCCCATGCCAGTCTTGTGGAGTTCTACAATTTTTCCCTGGTGTCCTTAGACAGCTCTTTGATCTTGGCCATGGTGAAGAGGTTGGAGTGTGATTGACAGTGTGGACATGTGTCTTTTATACAGGTAAGTTAAAACAGGTGCAATTAATACAGGTAATGAGTGCAGAGTAGGAGGGCTTCTTAACCCCTTCACCCCAAGGGTGGTTTGCACGTTAATGACCGGGCCAATTTTTACAATTCTGACCACTGTCTCTTTATGAGGTTATAACTCTGGAACGCTTCAACGGATCTTCGCGATTCTGAGATTGTTTTCTCGTGACATATTGTACTTCACGTTACAAGTAAAATTTCTTCGATATAACTTGCGTTTATTTTTGAAAAAAACGCAAATATGGCGAAAATTTTTAAAATTTTGCAATTTTAAAACTTTGAATTTTTATTCCCTTAAAACAGAGAAATATATCACACAAAATAGTTAAGAAATAACATTTCCCACATGTCTACTTTACATCAGCACAATTTTGGAATCAAAATTTTTTTTTGTTAGGAAGTTATAAGGGTTAAAAGTTGACCAGCGATTTCTCATTTTTACAACAAAATTTACAAAGCCATTTTTTTTAGGGACCACCTCTCATTTGAAGTCACTTTGAGGGGTCTATATGGCAGAAAATACCCAAAAGTGACACCATTCTAAAAACTGCACCCCTCAAGGTACTCAAAACCACATTCAAGAAGATTATTAACCCTTCAGGTGCTTCACAGGAACTAAAGCAACATGGAAGGAAAAAATGAATATTTAACTTTTTAGCCACAAAAATGATCTTTTACAAACTTTTTTTTATTTTCACAAGGGTAAAAGGAGAAAATGGACAGATAAGGTTGTTATGCAATTTCTCCTGAGTACGCCAATACCCAATATGTGGGGGAAAACCACTGTTTGGGCACACGGCAGAGCTCGTAAGGGAAGGAGCGCCGTTTGACTTTTTCAAACTAAAATTGGCTGGAATTGAGATTGGACGCCATGTCGTGTTTGGAGAGCCCCTGATGCGCCTAAACAGTGGAAACCCCCACAAGTGACACCATTTTGGAAACTAGACCCCTAAGGTACGTATCTAGATCTGTTGTGAGCACTTTAAACCCCCAAGTGTTTCACAAAAGCTTATAATGCCTGGGTGTGAAAAAAAAAAAAAACAATTTTCCACAAAAATGATTTTTTAGTCCCAAATTTTTGAATTTTCCCAAGGAAATTGGACCCCAAAAGTTGTTGTCCAATTTGTCCTGAGTACGCTGATACCCCATATGTGGGGGGGGAAACTGTTTGGGTGCACGGCAGGGCTTGGAAAGGAAGTAGTAATGTTTTGGAATGCAGACGTTGATGGGGGTCATGTTCCGTTTGCAGTGCTCCAGATGAGCCTAAACAGTGGAAAGCCCCCACAAGTGACCCCATTTTGGAAACTAGACCCCCTAAGGAACTTATCTAGATCTTTGGTGAGCACTTTGAACCCCCAAGTGCTTCACACAAGTTTATAATGCCCGGTCATGAAAATAAAAAATCCTATTTTTTTCCCACAAAAATTATATTTTAGTCACTAATTTTTTATTTTCCCAAGGGTAACAGGAGAAATTGGACCACATAAGTTGTTGTCCAATTTGTCCTGAGTACGCTGATACCCCATATGTGGGGGGGAACCACTGTTTGGGCGCACGGCAGAGCTCAGAATGGAAGGAGCACCATTTGACTTTTTCCAACCAAAATTGGCTGGAATTGAGATTGGATGCCATGTTGCATTTGGAGAGCCCCTGATGTGCCTAAACAGTGGAAACCCCCCACAAATGACCCATTTGGGAAACTAGACCCCCTAAGGAACTTTTCTAGATCTTTGGTGAGCAATTTGAACCCCCAAGTGCTTCACACAAGTTTATAACGTAGAGCCGTAAAATTTAAAAATCATATTTTTTCCACAAAAATGATCTTTTCACCCCAATTTTTATTTTTCCAAGGGTAACAAGACTCCAAAAGTTATTGTTCAATTTGTCCTGAGTGCGCTGATACCCCATATGTGGGGGTAAACCACTGTTTGGGTACATGGCAGAGTTTGGAAGGGAAGGAGCGCCGTCTGACTTTTTCAACGCAGAATTGGCTGGACGCCATGTCGTGTTTGGAGAGCTCCTGATCTGCCTAAACAGTGGAAACCCCCATAAATGACACCATTTTGGAAACTAGACCCCTCAAGGAACTTATCTAGATGTGTGGTGAGAACTTTGAACCCCCAGGTGTTTCACTAAAGTTTATAACGTACAGCCGTAAAATAAAAAATCTTTTTTTTTTTTTACAAAAATGATTTTTTCGCCCCCAATATTTTATTTTCACAAGGGTAACAGAAGAAATTGGAACCCAAAAGTTGTTGTCCAATTTGTCCTGAGTACGCTGATACCCAATATGTGGGAGAAAACTACTGTATGGGCGCACGTCAGGGCTCGGAAGGGAAGTAGTGACGTTTTGGATTGCAGACTTTGATGGAATGGTCTGGGGGCGTCATGTCACATTTGGAGAGCCCCTGATGCACCTATACAGTGGAAACCCCCCACAAGTGACCCCATTTTGGCAAATAGACCCCACAAGGAACTTATCTAGATGTGTGGTGAGCACTTTGAACCCCGAAGTGCTTCACAGAAGTTTATAACGTACAGCCGTAAAAATAAAAAATCTTTTTTTTTTTACAAAAATGATTTTTTCGCCCCCAATATTTTATTTTCACAAGGGTAACAGGAGAAATTGGACCCCAAAAGTTGTTGTCCAATTTGTCCTGAGTACGCTGATACCCAATATGTGGGAGAAAACTACTGTATGGGCGCACGTCAGGGCTCGGAAGGGAAGTAGTGACGTTTTGGATTGCAGACTTTGATGGAATGGTCTGGGGGCGTCATGTCGCATTTGGAGAGCCCCTGATGCGCCTAAACAGTGGAAATCCCCAACAAGTGACCCCATTTTGGAAAATAGACCCCACAAGGAACTTATCTAGATGTGTGGTGAGCGCTATGAAGCCCCAAGTGCTTCACAGAAGTTTATAATGTACAGCCGTAAAAACAAAAAAATATTTTTTTCTGTACAAAAATGATATTTTCGCCCCCAGTTTTTTATTTTCCCAAGGGTAACAGAAGAAATAGGACAAATTGCACAATAATAACTCTTGGAGTCCAGAGTACGCTGATACCCCATATGTGGGGATAAACTACTGTTTGGACGCATGGCAGAGCTGAGAAGTGAAGGAGCACCGTTTGACTTTTCAACGCAGAATTGGCTGGAATTGAGATCAGACGCCATGTCACATTTGGAGAGCCCCTGATGTGCCTAAACAGCGGAAACCCCCCAATTCTAACTCCAACCCTAACCCCAACACACCCCTAACCCTAGTCCCAACCCTAACCACAAACCTAACCCTAACACACCAATAATCCCAACCCTAACCCTAATCCTAACTTTAGCGCCAACCCTAACCCTAACTTTAGCCGCAACCCTAACCCTAACCCTAATGGGAAAATGGAAATAAATACTTTTTTTTAATTTTATTATTTTTCCCTTACTAAGGGGGTGATAAAGGGGGTTTGATTTACTATTTATAGCGGGTTTTTATGATTGGCAGCTGTCACGCTAAAAGACGCTTTTTATTGCAAAAATAGTTTTTGCATCATCACATTTTGAGAGCTATAATTTTTGCATATTTTGGCCCACAGAGTCATGTTAGGTCTTATTTTTTGCGCGACAAGTTGACGTTTTTATTGGTACCATTTTTGAGCACGTGACGTTTTTTGATCGCTTTTTATTTCGATTTTTGGGAGGTTAGAATGAACAAAAATCAGCAATTCATGAATTTCTTTTGGGGGAGGCGTTTATACCGTTCCGCGTGTGGTAAAATTGATAAAGCAGTTTTATTCTTCGGGTCAGTACGATTATGGTGATACCTCATTTATATCATTTCTTCATGTTTTGGCGCTTTTATAGAATAAAAACAATTTTATATAAAAAATAATTATTTTTGCATCGCTTTATTCTGCGAGCTATAACTTTTTTATTTTTTCGCTGATGATGCTCTATGATGGCTCGTTTTTTGCGGGACAAGATGACGTTTTCAGCAGTACCATGTTTTTTATATCGGTCTTTTTGATCGCGTGTTATTCCACTTTTTGTTCGGCAGTATGATGATAAAGCATTGATTTTTTGCTTCGTTTTTTTTTTTTTTTTTAAGGGGTTCACTAAAGGGGTTAACTAGTGGGACAATTTTATAGGGGGGTCGTTACGGACGTAGCGATACCAAATATGTGTACTTTTATTGCTTTGTTTTTTTTATTTACAGGAAGAAGTGAATTTATTGGGGAATATATATTTTTTTTTTTTATTTATTTTGGATTTTTTTTTAAAACATGTTTATTTTTATTTTTTTAACTTTTTTACTTTGTCCCAGGGTGGGACATCACTGTATTTTATCAGATCGCTGGTGTGACAGTGTGCACAGCACTCTGTCACACCAGCGATCGCTCAGGCAGTGCAGCAGGCTTCTCAGTGCCTGCTCTCGGCAGGCACTGAGGTAGCCGCCTCCCTCCAGGACCCCGGCGCCATCTTGGATCCGGTCCTGGGAGGGAGGAAGCCCTCAGAACAGCGCGATCACATCGCGCTGCTCTGAGGGTCTCAGGGGGGCGCGCAGGGAGCCCCCACCCTGCGCGATCCTCCCCTGTGCCCCCAGTACACCGCGATCATGTTTGATCGCGGTGTGCAAGGGGTTAATGTGCCGGGAGCGGTCCGTGACCGCTCCTGACACACAGTCATGGGTGTCAGCTGTGATAATCAGCTGACACCCGGCCGCGATCGGCTGCGCTCCCCCTGGGAGCGCGTCCGATCGCACGAGACGTACTATCCCGTCCCCGGTCATACGGGCCCAGGTACCATGGACGGGATAGTACGTCCGATAGCAGTAAGGGGTTAAAGAAAAACTAACAGGTTTCTTAAAGAGAAACTAACAGGTCTGTGAGAGACAGAATTCTTGCTGGTTTTTAGGTAATCAAATATTTATTTCATGCAATAAAATGCAATTTAATTATTTAAAAATCATACAATGTGATTTTCTGTTTTTTATTTTTAGATTCTGTGTCTCAGAGTTGAAGCGTACCTACTATAAAATTACAGACCTCTCCATTCTTTGTAAGCAAGAAATATATATATATATATATGTATGTATAATAAAATATAATATAAGTATACACAGTACAGACCAAAAGTTTGGGCACACCTTCTCATTTAAAGATTTTTCTGTATTTTCATGACTATGAAAATTGTAAATTCACACTGAAGGCATCAAAACTATGAATTAACACATTTGGAATTTAATACTTAACAAAAAAGTGTGTAACAACTGAAATTATGTCTTATATTCTAGGTTCTTCAAAGTAGCCACCTTTAGCTTTGATGACTGCGCACTCTTGGCATTCTCTTGATGAGCTTCAAGAGGTAGTCACCGGGAATGATTTTCACTTCACGGGTGTGACCTGTCAGGTTTAATAAGTGGGATTTCTGGCCTTATAAATGGGGTTGGGACCATCAATTGTGTTGTGCAGAAGTCTGGTGGATACACAGCTGATAGTCCTACTGAATAGACTGTTAGAATTTGTATAATGGCAAGAAAAAAGCAGCTAAGTAAAGAAAACACGAGTGGCCATCATTACTTTAAGAAATGAAGGTCAGTCAGTCCGAAAAATTGGGAAAACTTTGAAAGTGTCCCTAAGTGCAGTTGCAAAAACCATCAAGCGCTACAAAGAAACTGGCTCACATGAGGACCGCCCCAGGAAAGGAAGACCAAGAGTCACTTCTGCTTCTGAAGGGTATGCCACACTAAGCGAGATCGCTAACGAGATCGCTAACGAGATCACTACTGCGTCACCATTTATGACGCAGTAGCGATCTCGTTAGCGACTTAGCTGTGTGATTCCAAACACATCTCATCAGCGATCTGTGATTCCAAACACATCTCATCAGCGATCTGTATAACGACCTCTGCGGTCGTTGGGAAAACCTAGTCCCACCTGCGATGCTGGTGAAGTCGTTCATAAAGGTTGTCACACTCAGCGATTCAGGCTCACCAGCGGGACACCAACGACCAAAAAACGGCTCAGAACGTTCATAAGCGATCAACGACATCTTAGCAGGGGCCACATCGCTGCTACATGTCACACACAGCTAAAGTCGCTAACGAGATCGCTACTGCGTCATAAAATGGTGACGCAGGTGCGATCTCGTTAGCGATCTCGCTAGCAATCTCGCTTAGTGTGGCATACCCTTGAGGATAAGTTTATCCGAGTCACCAGCCTCAGAAATCACAGGTTTACAGCAGCTCAGATTAGAGGCCAGGTCAATGCCACACAGAGTTCTAGCAGCAGACACATCTCTACAACTGTTAAGAGGAGACTTTGTGCAGCAGGCCTTCATGGTAAATTAGCTGCTAGGAAACCACTGCTAAGGACAGGCAATAAGCAGAAGAGACTTGTTTGGGCTAAAGAACACAAGGAATGGACATTAGACCAGTTTAAATCTGTGCTTTGGTCTGATGAGTCCAAATTTGAGATCTTTGGTTCCAACCACCGTGTCTTTGTGCAACGCATGAACCAGCATGGCTACCACAGCATCTTGCAGCGGCATGCTATTCCATCCGGTTTGCGTTTAGTTGGACCATCATTTATTTTTCAACAGGACAATGACTCCAAACGCACCTCCAGGCTGTGTAAGGTCTATTTGACCAAGAAGAAGAGTGATGGGGTGCTACGCCAGATGACCTGGCCTCCACAGTCACCAGACCTGAACCCAATCGAGATGGTTTGGGGTGAGCTGGACCGCAGAGTGAAGGCAAAAGGGCCAACAAGTGCTAAGCATCTCTGGGAACTCCTTCAAGATTGTTGGAAGACCATTTCCAGTGACTACCTCTTGAAGCTCATCAAGGAAATGCCAAGAGTGTGCAAAGCAGTCATCAAAGCAAAAGGTGGCTACTTTGAAGAACCTAGAATATAGGACATAATTTCAGTGGTTACACACTTTTTTGTTAAGTATATAATTCCACATGTGTTAATTCATAGTTTTGATGCCTTCAGTGTGAATGTACAATTTTCATAGTCATGAAAATACAGAAAAATATTTAAATGAGAAGGTGTGTCCAAACTTTTGGTCTGTACTGTATATATATTTATATAACACATGCACAGTATATCACAAAAGTGAGTAAACACCTCACATTTTTGTAAATGTTTTAATTTATCTTTTCATGAGACAACACTGACGATATGAGACTTTGATACAAGTAGTCAGTGTACAGCTCATAAAACAGAGTAAATTTGGTGTGCCCTCTAAATAACTCGACAAACAACCATTAATGTATACACCTCTAGCAACAAAAGTGAGCACACCGTATAAGTGAAAATGGACAGCAGCTTCTCTAGTCCGTACTGCAGCTGATGGAGCATGGCGCGCTGGTCCTGACAACTAACTTTGACAATCTGCTCGAGATCTATGTCGCTCATCAGGAAAAACAACTGGAATCCCTAGACCTCACCGACGAGAAGAAGGTTCTAGAATGGGCTCAGGAGAAGAAGCAGCTGAGCGTCCTGCACATACACGGAGTCTACACCAAACCCAGCGGCATCGTCCTGCACCCGGCCGGGTACCAGAACGTGCTCAGGAACACCGAGGTCATGAGAGAAATCCAGAAACTGTACGAGACCAAGTCCTTCCTGTTCCTGGGCTGCGGCCGCACTGTGGACGACACAACGTTCCAGGCTCTGTTCCTGGATGCTGTGAAGCACAAGTCGGACCTGGATCACTTTATGCTGGTCCGCAGGGAGGACGTGGACGAGTTCAAGAAGCTGCGGGAGAACATGCTGGACAAGGGGATAAAGGTCATCTCCTACGGCACAGAATACTCCAACCTCTCTGGTGTATTGCCGTTTTTGCCTGCTCTCCTCAGCTACCAAAACATAACACACTAGTGATGAGCGAACGTGCTCGCCACTACTCGTTACTCGCCTGAGTATCATGGTACTCGGGGTACTCGGCGAGCATCGAGCATTTACGGAATTACTCAGCGGGAACTCGGGTCTCCACCCAGCTTTTTTGTCGGACTTTACAGACCCAATCACAATGCAGGGATTGTCTGCCAGTCAATGTAACGCCGCAACCATCTTTGCTGTGGTCATGCTGTGATTGACTGGCCGCACAGCATCATCAGGGGTATAAGAGACTTGACGCCGCCCTGCTCGGCGCATTCAGTTCCAGATTGAGATAGTGTAGGGAGAGCTGCTGCCGATATACGGTCAGAATTAGGGATTTATTAGTTAGCATGTGGTCTACCATCATAAACTACTCAAATCCAGCTAAACCAACAGTCCTTCTAAGGACTAAATCCGGAGTATATAGGTTCCAGTGTTAGGTAGGCAGAGTAGTGTACGTCGCTCTATACACATCAGTGCAAGGCCTGCAGGCACTGCATGTGTGTATATAGATCATTGCATACATCAAGAGGGTCCATTCCCTTCCTGTGTTCTGGTGCAGCTGCTGCTACCTGTAGGATATATTGGCCGTATATAGCTAGCCCCAGGTGTAATTGGAATACAGGCCACACATTTTTTGGTGTGGTATCTCTATGCCAGCTCATATCTGTGCGTGCTCAAAGTTTGGCCAGTTTACCTCGGTTTTCTTTTTTGTCCTGGGTGAAACTGTACTTATATACAGCAATATTTAGCCATAAAAAAAAGAAACAAAAAAACACATTTGTCGTAGTGGTATCTCCGTTCCAGCTCATATCTGTGCGTGCTCAAAGTTTGGCCAGTTTACGGTGGTTTTCTTTTATTGTCCTGGCTGTCACTGTACTTAAATACAGCAATATTTAGCAAAAAAAAAAAAAAAATACAGCCCACACATTTTTCGTAGTGGTATCTCCATGGCAGCTCATATCTGTGTGTGCTCAAAGTTTTGCCAGTTTACGGCATTTTTATTTTTTGTCCAGGGTTAAACTGTACAGCACTATTTAGCCAAAAAAAAAAAAAACATAAAAAAAAACATTTGTCATAGTGGTATCTCCGTGCCAGCTCATATCTGTGTGTGCTCAAAGTTTGGCCAGTTTAGGCCGGTTTTCCTTTTTATGTTCTGGGTATCACAGTACTGATATACAGCACTAGTTAGCCCAAAAATAAAAAAAAAACAGGGCACACATTTGTCATAGTGGTATCGCCGTGCCAGCTGATATCTGTGTGTCTTCAAAGTTTGGCCAGTTTAGGCCAAAACATTGTATTTTTTTTGCAGTCTGTTTACGTAATTATTAAATCTAATAAGGCCAAAATCAGTTTTACCTACAGTCCAGATAGGTAAAAGTGTGGTTTTCAAGCACACGTATCACATACAAGTTGACTCCCAAATCACCCTTTTGTAGTGAACGTTTATAATATTCTATTCCATTTACAATGGGCAAGGAGTGTGGCAAGGGACGGGGAAGTGGACATGATGGTGATGGTGCAGTCCGAGGCTGTGGGCAAGCTGAAATTGGCCCACCAAAAACACCCACATCTTCTCGCTGGACCTTAGTGTCCAAAGTCCTAGGGGACCGCGGCAAGACAGCACTATTGAGACCCGAGCAGTGTGAAAAGGTTGTTGGTTGGATAGAGGATAATACTTCCAGTTACTTATCCACCACCACCAGCACCCTGTCTTCAACACGGTCAAGTCACATTAGCCGTGAATCTGGACAGCATTTTCCTTACCCTGATCCTCCTTCCTCCCACCATGCTGAGTGCCCTGAGACAACTGATCCCACACTCGGACACTCTGAAGAGCTGTTCAGTTTTCAATTTGGAGATTCGTGCCTCTCGCTAGAAGTGGGGCAAGTTGATATTCCATGTAGCGATGCACAATTCTTTGAGCAGCCACTGTCACAAGAGGTGGACCATGATGAGACACAATTGTCGGAAAGTCAGCTGGAGGGCCAGGGTAGGAAAGTGGAAGATAAGGTGGTTGATGATGTAGTAACAGACCCAACTTGGCAGGAGGACATGCAGAGTGAGGACAGCAGCACACAGGGGGAGGTAGGCGTCACACCACTTCAGGCAGGAAGAACAGTGTGGTGGCTGCAGACAGAAGGCGTGCAACCGTTCCCCATAACACCAACCTGACGGAAGTTGCCAGTCCAGCTGTTAGGTCTTCCCAAGTCTGGCTATTTTTTAAAGACTCTGCCAATAACCCCAAACAGGCCATTTGCAACACCTGTCATGCCAGCATCATCAGGGGTAGCAAAACTACCAGCCTTACCACCACCAGCATGATCAGGCACATTACAGCAAAGCACTTGACTTTGTGGGCCCAACCCCAGGCTCCAGGAACAGTGTCTGCGGGTGACAACACTGCTTCTTCCACTGTTGTGCGTGCAAGCAATCCCCTGTCCACGGTGCATGCGAAGATGCCTCCTGCCCTGCTCTTGCCGTTGCCACAGTCAAATAGCACCATCATCAAGCACATCCATATCCTGGTCCCAGCGCAGCTTTCAGTTGTCCATACCCCAGTCATTGGAACGTAAGCGGAAATATGCAGCCAACGCCCCACAGGCCATAGTACTCAATTCTCATATTTCTCGTCTGCTTGTGGTCGAAATGTTGCCTTTTAGGCTCGTGGAAACTGAAGTTTTCCGCAACCTGATGGCGGCAGCCGTCCCAAGGTACTCTATCCCCAGCCACCACTATTTCTCCTGCTGTGCCACAACACAGCACGTGTCCCACAACATAACCCGAGCCTTCAACAATGCAGGCACTGGGAAAGTACACCTAAACATGGATACGTGGACAAGTGCTTGTGGCCAGGGATGGTACATCTCGCTGACGGCACACTGGGTTAACATAGTGGAAACCGGGACCCAGTCAGACCTTGGGATGGAACTCGTCCATCCGACGCCAAGGATTACGGACCCTACGTCAATCAGGGTTTCCCCCACTGTGTACACCTCCTGCACCTCCTCCTCCTCCTCTTCAGCCTCCATGTCAGAAATTAGCACATTAGTCACAAGCTGGAAGCTCTGCAGCACTGCCAAAGCAAAGCAGCAACAGGCTGTGCTGAAGCTAATTTGCTTAGGTGACAAACCGCACAATGCTGAAGAGTTGTTGACAGCTCTGAAAGAGCCGGCAGATGTGTGGCTGACACCACTAAATCTCCAGCCAGGCTTGGTTGTGTGTGACAATGGTAGGAACCTGGTGGTGGCTTTGAGGTGAGGTGAACTGACACACGTACCATGCCTGGCCCATGTGCTGAACCTCAAAGTTCGACTTTTTCTAAAAAGCTATCCGGAGCTGATGGATCTGCTGGTTAAAGTACGACGCCTGTGTGCACATTTTAGAAAGTCAGCTACAGCTTCAGCTACCCTTGCCATGCTTCAGCAGCGATAGCAGATTCCGGCTCACCGACTGGTGTGTGATGTCCCCACGCGTTGGAACTCTGCACTGCATATGTTAGAAAGGATTTGTGAGCAGAAGAGGGCAGTTGTTGAATACCAGCATCAACAAGGATGTCATTTGTCAGGTTTGACTCCACACATAAGACCTCAGGAGTGGACATGGATGTCAGACATATGTAGCATCCTGCAAAACTTTGAGAAGTCAACGAAGATGGTGAGCGGCGATGATGCCAGAATTAGCTTCACCATCCCGCTCATCTGCATTCTGAAAAGCTCTCTGCTCACAATGAAAGAGAAGGCATTGCAGGCGGAGCATGAGGACATGGACATATGTTAGAAAGGATTTGTGAGCAGAAGCGGGCAGTTGTTGAATACCTGCATCAACAAGGCCATTGTTTGTCAGGTTTGACTCCACACATAAGACCTCAGGAGTGGACATGGATGTCTGACATACAGTATGTAGCATCCTCCAAAACTTTGAGGAGTCCACCAAGATGGTGAGCGGCGATGACACCATAATTAGTGTAACTATCCGGCTCATCTGCATTCTGAAAAGCTCTCTGCTCACATTGAAAGAGGAGGCATTGCAGGCGGAGCACAAGGACATGGATCAAGGAAGCATAGAGGGTGATTACACACAGCCCAGCCTCGTGTTATCCCAATGTGGATTGGTTGACAATGAGGAAGAGGAGGAAGAATAACAGGAGCTACTTTCATGCACTATAGACGGGACTACAACCACAACTGTCATACCGTCTGTTAAGCGTGGATGGCCTGAGGACAGGGAAGAAGAGGAAGAGGAGGAGGAGGACACCTTGGTCAGTCCTCCTGTTGGTGAGGACACGGAAGTCTTGCCTGTTACCAGTCTGGCATGCATGGCTGACTTTATGTTGTGCTGCCTTTCCCGTGACCCTCATATTATCAAAATATTGGGTACCAGTCATTACTGGCTAGTGACACTTTTAGACCCCAGTGCAAGGATAACTTTCAATCTCTTGTTCCAGAGGCAGACAGATGTGCCAAAATGGTGCAGTACCATAGGGCCATTGTTGCAGAATTATTAAAAAAATTCCCATCTCAAAACACTGGCGGCAGAGGTAACAGTTCGTTGGTCAACCAAGCAGGACAGGCGAGACAGATGCAAGTCCACTCCAACAGAGGCAGGGGAACACTGGCAAAGTTCTGGGACAGTTTTCTAAGACCCTCCCATCGCCCATGCACTGAGTTGCGGGGTAATCTCACAAGGAATGCAATCTTCTCTAAGATGCTGAGGGAGTACCTTGCTGACCGTACCAACGTCCTCCGTGATTCCTCTGTGCCTTTTAATTGTTGGGTATCCAAGCTGGACACGTGGCATGAGCTGGCTCTGTATGTTACAATGACATTTCCCAGTGAATGTATTTGTTTTGGTTGAAAGCAATGTTAAAGTTGAAAAAAGCTTAAAAAACACTGCGTCTGAACATAGCCCAAGTAGTGGAGGAACATTTTGGTCTGGGGTTATTTATTTTGCCTTATATACAAGTCATTAACCTGTAAAGGATGTGTGTAGCCCTGGTGTTAGGCACACGCAGTACCCTGGAGAGTGTGTGGCGAGACAGCAGTTTAATGCTAAATACCCATTCACTCAACATACACTAGACACACCCTTAGGGTAGTGTAGTTTACTTGTGAGGGAGTGGTCAGGCAGTCAGTGCCTGGACTTCAGAGAGGAAGGTCTAGCCTGGACTGAGGAGAAGGAGATTATTGCAGAAAGACTTCAGTCACCTGTCTAAAGGACAGTGAAAGGTTCAGAGACGTGCTCCTGCCTATTGATAACTGAGCATCTGTAACTAACTTTGAAGAAAGTGAATGAAGGAAGTGACTACCCGACTTTATGCTAGTGTGAGTGCTTATGCTACCAGCGAGGACAAGGCGAAAGGCACAGTGGAAAGTTTATTGAAAAGGTGCGTTTGGATTGAAGAAGTCCTGCACATTGCAACCGGTCACTGGGGACCGAAGGATCACTATTTGCTACAAGCATAGTGGTAAGAAAACCAGGAATTTACCGGACCTTAGGTCGCGGCAAACAAGCCCCTTATAGTCAGTACGTAACTGGGGTCAGGGGGAGTGAAGACTTTGAGTCAGGCGCAGACAAAATAAGAATTCAGCTCTCTCGCAGGAAGGCTCCTAACACAAAACTGACTGGGCAGTACAGCTATGGATTAGCTGGAGTTATTGAGGGAACTACGCTTCAGGCTGGTTGTACTCATTGTATTGAAAGTAAAGGAGGCCCCTAACTTGTCCAGCTGCTGTCTCAAGATACACTCCCTTGGATCAGCCTCCCGGGGACCTGCCTGAACATCTTACAAGTAAAGGTATGGAAAGACGCTGACTGTGTGAGACTGTGTTATTTATCTGCACCCGACTTCACTAACTTCATAGACTTTGAGGGACCAGTCCCACCTGTAGGGGACCCGACATCTAGCTGCATCACCATCCCCTCAGAGATCTACAGCAGCGCTGGTACAAATTACCAGAATACTACAGGTGGCGTCACGAACTGTATATAAATCAATCCCCTGTAAATATATCCCCAACATACGCCAGACCGCCAGGGCCACAGACCGAGCCACAGCTACCTGTGACAAATCCCATAGACTTCCATGGGCTCGGCTCTGAGTACCCCATTGCCCTGGTAACCCACAATTGTGGTGGCGGGTCGACACAAAATTTGGCGTCGCGAACAGGATGCGAAACTCGCAGAATTGCGAGCCCTGTGTGCCTAAGGAATTGTTTTTGTGAAAAAGGACTGTTTGCACTTTTGGTGCCAAAATCGCCATTTTTGTCGCCATATTCGCGCCCTAAGGCGCTGGAGAAGAAGGTGGGCGTACCTTCGTGGGCGTCTACCCCCCTGTGGCGCGAAGAAAATGCCTGCCCTCTCAAAGTGCTATTACAACATGCGATCCTGCCCTACAGCAAAGGAGGTCCGCCTCCTCTTCACCTTCCCTGCGAGGAGGAGGAGACGCAAACCCCACCTCCACGGAAGAGACCGGATGTCTCTGCAGGAAGAAGAAAGAATCTTCTGGAACATCATGGAAGCAGGACGTGTGCAGCCGAGCAGGGAAGCGGAGGAAGGCAGGCCCCGTGCCCCAGCCAAGCTGCCACCAGCACCGGAGTTATCCGTGGTCCTGCACCTGCAGCAGGCGTTGCTAGAGATTCAAGAAGAAAATGCACGCCTGAAGAAGATGGTCCAGTACCAACCTGGCTTTGAAGAGATTGAGAGACGCCGGCGTACCCTGGAGCAGCGGAGGCTGTGGGACACGGTGATCTCTCCCCTCAACGACCCCCCACGATTCCAATTACCGAAGATTCTGCTGCCCAAGGCGAAGGAGCAACCGGAGGCTGCCCCCGAAAGTACCAATCCTGATCCCACCGGTGAAGCGGTGGAGGCGAAGGAGGTTGAGGAGGTACCGCCAGTTCCGGAACGCCCGCCCGGCCAGGAGGCCGCAGCAGATGATCGGTCCCCGGCAGGGACACCGGAGGGGTCCTGTCCGTCACTACCAGACGTGGACTGGGACGAGATGGCGCGCCTGGATGACGTCGCCTACACCGCCCAGTGGGAATACGAGTGGCAGCGTCGTGAGGAGAAGCAGAAACGCCAGCAGGAGGAAGAGCGGGAAGCTCAGCGGAACCGTCAGCGACAACATGCAGAGCTGATCGCGGACAAAGAGAGTGTCCGGAGAGAGAAAGGTACCCTGAGGGAACCGCGGCGGCAGGGGTGTGTGACTGAGTTCCAGCTCCGGAAGGGCTGGGGCTTCATCCGTGAACCGGGCCTCTACCCAGGGGTCTTTGTCAGCAGGCGTGACGTAGAATCCCACCTGCCGCAAGGCCATCCCGGGAGGGACTTAGTAAATGGAGACCTCGTCACGTACACACGGCATTGGGGAATGAAGGGATGGTATGCCCTTAACGTCACCATCGTCCGTGACCCCGTCCCCGACGCAGGTAACGCCATCACTACCGCAGCGTCCCCGTCTCCAGCTCAAGCAGTATCCGGCCGTGCCCCAGCATCGCCCCCTGCAAGTTCATCGCAAATTCAAGCCACCTCTGCATCGCAACTAGCGACCCAGTCTCAATCGCAATCCATGACACGGTCCATATCGTTAACTGTGATTGAAACGCAATCGGTGTCACGTGAAGAGAATGTACCCGTTGCGCCCCTAGAGGTTCGCACAAGAACTGTGACGACCCAGACCCTAATCGCAGCACATGATTTGTTAGTCCTGGGATCTAGGGCCCATTGCATTGTTCCAGCCCCCGGGGTGGAAAGTGTATTAGAAGTAAATGAATAAAGTAAAGAAGAATCGGTGAGATCCCTATAGGATCTACCATAAGTAATATTGTAGAAAGTTTAAGAATGTTTTACAAAATTTTGCATAAGTTGAAGAGTATAATGCATATATATATTGCTAACCGTAGAATGCCCGGCTGGGTAACCAGAAAAAGTTTTGCACTTTAGTATAATAATGTGATATTATATCTATGCCTTTGGTTTTACAATGGACTTTGAGGTTGAGGACTGTGCTAACCCAGAACTTACTTGTACATAGTTGCGCTTCGGTGCCTTATCTTGGTTTTACATAAACCAGCACAATTACCTCTGAATACAAAAACCCGTGTGGTGTGGCACTGAGTGAGGTCTGCAATCGGATGTCCTGCAGCCCACCCAGGACCCACGTTGAAGGTTTGGTGCGGGTCCTTCACAAGTATACTGTATATTTATTGAATGCTATTTAATACTTTTGTATTTCTATATATAATGTTAATGTTTGCAACGTTCAAGATATCCTCACCTCCCGGATGGGACGAATTACTGTTTATTGTTTAATGTTTTCATGCATAAACAAAATGTCTCTTTTGTATTTTACAGCCCGGGAGTGCTGTCTTTTACCATGGGGGAATGTGTAGCCCTGGTGTTAGGCACACGCAGTACCCTGGAGAGTGTGTGGCGAGACAGCAGTTTAATGCTAAATACCCATTCACTCAACATACACTAGACACACCCTTAGGGTAGTGTAGTTTACTTGTGAGGGAGTGGTCAGGCAGTCAGTGCCTGGACTTCAGAGAGGAAGGTCTAGCCTGGACTGAGGAGAAGGAGATTATT
Organism: Oophaga sylvatica; assembly: GCA_033576555.1. Taxonomy (NCBI): domain Eukaryota; kingdom Metazoa; phylum Chordata; class Amphibia; order Anura; family Dendrobatidae; genus Oophaga; species Oophaga sylvatica. The sequence continues at coordinate 907,298,060 of JARQOD010000001.1, read as the reverse complement.
GCAGAAAGACTTCAGTCACCTGTCTAAAGGACAGTGAAAGGTTCAGAGACGTGCTCCTGCCTATTGATAACTGAGCATCTGTAACTAACTTTGAAGAAAGTGAATGAAGGAAGTGACTACCCGACTTTATGCTAGTGTGAGTGCTTATGCTACCAGCGAGGACAAGGCGAAAGGCACAGTGGAAAGTTTATTGAAAAGGTGCGTTTGGATTGAAGAAGTCCTGCACATTGCAACCGGTCACTGGGGACCGAAGGATCACTATTTGCTACAAGCATAGTGGTAAGAAAACCAGGAATTTACCGGACCTTAGGTCGCGGCAAACAAGCCCCTTATAGTCAGTACGTAACTGGGGTCAGGGGGAGTGAAGACTTTGAGTCAGGCGCAGACAAAATAAGAATTCAGCTCTCTCGCAGGAAGGCTCCTAACACAAAACTGACTGGGCAGTACAGCTATGGATTAGCTGGAGTTATTGAGGGAACTACGCTTCAGGCTGGTTGTACTCATTGTATTGAAAGTAAAGGAGGCCCCTAACTTGTCCAGCTGCTGTCTCAAGATACACTCTCCTTGGATCAGCCTCCCTGGGACCTGCCTGAACATCTTACAAGTAAAGGTATGGAAAGACGCTGACCGTGTGAGACTGTGTTATTTATCTGCACCCGACTTCACTAACTTCATAGACTTTGAGGGACCAGTCCCACCTGTAGGGGACCCGACATCTAGCTGCATCACCATCCCTCAGAGATCTACAGCAGCGCTGGTACAAATTACCAGAATACTACAGGTGGCGTCACGAACTGTATATAACTCAATCCCCTGTAAATATATCCCCAACATACGCCAGACCGCCAGGGCCACAGACCGAGCCACAGCTACCTGTGACAAATCCCATAGACTTCCATGGGCTCGGCTCTGAGTACCCCATTGCCCTGGTAACCCACAATTGTGGTGGCGGGTCGACACAGATGTACCTTAATATACAGTACAGACCAAAAGTTTGGACACACCTCATTCAAAGAGCTTTCTGTATTTTCATGACTATGAAAATTGTAGAATCACACTGAAGGCATCAAAACTATGAATTAACACATGTGGAATTATACATTACACTTTACAAAAAAGTGTGAAACAACTGAAAATATGTCTTATATTCTAGGTTCTTCAAAGTATCCACCTTTTGCTTTGATTACTGCTTTGCACGCAGAAAAGGTGAACGGCTGGACTCTACATGCCTAGTTCCCACCGTGAAGCATGGAGGAGGTGGTGTGATGATGTGGGGGCGCTTTGCTGGTGACACTGTTGAGGATTTATTCAAAATTGAAGCGGTGAGCGGTCCAGCTCACCCCAAACCATCTCGATTGGGTTCAGGTCTGGTGACTGTGGAGGCCAGGTCATCTAGCGTAGCACCCCAACACTCTCCTTCTTGGTCAAATAGCCCTTACACAGTCTGGAGGTGTGTTTGGGGTCATTGTCCTGTTGAAAAATAAATGATGGTCCAACTAAACGCAAACCGGATGGAATAGCATGCTGCTGCAAGATGCTGTGGTAGCCATGCTGGTTCACTATGCCTTCAATTTTGAATAAATCCCCAACAGTGTGATTCTACAATTTTCATAGCCATGAAAATGCAGAAAAATCTTTGAATGAGAAGGTGTGTCCAAACTTTTGGTCTGTACTGTATTTCCCAGCAAAATCCGTTTTGGTTTCGTTTTTGTATGTTTTTTGGTGCACCGATAAAAATGGCATGAAACTCTGACAACATTGTTTAAAGCTGTGAACTAGGAGTCAGGAATGCTTCCAAGGGCGATCCCCATGATGTCCCCGTGTCATTTGAGCAGTGTTTCCTTCATTCGCAGATGTTTTTAGACCTTAAAAGGACCCCCGGGGGATCGCCGTAAAAATGCTTGGGTCTCCCATAGACGTACATTGGGCTTGTTGTTCTGTCCGCGTACCCTAGTATTCCAATTTGCTTGACCTGAGCAATGAGCACCCGAGCATTTTAGTGCTTGCCCATCAGTAGTGGCCACCATTATTTTCAAGAACTGAGTTACTCTTGGGCATGGAGTTCACTATAGCGTCACAGGTTGCCACTGGAATCCTCTTCCACTCCTTTGTGATGATATCATGGATGTTGGAGACCTTACGCCTCTCCACCTTCTTTTTGAGGATGCCCCACAGATACTCAATAGGGTTTAGGTCTGGAAACATGGTTGGCCAGTCCGGCACCTTTACCCTCAGTTTCTTTAGCAAGGCAGTAGACTTGTAGGTGTGTTTGGGGTCATTATCATGTTGGAATACTGACATGTGGCCCAGTTTCCATAGAGAGGGGATCATGCTCTGCTTCTGTATGTCACAGTACATGTTGGCATTCATGGTTTCCTCAAGGAACTGTAGTTCCCCACAACTGGCAGCACTCATGCAGCCCCAACCATGACACTCCCACTACCATGCTGACTAATTTGATGCAGTGTGTGGTGTATTGTCTGAGCACTGACAGTCTGCCTCCCCAACCCTTTAACCTCTGCAGCAATGCTGGCAGCACTTATACGTCTATTTTGAAAAGACAACCTCTGGCTATGACGTGCACTCAACTACTTTGATCGACCATAGCGAGCCAGTTCTCAGTGGAACCTGTCTTGTTCAACCGCTGTATGGTCTTGGTGAAAGTGCTGCAGTTCAGTTTCATCAGAGATTTCTTTGCCATGAGGTGCCATGTTGAGCTTCCAATGACCAGTATGAGAGAGTATGAGAGTAATAACACCAAATCTTACACACCTGATCCCCATTCACACCTGAGACCTTGTAACACTAATGAGTCGCATGACTCTGGGGAGGCAAAGTGGCTAATTTGGCCATTTTCACTTATGGGTGTACACTGTTATGCAAGCTGCACACTGACTACTTTACATCGTATCAAAGTGTCATATCTTCAGTATTATCCCATAAGATTTAATAAAATATTTACAAAAATATGAAGTGTGTACTCACTTTTGTGATATACTGTGTATATTATATATATACATACACAAGTGCTTTTCACTACTAGGCCAACATTTCGGATTTTAAAATCATTTTTTCAAGCTGTTTTTGTAAAGTCTAATTTAGTGAGATAATAATGAATTTTGGGTTTTCATTGGCTGTAAGCCATAATCATCAACATTAACAGAAATAAACACTTAAAATAGATCACTCTGTGTGTAATGACTCTATATAATATATGAGTTTCACTTTTTGTATTGAAGAACTGAAATAAATTAACTTTTTGATGATATTCTAATTTAGTGAGATGCACCTGCATAATTTAATAATGGCTGCAGAGTAAACACATTTTTTTTGTTTTATTTTAAATTTTGCCTTTTATATACAGTGCTGCCATCAGGAATTTCAGGGCTCCATACTGGCAAAATTTTTAGGCCCCCGTGGAACTTTGCCCAGGCTCCACTCCAGCTCTTCCTCCAATCCTCAAACCTTCCACAGTCCCATCACCCACTTTTGGAAAAACTGCACTTCTTCACCACGCCCTCACCAATCACACATTAACAGTTCCCATAGAACACCATATCACATACATAGTCATCAGATTTGGTTTTGGCCAAAAGATTTTTTGAAGCCTGTTACCACAACAAGGTAGACTCTTTGGTAGGGCCCTACTCTACTCTAACCTATTAAAAATTTCTTAAAATATCCAAAGCTCTTTTTAACTAAAAAAGACCAATAATAGCACTTACAAGGGACAAATGCCATCACATGGCTAGATCACATATTACAACATAGTGACTGAATGCTACAATACTGATCATGAATAAAAAACACAATACTATCAACACTGTCATTACCTCTGGTGACATTATACACAGAAGTTCTGTATATATACAGGTAATATAGTGATCACCAGTGACAGTATACACAGGCAGTTTGTATATAGTGTATACTGTACAGGTAATACATTATACACAGTAGCTCTGTATGTAGTGTATAGTGTGCATGTACATGTGATACAGTGACTTGCCCTTGATGTCTCTAGGTGAAGTTCTTCATCTTTGCTTTTCTTCTTCATCTGGCACAGACTGCTATCACTTCTTCCAGCCGGGACTCGTCTCTGCAGAAAATGACACACAGTTATCTATAGCTGATTACTTGCTGAGCACATACCCCACTTTTTCCACAATCTATACCCTACACTCACGGCAGCCACTAGGAATTTCAGGGCCACATACTGGCAAAATTTTCAGGGCCCCCTTGAGACTCCACCCAGGTGTAAGGTTCTTTGTCTCTGTTGACATGTTCCTTGAAACTCAGTTTTCCGTCGGCCATTTTGCTTTCTGTCTTTCTGCAGCTCTTGCCCTCAGTTAATATGGAGTTTCCAGTTTTCATGTTCCCGCCCTGATTCTTCCCTCTTGCTTCTTAAGCAGCCTCAGCTGAACAATCAGTGCTCCTGAATCAAGCCTCAGTCAGTCTGTGACCTGACTCCTGGAAACCTTGGACTTGTACTCCAGCTATTCCCTACTGAGGAACCTTGGAACACTTTTGGACTCTGGAAACCTGCTGTTTGGTGAATCCATGTTTGCAGAGGAATGACGGTACAGAGAAGAGATCCTGAACCTGCTTTGGAGATTTATTGTAGTGCTTGAAGTTACTCTGGCCTGCTGTGTCTCCTGTCGCTGTTCCTGCAAACTGTGTGAACTTTTCAGCATGCTTGTATGAAGTAATACAAGTCATTTCATTTCAACCTATGTCTCCTGTGTTTTCCTCGCACCCAAGCACAAGACGCTATAGGAACTGTACACTATACATGACAAGATTCAGGAGCCAATGTTTAGTGTCTGCTGGGTCTGGGAAAGCCGTGTCTGCTGTGACTGTGGATATCAGATGTCCGTTTAATACCTTATGTGATGACAGTGGTTGTGACTTCTCACAACCATTCCAGGTGAGCGCATTCCCTTAAAATTTTACTCTGGAGTGTTACCACAGGTAAACACTATTGTTTTTTTTTTTTCCTTTCCTCTTCTCCTTCCAGCACTTCTGCCTTAAAAGATCTGGAAGATGGAGGCCCGCATAAAGGAACTTTGCGGAGTGACTGATACAATCCTTTCAGATGTACAGACTTTAAAAACCCGTTTTGCAAGCCTACAGGACCTCACTAATCATAATTTGCAAGTGTTTGGACAGACTACCCAGGAATTGCGAGCCAGGATTGAGGCTCTAGAGGAAAGAGCCCAGGCTCCTGCCATAACCCCGAGTTCTGGGATCCCCAAATTACCTCCTTTTCGTTTTGGCGGTGAACGTGAGAAATTCAGGGGATTTATTAATCAATGCAATTTATTTTTCTCTGCACATGCTTCACAATTTCCCACTGAACGATCCAAAGTGCTTACTATAATCATGTTGCTTACCAATAAGGCTTTGATGTGGGCAAACCCTCTGATTGAGACTGAGGATGATTGTTTGAATCACCTTGATGCTTTTATTTCAGCCATGGGGCAGGTGTTTGATGACCCCAATCGAGGTGCAACAGCTGAAGCAGCCATGTTAACTTTGTGCCAAGGTAAGCGTTCAGTAGCCGAATATGCCCTGGATTTCAGGAGATGGGCTCTTGATACCACTTGGGACACTTCCGCTAAAAAATCTATTTTTCGGAAAGGGTTGTCTCCACTGATTAAGGATGAACTTGCTCGTGCCGACCCTCCCACTGCGTTAGGTGACTTTATTAACTATTGTATCCGTATTGATGCTCGTCTGACTGAACGCAGACAAGAGAGATGGTTCGAAAATAATCGCACTAACCTTTTACTACCTCCCTCCTCAGCTAAGGAACCTTTGAGTAGGATCACAAGGGAACCAGAACCTGAACCCATGCAGGTGGACTCTTTACAAAGACGGGTTAGTGATGCACGCAAAGAACATCGTATAAAGGAAAATCTATGTTTCTACTGTGGTAAGTCAGGGCACTTCATTATAAACTGCCCCAGCCGTTCTCGTAAGACTACTGCAGCAGTCATTCACTGTGAGTGTTGCGAGAGGAGCTCTGTCATGTCCGAGCCTCAGGCTCCAGAGAGATCTGCTGCAAGAGATCTTGATTTCTCGGACTTAAACTCTGTTAGTTCTGGGGACGATGATGGTATAAACGCTGCAATTTTTCAAGTTTCCTCAGCGGTGTCCCAGCTGAGTTGTAAAAGAAACAATTCTCATTGCTTCCTTTCCATCAAACTCTGGGTTGACTCAGTCTGGGTGTCTAGCTCTGCTATGATCGACTCAGGAGCAAGTGGAAATTTTATGGATATCTCCTTTGCTCTGAAACAGGGGATACGTTCAGTGAAGAAGGCTACTCCAGTACAGATGGAGACTGTGGATGGCTCTCTACTGACTTCTGGACCAGTGGATCAAGAAACAGAGCCTTTGAGGGTCCTTATGGGTAAAGATCATCAGGAGAAAATGTCTTTTATGTTTATCTCTACTCCCCACTTTCCCATTATTCTAGGGCTACCATGGCTACAGGCGCAGAATCCTACGATTAACTGGGAGACCAAGGAATTACACTTTCCGGAGAAACAGATGAGTCAAGGAGTTTCAGCTTGCTCTGTTCCTAAAGGAACCATGTCAGTCCCTGAACTACCAGCTGTATACCAGGACTATGTGGATTTATGTGACAAGAAGAACGCTGATCAGCTTCCTCCTCACCGTCCATATGATTGTCCAATTGAATTATTGCCTGGAGCCGAGATACCTTTTGGAAGATCTACCCCCTAGCGGGGCCCGAGCTAAAAGCTTTGAAGGATTATATAGACGAAAATTTAGCCAAGGGCTTCATACGCCCCTCTTCATCTCCCGCAGGTGCACCCATCTTCTTTGTGAAGAAGAAAGATGGATCTCTGAGACCCTGCATAGACTATAGGGAACTCAATAAGGTTACTATTAGAAACCGTTATCCATTGCCTTTAATCCCTGAGTTGTTGGAGAGAGTGCGGCATGTCAAAATTTTCTCTAAACTGGATCTCCGTGGGGCCTATAACTTGGTCCGTATTAGACCTGGGGATGAATGGAAGACTGCTTTCAGGTCACGCTATGGACACTTTGAATATCTAGTTATGCCTTTTGGTCTGAGTACCGCCCCAGCCACTTTCCAACACTTCGTGAATGATATCTTCAGGGATCTCCTAGATACATTTGTGGTGATTTATCTGGATGATATTCTAATTTTTTCTAACTCCACAGAGGAATATCATGGACATGTGAGAATGGTCTTAGAACGCCTAAGACAAAACCATCTCTACATCAAACTTGAAAAATGTGAATTCCATAGGACCGAAATTCAATTTCTGGGGTATGTACTATCTACGCAAGGGATTAGTATGGATGGAAGCAAGACCCAAGCCATCAAGGATTGGCCAATTCCTAGAAATGTGAAGGAGGTGCAGTGTTTCATCGGGTTTGCCAACTTCTATAGACGTTTCATTAAGAATTTTTCTGAGGTAGTGTCACCTATCACCCAACTTACCCGGAAACAGTCTAGGTTCTCCTGGACCCCGCAAGCTCAGGAAGCATTTTCCTGTTTAAAGGATAAATTTACCACCGCACCTATCTTAGTACATCCCAACCCCGAGCTTGCCTTCATAATAGAGGTGGATGCTTCAGACTGTGCCGTTGGAGCTATATTCTCTCAGAGAACAGGTGAGAAGAATGTCTTGCATCCCTGTGCCTTCTTTTCCCAGCAGTTGTCTTCGGCTGAGAGGAACTACGATGTGGGCAATAGAGAATTGTTGGCCATTATTGCCGCCTTCAAGGAATGGAGACACCTTCTTCAGGGAGCTGCACAGCAAATAGTCGTCCTGACAGACCATCGTAACCTTGAATTTATCAGGTCGGCTAAGTGCCTGACTCCTCGCCAGGCTCGCTGGAATCTTTTCCTAAACCAATTTAATTTTGTCATTTCTTATAGACCAGGATCGCGCAATGGAAAGGCTGATGCACTCTCTAGGATTCATTCAGCAGAGACACGTCCACTTACTCCTCCTAAGACTATTCTTCCTGACTCTAGATTCCTGGGAGTGATTCATAATCAAGACCTACTTAAGGACATCAAGGAAGCATACCATGCGGATTCTTTGTTGGCTCAACCCCCAAGGGACGTAAGTCTTGTCTTTAAGAGTGGTGTGTGGATTCAGGGACAACGTCTGTATATACCTGAAACAGTCAGATTGAGAGTATTGCAACTCATCCACGATTCCAAGATAGCCGGGCATAGGGGAATTCTAAAGACACAAGAATTTCTTTTTCATTTCTTTTGGTGGCCCACTTACAGGAAAGATGTCTTAAACTATGTCACTTCATGTGAAGTCTGTGCAAGATGCAAAACACCTCGCTCCTCACCAACTGGTCTGTTGCAACCTCTTCCCACCCCGTCCCGCCCGTGGGGATCCATTTCTATGGACTTCATTGTGGAGTTACCAACCTCTCAAGGGAAGAACACCATTCTAATGGTGGTTGACCGTCTAACATAGGCAGCTCATTTTATCCCTTGTGTCGGCTTACCCACTGCAAAACAGACATCAGACTTGATGATTAAGAATGTGTTTCACTTACATGGAGTACCGGATGAGGTCATTTCGGATCGAGGGGTGCAATTCACTTCAAGGTTTTGGCAAAATTTCTGTGCAGCATTGGACATTAAAGTAAACCTTTCTTCTGCTTTTCATCCCAGACTAATGGACAGACAGAACGAACCAATCAGACCCTGGAGCAGTATCTCCGCTGTTTTATCTGCCACCTACAGGATGATTGGGTGGATCTACTTCCACTGGCTGAGTTCTCTTATAACAACTCTCAGAGCGCCTCCACTAAGCAGTCTCCTTTTTACTCCAATCTAGGTTATCATCCTAACATTCTTCCTCGATTTTCCATAGATACGCCCTTGCCGGCAGTGGCTGAAAGAATCACTTCTTTACAAAAGAATATGGATCTTCTAAAGGAAAATCTAGAATTGGCTCAGGAAAGGTACAAGAAAGCAGCAGATAAATTTCGTAAACCTGCACCAGCTTTCAAGGTAGGAGATTTGGTCTGGCTGTCAACCAGAAATCTTAAATTAAAGATTCCATCGTCTAAATTGGGACATAAGTACATTGGACCTTATAAGATCAATAAGATTATAAGTGCTGTTGCTTGTCGTCTTCAACTGCCCAGAACTATGAGAATACACCCTGTCTTTCATGTATCCCTACTAAAGGCTGCAACACCCAATACGTTTCCTGGACGTTCTTCTCCTTGCCCTGACCCAGTGCTGGTCGATGGTCAGGAAGAATTTATGCTGGAAAGGATTCTAGATTCCAGGTTGTACAGAAATCAGTTGCAATATTTGATTAAATGGCAGGGCTACCCAGTGGAGGACAACTTATGGGAACCAGTCAATAATGTAAATGCTCCTCGCCTGCTCCGCCAGTTTCATCAGAGGTACCCTGATAAGCATGGTCTGAGGTCATCCGGAGGTTGTCCCTAAGGGGGGAGTAATGTAAGGTTCTTTGTCTCTGTTGACATGTTCCTTGAAACTCAGTTTTCCGTCGGCCATTTTGCTTTCTGTCTTTCTGCAGCTCTTGCCCTCAGTTAATATGGAGCTTCCAGTTTTCATGTTCCCGCCCTGATTCTTCCCTCTTGCTTCTTAAGCAGCCTCAGCTGAACAATCAGTGCTCCTGAATCAAGCCTCAGTCAGTCTGTGACCTGACTCCTGGAAACCTTGGACTTGTACTCCAGCTATTCCCTACTGAGGAACCTTGGAACACTTTTGGACTCTGGAAACCTGCTGTTTGGTGAATCCATGTTTGCAGAGGAATGACGGTACAGAGAAGAGATCCTGAACCTGCTTTGGAGATTTATTGTAGTGCTTGAAGTTACTCTGGCCTGCTGTGTCTCCTGTCGCTGTTCCTGCAAACTGTGTGAACTTTTCAGCATGCTTGTATGAAGTAATACAAGTCATTTCATTTCAACCTATGTCTCCTGTGTTTTCCTCGCACCCAAGCACAAGACGCTATAGGAACTGTACACTATACATGACACCAGGCTCCACACCAGCCTCGCATCCACCCCTCAAACTGTACACAGTCTCACCGCTATCTCTTGGAAAAACTCCACTTCTGACCAATCACACATTAACAGTTCCCATCACCAGATCATAAATATAGCCAGCAGCTTTTGTTTTGGCCAAAAGATTTTTTTAATCTGCCACAACGACAAGGTAGACTCTTTTGGCCAGGCCCTACTCTACTCTAACCTATTAAACATTTGTTAAAATCTGCAATACAATTTAGGTATATTTGTATCTATTTTTAAATTTTTAAAAAGACCAATAATATCACATACAAGGGACAAATACCACCGCACCATGACCAGACACCATATTACCACCACATAGTGACCTATAATACCACATACATGGAATAAATATAGCCACACTATGTCCAGACCACATATTACCACCACAGTGACCGAATAATATCACATACAAGGGACAAATACCACCACACCATGTCAGACCACATATTACCACCACATGGTGACCAATAATACCACATACAAGGAACAAATACCAACACAACATGACCAGACCACATATTACCACCACACAGTGACCGAATAATAGCACATACAAGGGACAAATACCACCACACTATGACCAGATCACATATTACACCACACACAGTGACCAAATAATAGCACATACAAGGAAAAATACCGCCACACCATGGCCGGACAACATATTACCACTACATAGTGAATGAATACTACAATACTGATCATTAATAAAATAGCACAATACTATCACCATAAGTGACATTATACACAGGAGATCTGTGCTTTAGTATGCAGTGTCTGTGTACAAATAATACAGTGATCATCGGTGACATTATACACAGGAGCTCTGTATATAGTGTCAGTGTACAGGTAATGCAGTGATCACTGGTGACATTATACACAGGAGCTCTGTATATAGTGTCACTGTACAGGTAATACAGGATCACCAGTGACATTAGGTAATACAGGGATCACCAGTGACATTATACACAGGAGCTCTGTATATATTATATACTGTCAGTGTACAGGGTACAAGGAACAAATACTGCCACACCATGGCCAGACAACATATTACCACTACATAGTGACTGAATACTACAATACTGATCATTAATAAAATAGCACAATACTATCACCATAAGTGACATTTTACACAGGAGATTTGTGCTTTAGTATGCAGTGTCTGTGTACAGGTAATACAGTGATCACCAGTGATAATATACGCAAGAGCTCTTTATATAGTGTCAGTGTAAAGGTAATACAGTGATCACTGATGACATTGTACAAAGGACCTCTGTATATAGTATACAGTGTATAGTGTCAGTGTAGAGGTAACACACTGACTCACCAGTGACGTCTCTAGGTGAAGTCCTTCATCTTTGCTTTTCATCTTCATCCAGCACATACCGCCATCACTTCTTCCAGCCAGGGCTCATCTGCAGGAAATAACACGGTTATATAGAGCTCCGCTTGCAGAACACATTACTTAATTTTTTTCTAAGTTCTACACTACACCAGATGAAGAAAAAAAGGTGACGTAGTGTCGCTCTGCACAGTAAAAGGACCGCTCACCCATTTAAAACAGTATCCTCAAAAAATAAAATAAATACATCAATGCAGTAATAATATCCCTTAATTAGCCCCTATGGTAATAATATTCCCCATCCTGGCCCCCAAGTATCTCATTCCTGACTCCAGCCATATGTTCTCCCATCCTGGCCCCATATGTTTTTCTATCCTGTCCTCATGAGTATCCATTCTGCCCCCATATGATCTCCCCACTCTGGCCCATCTGTCTCAATCCTCCCCCATCTGTCTCCATCCTGCCCTATCTGTCCCATGATCTTGCCACATGATCCTGCCCCATGATCCTGCACCATGTGTCCCCATCCTGCACCATGATCCTGCCCCATCTGTCTCCATCCTGCACCATGATCCTGCCCCATCTGTCTCCATCCTGCCCCATGACTCTGCCCCATCTGTCTCCATCCTGCCCCATATTTCTGCTCCATCTGTCTCCATCCTGCCCCATATTCCTGCCCCATCTGTCTCCATCCTGCCCCGTGTCTCCAATCTGCCCTGTGTCTCCATCCTGCCCAGTGTCTCTATCCTGACCCCATTTCTCCATCCTGCCCCTGTGTCTCCATCCTGCCCCATGTCTCCATCCTGCTGCATGTCTCCATTCTTCACCATGTGTTTACATCCTGCCGCCGTGCCTCCCATCCTGCCCCTGTGCCTCCCATCCTGCATCCGTGTCTTCCATTCTGCCCCATATATTCCATTCTGCCCCATGTCTCCATTCTTCCTCATGTTTCCATTATGCCCCATGTCTCCATTCTGCCCCATGCAGGATGGAGAAATATGGACCATGTGTCTCCATCCTGCCATCTAAACATATTTCGGGTTGCCGCTTTCAACAAAAATAAAAACAAAAACTTTCTCCTTACCTGGCGCGTTCCTGTGGTGATGTTCCCTCCAGGCATTTCAAGTGCAGACTAGCCGGTGAATGACAATGACGTCATACACTGGCGACATGCGCGCTGACCTCAGCTGCCAGCCTCCGATTGGTTGGCGTCTTTTTACTATTACCGTGCGGGCCCGCACAGCAATAGAATTTAACTGAACCTGCATCTCGGATGCAGGTTCAGTTTCTGCACTGGCAGAATCCTGTCGCTGGGGCCCCCTCTGCTCATCGGGCCCCATACGCCAGTCAGGGCAGTAATGCCCTGATGGCGGCCCTGACTAGACTAGAATTAAAAAGCCCAGTCCTGGTCCCCCTCTTTGTCTCTGCTCACCGGACCCCATACACCAGTAAGGGCAGTAACGCCCTGGTGGCGGCCGTATATATATATATATACAGTACAGACCAAAAGTTTGGACACACCTTCTCATTCAAAGATTTTTCTGTATTTTCATGACTGAAAATTGTAGAATCACACTGAAGGCATCAAAACTATGAATTAACACATGTTGAATTATACATTACACTTTACAAAAAAGTGTGAAACAACTGAAAATATGTCTTATATTCTAGGTTCTTCAAAGTAGCCACCTTTTGCTTTGATTACTGCTTTGCACGCAGAAAAGGTAAACGGATGGACTCTACATGCCTGGTTCCCACAGTGAAGCATGGAAGAGGTGGTGTGATGGTGTGGGGGTGCTTTGCTGGTGACACTGTTGGGGATTTATTCAAAATTGAAGCGGTGAGCGGTCCAGCTCACCCCAAACTATCTCAATTGGGTTCAGGTCTGGTGACTGTGGAGGCCAGGTCATAAGGACTAGCACCCCATCACTCTCCTTCTTGGTCAAAGAGCCCTTATGCAGCCTGAAGGTGTGTTTGGGATCATTGTCCTGTTGAAAAATAAATGATGGTCCAACTAAATGCAAACCGGATGGAATAGCATGCTGCTGCAAGATGCTGTGGTAGCCATGCTGGTTCAGTATTCCTTCAATTTTGAATAAATCCCCAACAGTGTCACCAGCAAAGCACCCCCACACCATCACACCACCTCCTCCATGCTTCACGGTGGGAACCAGGCATGTAGAGTCCATCCGTTCACCTTTTCTGCGTGTAAAGCAGTAATCAAAACAAAAGATGGCTACTTTGAAGAACCTAGAATATAAGACATATTTTCAGTTGTTTCACACTTTTTTGCAAAGTGTAATATATAATTCCACACGTGATAATTCATAGTTTTGATGCCTTCAGTGTGATTCTACAATTTTCATAGTCATGAAAATACAGAAATATCTTTGAATGAGAAGGTGTGTCCAAACTTTTGGTCTGTACTGTATATATATATATATATATATATATATATATATATATATATATATATACGGCCGCCAACATCATGGATGAACAAAGAGTATCCAGGAATACATCAGAAGAATGGTGCCAAAAGATGAGATGCTGAGAGAAAGCCTAGGGCAGCAACAACACATCTGGAAAGAAGAACAGGAACATGAAGCACCATGGCAAGACAAGCCGCTGCATGGGATTAACCATTTACAGATAATGGAGGTGGCTGACATGGAGAAATCCTACCAATGGCTGGAGAAAGCTGGACTCCGAGACAGCACAGAGGCCCTAATCTAAGTACCAGATCCATAGAAGCAGGAATCTACCACACAAGACAAGACCCAAGTTGCAGACTATGCAAAGAAACCTCAGAAACCGTCCAATACATAGTGGCAGGATGCAAAATGCAAGCAGGAACAGTGTATACTGAACGCCACAACCAAGTAGCGGGAATTGTATACAGGAACATCTGCAGAGCATATGGGCTAAGTCCCCCTAAGTCCAGGTGGGAGACCCCAGAAAAAGAGGTGGAGAATGAAAGGGCTAAAATCCTGTGGGACTTCAAGATCCAGACGGATAAGCAGGTGTTGGCTAACCAACCAAACATTGTCATATTAGACAAGGATCAGAAGACAGCAATGATAATAAATGTGGCAGTGCCAAGTGACAGCAACATCAGAAAGAAGGGATATGAGAAGCTGGAGAAATAACAGGGCCTCAAAGGAGAACTGGAGAAGATGTGGAAGGTGAAGCCAACAGTGATTCCAGTGGTGATAGGAGCACTTGGAGCAGTGACCCCTAAGTTGGAAGAATGGCTACAACAGATCCCAGGAGTAGAGATGAGTGACTTTGCCTCCGGGAGGGTCGAGTCGGGTTTCGGACCACCTGACTTTCCCAAAAGTCGAGTCGAACGAAATCGGCCGACTATCGGCAAAAGTCGAAGGTCCGACTGAAACTCAAACCGACCCCAATGCAAGTCAATGGGGAAGAAAAGTCGGCAGTGAGTGGAGGACAGTAAACACATCTACAGTGCCCATTTCAATGCCAACTACATCAATTCTTATTACTTAAGCTTGTCAACCTTAATTTACTTTATAATAATAGTTACGCATTGAAAACTGGGGGTTATTTGGCTAAAGTTGTGGGGGGGGGACAGGGCTGGCTCCAGGTTTTCGTGGGCCCAGGCGAAAGAGTCTCAGTGGGCCCCTTTAACACATACCACAATTCATGATGCTCCGATACGGCAGAGAAATATAGGTATAGTACAATGACAAATACTTCACTTCTTACATTACTTGAGTGATATCTCTTGTAAATTGTACAATAGCTCAAAAACCGGACAGTATAGTCCTCCATACAGTATTATGCGCACCACATAGTGCGCTATACAGAATAATGAGTCCCATATATTGCTCCATACAGAATAATGAGTCCCATATATGATGCTCCATACAGAATAATGGGCCCAATATAATGCTTCATACAGTATAATGAGCCACATATATTGCTCCATACAAAATAATGAGCCCCATATATTGCTCCATACATAATTGGTCCCATATAATGTTCCATACAGTATATGATGAGCTCCACATAATGCTCCAGCATATGCTGGTCCCCATATAATGTGCCATACAGTATAGGACAGTCCCCATAGAGTCTAATGAGCCCCACATATTGCTCCATACAGTATAATGAGTTGCATATAAAGCTCCATACAGTATATGATGGGCCCCATATATTGCTCCATACAGAATGGGCTCCATATAATGCTCCATACAGAATAGGCCCATATGTGCTCCATATGATGCTCCATATATAAAGAGCCCTATATGATGGCCCATAAATAATGACCCCATATCATGCTCTAGTATATGATGGGCCCCATAATTGATGCTCCAGTGTATGATGAGCCCCATATAATACTCCAAATATAATGGTCCCCATATATAATGCTCCAGTATATGATGGGCCCCATGGATGATGCTCCAGTGTATGATGGGCCTATATGATGCTCCATATATAATGGGCCCCATATGATGCTCCAGTATATGATGGGCCCCATTGATGATGCTCCAGTGTATGATGGGCCTATATCATGCTCCATATATAATGGGCCCCATATGAGGCTCCATATATAATGGGCCCCATATGATGCTCCAGTGTATAATGGGCCCCGTATATGATGCTCCAGTGTATGATGGGCCCCATTTATAATGCTCCAGTGTATGATGTGCCCCATATATAATGCTCCAGTGTATAATGGGCCCTATCTATGATGCTCAAGTGTATTATGGGCCTATATAATGCTCCATATATAATGGGCCCCATATGATGCTCCAGTGTATAATGGGCCCCGTATATGATGCTCCAGTGTATGATGGGCCCCATTTATAATGCTCCAGTGTATGATGTGCCCCATATATAATGCTCCAGTGTATAATGGGCCCTATCTATGATGCTCAAGTGTATTATGGGCCTATATAATGCTCCATATATAATGGGCCCCATATGATGCTCCAGTGTATAATGGGCCCCGTATATGATGCTCCAGTATATGATGTGCCGCATATATAATGCTCCAGTGTATAATGGGCCCTATCTATGATGCTCAAGTGTATGATGGGCCCCATATATAATTCTCCAGTGTATAATGCTCCCCATATATTGCTCCAAGCATTTAAAAAAATGAAATACCTCTCCTCGCTGGGCACTGCTCTACTCTGGACTCCTCAGCCTCACCATCTTCCAGCTCTCTGCACTGTGACTGTTCAGGCAGAGGGCGCACAGACGTGACGTCATCGCGCTCTGTGACCTGAATGTCACTGTCAGGAAACGCGGAAGACGTCACAGCGGTGGAGCAGGGAGAGGTAAGTATTGCAAGTGCTCATAGTACACTGGTGTATCTGACGGCGAGTGGGCCCCCCACCTGCTCAGGGCCCCGGCACTTGCCCGGGTGCGCCAGGTGCTGACGCCGGCCCTGGGGGGGTACAGCCCAGTTAGGGAGGTGGAAAAACTGGCATATGTTGAGGTGTAGGCTGGACGTTCAGTAGCTGCAAATGGAGGAATTGGAGAAGTCGGAGGAAGAGGAGGACAAAGCGAGCCATTTTGCTGGCAACCTATGTGTCATCAGGGGAAGGTGGTACAAAATCCTTTGAAACCCAGGCATGGCTCATTTTAATGAAGGTGAGATCATCTACATTTTGGGTCGACAGCCGGGTCCTTCTTTCTGTCATGATTGATCCAGCAGCACTGAAGACTCTTTCTGATAGCACACTACCAGCAGGGCAAGCGAGCTCCTGTAAGGCATATTGTGCCAATTCAGGCCAAGTGTCCAGTTTAGGGGAAGAACTGTGAGGGAGAACATCGATAGGGGAGGAGAGGTAATTTTGAATCATAGTTTACAATTGCTGTCTCCTGTCTGTTGCAATCGATTCAGTATTACCAGTCGTGTGAGCGGTACTCGAGAAATCAGTAAACAACATGGTCATGAAACCCCTGTCTCCACGCCACTTCGGCTGTGTGCACCACGAACACCTCTTCCATTTGACCCAGTACGGCTCGTGGTAGAACATGCACCGCTGCTGTGTGCTTGGAATGCCTCTAACAAACGGTTTACCAGAGTTGCTTGTTTGGTCGCCAATATTAGCTCTAGGTTCTCCTGTGGCATGATGTTCTGTAATTTGCCTTTATAGCGTGGATCGAGGATGCTGGCCAACCAGTAGTCGTCATCCTTCATAATTTGGCAATGCGGGGGTCCCTTTTTAGGATCCGCAAGACATAATCACACATGTGGGCCAATGTTCCAGGTGTCAATGATGCACTGCCAGTGGTGGGTGGAGGAGCACTTTCTGCCAAATCCACATCCCTCTACTCACGCACAAACCCTGTACCTGACCTTGGCAAGCCAACTCTTTCTCTTGCCCCCATGAGAAGCATCCTCCTCCCCAAAATAATCATCCCCCTCATCCTCCTCCTCTTCCTCTTCTTCCTCCACCTCATCCACGACAGTTCCTTGAGCAGACAATGGCTGACTGTCATCAAGGCTTCCCTCCTCCTCTTCCTCCTCCGCTGCAGATGCCTGATCCTTAATGTGCGTCAAAGTTTGCATGAGCAGACGCATAAGTGGGATGCTCATGCTTATGATGGAGTCGTCTGCGCTTACCAGCCGTGTGCATTCCTCAAAACACTGAAGGACTTTACAGAGGTCTTTCAGCTTTGACCACTGCACACCCGACAACTCGATGTCTGCCCTCAAACTGCCTGCCCGTGTATCCTCCCACAAATCCATTACAGCCTGCCTCTGTTCGCACAGCCTCTCAACCATGTGCATGTTGGAGTTGCACCTTGTTGCAATGTCTATGATTAAGCGGTGCTTGGGGAGGTGGAGCGATTGCTGCAGCCTCTGCATATACGACTGGAGTCTAAGGGCGAGCGACGGATGTGCGAGCACAGTCTTCGCACCTTAGGAGCAGGGCTGGTAACTCCGGATAATTATTTATGAAGCACTGCACGACCAGGTTCAAGGTGTGAGCCAGGCAAGGTATGTGTCTGAGTTTTGCCAGGGCTATGGCCGCCACAAAATTCAGCCGTTATCACTGACTACCTTACCTTGCTCAGGATGTAGACTGCCCAGCCATGACTCAGTTTCTCGCTGCAAGTAGTCGGCCAGTAACTCCGCGGTGTGTCTGTTGTCGCCCAAAGACATCATCTTTAAAACAGCCTGCTGACGCTTACCACTAGCTGTTCGATAGTGGGACACCTCATGTGCAACACTGGCAGCTCAGGATGGAGTGCTCATGTGACTGCGCTCTGTCGACAAGCTTTCGCTACTGGAGGAGGATGAGGAGGAGGAGGAGGGTCGAACGCCTACAGCCAACTGTTGCCTATACCATGGGCCAGGCAGCACTGTCCCACCGCCGCTGTCCCCTGTGGACCCTGCATCCACCACATTAACCCAGTGCGCAGTGATGGACACGTAACGGCCCTGGCCATGCCTACTGGCCCATGCATCTCTTGTGAGGTGCACCTTTCCACTCACTGATTGTTTGAGTGCATGGACAATGCGGTCTTTCACATGCAGGTGGAGGGCAGGGATGGCTTTTCTAGAAAAGAAGTGCTGACTGGGTAGGTCATAGCGTGGGACAGCATAGGCCATGAGCTCTCGGAACGCTGCGCTTTCAACCAAACGGAAGGGCATCATCTCTAATGAGATCAGTTTGGCAATGTAGGCGTTCAAAGCCAGTGTACACGGATGAGAGGATGAGTACTTTCTTGTCCTACTCAGAGTGTCTGCTAGGGTGAGCTGGACTTGAGAGCTGCATATGGGGGAACTAGCGTTGGACATGGCGGACTGAGAGGGGGTTGGTGATGGCCTAGATTCAATCTTTCGTTGGAAAAACATTGTGATTCCCTGACCTCTTTGGCCTTGCGACGACACCTCAACATTTCTTGCTGGTGGTGTGCTAACTGGTGGGCTTACAGAGGGGGAAGCGATGTTGCGTTGCTGGCTACCTTCAGTCAGAGCAGGTGCACGTGTGCTACCTGAGGTTTTGTAGTCCGTCCACGCTTGCAAGGCATGGTGTTTAAATGTCTAAGCATGCAACTGGTATTCAAATTTCTGAGATTTTTCCCTCGGCTAAAGGTCCTTCCGCACTTCTTAGGGTGAGTTTCCACGTCAGGAAACGCTGCGTGTTTGGCGCTGTGCGCTGGCGCAGCGCCAAACACGCAGCGTCCAGATGTTACAGCATAGTGGAGGGGATTTCAAGAAATCCCGTCTCCACTATGCGTAACAATACGCAGGTGGCAAACCTGCGTATCCGGACATGCGGCGCGTCTTTTCAGACCGCAGCATGTCCTCGCGTATTGCGGCGACGGTGCGTCGCCGAACATAATTAACACAGGGCTATGTAGCCCTGCCTCTTTCGAGGTGTTCCGGAGTGTCCTGAACACCTCCGAAAGAGCGCGCGTCATAAGGGGCGGAGCTTAGACGGAGCGGAATTTCCGCTCCGTCAAAAGCGCTATGGTTCCGGACCGTGGAACCATAGCCTTACAGATAACCTTTGCCTCATCAATAGGATTTTGGTCAAAAAAGTGCCACACTGCACTTTTCCTACTATGGGATAAATTTTCAGGGCTTGCACGCTGTGCTAATTTGACCATCTGGCCAAGCTGTCCTGCAACTCTTTTTGTTTTTTTAACACCTTTTTGGACTGCTATGGACCTGTCAGATAACCGCAGCTGCGATGTCGATGCCTGCTGCGGATCCTCCTCCTCTTCTGAGCTATTGCCAGCGGCACCCTCTTCCACTGATGGATGCCAATCCGGGTCAACAACTGGGTCATCTATCACCTCCTCTTCAATTTCATCTGCACTTTCCTCTGTGTCACTGTGTAAGGTGGTATAGTTTGCGGGAAGGGGCACCTGAGTTTCATCAGTGTCAGAATCTAGCTCAGTAGACTGCGAGGGCTATGCAGTGCTCTGGGTGAATGTACCAGCAGAATCATATAGCATTGGCTGTGCATCAGTGCACCCCATGTCATATTCATCTTGGACTGTGGAATTCAGGATTTCACTTGATAACCCAGGCATGGTATGTGAAAAGAGCTCCAGGGAGTGATCTGAAGTGTGGCCTGCCGCATCCTTCACTTTTGGTGGGGGTGAAGAACACAAGGAAAGGTGTTGTTCCTGACCAGGAGCCTGCACTGACAACTAGGTGCTTGCAGTTTTTGAAACTTCAGAAGAGGAGGCGATAGAACTGGAGGCTGTTCGGCAATGTAAGACAAAACCTGTTCCTGATGCTCCGGCTTTAAAATCGGTTTACCTACTCCCAGAAAAGGGACCCTTCCAGGCCTTATGGAGCCAGACGATGATGCAGGCTCAACACCTCCTACCTTAGGTGCTATTGTGCTTTTGGCACTACCAGCAGATGCACCACCACCACCATCAGTACCAGCTGCCCCCCCCCGCCCACGACTGCGGCCTCTTCCACCACACTTCCTCATGTTTGGGAAAATGTACCAAAAATACCAGCAGATATATGGTACTGTATCAGAAGCATACAGCTGTATACGGTGAGGGGAAAATTTAAATCTTCGTGCAGATTTCTGTAGTCACACACAGACACTCACTCAGTATGGATTTGACCGTAACACAAAAAGAAGAAAAACGGTACTGTATCAGAAGCGTACAGCTGTATACAGTGTAGGGGAAAATTTAAATCTCCGTATATATTTCCATAGTCACACACAGACACTTTCTCAGTATGGATTTGACCGAACTAAAAACAGCAGAAATACGATACTGTATCAGAAGCAGACAGCTGTATACAGTGTAGGGGAAAATTGAAATCTCCGTATATATTTCCAGAGTCACACACAGATAGTCAGCATGTATTTGTCCGTGATACCAGCCGGTACACGGTAGTGTGTCAGGAGCGTACACAGGGGGCGCACCTATCATGAGGCGAGTTGAGTACTCTGCCTCTGGCGGCACATCCCTGAGAGTAGGGGGCGGCAGATTCTTATCTCCTGGCTCCTGCATCAGCTGGTGTTTCTCATGTATTGCTGACCTATGATGAGGTTACAGGAGGGGAGGAGTCAGGGGTCACATGATCAGGGGCCGCCCTCAGTGTATGCAGGGGCGGCAGATTCTTATCTCCTGCATTGGCTCCTGTTGATCATATATTGCTCTTCTGTGCACACAGGACCTGTAATGAGGTCACAGGAGGGGAGGAGTCAGGGGTCACATGATCAGGGGCATCAGTATGTATGCAGGTCTCTGATGTGCTGGTTGTCATGGTGCTGGATGAGAGTAAGTTTGTGTGTGGGGTCAGGAGGGGTTTGCAGGGTGGATGTAGCAGTGCTGTGTGTACGAGGTGGACAGATCGGAGCCACGTGTGTATGGGGTGTGCGGTGCGGAGCCACGTGTGTACGAGGTGTATGGAGCCCTGTGTGTACGAGGTGTGCAGAGAGGAGCTGCGTGTGTACAAGGTGTGCCGAGCGGAGCCATGTGTGGACAAGGTGTGTGGAGCGGAGCCACGTGTGTGCAAGGTGTACGGAGTCGTGTGTGTACGAGGTGTATGGAATGGAGCCCTGTGTGTATGAAGTGTACGGAGCCACGTGTATACGAGGTGTGCGCAGCAGAGCCACGTGTGTACGAGGTGTGTGGAGCCCTGTGAGTACGAAGTGTGCGGAGCAGACCCACGTGTGTACGAGGTGTGCGGAGCCGTGTGTGTACGAGGCGTGCGGAGCAGAGCCACATGTGTACGAGGTGTGAGGAGCGGAGCCCTATGTGTCCGAGGCATACAAAGTGGAACCGTGTGTGTATGAGGTGTGCGGAACCGTGCATGTACGAGATCAGTGTATGGTGGGGAGCATTCATACCTTCTAACTGTCCCAGATCCAGCGAGACTGTTCTAATTTTGAGAGTCTGCACCGCTGTCCCGGCCAGGAGCTTACTTTTCCCGTGGACACTGGAGTACACGCCGGAGCCCCGAGGAGCACTTTAAAACTCGCACGTGACGTTCCCCTGGAAGTGATGTGCTGGAAGCTGACTGGAAATGAGGTAATTTTGGGAGGAGATTGTGATGGAACCATAGAGGCACTTCAGGGAATGCTTCAGATCTATCACCATGTCCTCCTCCGACAGCGCGGACAGTGGGATCGCCTTGGAATCAGGGATGTCAGCCATGTGAGTGGATCATGATATGTCCTGCATCGGGAGGCTCAGGTGGGCATGACAATGGGAGCCGGGCTGTTGTAGTATCTTTATAGAATCTTTCTCTCTGTTTCTTTCTCTCTCTCTCCTTTCTTACTTTCCTCTCTTTCTTTCTCTCTCTGTTCTTTCTTTCTCCTTTCTTTTTTCTCTCTCCCTGTTCTTTCTTTCTTTCCCTCTTCTTTCTCTCTCTCTGTTCTTTCTTTCTTCTTTCTACCTCTCTCTGTTCTTTCTTTCCCCTTTCTTTCTATGTTCTTTATTTCCCTTTCTTTCTCTCTTTTCTTTCTTTGTTTCCCCTCTTTCTTTCTCTCTCTCTGTTTCTTTCTTTCTATCTTTCTCTGTTCTTTTTTTCCCCTTTCTTTCTCTTTCTTTCTATGTTCTTTATTTCCCCTTTCTTTCTTTCTCTCTTTTCTGTCATGTATAGTGTACAGTTCCTATAGCGTCTTGTGCTTGGGTGCGAGGAAAACACAGGAGACATAGGTTGAAATGAAATGACTTGTATTACTTCATACAAGCATGCTGAAAAGTTCACACAGTTTGCAGGAACAGCGACAGGAGACACAGCAGGCCAGAGTAACTTCAAGCACTACAATAAATCTCCAAAGCAGGTTCAGGATCTCTTCTCTGTACCGTCATTCCTCTGCAAACATGGATTCACCAAACAGCAGGTTTCCAGAGTCCAAAAGTGTTCCAAGGTTCCTCAGTAGGGAATAGCTGGAGTACAAGTCCAAGGTTTCCAGGAGTCAGGTCACAGACTGACTGAGGCTTGATTCAGGAGCACTGATTGTTCAGCTGAGGCTGCTTAAGAAGCAAGAGGGAAGAATCAGGGCGGGAACATGAAAACTGGAAACTCCATATTAACTGAGGGCAAGAGCTGCAGAAAGACAGAAAGCAAAATGGCCGACGGAAAACTGAGTTTCAAGGAACATGTCAACAGAGACAAAGAACCTTACATTACTCCACCCTTAGGGACAACCTCCGGATGACCTCAGACCAGGCTCGTCAGGGTACCTCTGATGAAACTGGGGAGCAGGCGAGGAGCATTTACATTATTGACTGGTTCCCATGAGTTGTCCTCCACTGGGTAGCCCTGCCATTTAATCAAATATTGCAACTGATTTCTGTACAACCTGGAATCTAGAATCCTTTCCAGCATAAATTCTTCCTGACCATCGACCAGCACTGGGTCAGGGCAAGGAGAAGAACGTCCAGGAAACGTATTGGGTGTTGCAGCCTTTAGTAGGGATACATGAAAGACAGGGTGGATTCTCATAGTTCTGGGCAGTTGAAGATGACAAGCAACAGCACTTATAATCTTATTGATCTTATAAGGTCCAATGTACTTATGTCCCAATTTAGACGATGGAATCTTTAATTTAAGATTTCTGGTTGACAGCCAGACCAAATCTCCTACCTTGAAAGCTGGTGCAGGTTTACGAAATTTATCTGCTGCTTTCTTGTACCTTTCCTGAGCCAATTCTAGATTTTCCTTTAGAAGATCCATATTCTTTTGTAAAGAAGTGATTCTTTCAGCCACTGCCGGCAAGGGCGTATCTATGGAAAATCGAGGAAGAATGTTAGGATGATAACCTAGATTGGAGTAAAAAGGAGACTGCTTAGTGGAGGCGCTCTGAGAGTTGTTATAAGAGAACTCAGCCAGTGGAAGTAGATCCACCCAATCATCCTGTAGGTGGCAGATAAAACAGCGGAGATACTGCTCCAGGGTCTGATTGGTTCGTTCTGTCTGTCCATTAGTCTGGGGATGAAAAGCAGAAGAAAGGTTTACTTTAATGTCCAATGCTGCACAGAAATTTTGCCAAAACCTTGAAGTGAATTGCACCCCTCGATCCGAAATGACCTCATCCGGTACTCCATGTAAGCGAAACACATTCTTAATCATCAAGTCTGATTCTGTTTTGCAGTGGGTAAGCCGACACAAGGGATAAAATGAGCTGCCTTTGTTAGACGGTCAACCACCACTAGAATGGTGTTCTTCCCTTGAGAGGTTGGTAACTCCACAATGAAGTCCATAGAAATGGATCCCCACGGGCGGGACGGGGTGGGAAGAGGTTGCAACAGACCAGTTGGTGAGGAGCGAGGTGTTTTGCATCTTGCACAGACTTCACATGAAGTGACATAGTTTAAGACATCTTTCCTGTAAGTGGGCCACCAAAAGAAACGAGAAAGAAATTCTTGTGTCTTTAGAATTCCCCTATGCCGGCTATCTTGGAATCGTGGATGAGTTGCAATACTCTCAATCTGACTGTTTCAGGTATATACAGACGTTGTCCCTGAATCCACACACCACTCTTAAAGACAAGACTTACGTCCCTTGGGGGTTGAGCCAACAAAGAATCCGCATGGTATGCTTCCTTGATGTCCTTAAGTAGGTCTTGATTATGAATCACTCCCAGGAATCTAGAGTCAGGAAGAATAGTCTTAGGAGGAGTAAGTGGACGTGTCTCTGCTGAATGAATCCTAGAGAGTGCATCAGCCTTTCCATTGAGCGATCCTGGTCTATAAGAAATGACAAAATTAAATTGGTTTAGGAAAAGATTCCAGCGAGCCTGGCGAGGAGTCAGGCACTTAGCCGACCTGATAAATTCAAGGTTACGATGGTCTGTCAGGACGACTATTTGCTGTGCAGCTCCCTGAAGAAGGTGTCTCCATTCCTTGAAGGCGGCAATAATGGCCAACAATTCTCTATTGCCCACATCGTAGTTCCTCTCAGCCGAAGACAACTGCTGGGAAAAGAAGGCACAGGGATGCAAGACATTCTTCTCACCTGTTCTCTGAGAGAGTATAGCTCCAACGGCACAGTCTGAAGCATCCACCTCTATTATGAAGGCAAGCTCGGGGTTGGGATGTACTAAGATAGGTGCGGTGGTAAATTTATCCTTTAAACAGGAAAATGCTTCCTGAGCTTGCGGGGTCCAGGAGAACCTAGACTGTTTCCGGGTAAGTTGGGTGATAGGTGACACTACCTCAGAAAAATTCTTAATGAAACGTCTCTAGAAGTTGGCAAACCCAATGAAACGCTGCACCTCCTTCACATTTCTAAGAATTGGCCAATCCTTGATGACTTGGGTCTTGCTTCCATCCATACTAATCCCTTGCGTAGATAGTACATACCCCAGAAATTGAATTTCGGTCCTATGGAATTCACATTTTTCAAGTTTGATGTAGAGATGGTTTTGTCTTAGGCGTTCTAAGACCATTCTCACATGTCCATGATGTTCCTCTGTGGAGTTAGAAAAAATTAGAATATCATCCAGATAAATCACCACAAATGTATCTAGGAGATCCCTGAAGATATCATTCACGAAGTGTTGGAAAGTGGCTGGGGCGGTACTCAGACCAAAAGGCATAACTAGATATTCAAAGTGTCCATAGCGTGACCTGAAAGCAGTCTTCCATTCATCCCCAGGACTAATATGGACCAAGTTATAGGCCCCACGGAGATCCAGTTTAGAGAAAATTTTGGCATGCCGCACTCTCTCCAACAACTCAGGGATTAAAGGCAATGGATAACGGTTTCTAATAGTAACCTTATTGAGTTCCCTATAGTCTATGCAGGGTGTCAGAGATCCATCTTTCTTCTTCACAAAGAAGATGGGTGCACCTGCGGGAGATGAAGAGGGGCGTATGAAGCCCTTGGCTAAATTTTCGTCTATATAATCCTTCAAAGCTTTTAGCTCGGGCCCCGCTAGGGGGTAGATCTTACCAAAAGGTATCTCGGCTCCAGGCAATAATTCAATTGGACAATCATATGGACGGTGAGGAGGAAGCTGATCAGCGTTCTTCTTGTCACATAAATCCACATAGTCCTGGTATACAGCTGGTAGTTCAGGGACTGACATGGTTCCTTTAGGAACAGAGCAAGCTGAAACTCCTTGACTCATCTGTTTCTCCGGAAAGTGTAATTCCTTGGTCTCCCAGTTAATCGTAGGATTCTGCGCCTGCAGCCATGGTAGCCCTAGAATAATGGGAAAGTGGGGAGAAGAGATAAGCATAAAAGACATTTTCTCCTGATGATCTTTACCCATAAGGACCCTCAAAGGCTCTGTTTCTTGATCCACTGGTCCAGAAGTCAGTAGAGAGCCATCCACAGTCTCCATCTGTACTGGAGTAGCCTTCTTCACTGAACGTATCCCCTGTTTCAGAGCAAAGGAGATATCCATAAAATTTCCACTTGCTCCTGAGTCGATCATAGCAGAGCTAGACACCCAGACTGAGTCAACCCAGAGTTTGATGGAAAGGAAGCAATGAGAATTGTTTCTTTTACAACTCAGCTGGGACACCGCTGAGGAAACTTGAAAAATTGCAGCGTTTATACCGTCATCGTCCCCAGAACTAACAGAGTTTAAGTCCGAGAAATCAAGATCTCTTGCAGCAGATCTCTCTGGAGCCTGAGGCTCGGACATGACAGAGCTCCTCTCGCAACACTCACAGTGAATGACTGCTGCAGTAGTCTTACGAGAACGGCTGGGGCAGTTTATAATGAAGTGCCCTGACTTACCACAGTAGAAACATAGATTTTCCTTTATACGATGTTCTTTGCGTACATCACTAACCCGTCTTTGTAAAGAGTCCACCTGCATGGGTTCAGGTTCTGGTTCCCTTGTGATCCTACTCAAAGGTTCCTTAGCTGAGGAGGGAGGTAGTAAAAGGTTAGTGCGATTATTTTCGAACCATCTCTCTTGTCTGCGTTCAGTCAGACGAGCATCAATACGGATACAATAGTTAATAAAGTCACCTAACGCAGTGGGAGGGTCGGCACGAGCAAGTTCATCGTTAATCAGTGGAGACAACCCTTTCCGAAAAATAGATTTTTTAGCGAAAGTGTCCCAAGTGGTATCAAGAGCCCATCTCCTGAAATCCAGGGCATATTCGACTACTGAACGCTTACCTGTCATGTGTGCATCGCCACGAAGATCGTCGCGGTTGCACATTCTGACTTCTCACAGCTGAGTTGCTGTTTCTTTGTGTTTGGCAGTTAGGGAGTTAATTCTGTCTGTGCTCAGTTCTGGGACTGGGTGCAGTTTTCTCCCGGCTGCAATTAATTATTTGTTGATTGGTTTCCTTTAAATCTCTGGTTGTCTGTGTTGGGAGTTGCCAGTGAAATTCTTCATGCAGACCACAGATAGGATTGTATCTGTATAGACTTAAGTTAAAGAGCTCCTTAGTTGTTTTAAGCTCACCTTGCTTAGAGTTTAATATCCCAGATCATTTATGTTCCTTCTGTGTTTGAGTGTGTATGCAAGTCTGTGTTTTCTCCAGTCTGTCTTATATGTCTTATCTGTGTATTTAGCAGAGATCAGCCCATATCCCTTTGGTTGTAATCAGAATCCTTCTTAGGACTGATTACAGGGTTCAGGGACTGATAGGAGACAGGGTTAGGCTGGAGACTTGGACCTCTGAACCATTATCAGTACCTCCAAAGTGAGGGATTAGTTAGGACCCCAGTTTAGGGTCAGGTTAGACCCCCGGTCCTCCTCTTTCCTGTGACAGTGTATCAAGTCCTCAAGATTAACCCTGAGTTCAACGGATATCGTGTCAGGTAAATCTATTCTATATTTACATGCTGATGTTGCTAATCTATATGTTGTATAGAGTGTTGTTCTTTTAAGAATAGTTTACTGACATCGTACACATATCATAAGACCGCGTGACATTTTCACTGGCCCATAAAATTATTCCCAGTTGCCATGGATCCAGTAGCCCAGCTGGCTCTGCAGTTGCAGGGATTATCCATGGAGCTGACGGACATTAAGTCCAAAGTTTTGTCTCCCTCGGAGCAAACCAGATTTGAACCTAAAGTAGCTCTCCCGGACAGGTTCACTGGTGGGCGAGACAAATTTTTTACCTTCAGGGAAGCATGTAAATTGTATTTCCGGCTTCGGCCTCGATCATCAGGGAGTGAAGAGCAGAGAGTGGGAATTGTTATCTCGCTCCTACAAGGGGACCCTCAATCCTGGGCCTTCTCCCTTCCTCCGGGATCCCCGGCTCTACAGTCAGTAGATCAATTTTTTACTGCCCTGGGTTTGGTATATGATGACCCAGATCGGGTCTCTCTTGCTGAGACAAAATTACGTAAGATACAGCAGGGAGATCGTCCGGCGGAGGAATTTGCTTCTGAGTTCCGTAGATGGGCCACAGATACTCAGTGGAATGACCCAGCTCTTAGGAGCCAGTTTTGTCATGGGCTTTCTGACAAATTAAAGGACGTTTTGGCTCAGTATGATTCTCCTCCATCACTGGAGGCTGCTATGGCCCTAGCTATCCGTACTGATAGACGGCTTCGGGAGAGGGGTGAGGTAACCCCACTCCCTGTTGTTACTCCACCTACTACTAAAGTCCCTTATGTTGAGGTTCCCCTTGTCTGTTCGGATGAGCCTATGCAGTTGGGAGGGACATCATTTCGTAGGAGGGGATTGGCGGTACGCCGCAGGACTAGAAGGTGTTTCTTCTGCGGGAAAGAGGGACATTTTGTTGGGGGATGTCCATCCCGTGCCTTGTTGAGCAAAAAGTCGCCGGAAAACTGTTAATCCCAGGTTGTGTGGTGGACGACAACCTGGGAGTATGTATTTCGTCCGCTAGTTCTTCTCAGTTCCTTGTACCAGTGGAGGTGGTGGTTGGTACGAGAGTGGAGAGATTTTCTGTTCTTCTTGATAGGGGTCCGGGGCTAATCTGGTTGACGCTCACTTTGCTCAGGCTCAAGGTATGCATCTGAGTGTATTGGTCAAACCGATCCCTATATTCTCCATTGACGCCAGGCCTCTCGGCCAAGGTAGCTTTGTTCATGAGGTTCATAACATTGACCTTCGGGTAGGGGCAATACATAGGGAACTATTATCTTGTTATGTGTTGGAGGGTCTACCTACTCCTATTGTGTTGGGACTTCCTTGGTTGGTTAAACATAACCCTGTGATTAATTGGCAGTCCAGAGATATAAGCCAATGGGGGGAGTTTTGCAAAAGTAACTGCATGAACACAGTCATCAGTGCGGTCGTGCCTAGTACTTTGCCTCCTTTTTTGGAGGACTTTGGGGATGTGTTCTCTGAGGAGGGGTGTCAGGAGTTGCCTCCTCATCGCGTGTATGACTGCTCTATTAATTTACTTCCTGATGCTAAGTTACCTAAAGCTAGGTTATATAACCTTTCTGGTCCTGAGAGGCAGGCTATGAAAGATTATATTTCGGAAAGTCTGGCCAAAGGGCATATTAGACCTTCATCTTCCCCAGTGGCCGCGGGTTCTTCTTTGTGAAGAAAAAAGATGGAGGCCTACGCCCTTGCTTGGATTTCCGCGAACTTAATCGGATTACTGTTCGAGATCCGTATCCACTCCCTCTGATTCCTGATCTCTTCAATCAAATTGTTGGCGCCAAATGGTTCTCTAAATTGGATCTCAGGGGGGCGTATAATCTGATTAGGATAAAAGAGGGGATGAGTGGAAAACGGCGTTTAACACGCCGGAGGGACATTATGAGAACCTTGTCATGCCTTTTGGTCTGACTACTGCACCAGCAGTATTCCAACATTTTGTTAATGACATTTTTCGTCATCTGGTGGGGCTGTTTGTGGTCGTATATTTGGATGACATTTTAATTTACTCACCAGATCTTGTGTCTCACCAGGAGCATGTGAGACAGGTGTTGCAGATCTTGCGAGACAATAAACTATACGCCAAACTGGAAAAGTGTGTATTCGCCGTACAGGAACTTCAGTTTTTGGGTTTCTTGGTGTCAGCCTCCGGTTTCCGTATGGACCCTGAAAAGGTGAGAGCAGTGCTTGAATGGGATCAGCCAGAGGATCTTAAGGCTCTGCAGCGTTTTCTGGGGTTTGCTAACTACTACCGGAAATTTATTTGTAATTTCTCATCTGTTGTCAAACCTCTCACTGACATGACAAGAAAAGGGACGGATTTTTCTAAATGGTCGGACAAAGCTTGCCAAGCTTTTTCCTCTTTGAAAAAATGTTTTGCTTCGGCACCCGTTCTCATCCAACCAGATGCATCACAGCCGTTCGTTGTGGAGGTGGACGCGTCTGACGTAGGGGTGGGTGCAATATTGTCCCAGGGTCCGTCCCCTGGTAAATGGCATCCGTGCGCTTTCTTTTCTAAAAAATTGTCGTCCGCCGAAAGGAATTATGATATCGGCAATAGGGAACTTTTGGCCATTAAGTTGGCTTTTGAAGAATGGCGTCACTTTTTGGAGGGGGCAGTCCACCCGGTCACCGTCATTACTGATCACAAGAACCTGCTGTATTTGGAATCTGCTAAGCGTCTGAATTCCAGACAAGCTCGATGGTCGTTGTTTTTTACCAGGTTTAATTTTGTCGTCACTTATCGCCCGGGTCTAAGAATGTAAAGGCGGATGCCTTGTCTCGCAGTTTCCCAGGGGCCGGGAAAATGGATGACCCGATTCCCATCCTTCAGGAGGGGGTGGTAGTGTCGGCTGTATGTTCTGAGCTTGAGGAGGAGGTGTTAGAGGCTCAGGGGGACGCCCCTGCAGGACCTCCAGGGAGACTGTTTGTCCCAAATCAGTTGAGACAAAAGGTTATTGAGGCACATCATAATTCTGCTTTAGCAGGACATCCAGGGAGTAAGGCTACTTTAGATCTCCTTTCTCGCCGGTTTTGGTGGCCTAACGTTAATAAAGATGTTTTAACTTTTGTCGCGTCCTGTGGGGTTTGTGCTCGCTCTAAGACCCCTCATACCCGTCCGTCTGGGACCCTCTTACCCTTGAAAGTTCCGGAGCGTCCATGGACTCATTTGTCTATGGACTTCATCACGGACCTTCCTCAGTCGTCAGGGAAGACTGTCATACTGGTGGTTGTTGACAGGTTCAGTAAGATGGCACATTTCATTGCTCTTCCTGCCCTCCCTAATGCTAAAACTCTGGCGCAGGTGTTCATTGGGGAGATTGTGAGACTTCATGGGTTGCCTTCTGATGTGGTGTCAGATAGGGGGTCTCAGTTTGTGTCCAAGTTTTGGAGGGCATTTTGTTTACGTCGGGGGATGCAATTGTCATTTTCCTCGGCTTTTCATCCGCAGACCAATGGTCAGACAGAGCGTCTGAATCAAAGCCTAGAGACTTATCTTCGGTGTTTTGTCTCAGAGAACCAGGAGGACTGGTCTTCTTTCTTGCCTCTGGCAGAGTTCGCTCTTAACAACAGGCGGAGCGAGTCCACTGGTAAGTCCCGTTTTTTGGGGCATATGGTTTTCATCCCCAGTTTTGTACATTCAATGGGGGGGGCCCTTCTGGGGTTCCTGAGGAGGAGCGTTTCTCGTCGTCACTTGCTTCAGTGTGGAGAGGTGTATTGAATAATCTGAGTGCTATGGGGAACCGTTATAAACGTATGGCTGATAGGAGGAGAGTTTCTGGTCCAGATCTTAATGTGAACGATCTGGTATGGTTGTCTACCAGGAATATAAAACTTAAAGTTCCCTCCTGGAAGCTGGGCCCCAGATTCATCGGGCCGTACAGGATCAGTTCCATAATTAATCCTGTGGCATTTCGTCTGGACCTCCCTCCTACGTTTAAAATTCATAATGTGTTCCACAAGTCATTACTTAAGAGGTACGTGGCACCAGTCATACCATCACCTCTACCTCCTCCTCCAGTGGTGGTCAATGGTAACTTGGAGTTTCAAGTGTCAAAGATCATTGACTCACGTCTGAATCGCCGGTCCCTTCAGTACTTGGTGCATTGGAAGGGGTATGGTCCAGAGGAGAGGACGTGGGTTCCTGCGTCTGACATTAACGCAGATCGTTTGGTGCGGACCTTCCACAGAACTCACCCGGGCAAACCTGGCCCTGAGGGTCCGGAGGCCCCTCGTAGAAGGGGGGGTACTGTCATGTGTGCATCGCCACAAAGATCGTCGCGGTTGCACATTCTGACTTCTCACAGCTGAGTTGCTGTTTCTTTGTGTTTGGCAGTTAGGGAGTTAATTCTGTCTGTGCTCAGTTCTGGGACTGGGTGCAGTTTTCTCCCAGCTGCAATTAATTATTTGTTGATTGGTTTCCTTTAAATCTCTGGTTGTCTGTGTTGGGAGTTGCCAGTGAAATTCTTCATGCAGACCACAGATAGGATTGTATCTGTATAGACTTAAGTTAAAGAGCTCCTTAGTTGTTTTAAGCTCACCTTGCTTAGAGTTTAATATCCCAGATCATTTATGTTCCTTCTGTGTTTGAGTGTGTATGCAAGTCTGTGTTTTCTCCAGTCTGTCTTATATGTCTTATCTGTGTATTTAGCAGAGATCAGCCCATATCCCTTTGGTTGTAATCAGAATCCTTCTTAGGACTGATTACAGGGTTCAGGGACTGATAGGAGACAGGGTTAGGCTGGAGACTTGGACCTCTGAACCATTATCAGTACCTCCAAGGTGAGGGATTAGTTAGGACCCCAGTTTAGGGTCAGGTTAGACCCCCGGTCCTCCTCTTTCCTGTGACAGTGTATCAAGTCCTCAAGATTAACCCTGAGTTCAACGGATATCGTGTCAGGTAAATCTATTCTATATTTACATGCTGATGTTGCTAATCTATATGTTGTATAGAGTGTTGTTCTTTTAAGAATAGTTTACTGACATCGTACACATATCATAAGACCGCGTGACATTACCTTGGCGCAAAGTTAACATGGCTGCTTCAGCTGTTGCACCTCGATTGGGGTCATCAAACACCTGCCCCATGGCTGAAATAAAAGCATCAAGGTGATTCAAACAATCATCCTCAGTCTCATTCAGAAGGTGTGCCCACATCAAAGCCTTATTGGTAAGCAACATGATTATAGTAAGCACTTTGGATCGTTCAGTGGGAAATTGTGAAGCATGTGCAGAGAAAAATAAATTGCATTGATTAATAAATCCCCTGAATTTCTCACGTTCACCGCCAAAACGAAAAGGAGGTAATTTGGGGATCCCAGAACTCGGGGTTATGGCAGGAGCCTGGGCTCTTTCCTCTAGAGCCTCAATCCTGGCTCGCAATTCCTGGGTAGTCTGTCCAAACACTTGCAAATTATGATTAGTGAGGTCCTGTAGGCTTGCAAAACGGCTTTTTAAAGTCTGTACATCTGAAAGGATTGTATCAGTCACTCCGCAAAGTTCCTTTATGCGGGCCTCCATCTTCCAGATCTTTTAAGGCAGAAGTGCTGGAAGGAGAAGAGGAAAGGAAAAAAAAAAAAAACAATAGTGTTTACCTGTGGTAACACTCCAGAGTAAAATTTGAAGGGAATGCGCTCACCTGGAATGGTTGTGAGAAGTCACAACCACTGTCATCACATAAGGTATTAAACGGACATCTGATATCCACAGTCACAGCAGACACGGCTTTTCCAGACCCAGCAGACACTAAACATTGGCTCCTGAATCTTGTCATGTATAGTGTACAGTTCCTATAGCGTCTTGTGCTTGGGTGCGAGGAAAACACAGGAGACATAGGTTGAAATGAAATGACTTGTATTACTTCATACAAGCATGCTGAAAAGTTCACACAGTTTGCAGGAACAGCGACAGGAGACACAGCAGGCCAGAGTAACTTCAAGCACTACAATAAATCTCCAAAGCAGGTTCAGGATCTCTTCTCTGTACCGTCATTCCTCTGCAAACATGGATTCACCAAACAGCAGGTTTCCAGAGTCCAAAAGTGTTCCAAGGTTCCTCAGTAGGGAATAGCTGGAGTACAAGTCCAAGGTTTCCAGGAGTCAGGTCACAGACTGACTGAGGCTTGATTCAGGAGCACTAATTGTTCAGCTGAGGCTGCTTAAGAAGCAAGAGGGAAGAATCAGGGCGGGAACATGAAAACTGGAAACTCCATATTAACTGAGGGCAAGAGCTGCAGAAAGACAGAAAGCAAAATGGCCGACGGAAAACTGAGTTTCAAGGAACATGTCAACAGAGACAAAGAACCTTACATTTTCTTTCTTTCTTTCTCCTCTTTCTTTCTCTCTGTTCTGCCTTTCTCTCTCTGTTCTTTCTCTTTCTTTCTGTCTCTTCTTTCTTTCCCCACTTTCATTCTTTCTCTCTCTCTGTTCTTTCTTTCCCCGCTTTCTTTCTCTCTCTGTTCTTTCTTTCTCTATTCTTTCTTTCTCTCTGTTCGTTCTCTCTGCTCTTTCTTTCTCTCTGTTCTTTCTTTCTTTCTTTCTTTCTTTCTTTCTTTCTCTCTCCTTTCTTTCTTTTTTCTTTCTCCCTGTTCTTTCTTTCTCTCTCTGTTCTTTCTTTCCCCTCTTTCTTTCTCTCTCTCTCTTGTTCTTTCTTTCTTCTTTCTATCTCTCTCTGTTCTTTCTTTCCCCGTTCTTTCTTTCTTTCTTTCTCTCTCTCTGTTCTTTCTTTCACCTCTTTCGTTCTCTCTCTGTTCATCTTCTTTCCCCTTTCTTTCTCTCTGTTCTTCCTTTTTCTCTCTGTACTTCCTTTCTCTCTCTGTTCTTACTCTTTCTTTCTCTCTCTGTTCTTTCTTTCTTTCCCCTCTTTCTCTCTCTGTTCTTTCTTTCTTTCTCTCTCTGTTTTCTTTCTTTCTCTCTCTGTTTCTTTCTTTCTTTCCCCTCTTTCTTTCTCTCTCTGTTCTTTCTTTCTCTCTGTTTTTTCTTTCTCTCTCTCTCTTTTCTTTTTTTCTTTTTCTCAGTACCAGTCAGTGTGCCCATAGTACCAGCCACTGACACTATATACAGAGCTCCTGTGTATAATGTCACTGGTCATCACTGTATTACCTGTACACTGACACTATATACAGAGCTCCTGTGTATAATGTCACCAGTGATCACTGTATTACCTGTAAACTGACACTATATACAGAGCTCCTGTGTATAATGTCACCAGTGATCACTGTATTACCTGTACACTGACACTACATACAGAGCTCCTGTGTATAAGGTCACCGTCTCCACCTTTTATTGGCGCCATCTTGTGACTGCAACTTCTGTCTGCGAGAAGTCAGAAGTAGCAAAAACCCTCTATCAGGCCACGTTCACACTTTCAGTATTTTAGCTCAGTATTTGTAGGCCAAAACCAGGAGTGGAACAATCAGAGGAAAAGTATAATAGAAACACGTCACCACTTCTGGATTTCTCACACACTCCCAATTTGGCTTACAAATACTGACCAAATACTGAACATGTGAATGTGGCTTTAGGCTGGTTTCACACATCCTGATATTTCCGGTACCGGAAAAACCGTTAGTGGAGATATCCGTGTCCGTGTGTGTAATTCGTGTGGCAACTTTGTGCCGCATTAGTACCACACGGACGGCCGCCGGGGAAGAAGCGCTACAGTAAGCACTGTTCCCTGGCCAGGGGCGCACCTAAAATGAAACAAGTTGATCACTTCACCTCAGACGGCATTGAATCCCTAAAGACAAGTGTAAAGATCGATGTTTCAAATATATTCCTATTTAAAAGTGTATGTATTTTACATGTGCATCAGGTTAGGCTAGTAAAGAGTAAACCAGATTTATTTGTACTGATTTTACTATGGGGGGCGCCATTTTGCAGTTCACCTCAGGCAGCAGAGAGGCTAGGTTCACCCCTGAGCATACAGCTCTATACGGTGTGGGAAAAAATGAACGCTCGGTAACTGTGCAGAAAAAAAGACTAAAAGTATTAGTGCTGTGTAAAAAGCAGTCTGTACAGCAGTGTACACACAGCAATACAGCTATCAGGCAGCCTAATAACCAGCGCTGCTGCACACAAGAAAATCCTCCCCTGTCACTGCACACTAACTGTACAGCACAATTGCTATCAGCACAAGCACATAAGAACTTCTCTTTCCAGCCCTAACTCTCTCCCTACTGATAAACAGCGTCAGCAACCTCTCCCTACTGTTAAGATCGGCAGAAGTAAAATGGCGGTCGGCGGTCAGGGATTTTATAGACAATATGACGCCTCACAAAGCAAGCCAATCACTGTAATGCCCTTCTCTAAGATGGTGGTGGACGCTGCCCATGTCATCTCGTTGACCACAGTGTACGTCCTTGCTCATTGGCTGAAAAAAAGGCGCCTGAAAGCATTATGGGAAAACCGACTTTGGCATTCGCTTTGCCAAACGCATGGCCGACTTCACGCTACGGTCGGGTTTCGCTCGGCGAAACCCGACTTTGGTGAAAGTCGGCGACTTATGAATCTGACCGACCTGTTTCGCTCAACTCTACCCAGGAGCAACATCTGAGCTATCTGTCCAGAAATTCGCAATGCTGGGAACAACCAAGATACTGCGCAGAACCATCAAACTCCCAGGCCTCTGGTAGAGGACCCGAGATTGAGAAAGGACAACAAAGAAGCAAAGAAGTATATATATATATATATATATATATATATATATTAAGAGTGCATGAGCAAAGCTTCATCAATGTTCAAATGTCATCTTCAGCCCTAGGCCTGTCAGCTGCACTTCTGGTTTGTGCTTGACAAATCAGAGTTTCCCGCGTTGACAAGAAAAATATTTAGAATTGAGAGTCCTCAGTGGTTGATACCTTTTTAATGGATAACTGAAAAGATGGTAACAAATTGCAAGCTTTCCAGACTACTCAGGTCTCTTCATCAGGCAAAGACTAATACAGAATCTGAGGAATCACATATTTATACACAACCACTGAGGACTGTCAATTCTAAAATTCCTGTTGTGTATAAATATGTGACTCTTCAGATTCTGTATTAGTCTTTGCCTGATGAAGAGACCTGAGTAGTCTCGAAAGCTTGCAATTTGTTACCATCTTTTCAGTTAGCCATTAAAAGGTATCAACCACTGAGGACTCTCAATCTAAATATTTTTCTATCTACTGGCTAACACGGTTCAAAGATATACATCTTTCCTGTACCGCGTTGACAAGTCATCTGTGCTGTATGTAAAGGAGGAGGCTGACTGGCTTATTTCAAGAACCAAGCTAGCCGCTCTCTGTGACAGAGAAGGAGTCTGACTTAGCTATTGAAATGAACAGCCGCACGCTCCTTTCACAAACAATGCTGACCGATGACTTGCCTTTTATGTAGTGAAACTAGATGGGGAGCTGCTGGGACTGGGGCCGATGCTGAAAGCTCCTGGTTCACCAAAAACTAGGAGAATCCCTGGTGCTTGTCTTAATATCAAAAGAACTTCTAATTCCAAATGGCACAAGAATCTACATATTTATTTCAAATATAAATAAACAATAAATAAAAAGATAAAAATGTGTTTAACAACAAAAGTGTGTTGGATCCTGGACCAGGACCAGGATCTTCATCAAATCTAAGATACGAATTAGAAGCTTCATTAAACAAATGCATGGGATTTTACTATTTCTTGCTGAACAAGATAATATAACGGCCATCGAGGGTGATCTAGGAAAGAGATGGCTCCAATCTTTATATTGCTATGCTTGTGTGCATAGCTCACAAGGTGAGTTATGAAGATCACATCTTTTGTGTATGCTTTTTTTGTACCAACAAATAATAAATTATTTCCAATACTTTGGTTTTTAATAATCTGTCTTTAGGGTATGTCATCAATATCAGGTTATTAGATATTTAACTCCCAACACCCCAGGTCATGGAAGTAAACAGTACATGAAGCCAGATCAGCACAATTCTATACACTGCCTAGTGGTCATTCTCAGGTACTGCATCTCCGCTAGGGCTGTCAGATCCCCATCAATCTGATATTGGTGGCTAGGATCACACAACCGTATTTTCTCTCAGCCAAGAAAATCAGTCTGATTATGCTAATCACACTCTGATCATAATCTGTTCAGAGTTTGATCAGAGTGTGATCATAGTGTGATAATAGCGTGTGGATGAGGAGAAGATGGAAAAAAAGTTATCCATCTTCTCAATTCTGTCAGTCTGTGAAAATCAGAGCACACTCAGATGTCATCTGAGTGCGCTTTGATTTCTTTTCCACAGCCTTATTGACTTGCATTGCCGAGTGTGATCCAAATATCGGATGCAAATTGTGCATACTGCAATTTTTTTTCCCTGGACAGACTGTGTCCGAGCAAAAAAATCAGACATAAGCATGGCACCATAGAATAATTATTGGTCCGAGTGCAATGCAATGTTTTATCAGATTGCTCTTGGACCGAAAATACGGAAATCTGCACCAGCCCTAAAGATAGGCATCAGTATCAAAGTCGTGAAGAAATCTTTTGAAAAAAATTTGGAAGCTTTGCATGGAAATCCAAATTGTTTGTCGGTATGGAAAATCACAACTTTTTGTACTGTGCAATAAAAGGGGCATAATCTGCTATTTAAAAAACAACAACTGGGGAATAGGAGATATTTATTTGTCCATTTGTTGCTCACATCTGCAAATAAAATCAGTGAGTGCAATGTGAGAAAAAAAAAATCGCATTGCACTAGCCACAATGTTATTCACTTAGGCAGTGTTCATCGAGAAGTTTTTCCTCACCTGGAATTGGGGTGAGGAAAAAGTCGCAGTATTCTGTGTATGGCTGTGAAAAATGTCCGAGACTCACCAATGCAAGTCAATAGGTGAGAGAAAAAACTAACACGGCATACGGACCATTTCATTCTGATTACGTAAATTCATCCCATGACGATCTCCAACTCTGCTACATCTGGTTGGTGTGTTGAGCGGTGACATGATGCAACCACTCAGCATGCCAGCTGAAACACACTGACAGTAGTGTGAGAACGTGCCTACAGTGACGAGCACTGACGTCAGTAAGTTGACCGGAGTTCATAGCTGATCCATCCAAATGTAGCAGAGTTGGAGATCGTTGTGGGATGTGGGATGGATATAAGGTGGACTCTTTTGGAATATTTGATGTTTTAAAGGTAACAAATGGGTAAATGAGTGTCAGAGAGTGTTTTGTACAAATAAAGGACTTTTCTTTCTGTGTGTTTTTTCCTTTGAACTTACAGGGTTAGTAATGGGGGTGTCTTATTTACGCCTCTTCATACTAACCTCTTGACTTGATGTCAGCTAACATCAACCCCAAAACCATTACCCCGCTGCCAACGCACCAAGAGTAGAGGCTAAGCATCAGAATTGGTGAATCTAATGAATGTGCCATTTCTTGGGCAGTTAAGGGTTGGTATTATTAGTCTTGGATGGACCAATATCCATGGCCCCTGCTCAGGCTATTAGTATTAGCCTGCAGCTGTC